>CAWUFW010007183.1:0-600000 GCA_963921515.1 Calotriton arnoldi
GCACAAGCAAGTTTCATTTTTGAAACCTTGCTCCATCACCCCCACCGGATACGTTAGCCTGTCTGTATTAGCTAGCTCACAGTGCCACTATAATCTCCTCTTATCACGGAGAGAATAGATTCTTGCAACCTCAGAACATGACAACCCTGATCCCTCAGAATCGTGGAAACAATATACTGCCTTTCGCTCAGTCACTCGTGCTCACTTAGTTTGTCTCAGAGAGATACACAGAATAAACAGTCTGGGCATTTCAATAAGTATTTATTGAACAGTTGTTATTCTAGTGTAGCATAGATGAGCTGCAACAACCATTAGACAGGAGCAGAGATATATGATTAGCAATACTACGAAAGTAAAAGGATGGTATAGCTCTACCATCTTGCAGAAATCATGAATATATACATGTACATAAAACACATGATAAAAAGTGCATACTCCTACGATACCTCCCTAACTAGATGTACCTAAACGTACCTAGCATCTGTGTAGGTGTTATGCCAAGAATCCCTCTAGGATCTAGTCAACCCCATTACCTGAGAGTTAGAGAATATGGGACCACGTCCTGGTCTTGAGTTGGACACCCCGCGAGGGATGTTAGACCACTGCTAGCTGGAGCGTCTGCATGCAGGAACCTCAGCGTCTCTGGTCAGTGTGTCAGCCGGGAAGTCACGGTCTCCTCTATCTTCCTAAGCAAGATGTGTTGTATATATACCCATAGGTCTCCTCAGGGGTCCTACCTTGTTGTGTTACTGTGTCGGCCTAAAGGAGGACGTTGGGCCTGAACTTTATACAGAGATATCATACAGGAGATGGTAATCCTACTGTTAGTCGTGACTGTGCTTCCAAGAAGCCTCATGCATAATGTATGAGAATCGAACCAGGGAAAAACCCGCGTTCTGAATGCAGTGTCATATCTAGGTAAAAGGTCAGTGCCTAAGAACGTTATGTATGTAATGTAGGGACGGATGTAGGTGAAAGGTTGCGATGTTACCTGCGCCTATATAGGGTACCTATATGGAATATAACAGGAAGATGTCTCTGTATATACTATACCAAGGTGAGGTATAGTGTGCACAGAATCCAGTGGATCCCCAAAGGTAGGCAGAGGTTAAAGTAGATAGTACCTTACTCTCTATTTGTGGTAGTGTGGTCGAGCAGTAAGGCCTTACCAGAGGGTAGTGTTAAGCATTTGTTGTACACACTCAGGCAAGAAATGATTTCATGCACTCAAGGACTGAACTCTGACCAATTTGTTTTGTATAAAAATATTATTAAGTTGTATTTATTTCCTAGAACCAAGACAGGCCTGGTACAGGTAAGTGAAATGATACTTTGCAGAAACCATACAGTTGAGCGCAGTTGTATATATTTGGTTTTGGTTACAGATAAATTACTTGTAAAAAGCAACTGTTAAATTACTGTATATAAACCATATAATAACTTTGTGAGCATTGGTTATATTACTTTGCAGGTTGCTTTCCCTACACAGTGTGGTATACCTGGATGCCACACTGGGACACTTCCTGAATAAAGGTAAGAAAAGGCAGTTTTGAAATACAATTACAGGTTTGCAGGGTTACTCACAAGACACTCTTAGTCCTGAAAGAACAAAAAGGAGGTTATGGTCCGAGAGGAGGACTCGTCAGATGGGCACTCGGTTCGCACCGCCAGTGGCACAGAGGCAGCAGGGTGCAGAGTGCAGGGACCACACATTAGCCAACAGGCGAAGCATGGTTGTTGGTTTGGGGACTGCGGACGGGTAGGCGAATGGGGTCTTTGGGAGTTGAAGCCTTGTAACCTCAATTGCTCGCATACGAAGTCGGCCTGGCGGTCGCGGTTGGTCTCCTTGGACCGCTTCGGTCACAGAGTTGGTCTGGGTGTCACCTTCAGACGCGCTTGGAGGGAACCTCCCAGATAATAGCTGCAGGCTCAGGTTAGAAGCTTGTGGGGGTTTAGGGGTCACCGTAACCCAGGCTAGGATTACCGGGGGGGCCTCCTTAGGGTGTTGGACCGCTCTGGTTCGGGCTCAAGGCGCCGGGTGCTGAGTGGTGGGAGACTCACAGAGTCGGCCAGAGTCGGAGTCGGTTGGTCTTGAACAAGTCCGGTGCTCACAGGAGACAAAGGGCCATATGTATCAAGCCTTTTTCCGGTTTGCAAACGGGCAGATTCTCAGAATCGGCCCGTTTGCGAATTGGAAAAAGCCTTTTGGGATGTATCATCCCAAAAGGCCATCGCAAAATAGAGAATTGCAAAATTTGCGATTCTCTATTTTGCGAATGCAATTAAGGAATTGCAAATTGCGATTCCTTAAATGCAATTCTGGAAGCACCAGAAATTTGCTATTTGGCCTTAAGGAATTGCAAATTACCACCAACTTCAAGTTGGTGGTAATTTGAGATTTTCCTTAAAAAAACACTTTTTAGATTTTTTAAAAGTGCCATATGTCGCACATACATGCCCTTACGGCATGTATGTGCGCAATATGTGCACACATGCATATTTCAGGGGTGCAACAGGGTGTCCTTTTGGCACCCTTACAACCCTGAAATTGCATTCTGAATTTGCGATTCTCTAATTGGTAATCGCAAATTGAGAATGTCTTCACATTCATTCCTATGGGCCTCCTAGCCCATAGGAATGAATGGGAAGGTATTCCTTATTTGTGAATCTCAATTTGCGATTCGCAAATAAGGAATATGTAGGATTCGCAAACTTTTTAGCAAATCCTACATACATTGCATTTTGCGATTCTCTAATTGCGATTCGCTAAAAATTGCAATTTGAGAATCGCAAAACTCTTTTTTGATACATATGGCCCAAAGTCTTTGGAATGCATAGGCAGGGCAGGTCCTCCGGGTTCTTGAGGGCTGCCGGCTGCAGGACACACTGAGGTTTTTCTGGAGGAGTCAAAGGTCCGTACAGTCCAGTAGGGATTGGGCCAAGTCAGTGGGTGTCCTCCTCTTCGTCTTTCAGCGCGGCTGTTTGGTCCTTCTTCTTCTTGTTTCTTCTGGTTGGCTCTTGTCTGAGGAGTCAAGGCTCGGGGTTGCCCCTAAATACTAAATTTAGGGGTGTTACAGGTAGGTACAGGTCGGGAACAATGGGTCCCTTCCTTGGGGTGGGTACACCCCCTAATATGTCACCCTCCATTGGGAGTGGGGCATAAGCCTCACTCTGGTTGGCTGAGTCCCCCATCTGCAAGATGGCGGGGACTGAGAGCTGTGCTTCACCTTGCCTCCCCCACCTGAGGGGTGGGGTTGGCAAAGGTGGGCACACCTCTCCTCCTAACTTGGTTTTCCCGCCAATCCTCCCGCCTAAAGTGGGGGTCAGAACCAGTTAGGGCCAGTTGCTGGGAGCAGCAAATTGCTAGGTAGCTCACAAAGGCGGCAAACCTTTAAAACCTGCCCTTCGTGGACCCATCACATCCTGAGGAGGGAGGCTTGGCACCTCGACCCAGGATGTGCTTTGTTTCAGGACCCAGAGAGCGGCAGGCTCTCCACCCAGGGGTCCATGTCTGGTGATGGCAGCTAGCGAGCAGCCACTCAGCCAGGGCACTAGAGTTAGGTTGTTTTTCAGGGGGCATCTCTAAGATGCCCTCTGAGTGCATTTTTCATTAAATCCCACACTGGCATCAGTGTGGGATTAATGTGCTGAGAAGTTTGATACCAGCTTTCCCAGTTTTCAGTAAAGCCATTATGGAACTGTGGAGTTCGTAATGACAAACTCCCAGACCACATACTCTTTATGACATTACTGCACTTACAATGTCTAACAGTGGACTTAGACACTGTAGGGGTACAGGGCTCATACACCTGTACCCTCACAACTGGTATAGCACCAGAACCCGTAGCCTGCAATGGCAGGTGTGTGTGTGTAAAGGTACAGGGCCTTTAAGGGTGACACAATAAGTGATGCAGCTCTTAGAGGCCTTCCCTGGTCACGGTGCCCTTGGTACCTATGATACATTTTACAAGGGACTTACATGTGGCCAGAGAGTTGCCAATTGTGTTTTGCAACAGTACATTTTGGGGAAAGAACATAGGCCCTGGGTACCTGGTTGGTAGGAACCCAGGGCACACTCAGTCAAAGTGCATCAACATTAGGCAAAACGTGGGGGCAACCATGCAAAGAAGGGCACTTTCTTACACTGCCCCACAGCCTTGGTCCAATGACGCTAGCAACATCACCTCCAGATCGTCAACCGACGCCGCTGCATGCACTGCAAACTGTGGGCCCCGCTCACCACATTGCCCCTTCTCGCACCGCAGCCTTGGATCTACCAATGACAGCGCTTCAGCAATGACCACGCCAGCAACGACAACGCCACTGCCTGCACTGTGACCTGTCAGCACTGCAACGAGCACCGCCCGCTTCACACCACAGCCTGGTCTCACCGACGCTGCTGGCTGACCGTCACAGAGCCACTGTCTGCACCGCGACCTGAGAGCAATGCATGTCGCAACCATCCACTTCACCCTGCAGCCCGACGCCTGCCGATGCTGGCCGTCCTGATTTCAAACTCACGGAGTTCGACTTGCCACGCCTGTGACTTCAAGGGCCCGGCGACTCTTGCAACACGCACGGAGTTTGACTTGCAACGCCTGTGACTTCAAGGGCCCGGCGACTCTTGCACCGTCGTCCGGAACTGACGCCACTGCACCGGAGCTCATCGCAAGGTCCGACGCCCTGCAACTCCAAAGGTACTGTTTGACAGGTCTCCCTGACACCGTAGCTGGTCCGCGACGCCGCGACCAGCCGGAACTGTTGGATTTGCTTGTTCACGATGCCGTGATAGCCCCGGACGTAGATATCGACTTCAAGGAACTGTATATAAAGCCTATTTTAGCATTATTCATATTTTGATCACTGTCTGTTGGATTTTTATCGTTTTGGTCTTGTTTTACACAGATAAATATTGGATATTTTTCTAAAACTGGTGTGGTGTCATTCTTTTGTGTTTTCACTGTATTACTGCTGGTCATGTGCAAATGCTTTACAGACTGGCTCTGAGATAAGCCTGACTACTCGTGCCAAACTACCAAGGGTGTGAGCAGGGGTTATTTTAGACGGGGAATCCCCTTATCCTGACTAGAATGGTGGATTCTGCCTGGCTCAGATGCATACCCTAGCCAACCAGAAAACACATTTCTAACAGTGAAGCACAAATATCACTAAGTAAACCTGTGCTTAACCCTCTGGTGACTTGGCACAAAAGCAGTGAACCTTAACTTAGAGGCAATGTGTAAAGTATTTATGCAGCACTCAAACAGCAATAAAGTGAAAACACAAAACAAGAAGAATCCCACACCCATTTCGAAAATAGAGTAAAAGTTATTAAATGCAATGACACTAAAAGCACAAAAATCAAATGAGTAGAACTGGAGTTATGAGTTTTAAAGTTCTAACCAGCCGGACTGGGACAAAGACATAAGTTCAGGTGGGGCTCTGTATTGTCCTGCGTCACACTTCATTACTACGCATTGGATCCGGTGAAGCTTTATGTCGGGAGCTGCATGGCTCTGCGTCACTCAGCGCAAGATCCAGTGAAGACTTCAGTGAGGATCTGTGTGGTGCAGCTCTGTGAGGCTGTGCACCGCTCTGCATCGTGCTGAGTTGGGTCCAGTGAGACTTCCAGTCAAGAGCTGCATGGCCTGGAACTATGGATCTCTGTATCACTTGGCGTGGATCCAGTGAAGTCTTAGGTTGGGAGCTATCTGGCTCTGTGTAGTTCTGCATCTGATCTGGGGAAACCTTCCGTTAAGGAAGGAGAAATGCATTATGACTCCACGCAAGGGTCCAGGACCTTGAGGACAGCACTCAGGGATCAGTACTCACTCCCAGAGAAGCTGGCAGAGGGGACCAGGTGAAGTCCAGTTTGGTGTGGTCAACTGGGAAGCAAAAAGGGCATCTGGAACTTGTTGTATCCCAGTAGTTCACACAGGATGGCAGACAACTGACCCTTGGAGTTACTTCTGAAATCTTGGGTTCAGGCAAGTAGGTCCAGTATTCCTTTAGAAAGCAAGGCCGTCTTCTTATGGGTCTTCACAGGTACAGGAGTGTTCTGCTCTCAGGTTCTGAGGATGCCACTTTTATGCTCATTGCCAGCCTATGGGTGGGAGGACCGCTTTGTCTAACTCTAACAATGGTTCTGGTCAGTTCTTCCCTTTCCTCAGACTTTGGCGCCAGCCTGGTTAGTGAAACAAAGAGCAGGCGGGTCCAGATGTGAGCTGCATCTGTCAGTGTCAGGGTAGGCTTCTTCTGAAGTCAGGAAGGGCCTGTTACAGCTCCAAGCTACCCTTTGAATTGCAATCAGGGCAGGAACACAGCTCCTCCCCAGCTATCCTGTCAGGAAGATCTTCACCTCTCTACGCCCAGGTCCTGTGTCCACTATTTGGCATACACATCAAACAACAAAAGAACTATTAACAGCCAGATGACCCAGGACACTGACAAAAAGACACAGTTGACTTAGGCAGGAAAAACTAAACTTTCTAAAAGTGGCATTTTCAAAATAGTAATTTAAAACCCTACTTGGGTTGGGTTTTAAATTCCTAACCCAATGAGTCCTTGAGTCAATCAATCAAAATACCTACTTCAGCTCTATTGAGCCATAAAAGTCACATCAGAAATAGAATATACATTAGCTAGTGCATAATTAAAAATCATGAGCAATACTTTGATAAAATCAATAAGTTATAAAAACCTTAAAAAGAATCATTAACAGCCAATAAAATATGAAAGCAGCAATATACAATTGGAGATTTCAATATTTTGATAGAGAACCTAAAACATAGTTCAAAACAGCATAGATAATAAATGTGTTTCCCAGGCACTGAAGCAGGAGAAAGCGACAGTATGAGATCTAGAGCCCAGTGCCGGAAGCAGAAACTGCCTTTATTGACAGATGTAAAATGTACTAAGTAGGATAAAGTGCAGGGTGCTTTGGCTGGGGCTTAACACAGACAGAGGGCAGGGTTGAGAACCAAGTGCCTTTAGTGGGGAAGGCTACCAAAAAGTGTATACTATTGAGTTGGAATCTTGTCAAAAGAAACTTATGTCTCTCACTTGCAATTAGCCGTAGGTAAAGTGCTGGATGTGCGGGTAGAACCAGCGAGATAACTCCGCCCTCCTCACAACTGTCCCCTAATCGTGCCCTTTGCATATGTTGGAAAAAAAGTCCTTGAATCATGTTTCTAGCTAATCCTAAACTGAAGTTATCCACTAAAAGGAGTTATAATGTAACGCAGTGCTTTTCTCTGAGAGATCCAACATTGCCACAGTTAAAAAACGATTTTTGAGATTTGTCACTACCAGGACATGTAAACCTTAAGTACACATGCCCTACGTTTTAAATACCATGGACCTTGCCTTCTGGGCATTTAGGGCCTACCTTAGGGGTGACATATAAGTATTAAAATGAAGGTTTATTTTACCACATTGAAATGGCAGTTTAAGTTCATACAGAGGCTGCAATGGCAGACCTGGAGAAATGCTTTTTTGAGCTGCTTTAGTGGGTGTCACAATGAGCGCTGCAGCCCACTAGTAATATTTAAATTACAGGTCATGGGTAGGCCTGGGTGGAATTTCAATAACGCCATAGTAATCTGAGCAATCTTGGTAATTCCATGTTACTCTTTGACACGGAATTGCTGATAATAACGCGATTATGCCTGCTGGGGTAATTAAGAGTAATTTGGAAGAAACAAATCCTAACACAAGAGCACTTCTAGCAGTCGGCTGCTCATGCTACTGCTACTGCTACTGTTATTGTTTTATTGCATTTAGCTCTATTTTCTTAGCACAAAATGCTTCCTCATGTCCATTTCGGATACAAGGGTGCATTTTCCTCTAGGGAACTTGTGCTAATTGCCAGTAGTAAGCTGGGGGAAAACCCTACACCAAGTGCACATTTAGAGAGCTCAAGCAGCTGCTCCCACTCACTGTTCATGTTCTGTTGCATTTAGTGTATTTGTTCGATCTTTGTGTCCATTTTGGATGCAAGGGGACATTTTTACGCTACAAAAATAGCGCAAATGAAGAATTACTCTTCTTGCGTAATTCTAATTCCGCATATTTTCGCTGAATATTTGGGTGATTCTGCATGATTACGCTACAAGGAATTACGTGAGTCATGGCCACCCCTAGTCCTGGGTATATGTAGTAACATATACGAGGGCTAGTCAGTAAATTAAATATATTAATCAGGGGTATACCAATTTTACAATGTTTGGAAGGGAGAGCACAAGCACTTTACCACCGGTTAGCAGGGGTAAAGTGCACAGAGTCTGAAGGCTAACAAAAATGGATTCAATGAATGGAGACAAGGAGATCCTGCAGAAAGGGCACATTTCCAACAGTGGGCATGAAAAGTATTTATGCCCTATAAATCCCTAAGACAGCTCTGTGGCAAATGGCACCAAAGGATGTGTAGATATAATTCTTTGGTCCCAGATAGTGCTATATATCTGTTGTATACAGTATGGATTTCAAGTTTTCACAGTCAGCGGCAAAACAGAGCTTATAGATGGGCAAATGATTGAGCATTGGGATCACAAAGGCCCGTGGGCCTAGACACAAATCCCTTCACCTTGTTTTTCCCTTACATTTAGAGACGATAATTTTCCTTTACGGGATCCTCGAATGCCACAAGAATTCTGCAGACAACCTCTGACAGTTTTAGATTTTCAATAGTGCTCATCCACGTCCGCTATGTTCACTCATGAAGACTAGTTTCTGACTGGAAATAAAACAGAATGGTGGAAATGTATATTTGAACAGGATGGGCCTGATTACTACAAAACGTACTTCAAAATCCATACTCCCTATAATTATGTGTACGGATTTACCCCCCCTCCGATGGCAGTCTCTGGGGGTGCGCACATAAGTAGAAGAGTCATACACCTCTGCACGTAGTTTGGTAATTCAGAGAAAGTAGTAAACTTACCACCAAGTGTACGTTTAGCTTTGTGAGCAAGAACTAAAATATCACCCCCCCCCCCGCCCTCCCCCCCAACTGATTTCTATATGCTGGGAAGGGCATACTACCACAATATTGAGTTCTAAATATTGTACTACAACGTTTTTGCAGCTAGAATATGAATTACAAAGATATCGGGATGTTTGAATAACCTTTCCACTCCATTAAAATGCTTACTTATTAAGAACCATGTGGGCCTCTAGAGACAGTTTAATGACCCTTAGGGTCTCATTTAGAGTATGGCAGACCAGAAGCACCACTGTAAGCCCCATCAATCTCATGTTTCCCCCACTGGGTTTAGAGACGAGGGGGTGCTAAGTTTACGCTGGCAGAGCATCCGCTGGCCCTTGTCTGTCATTCATTGGCATGGGTTGGGAAACTGTAAAATGCTCTCAAGTCCAGGAAGAATACCAAGCATCATGCACAGAGAGGATTTTTCGGGCCAATAAGTGATAAAGTCCAATTATGCATTTGGACTTAGAAGAAATTTCAAATTTTGTTTTCAAGAAAGTGACTGAAGAGGGGCTTAGAAACTTTTTCAAACTCTAGACTTTCATCAGGACCAATCCGCTTGGTTTATCTGACCTGGACTCCATCGCAGTTGCCCTAAAATTGCATCTTGGTCGCAATCTACCTGAACCATTGCCTTGCATTGGGTCTTTTATTTTTCTTGGTGCTTTTCACTTCACTTTAAAATTTCATATCTTTGGCTTCATTAAATTGGATTTTTAGTGTTTTTGGATTATTTCACACATAAAATGTTCTCATTATTCTTAAATTGGCTGTGGAGTTTTATTGTAATTTTTTGACTTTTTCGACTGTTTACACATTGCTTAAATATTGTACACATTGTCTTTGATTTAAACCAGACTGCTTGGTGTCACATTATCAGGGATTGAGAATAGGTGTATTTTATTTAACTTATGTGGGATCTAACAGGTGGTAGCCTTATACTTTGAGCTGGGCACTTGTCCCCCCCCAAACAATAATCCACTTTCTTACAATTCACATAGAGTAATACAATATAATATGGCTCTTTTCCAGTTGAAATGTGTCAGGCAATTGCCACGAAAAGAAAGATGTTGGTTGCCACATATTAACTTTCAGCTGTTCAAGGTTTGAAAAGGGGCAGAGGTTAAATCGGAAAAAATACAATTCAGTGGCTGATCCTGGCACATTATATTGTGACTTATTGAAGGCCCCAAAACACATGTCAGCAGAATCCTCTCCTTTAAAGCTTTTCATTTGCTTCTTGTTGCTTTTTAGAAAAAATGTAGGCAGGGACATATTTAGCATGCACTAGGTCATCTACGGCGCATGACCGGCCTTTCTTAAGAACATGCCAGATTAAATATATATCCCAATTGTTATCCTGACCCATACCTCTCTTCGTGCCCTACAGGTACTACCTTAGCATGCAAATAAGACAGGGATGTGGAATTCCTATAGCCCAACGCCCGGGACATATTGTTTGGGGTCAAGGGCAACAAGTTATCATGTGTATTTTGTCCTTGGTACAAGGAGGCCCAACCCCCTACAGCACAAAACCTTTGGCTGCCAGTTTTCAGTCCCACATTATGGATCAGGGAAAGGCACTGCCTGTAGTTAAGGTAATATTTGTGTCTATGTGTTAATGCTGTTCAAACTTGCATCTATGGTTCACTAAAGCAGAGCTTTTATTATTAGGGTGAGCGCTCCAAGTAAATGTTGTAAGCTGAGACTGCAATACTACTGACAGTGGTGCCAGTATAAAAAGATGTACACAGGTTTTCAATGTTTAGCAATATGAGGCTATGTATAATGCTACCAGAATGCTCTCTGATTAGATGCAAATATTTGCAGAAGCTTGAAAGCAAGATTGATAATTCTTTGCTTTCAAAATAAAATGTTCACAAAAAAATGCAAAAACATTTTGCTAAATTACTGTAAAGTTTTAGGTACCATTCCTTTGCAGCATCATTTGGTAAAATGTGTGATGTATGCTAGTATTTCCCAAAAATATTCATAATGGAAAATCTGTGTAACCAGTTTTAATAAGATTATGGGAAACATAAAAATAAACAAGCATTGGTAAAGCCAGTAGGTCTGAAATTGTTGGTCAGCCTTTTGGTTTTGAGTGACTTGCTGTGGCATGGTTTTTGTAAAACCTTATTGGTGTGGGAGCTGTTGGGCTCTTATAACAAGCAATGGGAAAAGCAAAAATTGTTTTGGTCTAAAAAAGCAAACATTGCCACAGTAGTTCCTGGAACTGAACCAAACGACTGTGTCGATAAGCTCCTTGTGAAAGCACAGAATGCTGTCACTCACCGTGAAGCTAGCCAATAGAGAGAGATAGAATTTTAATAAACACAAAAGGTAATGGTTAACACCAGACCTAATTAGGGGCCCAATTATTAAATAAAGTCTCAAAAGTGCACCCATATCCTTGCATTAAGTGCAGGTACACAGCTTTCATGAATTCACAAGAATATACAGAAGTAGACCAAGAAATAGTACTCCTAGAAAATATTTGTTAACTGCATTTTAGCATGAGCAAATATGCAGGTGTAAATTTGCCCATGCGTAATTCTGAGTGTTTGCAAGTTCACTTTCCCTCCAACCACTTTTTTCCCCAACCCTGGAAGAAGTTTTATGTCTGCCATTGTCTGGAGTAAATTTCCAACCTTTCTCAGTAAGGAAAAAGATTAGAGAAAAGTTGGTGAAAACCCTTAAAACATACAAGTTAGTAGATTTGCACAGACTCAAAAGGGCATTCCAACCCTGGAACTATTGCTTACCATTACCTTCAGCCCCAGTATGTAGATCTGCGGAAAATTGGCAACATAAGGGAATTGCTAGTATTTAAACCCTACTATGGAAGGAGCCCTGACATAATCAGAGAGGCTATTTCAGAGCTATTATATAATGAGATTGTGGCCATAATTTGTCGCCGCATTATATGGCACAAAAGGGACAAGTGGACTTTATTACAGGACATTAGATTTATGAATCAACCTGCCCTATGGACAAGTGGATATTTTAATAAATTCCAGACCCCTGAAGGTAAGATGTATTTTCCCATTCTCCATACTAGGATAGTCTCAACTGAGTTGCTTGGTAAATTAAGAACATGTCTCATTTCAGGAGGTCTGCAAAAATGTGTCTTTCATCTGATATTTCCAATATTAACAATGCCCACTCGGTTAACAGCATCTTAACAAGCATCATAGAGGTTTTCAGTTTACATATAGATGTTCTTACTTAAGGGTAGACTTCACTACCTACTGGGAGAGCAGGTCAGCTCCTCAGGAAATGTGGGGCACCAACCTTGATCTCCCTCCCTGGAGAATGCAGGTAGAACATTGTTGAATTTGCAGCAGTCTTCTAAAAAATGCAAAAGCCCAGCGCAGCTGCAACCCTCTAAGGTGAACCTCGACCATATCTTTGTGCATTCTTTACACAAATGGAACCAGTTTGTCTGAGGATAGTTCCACTAAGGATACAAGATTGGAGACACTCCACACTTGTGACTAATTAGAGGATTAAAGCTAAGACCACCCTCCTTCTAGAGAGGAGATTGGCTCCCTAGTGGAGACCTTTATTCAGTCACTTGCATCATCCAAGGGTTAGTGTGAGATTCCTAGAGCCTCAATTACTATATTTTGATGCATGGCAGGGCAGCAAGCCTTCCTGCTGACCTGCTGTGCATCAAAGCAAAAGGGGAGGAATGTGCCATATCTAAAAGATACTGTGCATTCCTGTACTTCTCCCCTGCGCCGATGCAGAAAGCAGCCATGCGTCAACTTAGACACTCTTGCGCCATGGTGCCAGTGTGCCTGTGTTGCAGGGATGATTGTTGTTGTGCAGGAAGGGACACCGTCCTTCTCAAAAACAATCATTAATGGCGTTTTGCTCTGCAGCACACATAGAAAGAGTAAAAAACGAGGAGAAATAAAAGTATTTCTCCTCGTTGCACCTCTCCTAAGCCTCCCCTGGTGAGGCGTAGGATTCTGACGCCTTCCCAGGTTTACGATCTGGGAATGTGTCAGGTTTCATGGAGGTTGCGTGGGAACACCCACAGCAACACCCATGGAATGCCCAATTCATGCAGAGTAATGTGTGAAAAGTGCCCATATTTACAAGGCCATGAAATGTCACGCAGAGGGACTTTACGTGGCCTTGTAAATAGGGGCAGGCACACTGCGCCGCCAGTGCGTCTAAAAAAAGTGACGAACCGGCAGTGCAATGGGCTTGTAAATAATCCCCCTAGGGGAATATTTACAACGATTTAGTGCTGCTGTAGCGTCAATTTTTTTAAGTTACGGCTGCTTTTTTTTTATCGCCATATTTACGAGTTGCCGCAAAGTCCAGTTAGCGGCATTTTTTCTGCGTTAATGTGAATTTTTCACAGCGCCACTGCTGTTTGAGTGACTGACCGAAAATAAGATGTAAGGTAGGCGGTCCCACGTAAAACTCCAGCAAAACACACAACACGATATTTACAAGGATTGCACATCGCTAAAAAAGAAACTGCTGCCAAGTCCCATAGGCTGCAGTTTTTTAACATCAGAAATTACCTGGCAAACACACTAGGGGCCTGATTTAAGAGGTTTTGGTGCAGGACAGCACCGCAAGGAATCTTGCTGCCCTGCGACAAAACAAAATGGCAGGAATTTTCCCTATCAATAAGATATAGCGCACTGCTTTCTTTTTTCCCAACGTTGGCGAACAATGGCTGCCATGCGCCAACGCAGGCACCCTTGCGTCGTGGTGCAAGGGTGCCTGCGTTGCGGGGCTGATTGATTTTTTGCAGTAAGGACACCTTCCTGCACAAAATCAATCAATTCAGGCGATTTCCTCTTTCTATGTGTGCTTCAGAATGCAACACACATAGAAAAAGGAAAAAAAGAGGAGAAATAAAAACATTTCCCCTCGTTACGCCTCCCTAACGCCACTCCTGGGGTGGTGTTAGAGTCTGACGCATTCCGAGGTTTACGATTTCTCGTGAATCTGGGAATGCTTCAGATTCCATGGGTGTTGCGTGAGAACACCCACAAAAACACCCGTGGAACGCGCCTTTCATGCAGTTTACTGTGTGAAAGGGGCACATATTTACAAGGCCATGAAAAGCCATGTAAAGTGGCTTTACGTGGCCTTGTAAATATGCTGTTGCACATTGCACCACCGAAATGTCAAAAAAGTGATGTTCCGGTGGTGCAAAAGTGCTGCTAGTAAATGAGGACCTTGGATAATAGGAGAACCCCCCCAATTCATCCTTTGCAAGCTCAACAGTGCCATGGACCTCCTGCTATTGCAGCTAGGAGCACCAAGGAGACCACCACCACCACCCATGTCATGAGTCACTCACCTGAACAATGCTCCATTCCCTCTGGGTGAAAACTGGACCCGATCCTTTCTAAAGGCTGACCTCTGTAGCCATGATAACAGGAACACAGCACCGTTGGAAGCTCTCAAAGAGAAGGGGGAATGGGAAGGAAACAAAAAAACAAACAAGATAATCCAGGTCTCAGGATCTACGTCTGGACTAGATCAAGGGCGCACTGGATCAGGGTAGGGTGGTCTTCTGACTGGCCCTTTTATGTCAGTTAAATCTAATATGTAGTAGAATAAGAAATGGTTAGTACCCCTGGAGTCAAAGTGTGGTGAAATGTCCTGTACACGTATTCAAGGAACAAACATACCAAGCAACGTTCTTCCTAGCACTATTTTCAAAACTTGATTTTCTTGTAGCACTTGTCATAAATCTTGAAAACCCCTTTTGTGGAGAGTCAAAGTGATCAATATAAAAGCTGTAACAAAACATTGAGCATTAATGACACTAATCTTCACTTACTGTTCAGACTGAATTCTGCAGTTCCAAAACAACACCACCTATGTCCACTGCTTTACACAAAGAACGAGGGTGCCAGAAGATTCAAAATACCCAATCAAAAGAAAATAAATCAAGCGATTCTGTCTTTGAAATCCGCTTTTTAGCAACATGAGGAAATGCCTTTTACTTGTTCTATTTCGCAAAGTTCGTTGAAGAAAACTTCTGTCATGTGCTACAGAAGGCAGTATCACACATTGGGCTTTATTACGTTGTTGGGTGGACTCACGTTCGCCTGACACCGTTGCGGAATCGGGACTCACCGACCTCTGGTCGGCAGTCCAGACCGCAGCATTACAATGCGACCTCACTTTACACATGGTGCAGTCGCATTCTCCCATTTCCCTAAGCGAGCTTATGCTGTAGCCGTAAATCGGCCATAGCACAAGCTCCCATAGAAAAATGGGAGAATCTTTTCATCCCTGCATCCTGTGGCAGGCACCTCGCCTGCCACGTGGTGTAGGAATTAACAGGTGCCCCCTCGGCCCCCAACCGGAGGCCCTGGAGGAATGGGGGCCCTGCTAGGGTCCCCCAAAGTCGCTTTCCGAAATCCAGACATGGAAAGGCTGTCGGAAACTAACATCGTAATCCTGACGGTGGAAATGTCATCCATTGGGATTACGGGCAGGCCTCCGACGGGCTCGAATCCAGCCGGAATGACCAACTGGTTTGCCTTTTGACCGCCTGCATCATAATGCGGCTGTCAAAAGTGAAACGCACGGTGGGACTCGGGCTTTCCTAGTCTCATCGTAATGAGGCCCATAATGTTCACATAGAGAATTGCACTGTTCAAATAATATAATGCCCCACATAAGAATAAATGTTCAAAAGAAACAAAACCATTCTTTGGCAAAATTTTCCAAATTACCTCGATGTTGCAGGAAGTACAAAACAGCAAGTGCAAGACTCTGCGTCGACAATATCTGAGAATGTTCTCTGTTTGTTTATTTTAACTGTTGCAGGTTTGTGGTGCAGTTGTGCGGAACGTGCTGACCTAGGAAGACCGGAATGTCAGCAACAGGAAGCTGGAGACAGGGAACCGCAGAAAGCCAGAGACTCTCCGGAGCCGTCTGGAACTGTGGAAGAAGGAGAGATGCACAGCCAGAAACCGTTGGGGTAGCAGAGACGCCCAGCAGAGAAGATCTTCGCTAAAGACAGGATACGCTCAGGTAAGGTAGCGTTGACGAGGGCAAGCACATGCAGATGGTTTGAGCGTCTTTTATAGCCTAGCTCTCGAGCTGCCAGACATGGTGGTGTGCTGACAATGTGTCACCATCAATTAGGCCATGTGTGTGTGTCTCCGGTTGTGTAGACATGTATCATGGTTGTAAATGCAGCATGCTTAATGTCTTTCACGTAACTAATGTTCCGCATGTATACAATCATTGTTGGACATAAACATGTAATGGATGAAACAACCACTGCCACCAGGGATTACTCAGATCAGTAGCACACATGATATATTGGGACAGTTAAACTACCAGCATGCGGGACAGTTCCATAATGCTAGCACTATTTACACTCAAGGTTGGACAAGCATGAGTGCACACAATGTGCAAGGACAGGGGGCAGTGGGACTCTGCTCTGGACTTCATGGAGGAAAGGTCGGCCGCTATTTGTGTACCCGACGGAGTAGTCGGACGCGACGCCATTGAGAGTCCCGTTACTTCGGAGCGTTTGGCTGATTTTCTCCGCACTCCTGGTCCCTACTCAGAGGAACCTCTTTGCGGTTGGTGTTTTTGGAGAGGTTATGGTTATCTACTTTTACACACAGATATGAACCGCCCCTCAATGAGTAGTCAGTAGGGGTTTTAGGTCCTGAAGAAATGTCATGATCTCTAAGACACAAAAGAGCATGAAACATGTTGACTGACATCCTTACTTAAACGCTTGATGAGACTACTAGATTCTCTTCTTGCAAGTATGGTAGGTTTTTAATCATGACATGGAACTCACTAATTAAAGCTGGTTCAGCTGGTTCCCATAGTTATTTTTAGGTTTAAATTTATTTTTTATTTAACTTTAACGTTCAATACAATACTACCCACCTACATCCGCTCAGCCGGTGGTGATTGAATAATAAGAGAGGCAATACTTGTTGGCGCAGAGGGTACAGAATAGAGTATAGTAAACAAGGAGAGTAGATTAGGGGGGTAAAAGGAGATGGGGGAGAGAGAGCAATGCCCGTTAGTGGAGGAGTCTGGGTATGCAGTAAAGTGATATGATGTTCTTTAGGCGCCTCTGCTGGTATTAAGCGCAGAATTCGGAGGTAGCATGGAAGGACAGTTCCCTGAATTCGGCAGAGATGTATGTCGAGGCGGGTTGCCACATCTTGTTAAACAGGGGAAGACGCTGCGTTGCCACAGCAGTTAATTTCTCCATGCCTATTATGTCCCACAGCTTATGTAACCAGTCTAGGTGTGTCAGGATATTTTTAGAGTTCCATTTACCAAGGAGAAGGTGTTTGGCTGCCCCAACTGTGAGAGTGATGGCTCTACCCCAAGGTGACCGCAACGGGTAGGTCAGTGGGATTGGGAGGCCCAATAATATATAGCTGGGGAACCTCGGTGTATCCGTTGTGTAGATGGTGTCTGTTGCTTCAAGAACTCCCTCACAAAAGGGTTGTACCTGGGGCAGTGCCAAAGCAGGTGAGTAACGGTGCCCTGCTGTCCACAGCCTCGCCAGCAGCGGTCGTCACCATCCGGGGTCATTGCCGCCATTTTCGCAGGTGTGAGATACCAGTAATGGGTGATTTTTAGGAACATTTCCTTACTGGTGGTATTTAAATCAGACGTTCGGGCTCGGTGTAATATGTCACTTCATTCCTTATCTGTGAAGGGTCTCTCACATTCCCTTTCCCATCTGGCCCGCCCTGATGATTGTAGTGGAGAGTGCAGCGTATTTAAGAATGTGAGGCAAAAGTCTTGTAGAATTCAGCACTATAGCCGTCCGGACCTGGCGCCTTGTTAGTCTGTAGGTTCTGGATGGACATTAAGACTTCTTGGGTGGTGATATCTGCTTCCAAGGCAGAAAATACCATTGCCCCTGTTTCTACTTGGGGCACTAAAGACTGGTAAGCCCGGGCGTCCGAGTCCAGCAGGGGTTATGCGGTGTATAGAGACTTTTAGAAAGCTCGAAAAGCCTCGGCGGTCTCCACATCCCGATGGACAGGAACCCCGTCTGCTCCCAATATCTCGGAAACACTCCGCTCGATGTCTTGTGCTCGGAGGTGGTGTGCTCGCATCTGCCCTGCTTTATTGCCCCCAGCATAATATTTTTGGTGAATGCGGAGTAGGGCATACTCAGCCTTCCCCACGTCAATCTCCCGGAGTTGCTTCGGGGCTGCGGGTAGTTGCCGGTATATTGCCACCGAACCTGAGCGCACATGTTTGGTTTCAAGTTCTTTAACTTGCGTTTCTAGCTCACTGCCTTTAATCCATCTCTCCCTATTATGGGCCATAGCTATTGCGATAAAATGTCCCTTAATCACCACTTTAAGTGTTTCCCATAGGGTAGCTGGGGTGGTCACTTGTGTATCATTTATGTCCAAAAAAGTGGTTAAAGCGGCCAGAGTGTCCGCTCGTGTTTGGTCATATGTGAGACGTTTTGTGTTAAGGTGCCAGTTTGGTGCATCTCGCGTTTGCCCTGGTAATTCAAAGTGTAAGGTGATAGAAGAGTGATCAGAGAGGGCTGCCACCCCAATACCCACAGAGACAGTGTCACGGGTGAGCCCAGGTGTTGTGAGGAAATAGTCAATGCGGGCATGTGTTTGATGTGCGGCCGAGAAAAAGGTGTATTCCAACGCTGTAGGGTGCCTGTGTCCCCAAACATCAGTCAGACCCACCTCTTCTAGCCAAAGCCTAGTGCCCACAGTGAGTCCCTCGGATTGCCCCAGCCTGGGTGTGGTACGATCTCTGTGTCTGTCCATTACAATGTTGAAACCTCCCCCGACTAGCACCTCTTTGTCTGCAGTAATCAGGAGTTTGGTCAGGGATTCCCTAATAACTCCTGGCCTTCGTTCAGGGCGTAGATCATGGCAAGTGTGTATGTAGTGCCAGAAAAGAGGACCTGTAAGGCTAATAATCTGCCTGGTCTATCTAGGAGGACCCTTTCAATCCTCCTAGAGAAAGTGTGGTGAATAGGACAGCCACCCCTGCCTTTTTAGGGCCCCCTGAGGAAAAAAACCATCTGGAGCAAAGCCGTCGCCCGTCGTTCTGAAGTAGGTGGGTTTCTTGTAGCATGCAGATGTCACATTTGGAGTCCCGGAGAAAGGAAAGGAGTGCCAAGTGCTCAGACGGTGCATTAAGGCCTCAAACATTGAGGCTAAGGATATTTAGCGCCACGCCGTTACCTGAGAGTAGATGTGGGAGCATACGACCCCCAGGTAGGCGCGCATGGTCTCAAAGGGGAGTATAGTGGAGCAATGATAAAGAGGGAGTAGAGAGGGAGATCATAGAGAGAAGTGGATATAACATTCCAATAGGAGAGAAAATAACAAATCAAACATATCCCCCACCTCGGGTCAAACAATTGGTATTCATTAGGGTCCATGTCGCCGGCTAGATCACCAACCAAGCATTAGCTGCAAGGGGGGAGCTCCACCAGGAAGTAAAGACCGCGGTTGAGGCTCAACACTAGATAATGTTCCACCTCTATCCCCAATCGATGTGTTCAGAGCATGAAAAGTGAGGGGTGATATGGAGGCGCGGCAGCGAAAGTCAATCAGTGACCTCCGTCTGTTTGGTCAGAATCGCCATGTCTCTGGAGCTGCTGGATTAGTTTATTGCGCACTTCTCGGCTGTCAGCCTCAGTTGGTTTGCTCAGAACCTTCACTCGTTGCCCCCTGGAGCTCCGTGAGGTTGATGCCGCTGCCGTGGGATCCCGCTGCTGAGATGCAGCCCTCGAGGGGCAGATTTAGCAAAAATGTTCTTCACTGAGGGATCCCTCCTTGCGGCCCGAAGAGAAGACATGATACAGCTGGGGAGCGGGGCCTCACCAGCTTCCACCGTCCCCACATATTAGAGGAAATCGTTGCCTGATCCAGTGTTCTTTCAGTGGGGTGCAATGGGTGAGCTCTGCCACAGTTACAGCCAAAATGTGGAGGAGTTTCTTGGGTAAGGGCACAGCAAGAGGGGTCCCCGCTATTCAAATCTAGTGTGTGAGTACCCCACAACGGCGGGGCTGTGCTGTGTCTTTCAATTGTAGTTGCCCAGCTCAGTACCCAGGGGTGTGTCTGCTGACCGCGGTGAATCCATCGTCAATGTCCACATTGACCGAAAGCAGTGGGGAAGGGGGGCACCTGAGTCATGGAGGCGGGCCAGCTCACCACTTGTGAACGTCAGAAGGTCACTTGCTCGACCCTCGCCTCTATATCTCCCCAGGTATGTCATTAGGCCACTCCGCAGCGCCCTGTCAAGCAGTCCCAAGTGAATCAGCGCTGGGTCACTAGGCCTCAAGATGAGGGCTTCCACCGGTGGACCATCCGCCGCGCGTGGCGGACGGTCGCCAACCCTGGGCTGGGAGAGCTGAGTCTGGGGTATTAAACTATTTCCAGCTCCTCTGCTTCTTCAGCGGAGCCAGCAGCTTTAGTGAGCGCTGAATGTTGGCATCCAGATACGCTTGATGTTTCCACTACCCCAAAGGGTGGGAGTAGCGCACAGTGTCAAGTTCAAGTCGAGAGAGACTGGATCCGGGGGGCTGCGTGGGCTTGGGGGTCGAGTCAGGTTAATATGCGTGCTGCCCCCAGTCCATCTCTCAATCTATCGCACCCTGCGGTGCATCGCTAGTTGCTCAATAGTCTCCCCCGCTGCACTCTGCGCCTGTCAACCCATGGGCCAGTACGCACTCACATGGTGCAAGCGAAGGCAGCTGAGGCTATCTTCAGATGGGTCACTGGGGAGGAGTAACAAATGCAAAAACAACAATTGATGGACAGAATGCAGAACAATGTCATACATTCACCCGAGTACAAAGATCTGTGCCTAAATCCATCGTTTTTGTGCTCACCATGCCATTCCAGTTTGGACCCAGCCATATGCAAATCAGTCTTGACCCTGCGCCCAATGGGAACAGTCCAGCCCGAACTGCCAGGCCAGGTCCTCCCTGGACTGGAAACAAGCATCCTAGGACCAGTTTTGGGCTTTCAGCCCTCATCAGCCAGGATAGCTTGACTCCAGTGGCATGGCGAGCACAGGACCCACGTCTGGGCATACCCGTCTCACTCGGGGTGACAAATGCAAAAACAACAATTGATGGTCAGAATGCAGAACAATGTCATACATTCACCCCAGTACAAAGATCTGGGCCTAAATCCATTGTTTTTTTGCTCACCATGCCATTCCAGTTTGGACCCAGCCCTATGCAAATCAGTCTTGACCCTGCACCCAATAGGAACAGTCCAGCCCGAACTGCCAGGCCAGGTCCTCCCTGGACTAGAAACAAGCATCCTAGAACCGGTTTCGGGCTTTCAGCCCTCATCAGCCTGGATAGCTTGACTCCAGTGGCATGGAGAGCACGGGACCCACGTCTGGGCATACCCGTCCCACTCGGGGTGACAAATGCAAAAACAACAATTGATGGACAGAATGCAGAACAATGTCATACATTCACCCCAGTACAAAGATCTGGGCTTAAATCCATCGTTTTTTTGCTCACCATGCCATTCCAGTTTGGACCCAGCCATATGCAAATCAGTCTTGACCCTGCGCCCAATGGGAACAGTCCAGCCCGAACTGCCAGGCCAGGTCCTCCCTGGACTGGAAGCAAGCATCCTAGGACCAGTTTCGGGCTTTCAGCCCTCATCAGCCAGGATAGCTTGACTCCAGTGGCATGGAGAGCACGGGACCCACGTCTGGGCATACCCGTCCCACTCGGGGTGACAAATGCAAAAACAACAATTGATGGACAGAATGCAGAACAATGTCATACATTCACCCCAGTACAAAGATCTGGACCTAAATCCATCGTTTTTTTGCTCACCGTGCCGTTCCAGTTTGGACCCAGTCATATGCAAATCAGTCTTGACCCTGCGCCCAATGGGAACAGTCCAGCCCGAACTGCCAGGCAAAAACAACAATTGATGGACAGAATGCAGAACAATGTCATACAAACTGGGGTGGTGTGGTGAGCAAAAGAATGATGTATTTAACCCAGATCCTTGTGACTGGGGGTGAATGTTTGCATTGTCCAGCATTCCGTCCATCAATTGTTTCTTTTGCATATGGGGAGGAGTAACAGGCTCACGGCTTCTGTGACATATCTGCCAGCAGCCGCGATCCTTCATTCGGCCGCGGAATCCAGAAAGGGTTGTGCCCGTTCCTGCTGCTGGCCGATCGAGGTGGGGCCGCAGATCACTCGGGTGCGGTGATGCAGGTGAGGGCGACCAGGGACCCCCTCCGCTACGTCGCTTAGGCGGGCTGACTGGGGACTCCCTCCGCTATGTCGCGTAGGTGGGCTTCAGGGCTTGCAGTCTACGTGGCCCCACAGTGCGCCGCGTCTATCGGCAGCCGCGATCCACCAGTCGGCCACCGGGCTCCCGGGGGGGCGTATCAGTGCCCCCCCATCACGGATGGTCTGGCTCAGGCTGCAGGCTTCTCAAATGCAGGTCTTGCCCTGCAGGGTCTTCGATGTCCGGCGGAGCTCCCGGATGTGTGACTTAGCTGGTCACCATCTTGGACCCCCCCCCATAGTTATTTTTAATTTACATATTCCCTACACTCTACTCACCTTTGTATATACACCTCACATTCCACACACACCCGCTTTGTCATCGGTCAAGATCACAGGCAAAAGATCTCCGGCAAAGAGCCCCCCTGCGGGGCCCGTTGGGCAGTGCAGCGCCGGGCCAACGAGGAGCTGCCCTATGAAGACGCATGACATCCTTCGGGGTGTGTGAGGGCCCTTGCTCCTTATAGGAGCACTCCTCCCCCCAGTAAGGACTTTATCTCCCTCCCTCCTCTGTTAGGAACAGCCCACCTCTGGGTTTCACAATACATTTCTTGTGGCTCGTGTGCTGGACCTTTTTTGCCCATGGTCTCTCCTTGTTGATTTGTTACAAGGACAGGGAGAAGAAGGGTCATCACCACCACCACCACTGCTGAGAAGGGAGTGGATCTACTGCCAGAGGATCACCCTCATTCACCTCTGGCAAGAGGATATCATAGCCCATTACAGGTTTAAGAGGGAGTCCATTGTACGCCTCCTGAACCAGATAGCACTGGGCTGCAGCCCACATCCCAGTGCTGCACCAACATCCCTCCACCGACCAAGGTGCTCGCTGTCCTCCACATGCTGGCGTCAGAAACATTTCAACATACCACTGCCAGAGTAGCAGGAGTATCACAGGCATCTTTTTCCAGGTTCCTCCCCACTGTCCTGGATGCCAACATAAGCCTGACAGCTAACAACGACGTCTCCAAGGGCATATCGTGAGTGTCATAGAGGAAATCTGCACTGCTATTGCCAGTGCAGGCACACAATGAATGGATCCTAACGCCAAGTAGCAACGTCTTGAAAAGGATTTGGCGATCGGCAGCAGTAAATAAATTGCTGCTAAGCAACGTGAAAACTGCTTAGCGGCAATTCTTGTAAATATGCCCCCTATTTTCTTACTCCTTCATAGAATATCTACAAAGGACTGTCAGTAGTTTTAATCTATTGATGCAGAATCCTTCACCCTGTGCAGATGCGTATATGTCTCGAATTCTAAAACCTCATTAAAATACTGTGCAATGAACTAGTGAACATTATAAGTGACTGTTGCTCCCCAACAAATTCAGCCCTTTAATGTCACTTGGGGCACTCTAATTAGAATTTTCTCTGAGCCTTGAATTGGTTCCCTTTGTGTTTTATGAACTTTTATCAACATCTGGCCATACATTGAATTTATGCTGGCCCATCACCTTGAGAGGTAATGCATAGTACAAGTGATATGCATGCACTCATCCTCGGGTTTATGTCACAGAAACTGCTGCACAGATTTTTAGATGGTGCAAGCCATCAAATTTGTCTTTGTTTACTGTGAGTAAATGCAGCATATTTTCTATGTATATTGAAAGCAGCACTCCCTTCCAGGATCAGAATGGTAGAAATGGCCAATGTTTCGCATAGCTTTTGGTACAATTAAATACATTATTAGTATTATTAATATTGTTTGTGATCTTCAGATGCCATGTCCTATCTGAGCGACAACCAGTGTTGTAAGCAGAATTGTGCTTTGCACTGGTTTGCTAAGTTTCAAGAATGGAGCTTAGCGCCACTTCAATGATGGTCATATGGCATTTCAAGTTTTTATAGGTGGAAAATGCTTTTGTACACACTATTTGTGAATGTTATTGTGCCGAGGTAAGCCTTCCTTGTGACAAAGTGTTTTTACATTCAGTAATAAATAACACATGGCTGTAAGTGATTGCTGGTTGGATCACGTGAACAGTTATGCCTCAGCTGTATGCGACTTTGCAGTCCTTATTGTTCTCATGAGATCAACTGTTTTCTCTGCATTAAAATTCATGCCTTATTTGAATTTGTTGTGCAAAATGTAATTTGATAAAACAGATAGCAACACTTAAAAATACATTGTGTGATGTACATAATACTATTTTCAAGGGCTGCACAATTTACTGCCAACAAAATCTAAACGCAACCTGCACAAATTTGCTTGAGTGATTTAGCCAATTTTCCAGAATAATTCAAATACCACTGGCTGTATATGTGATGCGGTCGTACAGAGCTTTGCCAAACAACAGCAGAGATAAAAGTAAATCGTCAGCACTTTGGCAGGGGTCAAAGGTCAATGGAATGCGCTGTCATCCGTCAGCTCCATCTCAGTGATGTCTAATTATTGTGGCTCTTGTAAAGATCAGAATGCCACCCCAGACTGTGCTGAATCTTCAAACATCTTAATTTCATGTTACGGCAAACACATTTTCCGCAGCTGTAACAGGGTCGCAAGCATAAACAAGAAACACTTCCTTGCAAATATTGTTAATGGAAAAATAACGCCACAATAACTCTGACCGTGTAATCAATGTGGAAGAACAAATTAAAAGCATTTGTCTTCTTGTTATTCAAATACATACATTACCTCAGCCTGAAAGAGATCATTAATGCATGGAGAGAACTGCAAGCCTTTTTATGAATGTCTCTTACTAGCTATAGTCTTGCACACGCCCATGTGTCTTGTGCTCGCTTCGACAACAGAATGCTCAGACCTAATGAATTTTGTAATAGAGCATGCACTGAAAAATTAATGTTATCCAGGTACCCCAATATAGGAGAAATATTTGCCCAGTATCAACAAATTGGCAAAGTGGGGAAGCTGACATCCAGCGTAGTCTCATGTACCTGAAATCTTCAACCTGTTAACTAGGTCGCATCTTTTCGCTGCCCTAACCTCTCGAGTGCCTTTAACTAGTTGAATCAAAAGCATGAACACATTGTCCGGTGTGCACAGAGTCTAGCTGGCCAGGAATTATACATACTATGGGGTATATGTAGAAGAATTGCTGCTAACTAACGTTAGCATTAGTTAGCGGAAATTTTTCTACCGCCTTGTTCCGCTGAAAACTATTGCCATGGTGCCAATGTTTCGCCAGTGCATGATGAAACACATGCCTGCACCAAAAACATGTAAACATGGTGCAGGCCTCTGTCACTGAAGTGGATGAGTGCAGAGTTTATCCTTTAAGGAGCAGGTCTCACTCTGTCACTTCCTCGTATCCATACACCCCCTGATGTAAGAAAGACATCTGCAGTCCAACAATGCACAAGTGTCCCAAACGTGACCAAGACCCATATTTCCTCAAGCTTGCAACATCTCACTAGTGTAAATGCACATAAGTGCAAGGGTCACTGGGTGAAAGGGATAAGGGGCAGTAAAACAGAAGCTGTACCATATCAACATGCATCGATGAGACTGTCATTTCTCAATGTGAATTGGCAACATTAACATGAATCTACACAGTTTGTATCATGGCAAATCAAGCATACCTCCTTGCCCATATCATGTGGCACATCACATCACATCAACCCAGACCTCAACAGCGTGATAGCCCTACTCATGCCACAACAACAATCATGTGGCATTGCCAACAGCAATGTGTGGTAGCGTGCAATCCACACCTCCAAAACTAGACAATCTCCAAAAAGATTATAGTGTACTGAGTAGGGGTGACTCTACCACAATGCAGTGTACAGACAGATAAATCTGAGCTAATCTGCATTGACAACAATGTGGTACAACCTGCATCACTGTCACTACTGAACAGAGGACACAACTGGTGCTGCATGTGTGTAGAAATTGGCCACTCACATTTGGCATACTTGTAAACTGTAAGAAAAGAATTGACAACTATAATGTCACATCAGTGATGTTGTATAATGATTCACTCTCCTGCATGTAATAGGTATCTCCTCCAAAACATTCTGAATGGACATTGTCATGAAGTCTGCTTGTAAACTGATCAAATGCATATTCATACTTGAGACACACATACAACAGCATCTCACCTTTACATTGCAGAGGGAGAAACATCACTTCCTGTACAGCAGCCTGTCCCACTCTTCAATGATGAAGATGAAGACATCTCAACCATTGACCAGGACACCCTCCAAGACCTGTTCAACTCCCTTGGCAGCCCATCTCCAAAAGCAGGGACATCCAGCAGCGTCGTGGTAGCTCCACCCCCTGCACAAAACTCCCAGCAGCAAGCACCTACCACCACACCTGTCTCCCAGGACATTGGGGACCCACTTCTAATATTTCAACGTCGTGCGGTAGAGGTCCAGCAGGAGATGGCTGGTCAGGTGGTGGGGGGTTTGACAGCCTGGCGGCCAAACTAAAGGGGGTACGTGGGTGTCTCAGTCCCATTAGGGACCACCTAGAGTCCATCACAGGCATCCACAGTCCTCAACATGCCTCTGCATATGACTCTGTCTGCCCCCCCCCCCGGGCATTCACACAATGGGTTGTTGTTGCACAAAGAACTGGGCCAGTCTACCACATCAGTTACTGCACATGTCAATAAAATTAATTGAGTCACTAAGATGTGTGTTGCCTGTGACCAATTATGTTTAAAATGTGCGAACAATGCATGTTCAGGCTAGCCATTACCACTAATCAAAGAACATTTGTCAACGGGAATATGCTTACACTGTGTCCATGATAGGCATTGTGAGGGCCTGACACATGTGACTTAAACAATGCCCTGATCTGTAAGACAACACTGTCTCCGAGAAACAAATTTACTCCATGCCCTTGATGTTAATCGTGACTTGGAACAATGCTCATGTCAGTATACAGGCACTTGAAGGGGCATATGTACAAGCCCCTATCGCCAACACAAGGTCACTTTTTCCGATGTTGTGGTGGCGATAGGGGCTTAGCCTTAGTTGCAAGGCAGTGTTAAGCCACTTAACGTGGCTTAATGCTGCCTTGTGAATAAGGCACCCTTTCACGCAATGGTTAGCGTGAAAAGGGTGGGCAGTGGGCGTTCCACCGCAACACCCATTCCTTTTGACTCAGCCCCCTATGTACAAGGGCAGCGTACATAGGAGGCAGCGCATACATTAAAACCATGGAAAACCTGCTCTAAACCTGGCAATAATATGAGAAATGCATCATTCCTCCACGTTTCAGCTTTTTCCATGTGTGTTGCCTTGTGCAGCACACATGGAAAAAGCAAATTGCCATGGATTATTTATGTACAGAAAGGTGTCTCTTCCTGTACATAAATAATCTGTAAAAACAATGCCATTTTGTGACTTTCATGTGTGCTGCATGAAGCAGCACACATAAAAGTGAGAAAATGACATTTCAGGATTGTTCATGTGCAGAAAGGGACACCTTCCTAGACATAAACAATCATCCACTGCACGCAGACACCCTTGCACTACGGTGCAAGGGTGCCTGCATTAGCGCTACACTGCTAAGTGTAGTGCCAGCGCAGGTGGGAAACGCAAGGCTGCACCATATCGTTGTATATATGGTGCAGCATTGTGTTTCTGAAGTGGCGGTGTGAGGTGTTAAGCCATGACGGCTACCGCCTCACTCTGCCACTTCCTCATACATATGCCCGAAGTGTCTACTAACAATACATGTTAAGTATATACACTGAAGAACTACCCATAGTTAATCTGGTGGACAATGTGTGAAAAGATGTGTGTCGTGGCATGACACATGTAAAGTCAGTTCACTTGACATGTCACATATTCAAAATTATTCCATTGAGCAGAAAGAAGGGGAATGGTGTAGGAAAGCATAGCTCAGAAATTGATAATGGTTCAAAGACGTGCCCAGGTCAGCTGTAATGCACATCACTACATCCCTCGCCCAACACTTGCCAATTTGGTCACAGTGTTGTTCAAAATCTGCAAGGCTGTGCAGAAACATGTAAAGAGGCATCAGGATGACTTGTGAAGAATGATAAGCATACATCCCCTGCAGCCCACATGGAAAGTGAAGCTGTTGTGGAGACTGGTGTAATAAAAGATGTCACAAAGTATCCTGACACCATATCCAAAGCATTCAAACAACGCTGTGCAGAGCACAATGCCCACAATGCTTCTTGTGTAAATCTGTCCTAGCAAAATAATCAGATATGGATAAATATTTATCAGACCAATCAAAAACTCTTTTCCCAAATGAACGTTGTTCCCCAAAACATCAATAAGGTTGTTAAAAACACATTTCAAATTAGGTTTGTTGATAGCCTGTCCCTTGAAGATGCTGTAATCACAATTGTAGACATTAAAATTGATTGTGGGGGGATGCATCTGTCGTGATCCACTACCAATCCAACAGGACAGGTCCACACAGCAAAAAAGAATGGGAGCACAAAGCCTCAATTTATTCGTAACAAAACACTCTTAAAATACTTAACTAATTATTCTTACTAATCCTAAACTACACTAACCTAACTTGTTCTAACATCCAACTACACTAAACTAACTATCTTACCTAAGCCTATACACATAACAACATATCTTAAACATGAACCCACCACCCCCCTTATGGCACATCCGTGACGGCACAAAGACACCTTATCCTATACATCAACTAACTAAACATACATAATGAACAAATATATTTTTTTTGTATATTTTTTTATTGACAAGTCCAAAACCACATCAACCCCTCACCCAAAGGAAAAGGAAACAAACAAAAGCACTAAAAAGATCAAATCCTATAATTAAAAAGCTAACTACACCTAACACTACATTATACCTACACTAAATCTACACTTAACACTAACTAACTACTACTAAATATTTTAACAGGATGATAAATAGGAGAGGGTAAACGTGGGACTGGACAGGGTGGGAAACTGAACAACCATTGTCCATCAATAGGGGAGCCCCAGGGCCCCCTTTATGTCCATGAGGTGGCCCTTAATGTCATCCTGGTCCCGTTCAAGTAGGGCCACTCGAACGTTCAAACTGAACATCAACGTCCTCTCCCTCTTTGTGAGGACATACCTTTCCCGGTGTCCTGGAGCTCTTGAGGATGCCCCTGGTTGTGCACTCTGTCAGCGGGGAAGATGTGGCTGCCGCACGTGGAGCAGCTCCCGATGGACCTTGGACAGCTGACCTTTTCCTTTGTGTGGGCAGATGAATTCCTGATGGGCCAGGGATTTGCTGGGTCTGGCTCTGGTGTGTTGATGATGCAGGCAGGGTTGTGTGTTTTTTACCAGCATTCATTTATTTATTTGAAGAGTTTTATATAGCGCTGGCTAGACCCGGAGGTATCAGAGCGCTTTACATGAGGATCAGCGAGTTACAGGTTACATAATTACATGGCTAAGTATAGACATAGGAGAAAAACATGAGATTACACAATAATATGAGTTATTAGCGCGTACACATGTCTTATGGGGAGTGAAAGGTCGAGGGGGAATGGTAAAACAGGGGGAAACTCAACGGGGAGACGAGGAAAACAATGTCCGATGTCCGGCTGGGTAGGTGACGGCTGAGGGGTGAACCAGAGCCAAACTCCTCTATAGCTGCATAAGACAGCTCCACCGGGCATCAGCCAAGGTTGCTCGGGCACCGCGGTAAGTACAGAACAGTTATGGTTTCCGCCCAGGGGGCATCGTCAAAGTTCCATCGAGAGCATCAGTCACGGTGTTACAGGGAAGTGCCGTCCGCCTCATCCTCCAGCTCGCCCCCAGGTCAAGAGTGGTGAGAGGAGAGGAGGAAGGGACAGTTCCAAAGTCTGCAGATCATCCCCATTCCCAGCAGCAGTAGTGAGTGTTGGGCATTTAAAATTTGGGCATTTCTTAATGGGTGAAACAACTCTGCCCCTGTGATCAACTCACTGGTTGCACAGCCCCCAGCAAGGGTGTCAATCCTGTCCCACTCTATACAATCCGAACTCAGCAGCCTCATGCCGCCGGCTAGAACATACTGTCAATATAGTGCACAGGGGAGCAATATGCCGCTAGCTCCGATATCTCACACTGCCACGAAGTCCTGTATCTCCAGGCTTGGCATCAACGGTGCAGAACATCTTTCAGGTAGGGTGGCAGGCAAAAAGATTTATCCTCGGGTAGCAGGCCTCAGACACTCGCCCACACTTCAATGCATCAGTCCCGAATCACCGCACCTTCTCAGGGCGCGCAGCCTGCTGTGTGCATCAGTCAGAGCGATGTGGTGAATTAAGGTCGTCTTTCTAGAAATTACGCTCATCCGCCATATTAGGGTCAGGCATGGGGTCAGGCAGTCGTACTTTGGCCGGAATACACATTTAGCAGATACAAAAAACAATCTCATTCATCCCAGAACATCCTTGAGTACGGTGATCTTAGAATAAATTGAAGCAGCGGGCTTTCCGTGTGTGACCATGCTTCTAGAAATCACGTCTAGCCGCCATGTTGGAGTCAGTCAAGCCGGCAGGCAAGTACGCGCTGATAAGCACTAATTAATTATTATTAGAGTCTTACTTTTCCATATTCTTGGGCAGCCTTACTTGTGTGCTGATGTTGGTGAAATATGGTATCAGCCCCTCAGTGATCGTAGATCGGTATTCGTACTGTCGGACCGCCGCCCGCAGGCATGTCTCGTAGTGTGCTCGTTGAGGCGGTGAGGCCGGGGAGAGTCCGATGGTCTTTAGCACGCGCCGAGTGAGCCTGCTCTTCAGAGGCCACGAGTAGAATCTTGGGGATCAGCGAGTCAAAAGGTCCATTGTCCACCAGAACCCCAGGCGAGTGCAAAGATCCGAGGAGGGGCCACATTCAAGGGGATCATCGCCAGAAGGCAATTCCTGGCCAGGGAGCTCCCGCCCGGAGCTCCCCACCCGTCGGCCATCTTGCCTACGACATGTCTAGAACCTAAGACATGACTGTGGGAATCCGTTAGGTAGAAGGGGGGCATACCATAGAGTACCCGTATGTTCAGCCCTTATTAGATTTTGGGTCTCGCTTATAGTACCTCTCTATCTGATACCACTGATAATATATAATTAATCTTGTCACTTGAATAGAGAACACTGACACTCTATTTAAGATACGCACAACACAGTGAGCCCGTCCCCGACCCGAACACTGCAGGGCGGTTCGTGCCGACAAACCCCTGCCCCAGCTCAACCGCAACAGCAACGTCACTACAATTTGTAGGTCATGAACACATGATCAACACCACACCCCACACCACCCAACCAAGCCGTACCAACAGAGACACAGCGCACGCCCGACCGAAATTCTCACTCTCATGCGCACACACAAGGCGAGCGAGTATTCGTCTAGCCACCATGCAGCTCTATGCCCAAAACACCAATCGATTCGCAAGGTGGCTCTCGCACTCCCAAGCATCAGTGAGTGTGTACAACATACCCACCAGATACAATCCTTGTCCTCTCCATCTTAGCAAGTGGAACCACTGTCCACTCCACCAATCAACGTCAAGGACTCCACCGACCCCCCCACCTGCAAGGACCACAGCAGCAAGCCAGAAGGCGACTTCAATCCCCGACATGTGTACAATCACCATAGATGAGGGCCTCTCGGACAATCAACGACGGTGCCAATGTACATCCACAGGGGTGTCCCCACACACCACCACAAGGCGACACATCAAGACCGAAGAGCACAGTCCATCAGTGTGAGACACTGGAGATCCAATCAGGCGACCACTCCAACGCTCCACCCCTCCCTCGGTGTGGTGTAGGCTCCCCTCCCCACCCTCGATCAGACCGCCACTCCCTCCCGGTGACGGACACCCTCCGAAAGCCAGCCACGGGTATTGGATAGACCACAGCGAATCCATGCATCGAAACTGCAGTGCAATTGCCCGCCCTCTCCCCGGGTTCGCAGCCCTGAAGAAGTCCCCCCTGTGCCACAGCACAAGACGAAACACGCGCCGGCTGTCAGTGAACTCCTCCCCGCACCAAGCCGTATCCTGGAAAGGCCATCCGCGAATTCACCCCTGCACCAAGCCGAATCCCGGAAAAACAACCCAATTGGACTGCGAACACCGGAACAAAGAATTGAAAAACTGTCTCAACACCCTGGACTGCAAACAGTGACCTTGCGTGCTCGGGGCAGAACCCCCCATGTTCTAGATCATGGCAGTGGTTGTGACTTTGTTAAAGGCACATCGAACAAAGGTTAGCCTGAGGCCTATTCCAGAAAAACTCATCTCTTTGTTGTGGCACACAGGGAAGAATCTACAGCCTGTTCCTGAGCAACAGGATGCATTAGGAAATTCCCTGCTGTAAGACCTATCCAAAGGGATCATACAGAAGATTTCACCCTTGATATATCTGAAAACCTCAAATCACACTCTGTGTGATGGACTTCCACCTGCCTGCAGCCCTTTCCTTCTGGTACCTCTTGGCCATTGCCTTGTACCCCTTAGCCACACGCCTGATATGCTGATAATGTTACATCTGCAGGAGGAACTGACGCTGCTCCTCCGGGGACATGTTATCTGAAAAAATGAAATGATAAATGTCATGTTTCCTGACTCCAAGAACATGATGGCATAATGCAAAATTGCCACACCTATGAATAATGAGCCATAGCTTACGTGAACATCATCAAAAAAACCATGCAACTAGACACATAACCTGATAAATCATGAACACATCATAGCCGGATTCAGAATAAGAAGTTCATGACAACATGATTATTCCTGTGCTTGGACAAGGCAGGCACAGAGTGCAGTGACAACACTTCTCGGATTTCTGTTTGCAATTTGGCCGTGAAAATGAACAGCAATCGAGGTCAACAGGGGGAGTACAGTAAGTATGAAGTATAACAGGCCCATAGCAGACCCCGCTATTCCAACTAACCAAAGACAGTAGGCTGCACAGTCTGCGATCAAGTCAGATGACTAATCACAACAGTGTTAGTCATGTAGAACATTTGAGCAAATGTAAAATCATTGTATTAGTGAGCCCTTGGAGGTGTCACCACAGCTACACAACCAGATTAGATCATGTACACATGTTATTCTCAAATTGTGGAACAGTGCCAAAAGTTTGACATGCAAGGAAAGAGGGCATAAGTTGCATTCTGCTTTGTGTACAAGTATTAACCATCTCTGCACATTTCTCTGCCATGAACCAATGGGAAAGCAAAGATGCTGCATGTGGACCACACATTTGTCTGCACTGCTTTTAAAACATTGGCAGTGTGAACACATTTATGGTAGTGCAAAGGAAAGCACCCTCGCCCAAAAGTGCTCTGTTGTCTGATTTGAGCACATGTTAGTCAATGTTACGCAAGGATCACCATCATGCACCTGATCCATCAGTGAACTATTGTGTATTTCTTGTGTGACACATCCAGATGACCAACTAGTAACATGTGAATTGACAGAACTGTTGAGCATGTCACCGTAAAGAGCATGTTAATTGTAATTGTAATTGCATTTATACTCGCTTACTACTCCTGACGAGGCGTCAAAGCGCTTTTTCGGCGAGTAGCACGCTACTCCGGAACCCATAAAGGATTAGTGTTGAGTTAGTATAGTGAAATATGAAAGTAATTTGAGTGGTGGATAGGTTAGTCAGTTATTTGGATTCAGAAGGATAGCGGAGGGATAGAAGAGGGAAAAAGGTTTGCATTTATATAGCGCTTGTTACCCCTAATGGGGTGTTAAAGCGCTTTTTTCGGCGAGTAGCATGCTACTCCGGAACCCATAAAGGATTAGTGGTGAATTAGTATAGTGAAATATGAAAGTAGTTTGAGTGGTAGATATTAGTCAGTTATTTGGATTGGGAAGGATAGTGGAGGGATAAAAGAGGGAAAAAAGGTTAGCATTTATATGGCGCTTGTTACCCCTAATGGGGTGTTGAAGCACTTTCTTGGCGAGTGGCACGCTACTCCGGAACCCATAAGGATTAGTGGTGAATTAGTAATGTGAAATATGAAAGTAATTTGAGTGGTGGATATTAGTCAGTTATTTGGATTGAGAAGGATAGCGGAGGGAAAAAAGGTTTGCATTTATGTAGCGCTTGTTACCCTTAATGGGGTGTTGAAGCATTTTCTTGGTGAGTAGCACGCTACTCCGGAACCCATAAGGATTAATGGTGAATTCGTATACTGAAATATGAAAGTAATTTGAGTGGTGGATATTAATCAGTTATTTGGATTGAGAAGGATAATGGAGGGATAGAAGAGGGAAAAGGTTTGCATTTATATAGCGCTTGTTACCCCTGATGGGGTGTTGAAGCGTTTTTTGGGGGGGGTTTTCCAGCAAGTAGCCCGCTACTCCGGAACCCATTAAAGGATTAGTGTTGAATTAGTATAGTGAAATATGAAAGTAATTTGAGTGGTGGATGTTAGTCAGTTATTTGGATTGAGAAGGGTAGCAGAGGGATAAAAGAGGGACAAAGGTTTGCATATATATATAGCGCTTGTTACCCCTAATGGGTGTTGAAGCGCTTTTTCGGCGAGTAGCACGCTACTCCTGAACCCATAAAGGATTAGTGGTGAATTAGTATAGTGAAATATGAAATTTGAGAAGTGGACATGTTAGTCTGTTATTTCGATTGAAAAGGATAGTGGAGGGATAGAAGAGCGAAGGCTTTAGACTTTTTTCTTTTTTTGGGAGGTTATAGCAGTAGTGGGAGGGTTGGGATGAGTAAAAAGGGATGTGGGGGGAAGAGTCAGAGGGAAGAGTTTAGAAAGGCTTGTTTTGGGGGATCAGTATAGTAAAAGAGGTGTCAGATGGTGCATGGAGGGGTAGAATAGGGGAGAGTCTAGAAAGGGCTATTTTGGGGATCATAGTTGAGGTATGGGGTTTGGGATGAATGAGAGTGTGGAGGTAGTGGATATAGTGATAGAGGTATAGGATGAGAAATAGGCTAGTGCATTGGAAAAAGTAGTAGAAAGAAGTTTGTGGTGAGTCAGAGAGTTGAGGTAGAAGATATATTGAGAGAGGTATAGGGTAAAAATAGGGTAGTGCATTGGATATGCTGAATTAGAAGAAAGTAATAAATATATAGATCCATAAGTACATGGAAAGTTTATAGATGCATAAAAGAAGTAAGTATATGTAGATCAAAGATATTGATAGAGGTATAGGGTGAGAAATAGGGTAGTGCATATAATAATTTTTTTTTTTTTTGGAGGAAAGTAATAAATATATAGATCCAAGTACATGGAAGGTATATAGATGCATAAAGGAAGCAAGTATAAGTAGATTCAAGATGCATTCGATAAACTCTGGTTTTGAAGTGTTGTACTTAAAAATGTATTTATTTATTCATTTTTTAAACATAATTATTCTACATGTTAATACAAAGCAATACACATATATAGGTACATATCTATAGTACAAATAAATGCTTATATTCAGAGGGATATGCTGTATATTTCTGTTTGTGTATGGCGCTTATGTGGGGAAGAGCCAATTCTTGAGTAGTTTTCTGAAGATAAGGTGGTTGTCAGTGGATCTTATTTTGGGGGGTAAAGAGTTCCATATTTTGGCTGCTTGAACAGAGAAGGATGTGCCACCCATGTTTTTTTTTTGTATCTTGGGATTTTGAGGCGAGGTGCCACTCTAGAGCGGAGGTTCCCATGATGAATGTGTTTGGTGATTTTATTCCTGATGAAGAGTGGTCCCATTCCATGTATGGCTTTGTGGGTGATACAAAGCAGCTTGAACGTGGATCTTCTGGCAACTGGTAACCAATGCAGGGTTTTCAAGGCAGGGGAGATGTGGTCTCGCGGTTTGATATGCAAGAGTAGTCTGGCAGTCGAGTTCTGAATCCGTTGTAGTCTTTTCATAGTTGTTAAAGGTGATCCGTGGTTGAGGCTATTGGCGTAATCGAGTTTGGACAGAACAAGGGAGATGGTAGCTTGAAACTTGTGTGGGAATCCCAAATGGGGAAAGATTTGTCACAGAGTTTTCATAGTAACAAAGCTTGATCTTGCTAGTTTGTCCATTTGGGCATTCATCGATAGCTTGGAGTCCACGGTCATTCCGAGATTTCTTACTTCCTTCAATACTTTAGGCGGTGATCCCAGTTCATCAGGTCAGGCGGCAAGCGGGTCATAATGTTTCCAATCGCCACACATGAGTATTTCTGTTTTGGAAGCATTCAATTTGAGATGGCTCCAAGTCATTCATTGATCCACGGCTCAGAGGCAACTGAAAATTTGCGAGTTTCCAATGTCTTTGGGGCATTCCAGTTGAAGGAGTATTTGCATGTCATCTGCATGGTTATAGCACATGAGTTGAAATTGATTGATCAGGACTGGTACTGACTTCATGTAGATGTTGAAAAGCATGGGCGAGATGATAGAGCCTTGAGGGACACCAGCTTTTGTGGAGTACGGTTTGGATGAGAAAGGTGGGGTATGGATGACATTAGTTCTGTTTTGAAGGTAGGACGTGATCCAGTCTAAAGCAGTCCCCTCTATGCCGGCTTCGTAGAGTCTTTGTATTAGAGTGTCATGGTCAACCGTGTCAAAAGCACCCCAGTTCAGACATAGTCATATGCAAATCAGTCTTGACCCTGTGCCTCATGGGAACAGTCCAGACCGAACTGCCAAGCCATGTCTTCCTTGGACCGGAATCAAGCATCCTAGGACCGGTTTCAGGCTATCAGCCTTCATCAGCCAGGATAGCTTGACTCCAGTGGCGTAGTGAGCACGGGACTGGCAGTTCGGTCTGGACTGTTCCCATGAGGCACAGGGTCAAGGCTGATTTGCATATGGCTATGTCTGAACTGGGGTGGCGTGGTGAAGCAAAATAACGATGGATTAAACCCAGATCTGTGACTGGGGGTGAATGTTTGCCAATGTGCAGCATTCCGTCCATCATCTTGTGTGTTTTGCATTTCGCCCTATGTGGGAAGGGTATGCCCAGACGTGGGTCCCGTGCTCACTACGCCACTGGAGTCAAGCTATCCTGGCTGATGAAGGCTGATAGCCTGAAACCGGTCCTAGGATGCTTGATTCCGGTCCAGGGAAGACATGGCTTGGCAGTTCGGTCTGGACTGTTCCCATGAGGCACAGGGTCAAGACTGATTTGCATATGGCTATGTCTGAACTGGGGTGGTGTGGTGAAGCAAAATAACGATGGATTAAACCCAGATCTGTGACTGGGGGTGAATGTTTGCCAATGTGCAGCATTCCGTCCATCATCTTGTGTGTTTTGAATTTTGCCCTATGTGGGAAGGGTATGCCCAGACGTGGGTCCCGTGCTCACTACGCCACTGGAGTCAAGCTATCCTGGCTGATGAAGGCTGATAGCCTGAAACCGGTCCTAGGATGCTTGATTCCGGTCCAAGGAAGACATGGCTTGGCAGTTCGGTCTGGACTGTTCCCATGAGGCACAGGGTCAAGACTGATTTGCATATGGCTATGTCTGAACTGGGGTGGCGTGGTGAAGCAAAATAACGATGGATTAAACCCAGATCTGTGACTGGGGGTGAATGTTTGCCAATGTGCAGCATTCCGTCCATCATCTTGTGTGTTTTGTATTTCGCCCTATGTGGGAAGGGTAAGCCCAGACGTGGGTCCCGTGCTCACTACGCCACTGGAGTCAAGCTATCCTGGCTGATGAAGGCTGATAGCCTGAAACAGGTCCTAGGATGCTTGATTACGGTCCAAGGAAGACATGGCTTGGCAGTTCGGTCTGGACTGTTCCCATGAGGCACAGGGTCAAGACTGATTTGCATATGGCTATGTCTGAACTGGGGTGGCGTGGTGAAGCAAAATAACAATGGATTAAACCCACGTCTGTGACTGGGGGTGAATGTTTGCCAATGTGCAGCATTCCGTCCATCATCTTGTGTGTTTTGCATTTAGCCCTATGTGGGAAGGGTATGCCCAGACGTGGGTCCTGTGCTCACTACGCCACTGGAGTCAAGCTATCCTGGCTGATGAAGGCTGACAGCCTGAAACCGGTCCTAGGATGCTTGATTCCGGTCCAGGGAAGACATGGCTTGGCAGTTCGGTCTGGACTGTTCCCATGAGGCACAGGGTCAAGACTGATTTGCATATGGCTATGTCTGAACTGGGGTGGCGTGGTGAAGCAAAATAACGATGGATTAAACCCAGAGCTGTGACTGGGGGTGAATGTTTGCCAATGTGCAGCATTCCGTCCATCATCTTGTGTGTTTTGCATTCAGTCCTCTGTGACATGTACTCATGGGGGGGATATGTACAAGGAAGTGGCGGAGAGCCTTCCTGGCTTAACGCCTCTCTCCGCCACTTCTGAAACACAAGGTTGCACCATATTTACAAGAATGTGGTCCAGCCTTGCTTTTCCCCCTGTAATGGCGCTAAGTTTAGCAACTTTGCGCGAACGCAGGCACCCTTGCACCATAATGCAAGGGTGTCTGCGTGCAGTGGAGTATTGTTCATGTGTAGGAAGGTGCCCATTCATGCACATAAACAATCCTAACATGACATTCTGTCACTTTCATGTGTGCTGCTTCATGCAGCACACATGAAAGTGACAAAATGGCATTTTTAAAAAGTTTATTTATGTACAGGAAGGGACATCTTCCTGTACTTAAACAAACCATGGCAATTTGCTTTTTCCATGTGTGCTGCACAAGGCAGCACACATGGGAAAGCACTAAAACGAGGAGATACAATGCATTAAGTGGCTTAACGCTGCCTTGTAAATAATACGCAGCCCGCAATGCCACCATTGAGTTGAAAAAAGTGATGTTGTGGTGGCCATAGGGGTTTGTACATATGCCCCACTGTTTCGTGGTGACACAGTTGATGCCATGGGAACAAATATCATACGGTGATGGTAGTACATTCTAATTATTTTACAATAAGGTTGTATATGGGTATTTGTCAGTAGTTCATGTCTGAATGCCACATCACTTTGCGTAATGACAATCGACAACAGATGTGACATGTTCAGTGCAACAAACTTATCATCATATACATCTGTCTCCAATTGAAATTGGCGGCTGCAGATCTGGAACCCTTGCACAATAATGTCAGGGGAACATAGATGTTTGTGATGCTGTGTGATTGGCTCTATGACATGGCTATGACATCACCCATATCATGGACTCTGTGCTTGCACATAGATATGGTGTTGTGAATCATATGAGGCCTTGCAACATCAAGTCACAAATGGCAATTCTGTCCTCCAGCATCACATGATGCTGATGTGCAATACCCTTGACTTGATGCATCATCATCACACCAGAGGTGATTTTCATGTGATGCACATCCACACTGTGTACTACAACATACAGGGTCTGTGGCATTGCTTGCATATGTCGATACATAATCCAGAGCTAGGGACGACACACTCACCTGTGGCGTATTGGCCCATGAATGCATCCACATCTCCTTGTGTGATCAAGGGTCTTCCTGCTGTTGAAAAATTGTGCTTATGGTACAATTAATGTCATTAACATCACATTTGGCAAAAATCACATACATCATTGATGGTTTCATGATACAATTTCAGTCATTGGAATTGTCAGGTGTGTTGCCATGTTACATACATGTTGCAATCTGCTGAGCTGGTTTTACACACAACACATTTCAAGGTCACACTGGTGCCCTAATGGGCATCCATGTCATGATCTGATTGACATAACATACTACGACCTGTCCCAATTCTACATGGATGTAAATTCTGCTCTCACACCTCAATAGGCATGACGTTTGAGGGTCAAATCAGTTTTTCAAAAACGCATAGGTATGTCACGAGCTTTGAACTTTTGGTGACCCACATTGTGTATCTCGCAGAGACTGGCAGCCAGTTGATCATGTGAAGTGTACCCAATAATTAAGGATGTAGGTTTGGCACAGTATGTCATGACAGGCAAGCTATTTTGCAAAATGGCAATTTCAATGATGTGTGCGTATATCTTGTGCACATTTTTGGTGTCCTGTGCATTCAACCTCTGATGTGATACGATGTTGGTCATGTACTTACCACCTTGCATCCCGACGATTAGTCCAGGGTGATGCAATAGGTCCCCCTCACGGCCAACACAGTCCTGCCACCGGTGCTTCCACTGCTGGACAGTCCTGTCCACACCAAACATGTTCAGCATCTTTTCACAGATGTGCTCCTATCTCACGTTCCGTACTTTTACATCAGACCCCTGTAGCATGCGTCGCCCAGCCTCTACCATCCTGGGCAGATAAAATTTGACGAGATAGAGGAAGGCCCCCGCGCCCCCCTCCGACATCCTGTCCTCCCTACCCTGCCCCAACACACCCAAATACAATATTTCCCCCAGGCAAACCAAAAGAAAAATCCTCAGGCAACCCCTATTAACTACCTAACTATACAAAGATACCCCAGAGACGTACACCCGACAAAACAATCAGACAGTCGCAATTAACACGTAGGGTCAGAGACACAGGACTTAACAAGGACAGTATGGACAGTACACAACACACATAACTCTCTCAAACACACCAAGAACAGCAGACACTTTCCAAAACCTCCACAACTCCCAAAAGACAGTTTAACAGTGTGGCTGAAAGAGAAAGTTAAAGTGTACTGTACTCCTCCATGTGCCAGGATCCAGACTGACATCATTACCTGTCAGTTTGCGGCCCGTTTTTTCATTTTGCGACAAAATTTCACACGCTTAGGGCTGAGCAGGAAGATTTCATGTATATATATGTATTAAGCGAGTATTTTCCGTCCCCGAAATGGAGAATATTGCCGCAAAGGTGTAATTGCGTTTTTTTTTTTTAAATCGCTAATTGATACATGATCAATATATGTACCATTTCATGCAATTTGTCTGGACTAACAGCACAATATGTATTAGTGATGTGATCTGTGTGTTGTACTTTTGTGTGGTGTATCTGTTCTGTACATGTATGAGTGGTCCAGAGCCATTAGGAGGCACTATTTTCTCATATTGGTGTCTGTTCCTGACTAGACATGTGTGTACGTAGATCCCTTGCCAGGGTGTCACATATTACGGTTGGCATTGGTGGTATGTGTCACTACATGTGAGCCTCTAATATCACACATTGCTGTGATGTTTGTGCCAGTCTGATGGTCTTGCTACACAAATGTACTTGATCAACAGGCAGTCACTACTTGTCTTTGATATTTGCAAAGCTGCATACAATGCACAGCTATGGCTGCACATTCACATTGGAGTGTATGAATAGCTGTAGACAGAGGGGGACATTGATGACAGACTGTGGTACGGCACTCATGGCTTCATTTTAACTAGATATGTCTATGCATTTCCTGCATTGCTAGGCATTACATGGTCTCTGGTCGGTGTGCAATGACCATCTCCATTGTCAGCATTACCTAAAATGCTAGTCAAAACGTTACATGGTATGGGTCTGTTCTTGTGCACACAACATCATATGAAAAGTCAAGCATGTCAGCAAGGAGTTAATGTTATCTTGTATGTTACAATATGTATTGAATGCACAGATAACGTTGTAAGTTAGTTTTGGTGTTGTGTCTACACATATTATTAGTACCCGATGGACTACAATATCCTACAGACACAGCTCAGATAATGCATACTTAAATGTGTGTAACAGATAGCATAAGGGAGCTGAATCCTCAGATTTATGCATAGCTCTACATGACACACTGAGCCATGATGAAGCATGTTGCAGACCCAGCTTCACATGTGAACATGTCATTGGTATTTTGTAATGGCAAGGCTGCACTTTGCATGTCACAGTCCTTGCAAAAGCAAAAGTGACAATGCCTGTTAGCACAAGCAGTCCACATGGCCAGTGGATCATACTGTGCCTTTGTATGAGACCCTGGGGTCTAGACACAGATGCTGCTGAGTTACAGCAGATTGACAGGGATGAAAATGCTTGCGTTGTGCGTGATACAGTGGTCTCATTTTCTAGAACTTATTGCATGAACAATGAACATTACCTGATGTCAACTCTTGTCATGTTCTTGTTTTAACTTCACTCACATGTGAAGTATGCATGTTGCAACTTGTTGTGATCATAATTGAAGGCTGCTACTGGTAATGTACAAATGTTAGTGTGCATTGCAGGACACACACCATGAGTACACTGATGTTGCAGGGTAGACATCCTATCTCTTTGAAGGTCCTCTCAATGTATTTAAGCAAGAGTATGTTGTGCAGCCTGTCACTGTCGAGGAGGAGGCCCATCTGCTCTGCAAGACTTGTGATGCCGGGGACATGTGATGAGGCAAATTAGAGTGTCCACTACCATCCCCTGCATCAGTATTTTTATTTGCATAGTTTACATTCCATGCTGTACCCTGTATTTTATTACCTGTGCTCACAAAGGATTATGCTTGCTGAGTCAGTGAGTCAGAGAGAATGTTGTATATTGACACCTGCTGTAGTATTGAGTTGTTAGTAATGGTTGTGAGTGAAGCAGAGGAGGACCAGGGGTTGTATCAGCAGAATATCCAGGAAAAAGCCTGCTTGTGCCTAACAATTTTACATGGACGATATGGGTCATGTGATCTGCTTGCAAATGTTGCCATTCAAGAGGCAAACATGTGTTGCATCCTATCATCAACACATGTTAGTGATCACTTTGTTGTATATTGTATTTACATGGATGATTGATGTTCAGTCCACTGCTATATGTGATAGGTGTGTGGCACAAATTTTAATTTACCTTTCACTTGACAGATATATGTACTAGTGAAGTGATAAAACAAGCATACATGACTTTGGTGTTGTGACATTTTTTACAAAGTTACAATTTTTTTATTTTTTGAAGGAATGATTTTCCTACAATTTACCAGCATCAGTGAAATTAACTTGCCTATACATGACAGACTACACATCACCATGTTGTCATTGTCCATGTCCTGTGTATTGACTCCATGTTGTGACTGTCAGGATGTATGGATCAATGTAAAAGAATATGATATTTTCTTTACAGGGACGTTGCACAAACCGGACGTCTCCTGTGCACATATTGTGGAGGGTGCACCATTGGTACATGTGCCATGTTAGGCATCAACCTTGACTTTTTGATGACTACTATGTTGGGACATCATCTGGGTACCTCATTGTTAGTCATTGTGCTGAGGGTGACTGAGAATGAAAAATCTTTTCTGCTAAACATTGGACTCATGGGGTGCTCTTTAAATCCACCTTGCCCCAAATGTGGGTCAGTGTCTAGGTGACAGTGGCACTGCTACCTAGTGCACTTGACTTACTGGGACATCTGTAGACAACATATATATGCATTGATGCCCTTGTGCATGGGTTGACTTAGACTCTGCATGTATGCATGTTGTGGTACGACACATCAATGTACCCATGTGTATGTCTGTTCCCAATCAACAGATATTCTGATTTCTGAGTTTGTGCCTCAGATTGCTACACCTCACTAGGGGAGACATGTGTTGAGGATGTGATTTGGATAGTTTGTATGCTCTTCCTATGCATGCTCCATTCAGCGACAACACAGACTGATGTTCGAAGCAACTTTTGTTTTTATTTGTGGTCAGTTAGTGCTCCCTTCATTCGGCACTACTTGCAGAGCCATGATGAAGGTACACCCACTACGTGGAGCATGGCTGACTGTTTTTTTTGGCATGTCAGCAAATTCTGCACTTTCACAAGTGAGAACAGGGTGATCTGTCATCTATTTGTACATATGGTGCATGTGTTGAATTCAACATGTATGTGGCACAGCAGAAGCATATGTTCTGTATAATATACTGCATTGATTAATTACAAGTTTTGTATAATGAGTTCTGCTAAATCTATGTGTTGGACTTGGCCCTTTTTGGCAGGTTCACCCCTGAACTTTTTGCCTGGTCTGTGACCTAGTGTTGGTGGTTTTAGGCCTCTGGGCACTTTAGCACTGTGGGCCAGTGTAAAGTGCGTGCGCGCTGAGTGCGTGTGGTGAGATTGTCCGGCCCTCCCATAGGAATGCATGGGGGATATGTGTGTCCATGGTAATTCCTGGTGTGAGAGGAGTGCAGGGGCGAGTTTAGTATGTGCGAACTCGTGAGAATAAATGCTGCGCAATGGTGTGCGCAGATTTATTATAACTTGTGTAGAAATGCCACTTCTAGAAGTTGGCATTTATGTGTGCTCTGTGTCTGCCTGCCTGATGTGAATTGCATGTCTGGCTTGTGAGTGACAGGGGCAGGGTGAGTCAGCGCAGTGGTGAATAGGGAGATCTGCATCTAGATGGGAGGGAGGAGTTGCACCTGGGACCTGAATAGGGCTGTGCCTTCCCTCCACAATGCTGGCTCCACCCCCTGTGGTGCGTCTGATGTCCCTAGCCTGTCCTGTGAAAGGAGAGAGGAGCTGAGCAAAACAAAGTGCTCCAAAGCTCCCCCCAAACCAGTTGCATCTGGTTTTCCCTGAATCCTACACCTTTAGACAAAGGAAAAGGGTGTATAAAAGAAGGGGCTGTGACCCCATGAAAATGTTCAGTGTTCCTGTTCAGTGTTTGGTGCTGTTCCTGCGGGGCGTGCTGCTGCTGGGGCCCAGGGGGGGCTGCCATGAGGGCTTGCCTCCCTGGGCCCTGCATTGCCCCTGGATACCTGAAAGGACTTTCTTTGGGACCCCTTTTGCCTTGCTTGTGATCCTCCAGGACCTTGGAGGAGCTTGGGCTGCATCTAGCGCCTGGGGAGCGCTACATTGGATTTTCATCCCAGGAGGAGCGCGTGGGCTCCGCAGCGCTCAGCTGCCGCCTTTGCTGCTAGAGGGAATCCCCAGCATAGGGATTCCCCCGCCTTGTGCCTGTTGCGGGTGCCCACCCCGCTTATTTCTACATTTCAAGTTTGCGGGTGCCCACCCCGCGTTTCACCGCCGCAGCCACTGGGCTGCCGAAGAAAACGTTGTCGGGCCGCTGCCAGCGCGACCCGGAAGTCAGGCAACCTTGCCTGTGACGTGGGTGGAGCCGGCGGCAGGACCGGAAGTGATGGCGGTACCGGTGCGGGACTCCCATGAGTCGAGGGAGCCCCGGTGTGGAGAGTGAGGGAGAACGGGAGCCCACCCGCCTCACGGCGCAGCACAGAGAAGTCCCGCCCGGAGCCTCGCAGGCTCCATAACGAAGTCCCGGGTCCCTGGAGGGGGCCCGGGTGAAGTCCGGAGAGCCGGTGAGTGGAGATGCCTGGGGGGCGAGATTGAGGCACAAGTGCCGGTGCCGGTCTGCTGGGCGGCCCCGCCTGACAGTGGGCCTCTCCAACGTGGCCTCTCCCGTGTCGGTGCCGAGTGAGGCACAGCGCAAGTCCGTAGTCCTGAGCGGCCCCCGCCTGATAGGGGGCTGCTCCAACGTTGGGTGCCATTTCTTTGTCCTGAGAGTCCCGGAGTGGGGCTCAGACGGCACGCGTAGTGCCAGTGCCTTCTTTGCATCTTGCGGGCATATTTGTTGGCAGAGGGCCCAGAGGGGCCCGTGCCTTTAGTTTGACAATCCCAGTTGCCCCACCTGACAGTGGGCAACTGCCACGTTGGGGTAGGTGTACTAGAGGAGAGCCCCTGAGGGCCGCAGAGGCCCGGGGGCATATCGAGGCGCATTGCTGGCACCTGGGTGGTCCTGCCAGAGAGCAGGCCGCCCCACTGATGGTGGCAGATGTTTTAGTGCCCCATGGGTTCAGAGGGCACCGTGAGTGCCAGGCCTTATTCCTTCACAGCTGCCCAGCAAATAGTGGGCAACTGCAACGTTTAGGTCCACAGTTCTTTTAGGGGACATATTGCGAACTCAGGAGTGAGATGCACTCCTCTGCCCCAGTACTTTTCTTTCACAGCTGCGCAGCACCTAGTGCCAGCTGCTACGTTTAGGTTTGCGCAGTTGCGCACCCTTGACTTTCGCTGCATTGGCAGCGCGCCCTGACTTTTGGACATAGGGCATTTGAGCCCCTTTAGAGATGGCCAGTTGGCCAGGGGGACAATTAGGTTTATAGGGCGCCAGGCCCTAATCGGATCTATGTGCTAATGTGATTATGGGTGCTAGGAAATGTGATTCCTATATTGTGGTTTACGCACCCTGGGTTATACCTCTAATGTACTGTCAAGACTCATGAGAGGATTGCATAATGTATTTATGCTGGTGAGGTTGGCGCAGAATGTAATTCGCGCCTAATGTGATGCTGTGCATAATGTGGTTTATGTTACAGGCTGATGCTAAGTACAGTAACTACCAGTGAGTACTGGTTGTACGTTTATGATGTTCTACATTTATTATAAGTCCTACATGTACTAAGTTCGCTTTGTGCTGGTTCTGACAGTGGTCCAGTTGGCCCTGTCAGGTGTAAATAATCCCTTGTAAATATGACCTAGTGCCAGGTGGCACCATGTATGTTATGTGAGTACTATTCTAATGTGTTATGATAATACAAAGGCTATTTTTGATATAACCTTGTGTGGAGTTCCTTTTTGTGGTGTGCCTAGTATGTTGTTGCTGTGGGTGTGTTGCGCAAACGCTTTACACATTGCCTCCGGGATAAGCCTGACTGCTCGTGCCAAGCTACCAAGGGGTGAGCAGGGGTTATCTGGGATGTGTAACTCCCTTGCCCTGACTAGAGTGGTGGTCTCTGCCTGGCTTTGGCGCAAGCCTTAGCCAACCAGAGATCCCATTTCTAACATTGGTTGTCAGCGGTGGGGATTAGGACGTGCGTTTGCGCAATACCACAGCGACAACTGGCTGCATTACAAAACTCTGCATTTTAGATAGTCACATGGAAAGGGATTATTGTTTCTGAGTTTGTTTTAAGTGTCATTTCTTTTTGAAATGTGTTTCTTGTGCACTATGAGTTGGGTGTCCTGCCAAGGACAGAAACCAGAGAATCTGGAGGAGAGACTGCCCTTGAACCATTGCGCTGGTTCTTGGGTTGGCCTACAGTGGGGACTTAATTGGTATGGTCACTAGCTCGGGAGGGTAGATTATCCCCTAAGTGCAGTGTGAGTTTTCTGGATTCCCCAGTGAGGGTGGGATCCAGTGGTGGCAGCAGAAGTGTGTCCAGTGCATGAATTCCCCGTCCCGTTCCCAGAGTATGGTACCTGGTGCTCAGTAAGAGGGGTGCAGGTTGAGATTCAGGGGCAGTAGATACTGTCTCACCGGTCTGGGGGGTGTGTGTGGATGAATGGTGTGTTGCACTGGACGAGTGAGTGTGAGTTCTCTGAAATAAGGAGCTTGCTGAATACTTGGGTGTGAGTTCTCTGAAATAAGGAGCTTGCTGAATACTTGGGTGTGAGTTCTCTGAAATAAGGAGCTTGCTGAATACTTGGGTGTGAGTTCTCTGAAATAAGGAACTTGCATCGGGGAGTAACCTTGAGGGATGGTGCAGGTGTCTCCCAAACCGTGTGGCGGAGATGGTTCAGAGGAACCCAACTAGGAACCGTTATAGTGAGGAGGTTGCAAGGCCTCACATCATGTCCTGCGAGGAAGGTGTGAGACTGGGCCGTATTCCGAGCCTCAATCTCAAGTCTCCGGTACTGGATGGTTCTTAGAAGGAACACCAGGAAAGGAACCTAGTCTGTCCTGTTGGACTGTTCTGTATGGGGGACCTCCCCGTGGTAGGTGAGCTGGAAGTGATTCCAATAAGAGTGGCTCAGGTGTCTTCCATGGTGGAGGAGGTTCAGTGTAGCCCAGCTAGGTCCCGGTGTAGGGGCTCACATCTTGTCTCAAGAGGAGAAAGAGTGAGTGGTTCTGTCCCAAGGTGCCCGAAACCCAGTCTCAGGACCTGGATTGTTTCTTAAAGGGAACATCAGGTTGATCTCCCAGTGTCTAGAGGACGTGGAGCGTCTGTAATCAGAGCTCCAGCAGTCCTAGTGTCTGGCAGTACCACTCCCCTTGGGAGGGTGCAGAAGTCCAGAGTGAGGGGTGAGAGGGGGAAAAAGTACCCAGTGGAAGAGCCAGTGGGTCAGGGGCCAGCCAGCAGGGCTGAGTCGCCAATGAGTGACCATGGTGATGCCACTTCTGCCCTGGGGTTGCGCCGGGCAGACTGTCACACGACCCGTTAGTTATGTGTCACCCTCGTGAAGTCCTGGTTCGCCGGGCATCTGACCAAAGGGTACGTCCCTGGGTTGGGGAGCCAGTAGCCGGTGTTTCCGGATCTGGACGGCAGGGCAGCTGTAATCAGTGTCCTGGCCGGTTTTGCCTTTTAGGGGGTACCACTCCAGTTGGGAGGGTATCGGACTCTGGAAGGGGGTGCAGAGGGAGGGAGTCCTCGCCTCTGACCCCGGTGCAGCCGGTGAATTTATTTCCCAGGTGGTAGACCAGTGATGGAGAGAGGTCCTAAACTGGTGGGAGAGTTGTGTTCTGGTAGGTGCTTCTCCTGGGAAAGCGCGAAACGTCAGAAATAGAGGTAGGGGGAGGAGATGCTTCGCCCGTGACCTCTGGTCAGCCTGAGGGTGCGGACCCTAGGTTGAAGGATCAGTGGTAGTTTCGAACTACACTGAGAGGGAGAGTGGAGAATGGCTATTGGATGCCAGGGGTTACTGCCCCCCACTCTGTGGATTGGCAAGGACCAGTGGTATCTGGGTGGCCTAGGGCCTGGTCCTGGCCGTGGACAACTAAGGAGTACCGGTGGGGTAGCCTAGTTGGTCCTGAGTTTTTTTTCTCTTAGATGGATTCCATGGGTTCCAGGTGGCGTAGAACCGGAGGGTGTCCCTGCAGTGCGGGCCCGCGTCCGTGTTCTATCGCCCCAAGCAGGGAAGCCCATCACGGTGGTGATTGGTCTGCCCTGCGTTTTGGCTGGAAGGGGGTTGTGTTGGACTTGGCCCTTTTTGGCAGGTTCACCCCTGAACTTTTTGCCTGGTCTGTGACCTAGTGTTGGTGGTTTTAGGCCTCTGGGCACTTTAGCACTGTGGGCCAGTGTAAAGTGCGTGCGCGCTGAGTGCGTGTGGTGAGATTGTCCGGCCCTCCCATAGGAATGCATGGGGGATATGTGTGTCCATGGTAATTCCTGGTGTGAGAGGAGTGCAGGGGCGAGTTTAGTATGTGCGAACTCGTGAGAATAAATGCTGCGCAATGGTGTGCGCAGATTTATTATAACTTGTGTAGAAATGCCACTTCTAGAAGTTGGCATTTATGTGTGCTCTGTGTCTGCCTGCCTGATGTGAATTGCATGTCTGGCTTGTGAGTGACAGGGGCAGGGTGAGTCAGCGCAGTGGTGAATAGGGAGATCTGCATCTAGATGGGAGGGAGGAGTTGCACCTGGGACCTGAATAGGGCTGTGCCTTCCCTCCACAATGCTGGCTCCACCCCTGTGGTGCGTCTGATGTCCCTAGCCTGTCCTGTGAAAGGAGAGAGGAGCTGAGCAAAACAAAGTGCTCCAAAGCTCCCCCAAACCAGTTGCATCTGGTTTTCCCTGAACCCTACACCTTTAGACAAAGGAAAAGGGTGTATAAAAGAAGGGGCTGTGACCCCATGAAAATGTTCGGTGTTCCTGTTCAGTGTTTGGTGCTGTTCCTGCGGGGCGTGCTGCTGCTGGGGCCCAGGGGGGGCTGCCATGAGGGCTTGCCTCCCTGGGCCCTGCATTGCCCCTGGATACCTGAAAGGACTTTCTTTGGGACCCCTTTTGCCTTGCTTGTGATCCTCCAGGACCTTGGAGGAGCTTGGGCTGCATCTAGCGCCTGGGGAGCGCTACATTGGATTTTCATCCCAGGAGGAGCGCGTGGGCTCCGCAGCGCTCAGCTGCCGCCTTTGCTGCTAGAGGGAATCCCCAGCGTAGGGATTCCCCCGCCTTGTGCCTGTTGCGGGTGCCCACCCCGCTTATTTCTACATTTCAAGTTTGCGGGTGCCCACCCCGCGTTTTCACCGCCGCAGCCACTGGGCTGCCGAAGAAAACGTTGTCGGGCCGCTGCCAGCGCGACCCGGAAGTCAGGCAACCTTGCCTGTGACGTGGGTGGAGCCGGCGGCAGGACCGGAAGTGATGGCGGTACCGGTGCGGGACTCCCATGAGTCGAGGGGAGCCCCGGTGTGGAGAGTGAGGGAGAACGGGAGCCCACCCGCCTCACGGCGCAGCACAGAGAAGTCCCGCCCGGAGCCTCGCAGGCTCCATAACGAAGTCCCGGGTCCCTGGAGGGGGCCCGGGTGAAGTCCGGAGAGCCGGTGAGTGGAGATGCCTGGGGGGGGCGAGATTGAGGCACAAGTGCCGGTGCCGGTCTGCTGGGCGGCCCCGCCTGACAGTGGGCCTCTCCAACGTGGCCTCTCCTGTGTCGGTGCCGAGTGAGGCACAGCGCAAGTCCGTAGTCCTGAGCGGCCCCCGCCTGATAGGGGGCTGCTCCAACGTTGGGTGCCATTTCTTTGTCCTGAGAGTCCCGGAGTGGGGCTCAGACGGCACGCGTAGTGCCAGTGCCTTCTTTGCATCTTGCGGGCATATTTGTTGGCAGAGGGCCCAGAGGGGCCCGTGCCTTTAGTTTGACAATCCCAGTTGCCCCACCTGACAGTGGGCAACTGCCACGTTGGGGTAGGTGTACTAGAGGAGAGCCCCTGAGGGCCGCAGAGGCCCGGGGGCATATCGAGGCGCATTGCTGGCGCCTGGGCGGTCCTGCCAGAGAGCAGGCCGCCCCACTGATGGTGGCAGATGTTTTAGTGCCCCATGGGTTCAGAGGGCACCGTGAGTGCCAGGCCTTATTCCTTCACAGCTGCCCAGCAAATAGTGGGCAACTGCAACGTTTAGGTCCACAGTTCTTTTAGGGGACATATTGCGAACTCAGGAGTGAGATGCACTCCTCTGCCCCAGTACTTTTCTTTCACAGCTGCGCAGCACTTAGTGCCAGCTGCTACGTTTAGGTTTGCGCAGTTGCGCACCCTTGACTTTCGCTGCATTGGCAGCGCGCCCTGACTTTTGGACATAGGGCATTTGAGCCCCTTTAGAGATGGCCAGTTGGCCAGGGGGACAATTAGGTTTATAGGGCGCCAGGCCCTAATCGGATCTATGTGCTAATGTGATTATGGGTGCTAGGAAATGTGATTCCTATATTGTGGTTTACGCACCCTGGGTTATACCTCTAATGTACTGTCAAGACTCATGAGAGGATTGCATAATGTATTTATGCTGGTGAGGTTGGCGCAGAATGTAATTCGCGCCTAATGTGATGCTGTGCATAATGTGGTTTATGTTACAGGCTGATGCTAAGTACAGTAACTACCAGTGAGTACTGGTTGTACGTTTATGATGTTCTACATTTATTATAAGTCCTACATGTACTAAGTTCGCTTTGTGCTGGTTCTGACAGTGGTCCAGTTGGCCCTGTCAGGTGTAAATAATCCCTTGTAAATATGACCTAGTGCCAGGTGGCACCATGTATGTTATGTGAGTACTATTCTAATGTGTTATGATAATACAAAGGCTATTTTTGATATAACCTTGTGTGGAGTTCCTTTTTGTGGTGTGCCTAGTATGTTGTTGCTGTGGGTGTGTTGCGCAAACGCTTTACACATTGCCTCCGGGATAAGCCTGACTGCTCGTGCCAAGCTACCAAGGGGGTGAGCAGGGGTTATCTGGGATGTGTAACTCCCTTGCCCTGACTAGAGTGGTGGTCTCTGCCTGGCTTTGGCGCAAGTCTTAGCCAACCAGAGATCCCATTTCTAACACTATGTTACAAGAATGCCATAGTGGTTTGGGTGAGATTTTCATGGCTTTTCCCTTGTTGGGCTGTCTTCCAAATGTCTTGATTGATTTGCATTGTCTGGTTGTGTGCATTGTTTGGACCTGTTCCAAGGTATGTTGTATTACATTGGCTACCTGTGAATTGTCTCATATTTGAGCTACATGCTTGTGTACTTGAGGTGTGTGGTGTGTTCAGTTTGTACTTACCAACGAGCAGTCCATTTCCATAAGTGCCATTCTCAAACCGCTGGTTGATGATCGATTGGCGAAATATGTATGAGTCATGCACACTCCCAGGGAACTTAGCAACAACATTAATGAACAGGCCCAGGTGGTCCACAATTCCCTGAACGTTCATGGAGTGTGTGTGGTTCCTGTATATGTGTGCAGTGTCCGCAGGAGGCACAAGTAGAACATGGGTGCAGTCAATTGCCCCCAACACATGCGGAAAACCAGCAATGTCATAGAAGCCTTGTTTGTTCTCAAGTTGTTCCTGTGCAGTTTTGGGGAAGTGTAGATGCTGTGGCGTCAGGCTGATAATGACATCCAAGACTTTGGGTAGGAACCTGGAGAAGGATGACTGTGAGACTCCACCCACTCTGGCAGTGGTTGGTTGGAAGGTACTAGAGGCCAACATGTGCAGCACTGCAAGAAGCTTTGTCTGCAGAGGGATGTTTGTGCAGCGCTGGTATGGTGCCTGCAGCCTTGGTGCTATCTGTGTGAGTATGCGTAAGATGGAGGTCCTTTTGAGCCTGTAGTTCGCTATCACATCCTCTGGCCGGAAGTCTATCAGGGTGATGAGTTGGCGGTAGACCTGCTCTCTTCTTTGGCGCTGCCTCTGTGGGGGTCCTGGTGGTGGTGGCAGTGGTGGTGGTGGTTGTGGTCTTCTTGGGGCTCCAAGCTGCAAGAGTAATACCTCCATGGCATCATTAGGTGAGCAAATGAGGCTCTGGGATTGTTTCCCTTATGTTCTTTTTTTTTTTGCACCATTTTTTAGACCAAGTTTTTCCGGTCTTAAAAACCAGCCGCTAACTGGCCTTAGCTGCATTTTTTTGTAAGTATCGCCGGACCGATAAATCATTGTAAATATCGCAAAGTGGGGTTAGTGGCAATTTTTTCACGGGAACGCCCACCATGCATCTCATTTTCATTAAGTCCCGCAGTCCCGGGAGCGCGTGTGAAGCCTTGACCTCTGGTCCAGGACAGCACTCTCCCCAGCAGCTCCGTCTATCAGCCGCACCGCTCCGGTACTGAGACCTCCCTCGAAGCAGTGTTCGCGCCAGCAGCCCGTCCCAGCGCCTCAGGTGTTTTCCACTTTTGCCTGCCGGTGCGGTATTTCGTATAATTCCTCATTTGTTGCTTGGACTTTTGTTACTGTATTACTCTGTGTTTTCTTTCCCCGCTGTATTTTTTGCTCACTTCTTTCCCGCCGCTGCTGCCCTTGCGGCCCCGCCCCCCCGACACAGCATCGCTCCCGCCTCCCTTCCTCTCGTCCCGCCCCCCTCCCCTACTTAATGTCGACCGCTGCGGGGGAGCGCGTGTGAAGCCTTGACCTCTGGTCCAGGCCAGCACTCTCCCCAGCAGCTCCGTCTATCAGCCGCACCGCTCCGGTCCTGAGACCTCCCTCGAAGCAGTGTTCGCGCCGGCAGTCCGTCCCAGCGCCTCAGGTGTTTTCCACTTTTGCCTGCCGGCGCCGTATTTCGTATAATTTCTCATTTGTTGCTTGGACTTTTGTTACTGTATTACTCTGTGTTTTCTTTCCCCGCTGTATTTTTTGCTCACTTCTTTCCCGCCGCTGCTGCCCCTGCGGCCCTGCCCCCGACACAGCATCGCTCCCACCTCCCTTCCTCTGGTCCCGCCCCCCTCCCCTACTTAATGCCGACCGCTGCGCAGTCGCGCCGCTGGTGCACCAAAGGCGCGCCTAAGGCAAGCCCATCTGCGCCCGTCCGCGACCCGACCGCGACCAGCGCCAGGAACCCTGGTTCTCCTAGGCCCCACCGCTACGACTCCACCACCCTCCACACACTCAATCCCGGAAGACACACCGACTGCGGAAGGGCCTCGCCGAACACCACCCATGGACAGTTCTCGTGCAGACCCTGCCGCAGATCCTTCACCATCGACAAAGTTCCCACAACCACCAAAGGCCCGCCTGATGCATGCTACGCCGAAACACTGACATGCATCCTCCTCAACGTGCGCTCCTTGCACCGACACGCCGTAGAGATCTGGGACCTGATCGACACCCTCTCGCCCGACATCGCCTTCTTCACCAAAACCTGGACCAACGCCACCTCCGGCCCCGACATCACCACTGCCATCCCCAACGGCTACAAGATCCAGAGAAAAGACCACCCCCACCGCCCAGGAGAAGGACTAGCCATCGCACACAAGACCCCCCTCCGACTCTCCACATCCAGCACGAGTGACCCCCACTCCAACACAGAACACCTCCACTTCCAGATCCAGACCAGCCCCAGGACCACGCTACGCGGCACCCTCATCTACAGACTGCCAGGACCTCGCACCCAGCCCGCAACTACCATCGCCGAGCTCGCCGCACCCCACGCCATCCACTCCACGGACTACATTCTACTCGGGGACCTGAACTTCCACCTCGACAACTGCAACGACCCCGACTCCACCACCCTCCTTGACAACCTCGGACTTAAGCAGCTGGTCAACACGCCCACCCACAAAGCTGGACACACCCTCGACCCCATCTTCGCGGGAGGGACAAACATCTGCTTCAGCCACACCACCCAGCCCCTCTGGACGGAGCACCACTGCGTCCACTTCACCTTCAACACCACCACCGCACCCAAGCCCGCCCGCGCCCGCCACGACGGAACTGGAGCAAGGTCACAGAGGAGCACTTCAACACCACCCTCCTCCAGAACCCCCCCAAAGCCACGACCGACACCAACTCCGCAGCCACATAACTTCACCGCTGGATCTCCTGTTGCGCCGATGAGCTTGCACCCCTCCGCCACCCCGCCAAACAACGCCCTCTGAAGGCCGCCTGGTTCACCACTGAACTACAAGAAGCCAGACGCTCCTGCAGATGCCTAGAGAAAACCTGGCGAAACCAGAAAACCACGGAAGCACGGAACAACCACAGGAGCGCCCTGAAGGAATACCACCAGCGCATAAGAGACACCAAACGGACCTTCATAAGAGACAAAGTCCAGACCAACGCGACCAACGCCAAGGAACTGTTCAATGTCATACAGCAGTTCTCAAAACCCACCAGCGAAGCCACGGACGTCACACCTTCCCAGGAACTCTGCGAAAAGCTCAGCTCCTACTTCCATCGGAAGATCAAGGTCCTCTACGACAATTTCAGTGAACCGACGCCGGATACCACCCACCTCCCCACTGCCGCCGACAAATCAACCATCATGAACTGGGATCCCACCACCGTCGAGCACACCACCACAACCATGAAGAAAACCCACTCAGGAGCCCCAACGGACCCCTGCCCACCGCACATATTCCACAGGGCCGCCGCCGCCAGCGCACCCGAACTCGGACGGACCATCAACGCCTCCTTCAGATCCGGCATCTGCCCAGACAACTGGAAGCGGGCGGAGGTTAAACCCATCCTCAAGAAACCAACGGCCGACCCTACGGACCTGAAAAACTACCGGCCATCTCCCTCCTCCCCTTCGGGGCCAAAGCCACCGAGAGAATCATAAACGCCCAGCTGACCGCCTTCATCAAAGAGAACTCCATCCTAGACGCCTCCCAGTCTTGATTCTGCAGCAACCACAGCACCGAGACAGCCCTCCTCGCCGCCACTGATGACATCTGCATGCTACTCCACCAGGGACACACTGCGGCCCTCATCCTCCTAGACCTCTCCGCAGCTTTCAACACCGTTTCACATCGCACGCTCGCAGCCAGACTTCACGACGCAGGGATACAAGGGACCGCCCTCGACTGGATCCTATCCTTTCTCTCCGGCAGAACCCAGAGGATCAGACTCCCCGCCTTCCTCTCCGAACCCACCGATATCAACTGCGGAGTACCCCAAGGATCATCGCTCAGCCCCACGCTCTTCAACATCTACATGGCCCCCCTCGCCGCCATCATCAGACAGCATCGGCTCAGCATTGTGTCCTACGCCAATGACACCCAGCTCATCCTCTCACTCACGAAGAACCCTGAGGACACCAGACTCTGCTTCCAGGAAGGAATGAGGAACGTGGCAGCCTGGATGAAAGACAGCTGCTTGAAGCTCAACTCAGAGAAGACCGAGGTCCTCATCCTCGGACCCTGCACCTCCGCCTGGGACAACACCTGGTGGCCCTCCGCCCTCGAGAATCCACCCACCCCTTCAGACCACGCACGAAACCTCGGCATCATCCTTGACTCCTCCCTCTCAATGAACCGCCAGATCAACGCCGTCGCCTCCACTAGTTTCAATTGCCTGCGCATCCTCCATAAGACCTTCAAATGGATCCCCCGACTGCAGAAGGACCGTCACACAACTCATAATCAGCAGACTGGACTACGGCAACGCCCTATATGCCGGAATCAACATAACTCTTCTACACAAACTCCAAACTATCCAGAACACCGCAGCCAGACTCATCCTCGGGACACCGCGTCACGAACACATGACCCAACACCTATGAGGCCTCCACTGGCTCCCCGTCGAGAAGAGGGTCACCTTCAAACTCCTCTCCCACGCCTACAAATCCCTCAACAACATCGGACCCAAATACCTCAACGAGAGAGTATCCTTCCACGTACCCAAGAGGAACCTCCGCTCCGCCGATCTTGCCCTGGCAGAGGTCCCCCGCATCCGCAGAAACAGAACAGGTGGGAGAGCCTTCTCCTACATCGCAGCCAAAACCTGGAACGAGCTTCCGGTGAACATCAGATGCTCCCTGACCCTGCATACGTTCAGGAAGGACCTCAAGACCTGGCTCTTCGACTGATCCGGAGCCGCTCCCCCCCCCCTAGCACCTTGAGACCCTCACGGGTGAGTAGCGTGCTTCATAAACCCCTGATTGATTGATTGATTGACAGAAGTGGCCATCAGAAAAACGCACGTTTAGGCAGGAAAACTGCTGCTAACTGCGGTTAGCAGCAACTTGTAAATACGGCGATAAAAAACAAGCCACCGTAGCGACAGAAAATTGACGCTACGGCGGCGTTAACTCCTTGTACATATGCCCGTAAATGTGTTGAGCCTTCCCCTTTACAATAGTGTACTTTAAAAAAATAATTCTCAGTTTGAACCTTTTACGTCCAGCATTGCTTTATTGGGGTAAGCGTACACACTGTATACAATCACACCTAGGACTCAAATTAGAGTTCTGCTCAAAGCAAAACAACAGACTCAAACAATTTGGTCTTTTCTTTTCTACACTTAGTTAAGCACAAATGACTCTAATTCGCTTTTTCACCTGAAGTAGCCCCCACCCCCTTTAAGCAGAACTTGGGTTCAAAATGGGTCAATAACAAGTGACAACATGGTCTATTATTTCTAAAAAAAAGCATACTCCAGCAGTCGGAAAATGTCCCTCCTGCTTTTATGTATGAATTAAGAGTGAAAGGCAAAATAATGGCAGGAAATGTATATGCCCCTTGTATGGCTTTCTAAAAAATAAAAAAGGAAACTTGTCCCTGAGGTCCTCAAGTCATTATGGCTGGAGACCTCCCGGACAGCTCTCAGGCTGATGGATGTTTCGCTCCTGTTTGGCTCCTGCTACTCCAAACACCTATTTTACCTCCTTCAGCACAAGTGTGTGTGATGTGCAGTTACAAGTTTGACTCGTACTGAAGTAAACTCTGCCTTTTATCCACCTGAGAGGACTAAAAATCCTCAATGGTATTCAGTGTTATCAGAAAAACAAGTTGCAATCAAAAAAGCCAAAAGTGACTGTTAGACCTGTCATCCTTAGACTTCCACTGGACTTTTTGCCTTTTGCTTCCATGTTTGGCTGATCCATTTTGTTGGCCTTAGGACTCTGAGCATTTATTACCGCTAACCAGGGCTAAAGTGCATGTGCTTCTCCCCTAAACATGATGTCATTTGTGTATACGTGATTGGCATATTTGTTTTACTGCTAAGTCCCTTGTAAAGGGTTATATCATATACCCAGGGCCTGCACTTCAAATGCTATTAGTGGACAGCAGCATTGATTGTGCCACCCACAGAAGCAGCCTTATAAACCTGTCTCAGGCCTGCAACTGCAGTGTCTGTGTGCAGTTTACGGCAACTTCGACTTGGCATTTAAAAGTACTTCCCTGTTATTACATATAAGTCACCCCTAACCTAGGCCCTAAGTAACCATAAGGGCAGGATGCTATGTAAACAAAAGGTAGGATATGTACTTGTATGTTTTGCTTGTCCTGGTAGTGAGAAACAGCCTATTTCATTTTTCACTACTGTGAGGCCTACCCCTCTCATAGGCCAGCATTGGAAATTCCTTAATACACTTTTAAGCTGTAATTCCTGATCAGAAAGAAGTAGCTTTTTCATGTTTCATATGTTTGGAATGGTAATGATAAATCCTCCTTATTGGTGAAGTTGGATTTAATATTACTGATTTAGAAATGCCACTTTTAGAAAGTGGACATGTCTCTGCACTAAACTGCTCTTTGTGCATGGCAGCCTGTCTCCAACACACATCTGAATTGGGTGACAGCTACACTTTGTGCATTCCCTCTAGACAACCACAAACACAGGAAGGTGAGGCTCATCTGCATTCTGAGCACTCATCTGCATTTCTCTGCATTCTGATGGGTCTTCCTGGGCAGGGAGGAATGGAAGGGGCTGACACTTATACTTCAATAGGTAGTGTCATGTCCACACACAAAGCACTGATTTACCCCCACAGATAACCTGGCAGACAGGACTGGGTTGAATGAGATCCTTGTGCACTTAATAGAGTTACTTTGAAGTGACTCCCTACATCAAAGGGACTTTTGGGTATAAGTACTGGGTCTCTGACCCCCTAAAATCAGACGCTTCTGGTTCTTGATCTGAACCTCTGTCAGAAGGACGGCTGTGCTGCTTAAAGGACTCAACTGGACTGCTTTTCTTGAAGGACTGTTTTTCTGCTTGATGCCCTTCTGCCTGGTGCTCCCTGACTCTGCTGAAGGAGAGCTGGACTCTGCCTCCCCGCCAAGTGATCTCCAAGGGTATGCTGGCTTGCCTCCTGTTGTCTGAAGTCTCAGGGACACAAAATACTTCCTGCAATTCTGCTGGTGCTGCTGGACTCTGCCTTTTGTGAGTCCTACCCTTGCCTGAGGTGCCCTCTCCAAATTCTGGGCCTCAGAACTGGGTTCTGCAGCTGTTTTGCCACAAAACCGATGCATTGTCACCACTGCGCTGATCGGAACCTATGCATCGCCCTTTCAACACCGACGCCAAGACTGTTCGTGACAGCATTTCTACAGCCTGTGTGGCCCAATGACGATGTTCTGCGCAGCTCGACAACGATGCATTGCCTTCACTACAGCGAAGCTCGAGAGCAATCTGACTGCGTAGAAAAGATCATTGCATTGTGCCCTCAGTGCCAATGCTTTGCTTCACCCAAAGTACTTTTTCAGCGGGCCCTGCGTGGGTCGTGAGCCGGCCTGCCTTCCATTGCGGTCGTCCTGAACTTTGGATATGCCCCGGTCTAGCGCAACCTCAATAACCTTTTAGCACTATTGACTTCTAAGCACTGTTTTTGCATTTCATCTTTAAACATTCAGTTCTCAACTTCTACTGATTGGATTTATGTCGTCTTGGTCTTGTTTTACTCAGATAAATATTCTCTATTTTCCTAATCCTGTGTGGATTCTTTTTGTGGTGTATTCATTGTGTTACTGTGTGTGTGTGTTGCACAAATACTTTACACATTGCCCCTTTAGATAAGACTAACTGCTCTGTGCCAAGCTACCAGAGGGTGAGCACAGATTATCTTTTAGTGTGTATCTAGCTTACCCTGACTAGCTTGGTGGTTCCTGCCTGGCCTGGGTGCATACCTCAGCCAACCAGCAATCCCTTTTCTAACTTTGACTAATACATATTCTATACAAAGACCTGTCCCTCATCATACCCTACTCGACCATGGCATTTGCATGGGAAATAGAAGGACACCAAGTATGGACGGTGGTCTTTGGTTGCATGGCACAATGTTAGATCTGGGGAAGGTATTTTGAGGTCAAATGCAGGAGAACAGGTAAGGAGTCATGAAGTGTTAGGGAGCGTGGAGGGTGACAATTGTCCTGGATTTTGTGACTAATAAACTAGACACCAGGTATCTGATTGTTTGGAAGTCAGGGGACAGGAAAAACCTGGAATGCTTGTGTGTTTAAGGGTGGGCTGTGGTTGGACAATAAGTTGATTATTTATGGATGAAGGTCAAGGAGATGCTGCGTAAAGGCTTCTGTTACTGGAGGTCTGCACACTTCGTGGAATATTTTGTTTTGGAGGTAATGGGGCAACAGAATGCCAGGGACTTGCTTCTTTAAGGTTTGGATTGAATGTGTACTGGCTGCATGGGGTAAGGAGTGGAGGCACATTTGGCTTGGTCTAGGGGGTGTAATGTTACCACAAAGAGATGTACAGCCAAACCCATTTATTTGTAACATGCCTATTTGAAAGTGCAGACTCTCTGCCCAAATAGCTTCTTTTCATGGCTGAAATATATGCAAAATTAAATAATGAATGTGAGTAAAATGAAGTGCAGCCAAAATGCCACAAAGAATGTATTTGTGTGCCACAATATTTGCCTTTTGTCTGCTGCAAAATTTGCTAATGCATGCCGCAAGATATTGGGGGTATAAATCTAGAGTTCCTCATTGTGACCTTAAAATGGAGGGGACAAATTCGTAGCACATTTAAAATAAATCAGGCAATTTTCTAAAGAAATATAATTTTGGAAAAAATGTTGCTCTTTTTAATCAGTTTTTTCTAGTGTGATAAAATAGTGATGCATAACACATAAGCAGTCTGTCCAATTATGTATGCATTACATTTAATCTTCATAATGTTTGCAATTACCACTTTTGCAATATGTTTGTATCCTGTTACGTAGTTAAACTAAAGGGAAGGTGGGTGGGATAGTTTGTGGAATCTTACAAATCATTTCAAGACACACATAACACCTAGGCATTGTATGTATGTGTGAATATGGTATATCTATAGCCAGGGTCGGCTTTAGCGCTGGTGGCACCTGGTGCGACAATCATTTTTGGTTCCCCCACACCCCATGACCGCCTCCTCGGATTCTCTCACTACCTCTGGCCATAAGTGCTCCTCATTTCTCCAATCACAATTTATTGCTAAACACAATGCCTCCCCCACCATCCCCCCCACCCAGGTCGGCGCCCCCTCCACAGGTCAGCGGCCAGTGCGGCCGCACCAGTTGCACTGCCCTAAAGCCGGCCCTTTCTATAGCGTGGACCTGGCCAAAAGGCAGCAGAGCACTGTACATGATCAAAGACAAGCCTAAAGTCAATGAGTAAGAGAAGAGGAAGCTGGGTTGTGGATGGTTAATGTAATGTGACGTAGTTTCCTTTAAGGAGGCCAGTCTAGGTAATATAGGTCTTATGCAGCCTAATGATCGATTGCAAGGGATACTCCTCAACTTTACTCATCAATAGCAGAATGAAATAATCCCGCCCCTAACCCTAAAATTATGACTGCTGATAACCCTCTATAATTGTGGATTCCCCAGTCGCAAATGGAATATAGTCGGAAAAATCTGTAAATCCTGATTCGGTTAATGAGGATTTGGGTTTCTGATTGAAAATCAAACATTTTGCGCCCACAGCTGACTCTTAGCTGCCCAAACGTGTAGTGAATCATGCTCTCTCTCCACCTGAATCTCTGACTCCTGGATGCTGTCTCATTTTTGTAGAACTATATAAAGATATTCTCTCTCCACTTTGCCTGAAATAATCATTTAGTCTTTCTGTAACTGATAACATGCTGAGAGGAGCCAGGCATATCTTTAGTTTGTGATCTGAAGAAGGCACAGATCACACAGACAACGAAAACAACATGTGGGCTATGTTATGGTCTGTAGGTCAGAGGTGGTGTGCAGGTTGACAATCTGCCCTATTTGTGTTAGTCATGGTTAATGATCTGCACAATTTCTGTGAGCACATGGCCGGGAAACCATCCGTGCATGCTCCAGGGTCAGGCAAGGGTGGCTGACATCTGAGCTCAGATTGATCTAAACACCCGTAGCTCCTCAATCCGCTAATCCCACACTTTAATTGGAGCCGGGGTGAGGCAAAGGGATCATACCATCTGATCTCTTTTGCTGAGGCATGTCTTTGTTAAGTGCCTACTAGCTAAATAATGAGCAGTGCATCTCAGCACATTGTGTGCAGCAGACCTGCCCCCGCCTTGTTTCCTCATTCCCAAGGCACTCGTATGTTCCCTGCAGTGTAGGCGTGCTGTCTGTTTTACAAACACAAAGCTGAGCTTTTTTTTTGCCTTTGTTATTGTGCTACACCGCAGTGGGACACAGATTTCAACACTATACAGGTATTCGAGAATCTGCCAGCCTGGGTTTGGAGAATAATGACAAATGACCAAAAAGCCAGCCCAAAGTTACCTAAACTTACACTGGAAACTATTGAAATGGGTATTATTAGATAGTTAAATTCACCAGCAAATTAATGTTCCCACACTTGATTAGCAGATATGGCAATAATTGTTTATACCATGCTCAGCGAAATAAAATGTGTTGCAATGAGTCATACATGTATCACTACATTGTATAGGACAAATTGAATGTTATACCACAGTGCAGTCTACCAAACCATCTATTTAATAAGATTATTTCACAGAACACCCGGTATCAGCCATTATAGCACAAGGCACAAGGGCGATAATGGTATGAGAACATTCCTCCCATTTAGAATAGAATACTCTAAATCAAACCGGGAGAAACAGAAAGAAAAATATTGGAATGCCCTTTAGGTGCTGAGGCTTACCTCCCTCCAGCCCCCACCAAGTGCTGAGCCCCTTCGTTTGATAGTTGCAGCATTTCACTCTTAGGGCTTCATTACATTTTTACAAAAGAGATATTAAGGCAAAATCTGTGTCCTCTTTTTTGGTGGAGCCTGTACAGCGCTTGCACTGTTAGGCGATCTGTTGTCTGTACTTTGTGGGGTCCGAATCATCCCATGCTTTGGATTGGCTTTTGTGGGTGTTGTTTAAAAATTGTAGCTTACTAATGGTGGGTGCATGTCCCACCTTTTATGAGAAGGCCACTCCCATGGAGTATTACCGCAGGTACGAGAAGCTACGTGCACACAGTCCCTACATGCAGTCTGTTTTTTATGTGAGCCTATACAGCGCTTGTGCTGGAGTCTCAGTGCGCTGATTGTTTACTTTGCCCCGGGCGGCCCTTGTTCTTCTGATATTGCAGCTCTGTCCCGGATGCCATATCAGCCTCCCTGGGTGATACGGAAGTTCCTTGATCACCCTCAGTCCGTTCATTGATGCTGTGGCGGTGGAGAGAGGCGCCCCTGTTGTTACAAAGTGTATCAATAGCAACTGAGAAATGCAAGCAACCTCCCTTCTGAACACTACCGGCATGTGGCGTCGATAACACGGATTCATTTATTTTTCAAAGAAACCAGCAGGTGAATCAATGTGGCAGTGTAGACGTCAGCTACCAAGAACAGGACCGCAGTGGGACTTCAGACAGTTCGCATTCATTTTTTAGGTCGAGCTAGACAGCGCATGCGCTGTCTCTTTGAGACCTACTGTAATCAGTCAATGGGCATCAAGTCCTTCCCCTTTTTTGCCTTTACTTTTCTATGTCAGTGTCCTTTAAAAATTCTTTCTTGCTAGTGGTCAGTCCTGCCTCTTTGTCCCTCCTTTATCTCTTCTGTTCCTCCCACAGAGCAGGGACTTAGTACTGTCTGATTCCGCTATGGCTCTTTATCTGTTCCCTGAGGGACTATTTTTTTCCTTGATTTCCTGCTCTGCCACTGTTTGTCTGTGTTTATCTTCAGCACCCTCTCTGCTTACATTCAAATATAGCATTCTTCCTCCCATCTCTTCTTAATGCCACAGTTTTGCTACTGCTGCCTTTTTTACTGATGCCTGCCCCACCATGGCTCCCACTCCATTGTTTGTATTTTTTTTAATCAGCCTTTTTGCACTTTTCAATCTCCACCGTCATTTTGGGCTTTTTCTAGTAGGATATTTGCTTGGGTTGGGCTTATTTTTAAGGGGGATGGGGCTTGTTTTTTAGGTATGGCCTGCAAAGGGTTTACATTCCACCCCCTGTTTTTCCTGTCTTTTCATTGGTTCCTGTACGGGCCATATACTTTCCCTGCAGTTGTATTGGCAGTAGCATATTTTCTTGCATTGACCAATGCTTGTTTGTTCCTCGAGGGACTCTCCTTTTTGTAATCCACAAAGGGCACAACCTTCCTGTGACAACGTGTGGGGATAAATCCCGCAGTAAGTGGTGCTGGCGCACCCTTCTCTTCACAGAGAGAGGCGGCACCGTGCTGTCAGTGTGGACAGAGCCCGAGGTCGCCTCGCTGGATAACCAGTCGGGAAAAGAGGATCAGCTGCTCCCAGCCTCTGTCCCAGTTATGTTCGCTAAACACACAAGATGATGGACGGAATGCTGCAAATTGGCAAACATTCACCCCCAGTCACAGATCTGGGTTTAATCCATCGTTATTATGCTTCACCACGCCACCCCAGTTTAGACATAGCCATATGCAAATCAGTCTTGACCCTGTGCCTCATGGGAACAGTCCAGACCGAACTGCCAAGCCATGTCTTCCCTGGACCGGAATCAAGCATCCTAGGACCAGTTTCGGGCTTTCAGCCCTCATCAGCCAGGATAGCTTGACTCCAGTGGCGTAGTGAGCACGGGACCCACGTCTGGGCATACCTTCCACTTAGGGCGAAATGCAAAACACACAAGATGATGGACGGAATGCTGCACATTGGCAAACATTCACCCCCAGTCACAGATCTGGTTTAATCCATCGTTATTTTGCTTCACCACGCCACCCCAGTTCAGACATAGCCATATGCAAATCAGTCTTGACCCTGTGTCTCATGGGAACAGTCCAGACCGAACTGCCAAGCCATGTCTTCCTGGACCAGAATCAAGCATCCTAGGACCGGCTTCAGGCTTTCAGCCCTCATCAGCCAGGATAGCTTTACTCCAGTGGCGTAGTGAGCACGGGACCCACGTCTGGGCATACACTTCCCACTTAGGGCGAAATGCAAAACACACAAGATGATGGACGGAATGCTGCACATTGGCAAACATTCACCCCCAGTCACAGATCTGGGTTTAATCCATCGTTATTTTGCTTCACCACGCCACCCCAGTTCAGACATAGCCATATGCAAATCAGTCTTGACCCTGTGCCTCATGGGAACAGTCCAGACCGAACTGCCAAGCCATGTCTTCCTGGACCGGAATCAAGCATCCTAGGACCGGTCTCGGGCTTTCAGCCCTCATCAGCCAGGATAGCTTGACTCCAGTGGCGTAGTGAGCACAGGACCCACGTCTGGGCATACCCTTCCCACTTAGGGCGAAATGCAAACACACAAGATGATGGACGGAATGCTGCACATTGGCAAACATTCACCCCCAGTCACAGATCTGGGTTTAATCCATCGTTATTTTGCTTCACCACGCCACTCCAGTTCAGACATAGCCATATGCAAATCAGTCTTGACCCTGTGCCTCATGGGAACAGTCCAGACCGAACTGCCAAGCCATGTCTTCCCTGGACCGGAATCAAGCATCCTAGGACCGGTTTCGGGCTTTCAGCCCTCATCCGCCAGGATAGCTTGACTCCAGTGGCGTAGTGAGCACGGGACCCACGTCTGGGCATACCCTTCCCACTTAGGGCTGAAATGCAAAACACACAAGATGATGGACGGAAAGCTGCACATTGGCAAACATTCACCCCCAGTCACAGATCTGGGTTTAATCCATCGTTATTTTGCTTCACCACGCCACCCCAGTTCAGACATAGCCATATGCAAATCAGTCTTGACCCTGTGCCTCATGGGAACAGTCCAGACCGAACTGCCAAGCCACGTCTTCCCTGGACCGGAATCAAGCATCCTAGGACCGGTTTCGGGCTTTCAGCCCTCATCAGCCAGGATAGCTTGACTCCAGTGGCGTAGTGAGTACGGGACCCACGTCTGGGCATACCCTTCCCACTTAGGCTTGGCAGTTCGGTCTGGACTGTTCCCATGAGGCACAGGGTCAAGACTGATTTGCATATGGCTATGTCTGAACTGGGGTGGCGTGGTGAAGCAAAATAACGATGGATTAAACCCAGATCTGTGACTGGGGGTGAATGTTTGCCAATGTGCAGCATTCCGTCCATCATCTTGTGTGTTTTGCATTTCGCCCTAAGTGGGAAGGGTATGCCCAGACGTGGGTCCCGTGCTCACAACGCCACTGGAGTCAAGCTATCCTGGGTGATGAAGGCTGATAGCCTGAAACCGGTCCTAGGATGCTTGATTCCGGTCCAGGGAAGACATGGCTTGGCAGTTCGGTCTGGACTGTTCCTATGAGGCACAGGGTCAAGACTGATTTGCATATGGCTATGTCTGAACTGGGGTGGCGTGGTGAAGCAAAATAACGATGGATTAAACCCAGATCTGTGACTGGGGGTGAATGTTTGCCAATGTGCAGCATTCCGTCCATCATCTTGTGTGTTTTGCATTTCGCCCTAAGTGGGAAGGGTATGCCCAGACGTGTGTCCCGTGCTCACTACGCCACTGGAGTCAAGCTATCCTGGCTGATGAAGGCTGATAGCCTGAAACCGGTCCCAGGATGCTTGATACCGGTCCAGGGAAGACATGGCTTGGCAGTTCGGTCTGGACTGTTCCCATGAGGCACAGGGTCAAGACTGATTTGCATATGGCTATGTCTGAACTGGGGTGGCGTGGTGAAGCAAAATAACGATGGATTAAACCCAGATCTGTGACTGGGGGTGAATGTTTGCCAATGTGCAGCATTCCGTCCATCATCTTGTGTGTTTTGCATTTCGCCCTAAGTGGGAAGGGTATGCCCAGACGTGGGTCCCGTGCTCACTACGCCACTGGAGTCAAGCTATCCTGGCTGATGAAGGCTGATATCCAGAAACCGGTCCTAGGATGCTTGATTCCTGTTTAGGGAAGACATGGCTTGGCAGTTCGGTCTGGACTGTTCCCATGAGGCACAGGGTCAAGACTGATTTGCATATGGCTATGTCTGAACTGGGGTGGCGTGGTGAAGCAAAATAACGATGCATTAAACCCAGATCTGTGACTTGGGGTGAATGTTTGCCAATGTGCAGCATTCCGTCCATCATCTTGTGTGTTTTGCATCTCGCCCTAAGTGGGAAGGGTATGCCCAGACGTGGGTCCCGTGCTCACTACGCCACTGGAGTCAAGCTATCCTGGCTGATGAAGGCTGATAGCCTGAAACCGGTCCTAGGATGCTTGATTCCGGTCCAGGGAAGACATGTTTTGGCAGTTCGGTCTGGACTGTTCCCATGAGGCACAGGGTCAAGACTGTTTTACTTATGGCTATGTCTGAACTGGGGTGGCGTGGTGAAGCAAAATAACGATGGATTAAACCCAGATCTGTGACTGGGGGTGAATGTTTGCCAATGTGCAGCATTCCGTCCATCATCTTGTGTGTTTTGCATTTCGCCCTAAGTGGGAAGGGTATGCCCAGACGTGGGTCCCGTGCTCACTACGCCACTGGAGTCAAGCTATCCTGGCTGATGAAGGCTGATAGCCTGAAACCGGTCCTAGGATGCTTGATTCCGGTCCAGGGAAGACATGGCTTGGCAGTTCGGTCTGGACTGTTCCCATGAGGCACAGGGTCAAGACTGATTTGCGTATGGCTATGTCTGAACTGGGGTGGCGTGGTGAAGCAAAATAACGATGGATTAAACCCAGATCTGTGACTGGGGGTGAATGTTTGCCAATGTGCAGCATTCCGTCCATCATCTTGTGTGTTTTGCATTTCGCCCTAAGTGGGAAGGGTATGCCCAGACGTGGGTCCCGTGCTCACTACGCCACTGGAGTCAAGCTATCCTGGCTGATGAAGGCTGATAGCCTGAAACCGGTCCTAGGATGCTTGATTCCGGTCCAGGGAAGACATGGCTTGGCAGTTCGGTCTGGACTGTTCCCATGAGGCACAGGGTCAAGACTGATTTGCATATGGCTATGTCTGAACTGGGGTGGCGTGGTGAAGCAAAATAACGATGGATTAAACCCAGATCTGTGACTGGGGGTGAATGTTTGCCAATGTGCAGCATTCCGTCCATCATCTTGTGTGTTTTGCATTTCGCCCTAAGTGGAAGGGTATGCCCAGACGTGGGTCCCGTGCTCACTACACCACTGGAGTCAAGCTATCCTGGCTGATGAAGGCTGATAGCCTGAAACCGGTCCTAGGATGCTTGATTCCGGTCCAGGAAAGACATGGCTTGGCAGTTCGGTCTGGACTGTTCCCATGAGGCACAGGGTCAAGACTGATTTGCATATGGCTATGTCTGAACTGGGGTGGCGTGGTGAAGCAAAATAACGATGGATTAAACCCAGATCTGTGACTGGGGGTGAATGTTTGCCAATGTGCAGCATTCCTTCCATCATCTTGTGTGTTTTGCATTTCTCCCTAAGTGGGAAGGGTATGCCCAGACGTGGGTCCCGTGCTCACTACGCCACTGGAGTCAAGCTATCCTGGCTGATGAAGGCTGATAGCCAGAAACCGGTCCTAGGATGCTTGATTCCGGTCCAGGGAAGACATGGCTTGGCAGTTCGGTCTGGACTGTTCCCATGAGGCACAGGGTCAAGACTGATTTGCATATGGCTATGTCTGAACTGGGGTGGCGTGGTGAAGCAAAATAACGATGGATTAAACCCAGATCGGTGACTGGGGGTGAATGTTTGCCAATGTGCAGCATTCCGTCCATCATCTTGTGTGTTTTGCATTTCGCCCTAAGTGGGAAGGGTATGCCCAGACGTGGGTCCCGTGCTCACTACGCCACTGGAGTCAAGCTATCCTGGCTGATGAAGGCTGATAGCCTGAAACCGGTCCTAGGATGCTTGATTCCGGTCCAGGGAAGACATGGCTTGGCAGTTCGGTCTGGACTGTTCCTATGAGGCACAGGGTCAAGACTGATTTGCATATGGCTATGTCTGAACTGGGGTGGCGTGGTGAAGCAAAATAACGATGGATTAAACCCAGATCTGTGACTGGGGGTGAATGTTTGCCAATGTGCAGCAATCCGTCCATCATCTTGTGTGTTTTGCATTTCGCCCTAAGTGGGAAGGGTATGCCCAGACGTGGGTCCCGTGCTCACTACGCCACTGGAGTCAAGCTATCCTGGCTGATGAAGGCTGATAGCCTGAAACCGGTCCTAGGATGCTTGATTCCGGTCCAGGGAAGACATGGCTTGGCAGTTCGGTGTGGACTGTTCCCATGAGGCACAGGGTCAAGACTGATTTGCATATGGCTATGTCTGAACTGGGGTGGCGTGGTGAAGCAAAATAACGATGGATTAAACCCAGATCTGTGACTGGGGGTGAATGTTTGCCAATGTGCAGCATTCCGTCCATCATCTTGTGTGTTTTGCATTTCGCCCTAAGTGGGAAGGGTATGCCCAGACGTGGGTCCCGTGCTCACTACGCCACTGGAGTCAAGCTATCCTGGCTGATGAAGGCTGATAGCCTGAAACCGGTCCTAGGATGCTTGATTCCGGTCCAGGGAAGACATGGCTTGGCAGTTCGGTCTGGACTGTTCCCATGAGGCACAGGGTCAAGACTGATTTGCATATGGCTATGTCAGAACTGGGGTGGCGTGGTGAAGCAAAATAACGATGGATTAAGCCCAGATCTGTGACTGGGGGTGAATGTTTGCCAATGTGCAGCATTCCGTCCATCATCTTGTGTGTTTTGCATTTCGCCCTAAGTGGGAAGGGTATGCCCAGACGTGGGTCCCGTGCTCACTATGCCACTGGAGTCAAGCTATCCTGGCTGATGAAGGCTGATAGCCTGAATCCGGTCCTAGGATGCTTGATTCCGCTCCAGGGAAGACATGGCTTGGCAGTTCGGTCTGGACTGTTCCCATGAGGCACAGGGTCAAGACTGATTTGCATATGGCTATGTCTGAACTGAGGTGGCGTGGTGAAGCAAAGTAACGATGGATTAAACCCAGATCTGTGACTGGGGGTGAATGTTTGCCAATGTGCAGCATTCCGTCCATCATCTTGTGTGTTTTGCATTTCGCCCTAAGTGGGAAGGGTATGCCCAGACGTGGGTCCCGTGCTCACTACGCCACTGGAGTCAAGCTATCCTGGCTGATGAAGGCTGATAGCCTGAAACCGGTCCTAGGATGCTTGATTCCGGTCCAGGGAAGACATGGCTTGGCAGTTCGGTCTGGACTGTTCCCATGAGGCACAGGGTCAAGACTGATTTGCATATGGCTATGTCTGAACTGGGGTGGCGTGGTGAAGCAAAATAACGATGGATTAAACCCAGATCTGTGACTGGGGGTGAATGTTTGCCAATGTGCAGCATTCCGTCCATCATCTTGTGTGTTTTGCATTTCGCCCTAAGTGGGAAGGGTATGCCCAGACGTGGGTCCCGTGCTCACTACGCCACTGGAGTCAAGCTAAACTGGCTGATGAAGGCTGATAGCCTGAAACCGGTCCTAGGATGCTTGATTCCGGTCCAGGGAAGACATGGCGTGGTAGTTCGGTCTGGACTGTTCCCATGAGGCACAGGGTCAAGACTGATTTGCATATGGCTATGTCTGAACTGGGGTGGCGTGGTGAAGCAAAATAACGATGGATTAAACCCAGATCTGTGACTGGGGGTGAATGTTTGCCAATGTGCAGCATTCCGTCCATCATCTTGTGTGTTTTGCATTTCGCCCTAAGTGGGAAGGGTATGCCCAGACGTGGGTCCCGTGCTCACTACGCCACTGGAGTCAAGCTATCCTGGCTGATGAAGGCTGATAGCCTGAAACCGGTCCTAGGATGCTTGATTCCGGTCCAGGGAAGACATGGCTTGGCAGTTCGGTCTGGACTGTTCCCATGAGGCACAGGGTCAAGACTGATTTGCATATGGCTATGTCTGAACTGGGGTGGCGTGGTGAAGCAAAATAACGATGGATTAAACCCAGATCTGTGACTGGGGGTGAATGTTTGCCAATGTGCAGCATTCCGTCCATCATCTTGTGTGTTTTGCATTTCGCCCTAAGTGGGAAGGGTATGCCCAGACGTGGGTCCCGTGCTCACTACGCCACTGGAGTCAAGCTATCCTGGCTGATAGCCTGAAACCGGTCCTAGGATGCTTGATTCCGGTCCAGGGAAGACATGGCTTGGCAGTTCGGTCTGGACTGTTCCCATGAGGCACAGGGTCAAGACTGATTTGCATATGGCTATGTCTGAACTGGGGTGGCGTGGTGAAGCAAAATAACGATAGATTAAACCCAGATCTGTGACTGGGGGTGAATGTTTGCCAATGTGCAGCATTCCGTCCATCATCTTGTGTGTTTTGCATTTCGCCCTAAGTGGGAAGGGTATGCCCAGACGTGGGTCCCGTGCTCACTACGCCACTGGAGTCAAGCTATCCTGGCTGATGAAGGCTGATAGCCTGAAACCGGTCCTAGGATGCTTGATTCCGGTCCAGGGAAGACATGGCTTGGCAGTTCGGTCTGGACTGTTCCCATGAGGCACAGGGTCAAGACTGATTTGCATATGGCTAGGTCTGAACTGGGGTAGCGTTGTGAAGCAAAATAACGATGGATTAAACCCAGATCTGTGACTGGGGGTGAATGTTTGCCAATGTGCAGCATTCCGTCCATCATCTTGTGTGTTTTGCATTTCGCCCTAAGTGGGAAGGGTATGCCCAGACGTGGGTCCCGTGCTCACTACGCCACTGGAGTCAAGCTATCCTGGCTGATGAAGGCTGATAGTCTGAAACCGGTCCTAGGATGCTTGATTCCGGTCCAGGGAAGACGTGGCTTGGCAGTTCAGTCTGGACTGTTCCCATGAGGCACAGGGCCAAGACTGATTTGCATATGGCTATGTCTGAACTGGGGTGGCGTGGTGAAGCAAAATAACGATGGATTAAACCCAGATCTGTGACTGGGGGTGAATGTTTGCCAATGTGCAGCATTCCGTCCATCATCTTGTGTGTTTTGCATTTCGCCCTAAGTGGGAAGGGTATGCCCAGACGTGGGTCCCGTGCTCACTACGCCACTGGAGTCAAGCTATCCTGGCTGATGAAGGCTGATAGCCTGAAACCGGTCCTAGGATGCTTGATTCCGGTCCAGGGAAGACATGGCTTGGCAGTTCGGTCTGGACTGTTCCCATGAGGCACAGGGTCAAGACTGATTTGCATATGGCTATGTCTGAACTGGGGTGGCGTGTTGAAGCAAAAAACGATGGATTAAACCCAGATCTGTGACTGGGGGTGAATGTTTGCCAATGTGCAGCATTCCGTCCATCATCTTGTGTGTTTTGCATTTCGCCCTAAGTGGGAAGGGTATGCCCAGATGTGGGTCCCGTGCTCACTACGCCACTGGAGTCAAGCTATCCTGGCTGATGAAGGCTGATAGCCTGAAACCGGTCCTAGGATGCTTGATTCCGGTCCAGGGAAGACATGGCTTGGCAGTTCGGTCTGGACTGTTCCCATGAGGCACAGGGTCAAGACTGATTTGCATATGGCTATGTCTGAACTGGGGTGGCGTGGTGAAGCAAAATAACGATGGATTAAACCCAGATCTGTGACTGGGGGTGAATGTTTGCCAATGTGCAGCATTCTGTCCATCATCTTGTGTGTTTTCCAGTTATGTTCGCTCACACGCTGTTCGGCAGCTAATTAGCGAGGATTGTATTATCCTGGGATTTGTAAATGGCAAGTAAAAGGTAGTGTAAATTCGTAGGGATCATGGCGCATTATCTTGCTTCTGCCAGGCACCAGTGTCTCAGATTCGCGCTAGCACAGGGTAAAGGAGAGCTTCCAGTGTCGCATCATCGCGCCTTTTTTGCACTTTCAGTTTCTGCCCTGACGGTCGATGAAAGCAGTATTAACTTGCTGAGAGGAAGGGTTTTGAAAATAGGTTGACTATGTTGGAGGCGGCTAGACGAAGGGGTTAGGTTCGTCACTGGGAACCGGAAGGCCTATGTTTTATTCCTGGTTTCCACATTTGGGGGTAGATGTGAGTACCTGGACACAATCGCTGCATATCCATATTTTTCCCCTAACCCTCGGAGTGAAAAAAAGTCTTTTAACTTGGCAGATTACCACCCTTCACCGGCCTTTGATGCAACTTTAAAATGACTCGTTATAGTTATTTCACAGTTTCATCATTTCGGAACTGAAGATTTTTAAATATATACAAAAAAAAAAACATTGTTGTTTAACTTATGCCACTAACAACCCTTGACAAAGTTATTAGTCTTGACTTCTTTTACGTGTATGTCAATCAAACATACTTCATTTTTAAATTTTCCCATTAAAGTTAGGCGTATGTCAGAGGTTGTATTGTATCTGGAACAGAGAGAGGCAGCAAAATATCAGTCAGGCACTACACCACGCTAGGCACCGATTTTTAGCTACGTGTTTAAGCCACGCACATAATTACTTAGGCCACGCCCCTTTGAGCGCATTCCTAGTTTTCTCATCCCACTAAAAGCCCTGCTAGGAACCATTGTTCATTGACAGAAGCTGATATATAAAGCACAGCGTTCTGGACCTATGGCACTTGCGTTCATATAAACTTCAGTCCAAATCTGAGGCCCACATAATAGCAGAGGCCGCCCCCCGTAGGGGGCTTCGAGGGCCGGCGCCATAACGGCCGCCAGAGCCCACAGGGAACGGATCCGGTTAGCGCTGGTTTGCGCCGCCGGGAAAAGCTGCGCGGCAAAAAGCGCCCGAGGGCCTCTTCTCCCCCTTCCCAAGAACAAAGGGAAGAGAGAAAGGGGGAGGAGGATATAAGGCAACGCTCCCCCTGGGCAGCTCACCTTTACATCAGGAAGCTGGGGGAGCGGCGCCAACGGATTTCGAGTTGGCGTACCGGGCTCATCGCGAAGTTGCTGTCCCCAGCCTCCAGGGATCGAGCCATCTCCCTCTGTGCCTGCCGCCCGGTGTTCGTGCACCCGTGTGCGGGAATGCGGTCGTCAAACAGCGCTCCTCCAGGCCCATGGAACAGCGGAAGGGCGAGGATGGGCTCTCGACCAGACGCGCAGCACCCAGGTTCGTTGTGGGCATCGCGGCATCCCGGGGTGACGGCGACGAAGGCCAGAGTGACCCTGACCAGCAGGCGCCCAGCGCCCAGGAGGCGGCTTGGCCGGAACTTGGAGGGTCACGGCGAGGCTGGACCGGAGGCCCGAGGTTTGACCCGCAGCTCCCCCAGGCATCGGGGGCAGCGGTGGTGGCGAGGTGGGTCTGAGTGCTAGCTGCAGCAAGGCGAGACTGGTTCGATGACACGGGTTTGAATCCCGAAAGTATGTTTGAATTAAGTTGTGCTGCTGCTTGGGTACAGGCCTTCCTAGTATCTGCAACTGCTGCGCATTGTCTATTTTGGGACTTGGAATAGTCCAGGGTCAACTGCGGGTATGCGTCCGGGCCATTTTTAAAAAAAACAACCCTCGGTGCTTGCAGGCTACATTGGAACGGCAGGAGGCAGTCTGCCGCGCCTTCCGTAGTTGAGGGGGGTCGCCAGGTGCAGTGGGTCCTCGGCGGTATCGCCGCGCTGGTCTTGGGGGGGGGCCACACGAAAATAAAAAATACATAAATAAATAAATAATACTCTCGCTGCGCAGGACAGATGCGTTTCCTGCATTATTGATATAGTCACGCCGGTAGTACTAGCGGAATATAAAGCGTAGTTCTATTTGCAAAAGGAGATTGGCCGAGTCCTTGAGCGCGAGCAGGACAGGCACGTACAGGAGGGGAGATATGGACCGCGCAGGGAAAGTTACATGTAGTCACAGCCGCTTCCTCGCTCACTCTGGGCTCCTCGCGGATCGACGCTGTGGGTTTTTTATTGCTCACTACATGAGTTCTTCGGAGATGTATCGCGGTAACTGAGTATTTGTTGTCACCTTGTTTATGGCTGGTTGCGATCTCAGAATATTCGAAAACCCGTATTAGGTTGTGCACGCTATAGACATCCCCGGGCACTGTGTATGTTTCATGTAAAAGCAGTAGAATTGCGTTCATAAACCGAACTGTTTCTCTTTTTGAAATATTGGCTAACCCTTTAAAGAAAGGCATCGAGGCCCTGTCTATTCTTTGTCAAAAGAGGCATTTATGCAGCATCGCGTCCCAGCTTCGCAAGTTTAGTCGCAGTACTAGCGTTAGAAATGCTGTGACTCGAAAGCAGATGAAGAGGCAGGAGTTACTTACTTGAGCCTCAGTATAGGGCGCAGCTAAAGAGAAAAAATTCAGATGCCATTGACTATCTAAAGAAAAGTATGGCCAAATCAGGTGCTGGGGCACAGCTGTGGAAACGGGGACACCAAAAGAAGGACAGTGGGTGACGGAAAAAAGGTCTTGAGCTTCTCCAAAGGTAAACTAAAGGAAGGAGAGGTTGTGGCATTACGGTCACGGCTGCCGACTCTGGAGCTGGGGAACAGGGTTCGATCCCCGGCGTCGGCTCAGCATCCTGTGATTTCGGGCAAATCACTTCATCTCACCGTGCCCTCCAAACAATGAATGTGTTCTTGTGTGATGTATCTGGTGCCCATCTAAAGAGTTTTTAGGCCTACGGACGGGGAACTGGCTTAACGGCTAGGGCGGGGGCCCACGCATCTGGTGAACAAGGTTCCAGTCGCGGCGTTGACGCTGAACATCCGGTGATGATGGGCAAATCACTTAAGCTCCCCGTACCTAACAAGAATGCCCTTAGGCAACACAACTGGTGCTCGGGTAAAGCGCTCTGGTGCTTTTGGGCCAAGTTCGCGCTATACGAAACTAAACAACAAAAAAAAAAAAAGGTTTTACACTCGTTCAAGTGAGACTGAAATAGGCCGTTTTCAAACCTTGGTCAGATATAGTCCAGGTTGGGCAAAAATGTGATCCCTCCTGAGTGTTGCCATAGACCTGGTTTGCCGTTTTCGATCAGTGCTGGGGGCAAGACAAGTAAGGTTCCACTTACGCCTGCTAGCATTTCAGAGAAGGAGCCCCCGCCAGGCAGACATGGTTGGCAGAAAGCTCTGTCAGGTGCATGTAGAATTCCACACTCGTTATCCACAGGAAGGGCTGGCTGCCTCAGTTAGAAGAGTGACAATACTGGACAGTGCTCGCTTGGAAGAGTAATTGCTTGAGATTAGAGCAGAGTTTCTGTGTTCGAGTTTCTCTCGGTAGGAGAGGGTTGGCAAGAGGGTGTACATTGAAAGAAAGGTACATGTGAGAGAAAAAGGCATATGCACTGTAATGTCAGGGTGAAGGAATCACCATAGTATCATTCAAACAATTATACATGGTATTGTACACCTATAGTGTTTTTGGTTTACCATAAAGGGCGAACCAAGTTTTCAACAGGGCAAGCACTAATGTTCAGTTCACAAGGGCAGCAAACTACCATGCATAGCTGTCAGCATGTGGGCAGCCAAAGTGGAATAGTTATCAATCGAGTTGTGGATGAATGTGATGCTAAACACGCCCACAAGCGGCTCTCAAGCAGCAAATAAATCCAATTAACGATTTCTTAAGGCGGGTTATTTCTACAATTCACACTTTGAGTGAAAGGCCAAAGGTTATTATGTATTGACAACGCGTGTATTGCCACAGAATTCTGAAAGGCGACAGAATGGAGCTAAATTGTAACTAGTGTAAGGAAAACACATTCTAGACAGATTCTCTGGGGACTTAGCTTCAATCTAATATAACAAATATTATAATATATCATAATATTCTCTGCCCAGTTCTCCAGGAGCTGGACGAGGTCAGAAGGGGGGCGTCTGGGGCTGGAAGCGGCTGGTGATTTCACCGCGCCTAACAAAATAAGTGAGGGTCTAAGACCAGTGCTAGTAGTGGATGTGGGGGTGCGGTTGGCAACAGCGCCGGCTAACAAAAGGAGATTTCATCCAGCGTAGCAAAATCCCCCAGGAGAGAGACACTCGTATTAGCTCCCGGCCCAGACACCAAGGCGAGGGGAAAAGAATTGGACACAAGCGTCTCTTGAAATAAGAGACTGGGTGGGTGGAAGGCTGGGAAGCTAAGGCGAAAAGAGGCAGAACACCCGGCAGACTTGTGAATCGCCTCAGTCCTGGGCAGCAGGCTAATATCCCAGGAGCTGTAAGTGGAGGGTGTTCTTTAAGTAATGTATGTGGTTGTGATTCTGGGCAGATCACTTAGGCTCCCCGGGCCCACAGAAATAATGAAGGTGTCCTTGTGTAACATAACTGATGGTCAGGTAAAGCGCTCCAATACCTTCAGGCCAAGTTCGCGCCATATAAATCTGCAAAACATAAATAATTATATAAATGAATAGAAGGGATACAGTTGTTAGTTTAACGAAGGAACTTCAGGAATGTTGCAGGGAGAATATTTACAAACTTTCCAGTTCATGGGGCGCGCTTGGAAAAAATGTAGCTAAGAATTTCCAATACAATAGGAGGAAAAGAGTTACTGCAAACCCCATGGTTCTGGGGGAGAAAAAAAAAAAACACACTAAGTCAAGGGCCCACAAGGGGGGTCCCTTCCAAATTGGCAGGAACAAATTAATAATCTCTTTCATATACGTGGGGCCAGGTGCCCTCCGCCCCCGGCAGCGTAATCTTGGGTTTTCTTCCTCCCAGAGTAAGAAAAAGTACAGTGGAGGGGGTAGTACACCCGGAAGAACACCTTTCAGGGTTACTAGTTTCGCAGGGGTCCCCACCGGGGGGGAGCCCGCCAGGTGCATGGGTGAAGAGAGGATGTATTTAAGTAATATATGTTGGAACGCGCCGCCATGACCAGTATCTGACTATCTCCCAATTTTGATTTTCATGTATCGCCCATGGTGAGAGGAGACAGTGCTGTAAGACTCCGAACAGAACACAAGCGTGCCACGACATAATGACAAGGACGGAGCAGAGCACACCATGGCGTTTGTGGGAGGATTGCCGACAGAGCTTAACAGACGTCGGCCTCCCATAGATACAGCTAGAGGTGGGTATCCTAGCGCTCGAGGGGAGCGATGGCATGTGCAGGTCCACAGAAAGAGCAGCAGGAGGCGCAAAGGGACGACACAGGGTAGGGGGAGCCGCAGGAAGACGGAAGCGTCCCTGGCGGCGTGGCGGAAACAAAAGGGTATTGGTTTGGTTACGGAAACACACCGACAGGGCGGTGTGTAGAAGGAGGGCCACTCACTCTGGGATGCCTCACGGCTGGGTGAGTGCGCCTGACAAAAAATCGGGGTAGCAAACGGAGACGGCACTCGCAGCCCAGCCCCTGCCAGACAGCAGGGCGCAGGAGAGACTAGCAAGGTAGCGAGTTGGGGCCTGGCTCCGGGGAAAGGCTACTCCCCACACGCAAAGGGGCGTGGAAAGCAACAAAGAACAATCTACGAGCTGTCAAGGTGATTTACGACCCTAGGATATGCAAATGAGCAAAAGACTAACCAGTGATTTATGACCAGCCGATGATTTATGGCTGATGATTTATGATGCCCATGCAGAATGATTTATGACAACAAAATGATGACAGAGTTGTGACAGAATGATTTATGACATCCCGATGATTTATGACCATGATTTATGGCTGCTGATTTATGATGATCAGGCAGAGTGATTTATGACAACAAATAATAGCCGATTGGCGGATGATTTATGATGCTCATGCAGAATGATTTATGACCACAAAATGATGACAGAATAATTTATGATACCCGATGATTTATGACCCCTGATTTATGATGTCCAAATGACACTGAGTGATACCCAATTGTGATAATGTATGATCATGATTTATGACCCCGGCTCCGAGAAGGTGTCCAGGGGAGTTGTACAAATATGACGTATGTAATGAGTAATAAAACTGCGGCCAACAACCACCACAAAAACAATGACTGTTGGCTGTGTGTAGTAATACAGATACATAAGTATGGTACGGTTCCTGGAATGGGCGCAGTGCGGCTGTTATAGCAGAGGCCGCCCCCCGAAGGGGGCCTCGAGGGCCGGCGCCATAACGGCCGCCAGAGCCCACAGGGAACGGATCCGGTTAGCGCTGGTTTGCGCTGCCGGGAAAAGCAGCGCGGCAAAAAGCGCCCGAGGGCCTCTTCTCCCCCTTCCCAAGAACAAAGGGAAGAGAGAAAGGGGGAGGAGGATATAAGGCAACGCTCCTCCTGGGCAGCTCACCTTTACATCAGGGAGCTGGGGGAGCGGCGCCAACGGATTTCGAGTCCCACCCACCCACACCTACAACAGCAGCGTCGCAGTGCTGACAGGGACGAGAGGAACTAATGGTGCTATGATTGGCGATGGAGACACACCTGGCAGTGTGTGGGAGTAAGGCCACTCACTTTGGGATGCCTCACGGCTGAGTGAAGTGGTCCCACTCACTTTGGGATGCCTCACGGCTAAGTGAAGTGGTCTAACAAAGGGGTTAGCAAACGGAGACGGCACTCGCAGCCCAGCCCCCGCCGGACAGCAGGGCACAACAGAGTCCAACAAGGTAGCGAGCTTGGCCTAACTCCGGGAAAAAGCTACCCTCATGCGATGAGAGCGCAAAGCCAACCAAAAGGGGCGGAAACAAAAGGGGTATTGGTTTGGTTACGGAAACACACCGACAGGGCGGTGTGTAGAAGGAGGGCCACTCACTCTGGGATGCCTCACGGCTGGGTGAGTGCGCCTGACAAAAAATCGGGGTATCAAACGGAGACGGCACTCACAGCCCAGCCCCCGCCAGACGGCAGGGCGCAGGAGAGACTAACAAGGTAGCGAGTTGGGGCCTGGCTCCGGGGAAAGGCTACTCCCCACACGCAAAGGGCCGTGGAAAACAACAAAGAACAATCTACGAGCTGTCAGGGTGATTTACGACCCTAGGATATGCAAATGAGCAAAAGACTAACCAGTGATTTATGACCAGCCGATGATTTATGGCTGATGATTTATGATGCCCATGCAGAATGATTTATGACAACAACATGATGACAGAGTTGTGACAGAATGATTTATGACATCCCGATGATTTATGACCATGATTTATGGCTGCTGATTTATGATGATCAGGCAGAGTGATTTATGACAACAAATAATAGCCGATTGGCGGATGATTTATGATGCCCAGGCAGAATGATTTATGACAACAAAATGATGACAGATTTGTGACAGAATGATTTATGATACCCGATGATTTATGACCCCTGATTTATGATGTCCAAATGACACTGGGTGATACCCAATTGTGATAATGTATGATCATGATTTATGACCCCGGCTCCGAGAAGGTGTCCAGGGGAGTTGTACAAATATGACGTATGTAATGAGTAATAAAACTGCGGCCAACAACCACCACAAAAACAATGACTGTTGGCTGTGTGTAGTAATACAGATACATAAGTATGGTACGGTTCCTGGAATGGGCGCAGTGCGGCTGTTAAAGATTACAGCTTTTCGAGCTGTGGGGCACATTACAAATGGAGCTACGATGTGCGAGCAATACAATTCAGCATATCACTGAAAACGACATAACTGCGTCGTGTGAAAATCACTAAACACCAGAGACGCATTCTGCAGTCAGTCAATCGTGTTATTAACTTCTCATCTACGTTGTTGTCAGTAGCGCTTCTGCGTTTCCCAGCACTGCGCTAATTGGGAAAGTTAAAACAAACCACACAAAGCCGCAAATTTGTGACAGAGGTAAGTAAGGCTATAAGACAAATATTATTGCAGATGATTAGATATTTTCTATCAGATTTAGTTGCAAGTCGAAATCACCTTTCTCCGTAGGTGTAATTTTCCTGGGCACAGGCCTAGAAGGTCCAAGTGAAAATCCTGCTCTGGTTCTATGTTACATTGCAGCTTTTGAGTTTTGTAACATTCAGACTTTCTGCCACTCTTGTGGACTACCACCAGGATTCTCGCGGAATGTTAATCATCTATTAGCAAAAGCATTATAACAAAAAATAGAAAAATAAAATAGAAAATGTTTTAATTTTTCAAAAATATGTATATCTCGCCCTTTTTGATCTTTTAGCAGCTTTTGGCACACTTTACCACTCTTTCCTTCTCAACAAGTTCATCTTGCAGCATCTTTCGGATAGGACTCATCTTGTGTTTTTTTTTCCCTTTTCAGTTTTCTCTCACTTCCCTGTCTCCTGGGCAGACACTCTGTCTCTCCATCCGACATTGATAGGATTTTCTCTCTGCCCTTTTCTGTTGAAACATTTTCTCCTGTTCTGTTGGGTGCTGCATTTGTGTTCATATATTGTGAGGAAGATGCATGAATAATGTTTTTGGATTTTGAAGATCCGGTTGTACTGTTATGTTGCACTTTGTTCTTATAAATGCCACATTTGGCCACTTGGCCTTGTAGTGCTTCAGGGGCCAGTCTGTGATTGTGAGCTTGTCCATGGGCAGCCTTCTATGGATGGCATCCAACATCCAGATGTAGCCTGAATGAGTACTTTCGTTCAGCATTTCTTACAGTAAACATGAGAAACCAGTATAGAATGGTCATAAATATAGTGTGAATATAGAGAAACCTAGGACTACTCATGGGTATTCGAAAAAACTACACAATGAACATTATTAAGTGATTATTATAATAAAACTAGGCTCAACCTGTATGTGAAGTAAAAGGGTGTATTCAAAAGATGATATTCTTTTATTTATGGATGATACATATTTATAAATGATAAAATGTAATTGTGATTTAAAATGCATTTATATAGCGCTTAAGACCCCTAACAAGGCATTGAAGCACTTTTGCAAGGGATTCTGGGTGAAACAACCTTGTGAGAGCCACACAAGGCAACTCACTCTTGATTCCCCTCGATGACTAGTTTTCACAAATTTCCAAGTTTTTTATGTTTCCCTAGGTGCCGGCTAAGTGAAGGCCCAAAATCTACAGCTACCCACTTTGGGTCAGTTTTGAGTGGAAAAATGTGATGTATCCATGTTAGGTTTTGGGCCGTTTCCTGTCATGGTTGGCACTAAGCCTACCAACACAAATGAGGTACCATTTTTATCAGAAGACTTAGGGAAATGCTGGGTGGAAGGAAGCTTGTGGCTCCCTGCAGATTCCAGAATGTTACATCACAGAAATTTGAGGAAAATGTGTGTTTTTTAAGTCAAGGTTTGAGGTTTGCAAGGGATTCTAGTTAAAACAACCCGGCGAGAGCCACACAAGTCACCCTATCCTGGATTTCCCCAGGTTTCTAGTTTTTAAAAATGTACAGGTTTGCTAGGTTTTCCTAGGTGCTGGCTGAGTTAGGGCCCAAAATCCAGTTTTGCCAAAAAAAAAAAAAACTGGTACGTTTTGAGTTGAAAAATGTGATGTATCTATGTTGTTTTTTTTGGCAGTTTCCTGTTGCAGACACTAGGCCTCCCCGCACAAGTGAGGTACCATATTTAGGTCGAGCTGGGCAGCGTGTGCGCTGCTCTGCAAGTCGTGCTGTTTTTGAGTATGCACTTGAAGCTCAGCACACTCTCCGCCCATATCTTCCATTGGCTTGGGTCATTGTGCTTTGAAAATGCTGGCTTCTGATTTGTTAATTGGCTTGTTAGCCCCTCCTTAGTACCGCCTTGTCTACATTTGTAACCTCCCATGAGGACTGGCCTTTTTACTTCTGTTGTTACATGGTATGTTTCATTTAGTCTTTAGGCACTATTTTCTTTAATGAGTTTCTCCTACTGCAGGCACGACATGCTTTCCTACAGCATTCCGCACGCCATGCACGTTTTCACATTCCAAGCAGCCCGGGACAATGGCAGCCGCTTCTTTACAATGAAATTGGTCTCGCATTTACGAGACTTTGAGCTATTGGCATTGTAAATGGCAATGCCTTTTATTTATGTGTTAATTAACAAAACAGATAAATAAAAGGCATTGTCATTTACAATGCAAATAGCTTAAACTCTTGCAAATGCAAGACCTATTGCAATGCAAACGCTTGTTTATGTTTACTGACAACCAAGTCTTTTGTGGCCAGACCTGGTTGTCAGGAAAACACCCCCTGCACCTACCCCCACCCGTCACTCAAGTAGCATCTCACTGTTGGTGAAGGCCTAGGAATGGTCGTCGGTGCACTCCCTGCTAATCTCCCCATCTCAGCACATCAAATCATCATATAGGCTGGGGAGTTGCGCGGCACAGAAGCATGCGAGCCTCGCAAATGCCTTGCCATATTTAAACAAACGTGCTCAGGCTGCATTATGTTAAAGACAAACAAAAACAGTATAGTCTTTGACTGCACGTCTGGAGGACAGGAAAAATGACCGGAAGATGGGGGGGGGAATGGAGTATTTGTATTAATATAATGCAGACATAAAGATAGGACTATTGGTAAGTCCTAGTTTTCTTAAAGGTTAAAACCAGGGCCACTGTAATTTTGTAAACGTTTCACGTAAAGATCCACTCTTCTTTTGTTGCCGAATGGTGTGAAACTTGCCCGAAAATAGATGCAATGAATGTATCAAAGCTGAGAGAGGGCGAGGTCACGTGACCAGGAGGGTGGCGAGACTCTGCTAAGTTTCCGTTTCTTTTTTGCATCCTTGAAGTCTCTTTATTCTATGGCCCGGGCGTTAGCAGGCAGACAAGAGAGCGGTCAGTCGTGACTGTCAGACAACATAGGGCCATATTATCAAGAACGGCGATAACATTATCGCCGCTTTGGCGGCAGGAAACTGCCGCTAAAGCGGCGATAAGGGGCTTGATAATATGCCCTATAGAATTCCAATAGAAGCCCAGGTTTGATGTCCTTCACACCAGAACCTGGGCTTCTATTGGTATTCTATAGGGCATATTATCAAGCCCCTTATTGCCGCTTTAGCAGCAGTTTCCTGCCGCTAAAGCGGCAATAATGTTATCGCCGTTCTTGATAATATGGCCCATAGTTTTCAAAAGAGAGAAAATATCTATTTATTTTACGCCTGTGTTACAGTGAATACATACGATGGATTTCGGATGTCTGGTATTTTGTTCTTCGTATTAACAGTCTCCAATTTTTTTTAGATCTAAAACTTCTGCATGCTCGATGCCTTTGATCTAAAAGTACATCTGCTTTCCAAGTTCGTGCTGTTTCCCAGTTCAGTTGTGGGTTTATCGGCTTTATTTGTAGAATCACTGGCATGGGAATTGTGTCTTCTGTTTTGCACCCAGGTCTCTCCAGAAAGAGATTTAACCACCGAGGTGCCTTACTGGTGCGGAAGCCGCACTGAGGGGCATATTAGCAAGGGCTGTATCTCCGCTTTAGCGGCACTTTTTTATCGCCCTATCAGCAAGCTGTCGCTAACAGGCGTTAGCGACAGCTTTCTGGCGATAGTGGCCCGTTTTCCCATCGCCTTGCATGCCAGCGATAATTATCGCTAATGACATGCAAGGTAGGCGTTCCCAACTAAAAGCGACTGAAAACAGTCGCTAACACAACTTCCCCCTATTAGCAACGCAGGCGAAGCGATAAAAAAGTCACGCTAAGCGCGAATATCGCTAGAATTTGACACCTGCTAAAAACATGACTTACCTGTTTGTTGAATGGGAGGTGGATTGTCAGGCTAAGTCCACCATGGCGTAATGCGTGAATATCGCTGGATTTCCAGCGATATTCACGCATTTCGCCGCTATCGCTGGATATTTTATCGCATTGGAGATAAACGTTGCTAATACCGTGTTATCTCCGCGATAATATCCAGCGATAGGCGGCAATTAAAAAAAACGCGCTAAGCGCGGTGTGCGATAATTATCGCAAGTTGTTGCTAATATCCCCCCGGGTTCCATACCTTTATGATAACTAGAGTTCTTATATGTCCCCAAGACAACGTGGCGAATATTTTGTATTCTTTTGGGAAGAGCATTGTGCTAATTTCGGAGGGTGGGGGTAATGTGGCAAAAATGTCTCGAAAGCAGCATCATACTCAAGATGGAGCTCATGGTGGTGGTGTCCGATCCTTTGTTGGGATTTGTTGTGAGGGCCTCTTATATTCTTGTGTACATATTCTCGCGTTGGACACTTCAGAGACGAAAAAGACAAACAAAAATAAAACTAGTCAGGATGCTTCAGCAAGATCTATACATTTCATCATTTTAAAGTAACACGTCCAGCTTTGAATAATTTTTGTCAGTTTTAAGTATTATTTACAAAGGCAAAGGCGACACTAAAAGCCGCGGCAGTGTCATGGTGTCAGTATCTGTACTTGTGATTTGCATTGCTGCTGCGGCTTTAGGTAGATGGGTTGGCCTGCTGCACAGCTCTCCGACTCCACTCGTTAAAGTGCTGGTGCTTGTGGCTTCTAAGGTGACCCCTTCCCGCTAGTTGCCCGCGGGACAGCCCTCAGCTTGGCTCAGCCCGTGGCTTGCTCCTGGGCTGCCCCGCAGGATAGGCTGCTATGTCTTCAGCATCACATTGCTGCAGGTACTTCAGATGCATCTGCACATGTGTTTTTGTTGTCCGGACCTGCTTTACAGACGATTGCCAGCCCTCTGGTTATGGTGAAGCGGGAGTCTGTTCATAGTCTCCAGAACTGTGTGACTAGCTGCTATAATTGAAGCCTCTGGAGCACACAGCAGTGCTCGGGGTTAGTTTTGAGCATGCAGCGAGCAACGAGTGCACAAAGTCCCTGCATATTAGGTGGTAAGTTAGTGTTCTTGGCTGCAGGTCTGTTGGTCTTTGCGAGTAGAGATGTCTAAGTATGTTTCTTTTCCTTTTTCTTTTGGCACATTTGCATTTGTTTTTTTCAGTGTCCTTCCTCCTTTGCATGCATGCACTGCATGGCTAAACACTTAAAAGGTCCCAAAGACGAGACCGATTGGCTATGCCAATGCTTGTTCTACATGTTACCAGGGTTTGGGGATTCCCCTGGAGGGAACAGAGAAAATAGTCAAAATGGCATTAACAAAATGTTTGTTGTGTTAACATCACACTCCTCCCTGCTTTGAGGAACAGGTAGAGTTATTAAAGAAACATTTTTAACCAATTTTATTCGTGGTAGTCAAATCTTTCTAATTTTGTGGTTTCTACTTGGGGTGTGCAAAAAGAGAGTAATTTGCTTTTACTTAATTAATTTTGTGCTATATTTAGCCGCAAAATGTGTCCTTGCATCAAGTTTTGGGGCAAGGACGCAGTTAAACATAGGACTGCAAACAACAGCCACTCATGTCCTATTGTTTCTGTGCATAAGCATAACATTTTTACAGCAAATGGAGCCATTGACAGTAAACGTTTATCACAAATGGTGTGTGATTGTGTGAAATGTTGTAATGACATAATTTCTGGAATTTTGCATGACAAGCGAAACCCAAAATTCCCCAAATTATGTGAATTACTCAGCCGTAATTTAAATTTCACCCAGGCGTAGTTTCTACCATTCTACTTCTGGCTTGTGGTGAAAACCGTCATGAAACCCATGGGTTAAGCTGCTCAAAAGTCGATTGAAATGTGTTGCAACTCCTAAGTGCGATTGATGCAATGAAATCTTGCATATGTAATGCTGGAATGGAGAATGTGATGATTTGAAATGTGAACAGCCAGAGATTTGCTCTTTAACGAGATGGCTGAGACTTTTATGTCTTAAGAATAAAACTATTTGTTAACCCTTCATAAAGCAATACCTTATCAATCAGATGCAAGAAATGTGTTTTAGAAAGTTAGACAAACATCTTCTAAAAATAATCACCATACTAGAAATCTATCATTTTGGAAAAGGGGTTCTAAGAGAAGGAAAGTCTGTGGACAGTAAGATTTTAGAAAATTGCCATCTTGTAAATTTGAAGTACGTTAGAAGAACAAATATGTAACCAATTTATGTTGTGATATCACATTCAAAACGTGAGAGGGAAATGTTGGAAAAAGACGGTCCCACTTTGCAAGAGGTTTTGGTCATTGCAAAAACAACTGAAAACGACTAAATATTCTGTCAGATGCGTGGAAGTCTTAAAGAAAGATTGTAAGAAAGAAGAAGAATAGTTGGAAGTACTGAGGGAGGGAATTTAAGAAACAAGAAAAAAGGTGGTTTTTCAAGTTAAATGCTTTAAGTGGGGTAATACAGTGCATATGGCTAACCAAAATAATTGTCCTACCCTCAAAAATAATATATAACATGTTTGAGAAAAGGGGACATTATGTCAGTGTTTGTAAATCCAAACATTTTAAAGAGAATGTGCAAGATATTGATGTGGGTTTAGACCAGAGTGATACATAATGTGGGTGTGGTCAGATTGCATTAGAAGTAAACAGCGGTGAGAGTAAGAGTGAGTCCAGTAGTTAAAATAATTTTAAATGTTAAAAGGACATGTGTTTTATTTGATTAAGGAGCTAAAACTACAATAGCGTTTAAGAAAAGTTTCACTGAACAACTCAAAGAAGATGTCAAACTTCACATAGCCGACATTAAACTGTATGCCTATGGGGGGGAACCCAGCAAACGTGAGGGCTATTTCTCAGGTTCGTTGTAAATTCAAAAATAGGTATGTGTCAGGGAGACGTTATGTCTTTGCCAAAGGCAACAGCATCTTTAGCTGTTTCCATCAGCAAGATTTGGGCCTCATACTTGAGCCAAACAGTGACCCATCTATATTGTTGAAAGAAATACACAAAGTGAGGGAAATTAATGATGGGGAGGTACCCAATAGGAACATAATGCAAGAGATTAGTGGTGAATTTCCTTTGGTTTTCAAGAAAAGGTAAGGGTGTTTTAAGAGGTATAGTCGCAAAATATGCTTAGCTATAGGAGCTCAGCCTAAATGTAACAAAGCGCAGAGTGTACCCATTATGGTGTGGGAGCAGATGCATTCAGAACTGGAAAGGCTCACACAGGAGAGCGTCATTGAGCAGTGTAAGAAAATTGAGTAGTTGTCTCCGGTGGTGTTAGCCAGAAAGGCCTATGGCAATTTCAGATTATGCATCAATTTAAGAGAATTAAACACAAATGTGGTAGTTTATAGGTATTACTTACCTAACATTTCAGATATGTTGTCCTTAATTGATGGCGCTAGGGTGTTCCACTATTGACCTCAACTTGGCCTATCATCAGATCAAATTTGTTTATCAATTTAAAGACCCAATGGAGTTCGTCATATCTTTTAGTTCATTCAGGTTTATGACAATGGGGTCTTGTGGGGCAGCCGACCACAGGGAGGTCTGCCGCCCGGGAAGATTGGGATATCAAACAGGAGAACAGGGGAATATGAGCAGTCTGGCGACTGCTGCAGTTTGGACTTGGATTGGGCTATGTTATAGCCCAGGGTATAAAACCGGCCATTTGCTGTGACCAGCCACTTTTTTTTCTCGGTGACACTATGGCTGGTATTCAGGAACTGGTAGAGTACTTACCACCCCTCTTTCTGGGTTGCTTTGGGTCTGGAAATTCTGCAGTTTGGTTAATTTCTGGTTGGCTTTAGTCAGAAACAGGTGCGTGGAGGGAGTATGTGTGATTGTTACTTTGAAGCAGGTGCAGGACAGGTTGGCCGAGAAGTTGGCATGGGTTAGCGAAGTTTATTGTTGTTGACGGCAGCAATCCAGGCTGAAAGGGAATGGGTAGAGAAGCTCACGCTCGGACGAGGCAGGAAGTTAAAGGTTAATTAGGAAGTTAAGTTAGACAGAGGTTAATAGATGCAGTAAAGCTGGAAGGGAGTTTAAAGGTCTCAATTGCAGAAGATCAGTGCAGGAGGCAGTTGAGGCTTAGAGAATTAAGTTTTGTGGGGGGAGGGACCTTTAGGGGTGGGTGGCTACTTTACATAGGTGACCATCTTTGTATAGTTAGGTTTTAGTTTTGCAAGGTGACAGGCCCAGGGATTTTAATGTGATGTGCATCTGTTACAATAAAGAGGCCTTTTTCACACCAATCCAGTGTCAGTGGTCTGTGCTGCTCCACCTCTTCCCCAATGCCAGTTGGCTTAATATCTACAGCATGTGCATTTCAGAAGGCTATGGAAAACGTTCTGAAAGGTCTGATGGGAGTTAAAGTCTAGACCAGACGATACATTGATTTTTGATAAGGAAGTTATTGAACATGAAATCAGAATGAGGGATGTCCTAAAGAGGCTTAATGAAGTTAACCTAACAGTAGAAGGTGAGGTCATGTTTTATCAGGAGACGGCATTAAACCTAAAAGGAAAGTTAGTGAATACCATGCAAGGTTTAGTGTCACCTGCAAGCAGAGGAGTTGATATGTTTTTGTGGGATGGCAAAGTGTTATAGCTATTTTCATGCAAAGGTTTGTGGAAAAGAGCAAACGGATGAGAAATTTAATGAGGAAATGAGTGGAGTTTGTCTGGAATGAAGGATGTAGGAAGGAGTATAGAAAGGATAGTCTTTTGCTCCAGTTTTGAGAAGTTTCGATCCTATGGCAAAGTCTACTCTCATCATTGATGCTAGTCTCAAAGGTATAGGGGTGGTTTTACAACAAAGCAATGGAAATTTGGAAAGGACAATAACGTTTATATCTCGGAACGTCCAGAGACCCAATACTTTGTGATTGCAAAGCAATCCTCAGCTATATTTTGGACAATAAGGAATTTGCGGATGTTTCTGTGTGAAGTACGTTTGAAATTAAGATGGATCACAAGCCTCTCCAAGAGATATTTAGTAAAACGAGGTATTGATTCTGTCTCTAGCAATATCACCAAGTGAGTTGTAGCCTTGCAAGTGTTTGACTTTGAGATAGCATACATTCCTGGGGCCAAGAATCACATAGCTGATTCTTTGTCAAGACTGATATCAGTGAATACGTATAGTAAAAGAGATGAGAAAGAAAGCATTGAGGATGAAGGAGAAAAAGAAGTCAAGGTGTGTGAGATCAAAAATAGTATAATAAATGAAGAAAGGTGGAGATCAGAGTTGGAAACCTTCAGGGAAATCATGACTCTTTTGAAGGGGAGTTGGAACAGTAGACGTTGAGACAGTGATGGTATTAAGAGGTTCCTGTTCATCAGAGGTGAATTATCAGATAAAAAGGACTAGGCTACAGAGGCACAAAGTTAATTCCCCCGACAGCCTTACAGAAGGGTTGGTAGGTTTAGCATATGAGGGACATCATGGTGTGTCTAAAACCGAGAATTTTTTATTGATAGTCTGGCATGGACTTTTAAGAGGAAAAGATAATAATGAATTGCATGCAATGCGCTCTTAATGAAAATGCATTGAAACCCAGGGTTCAAACCATGGTTAGTAAGAAGTTAACCATGCATCCTTGGGAAGTGGTTGCACTGGATATACTAGGTCCCATACATGGGAAAGGAAGTGCAATGTGGGTAGTGTTTGAATGGATTTGTATACCAGGTGGTCGTAAGTTTTTCCACTAATGGAATTTAGACCAGACATGTAGTGTGAGGTCTGAAGAGCATTATTGGGAGAGAAGGCACACTAAAATTTCTCCTGACAGAAAATGAAGTTCAATTGGTGTCAAGAGAAATGCAAAATCTTTTTAAATAAGGCAAGCCAGACAATAAAATGGTGAAAAATATATACAATATCAAACAGTGGCAAATGGAATGGTGGAATGTTTCAACAGAATGCTGAGGGAAATCATTCAGATGGCTTAAGAAAACAGAGGTGTATAGAAGGATGAAGAAATAAAAGTAAAGTTGTACCAACTTCATCTTCATTCAACCACTGGCAAAAGCTCAGTTTGAGTTGTTTAGGGTGAGAAAACTGACTACTGTAGTTGTGCCTGCATAGGCAAATGTTCAGGGTTTGAATGTGGACGGAGAACAGAGAGAGTGGAGGTCCAAGGATTTGAAGAAAACAGAAAGAAATGGTGGTCAAACCCACTCCATTTCTTTTTTGTAAAAAAAAAGCCCTGTCTAGTGGGATTTCTGCCCCCATGGGAGGGCAGGTTGGGGGTCAACCCCACAGGTGGGGCAGAAAGACCTTTAGGGGGTGAGTATGGCCTGATGCTGGATTGGCCCCTCCCCATATTTATATAGACATTAACAGCCCTAGTGTTTAGAGGACTTTCTGCCGCCCCCCTTCCCGAGGACAAATTGGAGGTAAAGCTCCCAATCTGCCCCTTAAAATGGATTAGAAAGACTGTTGGAGCCCCTACAAGCGGGGTTCTGACCTGATACCAGGACAGGACAGCCCTACTGCATTCTATTTTTTTTACTCTCTGGATTCTAATGGGCTTTCTTTTTCTGCAGGGGCAGATTGGATTCATTCACCAATTGTCCTCCCAAAGGGGGTGGGGGCTGATAGACTGACTAAGGCCCAGGGAGCAATTGGACATGCTCCTCCCTTTCAAGTTATTCGTGGTGTCTAATGGGTGCATGCCTGCTTAGGGACTGACCTCCAGCATGGACATCCTAAGGATTTCAGGGGCCTGGCCCAAAAATAATTTGGGACCCCATGTTTGGAACAGCTTTAAATATATGATCCAATTTCAGCTCTTTCATGCCAATGCCATGTTAGACCTGACAGCCCTAGGGTGGTCTTCCCCCAACTTTTTGCCTGCCTCCCTCCATTTTTCTGAACTCATTTTTGCTGGTTTGAGGACTCTGTGCTCTTTACCACTGCTGATAATTGCTAAAGTGCATGTGCTCGCTCCCCTAAACATGGTAACATTGGCTTAACCCCAACTGGCATATTTATTTACTTATAAGTCCCTAGTAAAGTGCACTCCATGTGCCCAGGGCCTGTAAATTAAATGCTACTAGTGGGCCTGCAGCACTCATTGTGCCATTCACTTAAGTAGCCCTCTAACCATGGCTCAGGCCTGCCAGTGCAGAATCTGTACGTACAGTTTAAACTGCCATTTCGACCAAGCAGTGTAACCCTCTTGCCAGGCATAAACCTTCACTTTTTATGCATATAAGTCACCCCTAAAGTAGGCCCTGTTTAACCCACAGGGCAGGGTGCTATGCATTTGAAAGGCAGGACATGAACGTTTATGTTTTAAAAGTCCTGGTCGTGAAAAACTAGCAATTCCGTTGTTCACTACTGCAAGGCCTATCCCTCCAGTAGTATAACATCTGAATTGCCTTATTACATCTTTTAAGAGTAATTCCCAATTGTGAAGTGATAGACTTTCCAAGTTTGGTGTCACTGAACTCACAATTTAATGGGGAAGTTGGATTTTAAATTCTAGATTAGCAAATGCAGATGGGCCATCCTGAGCAGGATGGGAGGGAGGAGTTGACACTTACATCTGACAGGGCTGTGTCCTGACACCCACCATAAATGATTGATTAACTCCCTGTAGTGTGTCTGGAGCCAGGGCAGGAAGAGAGATCGTCTGTGCACTTCAAAGATTTCTTTGAAGTCTCCCCCACTTCACAGGCACCACTGGGTAGAAGTACTGGACCTCTAGCACTACCAAATCAGTACATGTCTGGACCTGTGACTACTGTGCCATGAAGAAGAACTGCTCTGCTGCCGAAAGGACTGCCATTCTGCTGAACTACTGCTTTGCTGGATTCTGCCTTGCAGTGCTCTTGCCTCGCGGAGCTGCCCTACTGCCTGCTGTTTTCCTTCCTGGGTGAGAAGGACTGGACCTGCTTCACTTGAACCCAGAGTGACTCCAAGGGCTTACTGACTTGCCTCCTGTTCCCAAGTCTCAGGGATATCAAAGACTTGAACCACTTGCATCTACTTCTGGACTCTGCCAGCTGTGAGTCTGCCCTGCCCAGTGGTGCCATCCCAGTGCTGGTCCCTTGGAAGCGAGGCCTAAGGTGGTTCTTGTAGGAAGCTGGCTCTTTATATAGTATACCAAAAAGAGGTATACTGTGCAAAGAGTCCAAGTATTCCCTTATAATTGGACAGGGGCTTGCTCTAGCAATCCCAAGGTGCTCCTTTAGGCAGGGCCAGACTGGCCGTAGTGGGCACCAGGTGTTTCTCCAGTGGGCCACCAGGGTGGGGGCCGGTTTTATACCCCTGGGGCCGTTTTTGTTACCGGGGCAACAAAAGCGGCTCAAATCTTTCCTTCCGCTAGCACCCCCCCAAAGCCCCCTCTGCCCCAATGCTGGCCGAGCTCTTTGCCAGGGCCTGTTTAGGTTCCCAGTTCGGTCCTGCCTTTAGGGGGTAGTGTGGTCGAGCAGTCAGGCTTATCAGAGAGGAGTGTTAGTCATCTGCAAAACACACATAGTCAATAAATGATGCACACAACTCAATAAGGAGTTCCACACGAATTTATAAAAATAACTCATATCTTTATATAAGTTTTGGCACCAAGCTCATCAAAATTAGGTAAGTAAGTTTCGAGTTAGAAATACTTTTAGGTTTCAAAAGTCATCAGTACCATTTTCAGAGGCGGCGGCAGTGTTATCCTAAGGAGGAAAAACATACACTGCATACAGGCACTTCACAGCGGCTTTCGGGACCAATCTCCTGGACTTAGGGTAAGTATGGGGCAAGGTTCAAAATCAGTACCAACAGTTCACCTTGGGTGGCACTGGGGTGGCCGGGTGGAGAGGTGCTTTTCAGCGTCGGATGCTCAATGTTATCCTAAAAGGGAAAAACATGTACTGCATTCGGACACTTCATGGCGAGTTGCGGGACCAATCTCCTGGTCTTAAGGTGAGTATAGGGCAAGGTCCAAGGTCACACCAACAGGTCACCTCTGGAGTTTCTGGGGCGTCCGGGTGTAGAGGTGTGCTTCAGTGTTGCATGCCCAATGTTACCCTATGGGGGAAAAACATGTACTGCATTCGGGCACTTCACAACGACTTACAGGACCAATCTCCTGGACTTAAGGTAAGTAGGGGTCAAGGTCCAAGGGAATGCCAACAGGTCACCTCGGGTGCCACTGGGGTGGCCGGGTGCAGAGGTGCTTTTCAGCGTTGGGTGCCCAATGTTATCCTATGGGGATCGGTCCAGTCGAAAAGAGACTGCAGGCTTGTACTGGGAAACCAGTCAGGCTAAACCAACAGGGGAGCTTAGGTCTCATGATGCTCGGGGATTTGGGACACCTTCAGTCCACTTCCACTCAAGGCAGAGGCGACGGTTGCAGAGGTGTTGGGTTTTTAACAGCCGAATCGCTCGTGGTCAGGGAGTGCTGCACCAAGAGGCTGCAGGCGTCGTCAAGGAGTCCCCTCCTGGCCAACCCAAATTGGGCTTCTTCTCTGGAGGGCTGGGGAACCATGCTGGCACCGTTGGCCCACTTCAACTTGGGCTTGGAATGAAGTGTGCAGTGGTGCTGGCTGGTGTCCGGTTTACGTGGTCTGTAGTCCTTGCAGTTCTTTCTTTGGTGCCTGCAGGGTGCAGGGAAGCAGCTTTGCTGCTCCCCAGGAGTTCCTGAGTCTTGGCGGAAGTGCTGGTGGTCCTCCCAGGCTTTTGGTGGCACAGCAGCTTACAGGGTGAGTCGACTTTGGCGCAATCATTGGGAACAGCGAACAGGCCAGCAGGCGTGGCCCCAAGTCAGTTGCTCCTTCCACAGTTTTTGCTTTTTGAGGATCTTCAGTCCTTCTTCTTTTTTTAGATTCACAGGATCTGCTTTCCTGGTGCAAGGGGCTCCACTAAATATTAGATTTAGGTGTGTTAGGGATGTGTAGGGTAGTAGCCAATGGGCTACTTAGCCCTGAGGTCACTACACCCGTAACCCTGTCCCAATGTTCCTAAGTTTGCCATCACAAAGATGTGAGATTTCAGATGTTTGTATTCATTTCAGGTAGCCCACCTTAGGGGTGGAACTAGCCTAAAGATGAACACGCCACTCTGACTACTAATTTTACCGTCAGTCCAGGCACCAAATGGGCACTGGAAAGGTGGCGGTTGGCATCCTCTCCTGGGAGGGAAGCTTATTTTGCATATCAAAGGTGGTGGGCTGTTTGAAGCTCCCTGCCTTGGAAAACTAATATGCAGGTCATCCTGTGGGACAGGCAAACCAGCGCATCGCCTTCAGAATCAATGCATCGCCTACTACGGGATCAGCAATCACACATCGCATCCCGACCCGGCACCTCACACTTGGAACCAACATATCTGCACAGTTGCGTGGAGAAAATCAACGCACCTCGTCCACTGCGTGGCTCGACAACACCGCATCGCCTCAGCTGCACTGCGCATCCTCATTGATGACGATGCATCCCAGATCAAGGATACTTTGGTTCAGGGGGTCCAAGCGAGTACCTGTATCCGGCCCGCACTCTATTGTGATCCACCTAAACTTTTGACGTTGCCCCGGTCTAGCGCGACCAGATAACCCACTTGAGTGCTTTGTGGTGTATTCACTGTGTTATTGTATGTTGCACATTGCCTCCTAAGTTAAGCCTGACTGCTCTGTGCCAAGCTACCAGAGGTGAGCACAGGATAATTTAGATTGTGTTGAGACTTACCCTGACTAGAATTGTGGTTCCTGCTTGGGTGACTCAAGGGTGCATACCTCTATCAACTAGAAATCCAATTTCTAACATGCCCTCTTTGGATAGGTCAATGACAGTGCACAGACACACTAGTCCAAATTCTAATGTATTGACATCTAATATTCAGGGACAGTGACGTGTTTTTAATATTATTATACAGCAGCAGCTCAATAATATTAGTGCATATAATCTTTGTAACGCCCGCCCATTTTTCATATGTGAGGTCCTATTTTGATCTAAAAGAAACTTTGTTTACGGATGTTGCATGATGTTGAAAAACATAAACATTGCTCTGCAAAATGTCTCATAAACTCCCACACATCACCTACATTAAAAATAGATTAAAGGAAAACGTTATTTAAAACAATCAGTTTAAGTTCTCTGCAGAACAGAGCTGGCTGTATGGAGGACCAATGTCTGGGCATAACCATGCCACTTAGGGCAGTTTCACCCTAGTTATGGGCTCATCAGCCGGGTCCAAACTGAGGTGCCATGGTGAGCAAAAGAACGATGTTCTGGAGTGCTACCCGGGCCCAGACTTTTGTTTCCATGCTCATTGTGTCACTGGAACCAAGCTGTACCCGGCTGATGAGCCCATAACTAGGGCAAAACCGTTCCTGGGTTGCTTGTGTTCGGGTTCAAGGAGTACCTGGCTTGGCAGTTCAGGCTGGACTGTTCCCATTGAAGCAGGGTCAAGACTGATTTGCATATAGCTGGATCCAAACTGAGGTGGCATTGTGAGCAAAAGAACGATGGGTTGGAGTGCTACCCGAGCTATTGCCAGTGGTTAGACTTTTTGTAAGCAGCCTCCCATCACCTTTTGTATGTTTCATGCACTGCCCTAAGTGGCAAGGGTATGTCCAGACGTAGGTCCCATGCTCACTGTGTCACTGGAATCAAGCTGTACCCAGCTGATGAGCCCATAACTAGGGCGAAACCGTTCCTGAGTTGCTTGTGTTCAGGTTCAGGGAGGACCTGGCTTAGCATTTTGGGCTGGACTGTTCCCATTGGAGCAGGGTAAAGACTGATTTGCATATGGCTGGTTCCACACTGAGGTGGCATGGTGTGCAAAATAACGATGGGTTGGAGTGCTACCCGGGAGCTATTGCCCATGGTTAGACTTTTTGCAAGCAGCCTCCCATCACCTTTTGTGTGTTTCGACAAATGGAAAATCACATTTCAACAGCTGTACTAACACATTAACTGCATGTAGAAATGCAAGAGGGTATGTTTTAAAAATATTCCTATCTTTCTAAGCTTCTTACAAAGCCCTCTCCACAGAATCAAGACTATCCACGACTGTCACCTTCATCAATGCTCTCTAAAGAGCCGTACAGTAAAGGAGGAAGGAAACTGTACAACGCAAATACGTGCCATAAATCAACGTGTTGTTGAAGCAAGAAGGATATCAAGCATTCTTGCAGAGAGCAGAAGAAATGTGTTTTCAAATGAGATTTCAAGAGGGCGCAGAAGAGATAATTGATGTGACAGAGAGATTCCGGTGAGGGTTTCTGGATATAAATGACTGCTGCAGTGAAGGATGGAGCCTAGTTTACGAGAGAAGAAACTGCTCTACAGTGGAGGGCATTGCAGAGGTGAGGTTAGATGCAATGTAACCAAATATTGGGCAAATTCACAAAGTTCTGTTGAACTTTTTGGCAAAAACCTGGCTAACGGTTGAGAGTTCACTGGTCAGCAGCATCAAGATCAGAAGCCACTTCCACCTCTGGAGTGCAGGAGCAAGAGTAAGGCCATTTCCAGAGTGCAAAAGTCATGAGTGCTCCCTAAATTCGATGCAGGGATAGAGGACGCAGAAGGGAAAGAGCTTCTCCACAATTTCCAGAGAACTGACTCAATGAGTAAGAAACTGATTATGACTCACTCACTGAGTCAGTGCATACAAATTAAGACTGAATTAAGACTTGTTTGTCATTGCCCTCAATGGGCAGGGAGTGAGAAGAGCAAATAGGAGCAGGGAGATAAAAGGGAATACATGTAAGGAGAGCACACCTGAGGGTGGGGACGACTATCTGATTTGCTTCAGGGGAGCCCTGAAGAAAGTGCCTTAAAAGAGCACAGAGTGTTGCTACCCAGGAGAGCACTTGATAATGTGACTGACAGGAGCATTGCTTGAAGTATCTCATGATTGCACTCAGTTCTTTGCATTAAATTAACACTTGGTAACATTGCAGGGTCACCAGGGAATGTTCTTTATAGGGCCCATAGAGAGGCAAGCAGGGGGCAGAGAAATATACAATGGTACACTTGGTGAAGTTCAATTGGCAGCACATCATAATGTAAAGTGGGTAGGAACAGGGCAGTGTCAGGGAAGCTTCAGATTGTCCCATGTCAGGAACAAGTATCTCATGCTGTTCTGTCTTTATTTGCAGGCAGGGTGTTATTTTCCTATTATAAATGCAGCACTACAATAACTGGAAATCAAAGAAAAAATATTCAGATAATCTGTTCACTCCTGACAGCCTTTCATTATTATGCTTTTAAGAGATTGAATTAATTTGAAATATCTCTTTGTAGGTTTCTCCTAAGACAATGCATGCTAGACCTTTTGTTACCTTACAATGAGCTTAGAGGCTACCTATTGCATACCATTGGTTTGATTAATTGGCATATTCATTCACTTCTTTCTTATTCATCACCTTCCATAGGCTTTCCTACCTCTTCTTGTGTTAGGATCACTGACAAAATATCGAAGGTCAAAAAATCGACCTACAAAAATATCGCAACAAAAATATCGATGTCAATAATATCGAAATCCTATCTACAACATGGTAAGTACAAAAATATCGAAAAAACAATATCGATTGTCAAAAATATCGTTATAAAAATATCGTTTTTTTTTGTTAAAAATAATATGTAAAATAAACTAAATAATACTTATAATTATAATAAACATAGTTAAAAATATTTTATAATTTTTAAAATTAATAAGTAACATATATAATTAAAAATAAAACATTAATTAAACATATACATATAATATATAATATATATACTTACTTTATAATGAGTTTCAATAATTATTTTAATAAATTATAAATTATTAAAAAATATTATAAATTACAAATACATCTATACACATAAAACAATAACATAAATAAAAATTAAATAATTATAATAAATTAAAAAAATTAAATTTACTTTTAATATTTTGAAAATTAATTATATACTATATTAACTAAAATAATACAAAAAATATTAAATAGCGTAGGGAATAAAACTACTATTACAACCCCCACAAAAACAACAGTAAGAAAAATGTTGGATAGCGTAGGGGTAAAAATTACTATTCCCACTCCAGAGAGTGCAACAGTAGGGAAAGTGTTGGATAGCGTAGGGGTAAAAATTACTATTCCAACTCCAGAGAGTGCAACAGTAGGGAAAGTGTTGGATAGCGTATGGGGTAGAAATTACTATTCCCACTCCAGGGAGTGCAACAGTAGGGAAAGCGTTGGATAGCGTGAGGGTAAAAATTACTATTCCCACTCCAGTGAGTGCAACAGTAGGGAAAGTGTTGGATAGCGTAGGAGTAAAAATTACTATTCCAACTCCAGAGAGTGCAACAGTAGGGAAAGTGTTGGATAGCGTAGGAGTAAAAACTACTATTCCCACTCCAGAGAGTGCAACAGTAGGGAAAGTGTTGGATAGCGTAGGGGTAAAAATTACTATTCCCACTCCAGAGAGTGCAACAGTAGGGAAAGTGTTGGATAGCGTAGAGGTAAAAATTACTATTCCCACTCCAGTGAGTGCAACAGTAGGGAAAGTGTTGGATAGCGTAGGGGTAAAAATGACTATTCCCACTCCAGGGAGTGCAACAGTAGGGAAAGTGTTGGATAGCGTAGGGGTAAAAATTACTATTCCCACTCCAGAGAGTGCAACAGTAGGGAAAGTGTTGGATAGCGTAGGGGTAAAAATTACTATTCCAACTCCAGAGAGTGCAACAGTAGGGGAAGTGTTGGATAGCATAGAAGTTACAAATAACATACTTATAAATAAATAAATTTTATAAAATAATTAATTAATTATTAAATAACTCTAAACTATTTACCAATACCAATAAATAATTATTAAAAACATAATTACCAATAGAAAATTTATTAACAATAAATTAACAAGAAATACCAATAAATAATAATTAATAAATATTAATTACTAAATAATAAATATTGAACAATAAAATATTTTTAATAACAAAAAACATATACATCATTAAAACTTAATTACCAATTAACCAATATTAAACAATTAAATGCTTTTTTATACTAATAATAATAATAATTAAACATTAATTATCAATTAATAAATAATTCTTAATATATTAATTACATTTATCAATAAATAATATTTAATAATATTTAATTACCAATTAATAATAAAACAACAATAAATTAATTTTTCGAACCAAAACATTTGTAATTTAAAAAATTACCTATTAATAATTAATTTCCAATAAATTAATTATCAATACCCAAAAATAAATTTAATAATTACTTAATTAGATTTCAATTACTTCCAAAAGTATTCCCCTATAAACGCACAACACACTCCAATGATAAAATAATACACTTAACATAATGATCAATTAATCAATTAATAAAAATTAATAACTAATTAATAATAATTAATGACCAATTAATAATAATTGATTACCAATTATCAATTAATTAACAATAATATAATTATCAATACCAATTAATTAAAATAAATTATAACTTAATTACATTTAAATTACATGATGATCAATTAATGAATTATTAAAAATTAATCACCAATTATTAATTAATTAACAATTATATAATTATCAATAACAATTAATTAAAATAAATTATAACTTAATTACAATTCAATTACTTCCCACCCTATTCCCCTATAAACCCACAACCCGCTACAGAACTTAAACGCAAAAAATAATTAAAATTAATTTATAATTCCTAAAAATTAATAATTAATTTAGTATAATTAAATTACTTCCCACCCTATTCCCCTATAAACCCACAACCCGCTACAGTGCAAAAAAAAAATAATTAACTTAAATTTTTTTTTATTAACATATAAAAATTGTATACATATATTTTTAAACAAGTAGAACACTTAACAAAAACACATATGACACATACATATTAAAAACAACAAAATACATAACAATAATACAAATATCGATATTAGTAACATCGATATTAAAAAATTCGATATTACTTACCTTAGGGTCGATATTCTGTCCATCGATATTCTGTCCCTTCGATATTCTGTCCCTTCGATATTTTAACTTCGATATTTTTGTATATCGATATATTATTTTCGATATTTTGTCTGCTCACCCTTGTGTTCTCCTTCCGCTTCAGAATTGATGCGTGTAGGGAGTTCATCCTTTTTTGCCCTAATCACCCCCATTTTTTGACTAATGCTGGTGGTTACTGACTCTTAAAGTGGCCTGGGCTCTGCTAACCAGGTCCAGGACCAGTGATCTGTCCTCTAAAGGTATATTGTATTTGGTATAATTCCTGTTGGCAAGGACAACCTACCTGTAAGTCCCTGGTTTATGGCAGGGCATATACGTTTGGAGAGCCTAGTGGACTTAATGCACTTAAATGTGCACTGCCGTGGTGTCTGATGTCATTTGAAAGCCAGACCTGCCTTGCAAGCTAGTTTTAAAATAAAACTATGTCCAAATTCGACTTTGGAATTACAAGTACTTACAAGGGGCATGGCTTGGCGCCAGCCAAGGTGGCCGCTTAACACAAGAACGGCCTTAGTCTTCCCTCAAATATCCGATAGATATCCGCCCGACTCCGCCATGCAGAGCAGTTCGGGTGTCCCTCAAGACCTGCTGCAATCCTGGGAGCAGTGTGGAGACCAGTGGCGGTGCAGCAAGAGAGCACGATGGCACAGAAGTACCAGAAGGCCCACCAAGATAGGGCGGGCCTAGGGGGGAGATCCCCTGGGCACAACAGTATATGCCCGTCGGCCACTGTTAAGAGGCGGGCACCCGGATGTCGAGGGTCCGGCGGCATGGGCGGCCACGGGAGGATCCCAGCAGTGGTGCCCCCCAGAGGGAGACTGTGCAGTAATGCGGCACCGGAAATGAGAGATGCAGTCGGCCCGCAATAACGATGCAGAGACCGGAGCTTAGCCTGAGGCAGCGGTGAACCCCCACATCTTTGGGAGTGCGGGCAGCAGCGCAAGGCTGGCGAGAGGAGACGGAGCTGGCCAGTGAAGACAATGCGAGGACGGAGCTTGGCTGGGGCTCAGTGAAACCACAGAGGAACGCGGCAGGGCCTAAGAGAGAAGGCCCAGAAGTGCGAGCACCAGTGAAGCTCGGGGGCCAGTTGATCGTTATACAGGCGGGGCGTGAGTGGCTGGTTTCTCTCTCCCCCCTGGAAGCAAGCACGCACTGGAATTACGTGGACCTCCCTTGCCGACAAGCCGCAAGTAGTTTGGAAGTGGGCACAGGCCATAGCTCGGTGTGGGACTGAAAAGGCTGCCCTGGTGTTGCTGACAAGGGAGCACGGGCCTTGGTGTGACTACGTTGGCACGCCATTTGACTGAGGAAGGCGGGCAGCAGGGTAGCAGGTATACATCGGAAGGCCGGCGCGGCCTGGGTTTCACCTGATCCCCCCCCCAGTGGGCTGAGAGGGGTGCGGGCACAAAAGAGTGGCACCGCGCAAGAACAGTGTTGACTGTTTGCAGGAGAAGAGGGGCGAGGAGGACCCACGTGATCCCTCCTGGCGTGGGTGACACCCGACTCGGGTGCTTCGCAGAGTGTAGCAGACGAGAGCCTGGATCGCAAGCCAGCACCGACAAAGGAAGTGCGGTACGGGGGTTCCCATTGGGAGTCCACGATGAGGCTGAAAGGGTCGCCCCCTCCCCAAACAATCAAGATGGATTAGTACGCTGTGCCCAGGCAGGCGGTGGAGACAGGCGTAGCAGCCACGGAGAGTCGGGAGGCATGCAAGCCCTAGCTGGGGCCATAATGGCTGCCATAACTGACAAAAAATTGACCCTCTAGCCCAAGCTGCATAGGGTGACCATGGATGTGACCCTTCTTTGAGCTGATACGAATAAGATATCCGGGAAAGTCACGTAGGCGGAGAACAACATTGGTGAGCTTCAATCTGCAACAGGCAAGGTGGAAGAAAAGGTGCAACAATTAATCAATCAACACAAGATAATGCCTGCCAAGATAGAGGATCAGGAGGGCAGGGCCCGGAGGAACAACATCGGAGTAATCAGGGTCCCAGAGGAGGCGGAGGGGTCAAGCGTGCACCTCTTCTTGGAAGATTTTATTCTTAATAAACTGAAACCAAATCGCCTCTCCAACTTTTTCACCATCGAGAGGGCCCATAGAGCACTGATACCACCACCGAGGTCTAGTGCACCCCCAAACTATAATAGCCAGGATCCTCAATTACAGAGACATTGACGCTATATGCAGGGGGCCCACACAGAGGGAGAACTGACACGCAAGAATGCTAGTATCAGATTCTTCCCTGACTTTATGCTGCAGGTGCAGAAACAGTTGCGCACCTTTGTAGAAGTGAAAAGAGCACTCTGCTGAAAACCTCAAGTATATGATGCTATTCCCGGCCAAACTCAGGGTGCTGGACAATGGCAAGTCCTTGTACTTTACAACATCAGGGGAAGCGTAAACCTGGTAGGAGGGTGCAAGGGAGACTAGGACACAGCGGAGGCTGGACCAGGACAGGGGACGACGAGGGGAACGACAAAGGGCCGACTCACAGGGACAACTCACAGCAGTGGCAGAAGACGAGCCCTCATGAGGGGGTGCCCGAGTCCGGCTAGGTTACAGAGATAGGTTCTGGGTCAGACTACCGTTTGGACAGCACACTGTGGTAAAGGGGAGCCTGGACCGGGAACCAACAAAATAAACGCCTCCTGGTGATGTTGGTCTGGTTGATGTGTGCTGGACCACTGGACAGCCGAGAATGCATGTAAGTGTAGAGACTCACACTGAGTGGCGTAAGAGGACATGAAGTGCATATATCTGATACGTACGTGGGTAAGGGGTTGCTAACTGGTTTGAGAAGGCAGTGCTGATCTACCCCAAGTTATGGTAATAGTTACGATTGGGTGATAGGTGCTCTGCAAATTGGGGTTATGGGTAGTTCTAAACCTACTGTGCAGGGTATCAGGGTGGGGGAGATCTACATGGGGAAATGTCTTTGTAGTTTTGATTCTTACTTGACTTATGTGTTTCTTGATATTGCTTTAGATACACCTCTGCGCATTACATGTGACACTCAGACACAGAGGAATGGTGAAAGAGGGAGAGGAGGTTTGGGAGGAGGAGGGACTCCCCGCTATAGCACAGATATGCAGTACCTGAAATGACAGTCTCCTGGCATAGTCCTGCTGCAGGAGACCCACCCGAGGGCAATCACTATCTGACCTCAAATAGGCTTGGCTATACCCATCAGGCTGGGTTCACATCAGGATGTAGAGGGGTAGCCATATTGGCTAAGAACTCAGTCCCCTTTATACCGGGCCACACATGGCAGGATCCCCTGGATAGGTATGTGGTGCTGGCGGGGACATGGGAGGGTCGGGCGCTAAATCTCTTTTCTGTATATATCCCTCCCTGACTCCAGGCGGACACCTTCGAGGAGATCAGCAGGGTGCTGCTTGGCATGCCTTCAGGCATCCTCATACTGGGTACAGACATGAACACTACAATGTCCTCGGATGTGGAGAGGATGACGGCTTCCTCCTGGGGTGTCGGTCCAAGCCTCTACGGGCATTTGTGGAAGCAATGGGGCTAACGGACCTATGGCAAGCACACAACCCTTCAGCCAGACAATACACACACACCTGTTGGCGGCACACAGCAGCGGGTCCCGCCTAGACTAATATTTTTGCACAATGTATACATGCAAGGCAGTTCCGAAAGGCGCGACACAGGGCGCGGGGTATATCCGACCACTCCCCGGTAGAAGTGCTACTTCAGGGTCTGACTCGGGACCATGTTCTTCATTCTCGCATTGATCCATGGCACCTTAAAACCCGAGGGTCAGAGACAAGATTCTTTGCGGGGCTTATAAAGTGGTAGTTACGGGATATGCCCAACCAGTGATAGGGGGGCATGAAGAAGGAACAATGCTCCCAAGGGGAAGCTCTGGAGCATGAAATTATGAGTATGGAGGCCCAATTAGAGCGGGAGGGAAATCGGGATCACTCATTGGGGCACAAGCTGCGCCTTAAGCAGAAGGAGTTGAGAGACTTCAAAGACAATTCGGCCCGGCTGCACGCCATCACAGTGCAGAGGAAACTGTATGATCTGGGTGACAAAATGAACAGATTTATAGCATGGTTGGAAAGGAGAGACAGAAGACGGGAACTGGGTACTGGAATTGCAGATGCCTGGGAAGCCTCAGTGCACCACCAGGAGGGACGTAGCTGAGACTTAGGGGATTATTCTGAGGCCGTATAGCAATTCATATCTGTCGGGCAAAGACTGTACCGATCTGCTCAAAGACATCTCCATGCTAGATCTGTCAGAGGAAGATAGGAAAGAGCTGAACAAGAACTTGACAGTCGAGGAGATAGCGGGTGCGATTCCGGACATGCAATCTGGGAAGGCAGCATGTCCGAAAGGTTTACCCACGGAACTGTATAAGTGTGTGGCAGATAAAGTGGCACAGCCAATGCTAAACATGTTCCAAATGGCAAGGGAAGATGGGCGGCTGCTCGATGACCTAAGATTAGCCACCATAACAGTCATCCCAAAAAGAGACAAACCCCTGGAACGGTGTGGTTCGTACCTTCCCATCTCGTTGATGAATTGTGAAGCAAATGTTTTAGCCAAAGCGCTAGCTAACAGGCTGCTCCCAATTATCTTGTCATTGGTCCACCCCAACCAATCAGGATTTATGCGGCAGAGGAGCACATGGCTAAACCTTCTACGTCTTTATGGAGACATGCAAATGACAGTAAAACCCCCGACTGAGGCAGCGGCCCTGCTTTCACTGGATGCCTGTATGGCATTCGACAGCATTCAGTGGCCTTACCTATTTGCAGTGCTGGCCAGCATGAGCTTTGGTGACAAATTTTGCAAATGAGACAGACTGTTATACTGTGAACTAATGGTGACAGTCAGGGTTAACGGGTCGGTTTCCAGGCCTTTCCTGCTGCTTAGGGGCACACGTCAGGGTTGCCCCCTGCCTCCCATGATCTTTGCGCTGACATTAGAACCACTTGCAGTGTGGGTACGACATGATCCACTTGTCTACGGCATCGCGAGGGAGGGAGGATGGGAGGAGCAGATCTCTCTATACGCTGATGATATCCTTTTATATGCACGCAAACCCCGACAGACGATCCATACACTCCTTCACATAGTCCAGCTGGTTGTGAGCTACTCGGGATACCAGATAAACGTGGATAAGTCCTTGCTATTCCCGCTGCCAGGGGTGTGCTCCCCACACCTAACGACCGACTGTGAGGTGCTGGTGCGGAGGGAAGAGTTCACATATCTGGGTATTCGCATCACTAAATCTGAGGGGAAGTTCGTGTCTCTCAACCTTCTCCCGCAGCTGGAGAAATTGTGGGGGGATGTTGTCCATTGGCAGCAGTTTCCGATATCCTTGATGAGTAGGGCAGTCCTCTTTAAAATGATACCCCCACTTATTATATGTTCTCCAGAATACCTCCTATAAGATTTCAAACAACTTCTTTGGGCGACAGATGACGAACTCCGCGGCCTGCTCTGAGTGGGGAGAGTCCACGTATAGCACTGTGCAAACTTCAACAGGGGGTGTATGAGGGTGGATTGGCGGTTCCAGGTATTAGATGCTACCACCTGGTGTCCCAATTGATAAATGTTAACAACTGGGGGCCGATTCCGATTCGGGCCGGAAATCTCTCCGACCGAGCCGGACCCGGAGAGATTTCCGACCGACCGGACTCTAGCAGTCCGACCGAACGAGTACGATGCGCACGTATGCTATCGGACTCGATTCGGTCGGACTCCCATTGAAGTCAATGGGAGCCAGTCGTACGACGCGTACACAGGCTCCCATTGACTCAATGGGCACGACGCGAACAAGGGCGCCCCCTACAGCGTGTTTGCGTCGATGCGGGTCGCGCCGTACATGCACGTGTAGGGGGGACCCATGGGTCCCCCCTGTGTGCAACTCGGGCGGCTACGCATACAGGGGGGTCCGACACGGACCCCCAAAGTACGGGTCCGACTGCTCTTTGGAGCCGGAGTGCGCGGCTTGGTCGGACTGCTCGCGGCGCGCATCGTACTTACCCGGCCGGGGAACGTCTCCATTGCGCGGTGTGAGTCGAGTCCGAGCGAGTCGGTCGGTGCGGTTAGACCCGGGAACGAGTCGGTCGGAGCGGTCGGGACGCCCGGACGAGTCGGTCGGAGATTTTGCATCGTACTCGCTCGCCCGGACGCGCGTACGAATCGGTCGGGAAATAGGGCTCCGAATCGGATCCGGTTAAGCCGAATCCGATTCGGAGCCCTACTGGCCGAGATCGGAATCGGCCCCTGGGTGTTTGCGGCACCGCTGAGCCGGCGTACCGGGTGGACCGGCATGCCATGGGTGCAACAGGTGTTCCAGCTGCACTTTATCGGAGGGGTTGTGAGAGACAGCTCCCAACACACATGCAGACAGTGGTGCGAGCATGGTGTGAGGCCACAAAATTATTAGGGTGGGACAAAAATCTGACGGGTCAGACCCCGCTCTGGGACTGCGATGGGCTGTGGGACGTGGGCCGCTTGCAGGATTTCCAGAGATAGAGTACTATTGGGATTAATTATCTTGGGGACGTCTGGCGGGATGGGGCAATGATCTCTTTCGAGGACCTCAAAACGGAATTTCAAATGGCGGACAATAAGCTCTTTCGGTACCTACACTTAAGACACCTCCTGAGATGTCATGTGCCGGACGGGGACCAGTTATCCGAATAATTCCCTTTGGAGGACCTGCTTCTCTTGGATCCAATGGTAGAAAGGGCCATCTCTTTCACGTACCGGAAGCTTATAAATAACTTTCCAGACCCCGTGAGTCCCTTGAGGGAAGCGTGAGAATCAGGCGTGGGGCTCCTGGAGGAAGATGAGTGGGCAGAGGCATTACAATGCCCTATAGAGATAGCCATAAGGGCACGCCTCCGCCTGATTCAACTTAGACTGAATAAAGACCTCCAGAGGCTCACCAAGGCATCGCGCTGCAGCAGGCCACTGTCGTCAAATCAAACTTTGGATCCGAGATGCCCGAGAACCTGCCGACGAGCCCATCGATGAGAGAAAAGCTCCTAGAAAATGTCCGAAGGTAAACCTTTGACCGGGACCTAGCTTTCAACCTATCCAATCCGCACTCCATTGTGGTCAGCCTAAAACTTTGACTTTTTCCCAGGACAGGGCAACCGGAAAGTCGTAAGTGGCTCTTTAAGCTTTTTGGCGGTAGAATGCAATTTTTTTGATTTAATCAAATTTAAGTTATCTGTGGTTCCCTACATTGGATTGTTGTTGTTTTGGTGTTGTTTTAAAGATAAAAATATTCCCTATTTTTATAAATTGGTGTTGAATTTTTATTGTGTTGTGTCTGTTACTTATTTACTGTTTTGGTGGTAGTAAATGCTTTACACATACCTGTCGCCTAAGTTAAGTCTGACAGCTCATTCGCTAAGCAACCAAGGGTTGAGCAAGGATTAATTTACTGAGACTTGACTAGACCTATTAGTGACTGTGATATTATTACTAGCTGAGGTTGAGTACCCCCATCTACTAATAACCCACTGTAGGAAAGTGCCCCTTTTTGTCATGATCACCCCCACTTTTTGCTCACCAATACTGATGTTTTCTACTGGAAGTGCGCTGGAAGCAGGATAACCAGGCCCCAGTGCCAATGTTCTTTTCCCTAAACAAGGTAAACTGATAAAATTGTGCACACACACTGTAGCACCCATGTTAGTCCCTAGTAAATGGTGCCCCCTGGTAAGGGCAGTGGTACCATAGAGGGTCCCTAAGGAGTGTAGCATGTCTTAAGACACCCTAAGGGACCCCCATATAAATTGCATGCAGACTGCCATTGGAGGCTGCGTGACATGGTACAAACCATGGTGAAAACACGACATGGAATACACCTCTGTGTGCCATGCCCAAGTCACTGCATATGATATATGTAAAACAGCCCGAACAGCAAGCCGTACAACCCTAAGACAGGGTGCATTATCACATGTAAGGACATAACTGCATGAGCGGATATGCCCCTGTGATGTCTTGTCCAGATTACTAGATGTTGCGAGTGAACAAGGAAGCTCTGTACGGGTATGTAGTGGGCACTGGTCAATATGAGTTACCTAGCCACATAAAGGCTTCACTGAAACCTATGGTGTTTGGTATCAAACAACTTGTCTTAATAAATACATACTAATTCCAGTATTGGATTTATTATTACATACATCCAGAGGGCACCTTTGCGGTGTCCTCTGAAACCTACTAGCCCTCTAGTGTGCTGCCTGACTGGTCCTGTGGAGCCTGCCGCTACAGATGAGTTTCTGACCCCCAGGGGTGAGAGCCAGCACTCTCAGGAGATCAGGAGCAATGCCTACTCTGGCAGGAGGTGCTATCCACTCCTTCAAGCAGATGGCTAGTGGGTCTGCATTTGATGTGCAACCCCAGCTTCCTCCAGACCTGGAGAATTCCACCCCCTGCCCTGAGGCTCATTTGGCACCAGGACAGGTGGGAAATTAGCTATGCAGTAGGCGTGTTGCACACACAGGTTAGTCATACCCCTAAGGTGGACTACCTGACGTGCTCCACAAAGGAAGGGTTTCACCATATTATTTTTGGTGGAACTAGGAACTCTGGGACAGGGTTATGCCCATGCCTCACAGGAAGTGGCCATATTGTGGGTGTAGTGACCCCAAGGGTAAGTAGCCCATTGGTAATCTTCACTTCCCTTAATGCCACTAAATCTAGTATTTAGGAGAGCCCCTGGTACCAGAGAATCAGAATCGACTGACTCAAGAAGAAGAAGGGCAAAGAAGAGCCAAAAGAAGCAAGAACTAAAGACCTGTGACTGACTTCGTGACATCTCTGCCATCCTGCCTGCTGCTGACAATTGCAATGACTCGTCATGCTGCTGTACAACCTCCAAAAGCCTGGGAGAACTACCAGCTCTTTGAAAAACTGCCAGCATCTCCCGTGGAGTAGCGGAGCTACTTCCCTGCATCCTGCAGGTACTGAAACACAAACTCCAGTTTATTGTACTGCTGCCCACTGGACTCTCCGCCAAGGCTGCCACCCAGGAGGAGGTGTTCCATGTTCCCAAAGGTCGGCCCCCTCACCCCAGTGAGTAATGACAAGCTAGATCCTCAAGAAGCCCTCCAGCACCAATAACCGGGGTATCGGACCCCTTGCAGCAGCTGAAGGAAGTGGCGGCCCGAAAAGGGCCACCCGGGTTATCTACAACCTCCTAATCGCCTTCCACAAAATGAAGAGTCGGTCAGACAGTAGAGAATACAAACAGTTGTTTATTAGCAATACTCTGCAGAGGAGTCCAATCTGACCTGCACCCTAAGATGTCTGCTGACATTCCCCCCAACAGTCTGCAACGCATAATCATTCCTCCCAAGAACCTCCCAACCACGCCCACAATGGAAAGTTACCGGCTTAGGCCGAACATGAACAAATTAGGCACAGAAGGATGAGCTACCACCTGCTAGATGGGTACACGCTATCACTATCTCAAGGTTGCCTTGCTGGGTTTCGGCGTCTCCTAACGTGGGAGCAGAGCTACACACAAGGATCGGTATGCGAAGGCAGAATGGCCTATTCATTAGTAAGTCAGAAGGCAACTTTGAATAGAAAAGAAAATATTAACTGAATACAGTGTTCTGCTGAGGCAAGCAATACGAATAATGAGGCCTAGTACAGACACAGCCTAATAGGGATTTACAAATTCAAAATGGAGTCACATTCGCTAACTGAAGCTCGCACATTGCAGGGATAACTCAGTGGGTTGCATAACATCAATTCGAATGGTGTCTAATTTAGCCGCACACTGCTAACCTAATATAACGTAGAACAAGTGTATAGCGAGAATGGGATTTTCAAACCTAACACAGCCAAGACTTGTTGGAGGACCAATCCAGACACTGTCCCTACAAACACCGACAAGCCAACGAGGGATGTCAGCACTGCAGAGGCAAGCACCGAGAGTGGCCCAGCTGTTCTGTTTTGGACCCCATCTCCAGGTTGACCCCTGAAGCAAGCGTTTCTGACCACGGGTCCCGACACCCAAAGCCCTTTGGCACCCGAGCCCCGCAACCTGACTCCAAGTGAACCAACATACCCACAGGCTCCTGAGACCCTTAAGAGCTGAGGCCCTTTTTGGGTTTAGCTGGACTGGTCCCCCAGTCCCCTCCTGCAGCCTTTTTTGCTGGAGGTCGACAACCGTGAGAGCCTCCCACAGCACGACCCTCCCAAAGAAAGCAACACTGCAAGCAAACCCCCCAGCCTGGGTACAGATGAACCAACAATGTCCCTGGGACACAGAGACTCTTGAGACCTGAGCCCCCCTTTGGGTTCAACCGGACTGGTCCCCCAGTCCCCACTTGCAGCATCTTTCTTATAGTTACTTTTCCCATTGACTTAAACAGGGCACCCGATGCCGAAAGCAACTCTGCACCTGGACACCCCGGAGCTGATGGAGGTGACCTATTGGTGCTGCCTTGGCCCCTACTTACCTTCAGTCTCGAATAACAGTTGTGTAAGTCGTTGACAAGTGGCCATATGCAGTATATGGTTTCTTCCATAGGTTAACATTACCACAAATACAGTATTGTCTATTTCAATAATGAAAACCTATCTTAAAAAGTACTTACCTCATCACAAAGGTTTTGGTGCCTAAAATAATATAAAAATCTGTGTTATTTTTATAACTTGGTATCGTATTTCTTTATTGCAAACACAAGGAAATGATGGACGGAGTGCTGAAACTTTTCAGACACTCACCCCCAGTCACAGATCTGGGTTGAATCCATCATTGTTCTTTAGCTCACTTCGCCACCTCAGTTCAGACCCAGCTATATGGAAATCAGTCTTGACCCTGTGCCTTGTGGGAACAGTCCATCCCGAACTGCCAAGCCAGGTCTTCCCTGAACCGGAAACAAGCATCCTGGGACCGGTTTCGGGGTAACATCCCTCTTCAGCCAGGCTAGCTTGAATCCAGTGGCAAAGTGAGCAAGGCACCCACGTCTGGGCATACCCTGCCAACTTAGGGCGAACAAAGCAAACACAAGGAAATGATGGACGGAGGGCTGAAACTTTTCAGACACTCACCCCCAGTCACAGATCTGGGTTGAATCCATCATTGTTCTTTAGCTCACTTCGCCACCTCAGTTCAGACCCAGCTGTATGCAAATCAGTCTTGACCCTGTGCCTTGTGGGAACAATCCAGCCCGAACTGCCAAGCCAAGTCTTCCCTGAACTGGAAACAAGCATCCAGGGACCGGTTTCGGGGTAACACCCCTCTTCAGTCAGGCTAGCTTGAATCCAGTGGCAAAGTGAGCAAGGGACCCACGTCTGGGCATACCCTGCCAACTTAGGGCGAACAAAGCAAAGACAAGGAAATGATGGACGGAGTGCTGAAACTTTTCAGATACTCACCCCCAGTCACAGATCTGGGTTGAATCCATCATTGTTCTTTAGCTCACTTCGCCACCTCAGTTCAGACCCAGCTATATGCAAATCAGTCTTGACCCTGTGCCTCGTGGGAACAGTCCAGCCCGAACTGCCAAGCCAGGTCTTCCCTGAACCGGAAACAAGCATCCTGGGACCGGTTTCGGGGTAACAACCCTCTTGGCACCCAGGCTAGCTTGAATCCAGTGGCAAAGTGAGCAAGGGACCCACGTCTGGGCATACCCTGCCAACTTAGGGCGAACAAAGCAAACACAAGGAAATGATGGACGGAGTGCTGAAACTTTTCAGACACTCACCCCCAGTCACAGATCTGGGTTGAATCCATCATTGTTCTTTAGCTCACTTTGCCACCTCAGTTCAGACCCAGCTATATGCAAATCAGCCTTGACCCTGTGCCTCGTGGGAACAGTCCAGCCCGAACTGGGGGTGAGTGTCTGGAAAGTTTCAGCGCTCCGTCCATCATCTCCTTGTGTTTGCTGTATTTCTTTATTGAGCATGTGTCCCATGTATTGACTCTGTGTGTACAACAAATGCTCAACACTCCACTCTGATAAGCCTAAGGGCGTTATTAAGAGTTTGGCGGTGCCGGAGCAGGACCGCCCCACTCCTGCACTGCCAAACCCATGTAGGAACCGCCTGCCACACCAGGAGTTTTCTCAAGTCTTGCGGGTGGTTCTTTGGCGGTCCCAAAGAGGTGCCTTTTAAATAGACAACGCAATGGGAACATCAAAGGCAGTACCTGCATGGCATGGACTACTCCAGTCCATGCCGTGCAGGTACTGGTGTGCATGCACACAGGGGGAGCCTATGTTGTGCTCCCCTGGGTGCATCCATGTGGCGTGAGGCACAAGGAAACCCTATGGGGCCCCCTTTCTTTCCTTACCACCACACTTTTCATTACGGTCGCACCGCCATGAAAAGTGTAGCGGTGAGGAAACTCGGAATATGCTTGGCAGGGCCACAGCAGCCCTGCCAATCATATTGCGGCTCAGCACCACCGCTTAACCGACAGGTAATGGCGGTTACCTGGCAGTTGCAGTGGGTGCAGAGGTCCCAGGGCGGCCCGACCGCCCTAGTCATAATGAGCGGTCGGAAGACCGCCAATGTGAGTCTGGCAGACCGCGGACCACCAGCCACATAATAAGCCCCTAAAGCTGCTTGCCCACACTACAAATAATAGAGCACCTTGGTATTGTTAAAGCAAGTCCTTGTAAATGGGTAAGGATTGCCTGAACTCTCTACACATTGTACTTTCTTTTAGTGCACTATATAGAGAGCCAGCTTCCTACACCCACTTTCCTACGATGCATTACTGTGTTCTTCCACTGCTCGCTTTTTCAGGTGCTAAGTGTTTCTTTTTGTTCAAGCACTCTATTTTCCAGCTGCCTTCCTTTTTTTTATATTCGCCATCTGTGTCCCTCCCCATTCCTCTCCTGTCCAACCTCCATTGATCCGTGATCAACCTAACTACCTCATTTTCCGTAAGCAGATTAAAACATTACTCTTCCCTAAATGATTAGTTTTCAGTTTAATGTGTTAGCAGGTAACAGCGCGGGGATGCCCATGGGTAACCAGGCGCTCTACAAATTCTGTTTTCATTCATTCATTCATTCATTGCCCATGTACTTCCCCTAGCCCCTCCTGTCCACCCTCCATTGTCCGTGTGCTTGCCTCAGCCCTCCCAACCCCCTCCATTGTCCATATGCTTGCCCCACCCTCCATAGTCCATGTGCTTGCCACAACCCCTCCTGCCCATTCTCCCTTGTCCGTGTGCTTGCCCCAGCCCTTTCTGCCCACCCTCCATTGTCTGTGGGCTTGCCCCAGCCCTGCCTGTGCACCCTACATTGTTTGTGTGCTCCAATCCCCACTCGCCTGTCCTGTCCCTCCATCTGTGTGCTTTCTTCCCTCCTTCCCTCTATGTTGCCTCATCCCCCATTTGAATTTTTTTCAACAAATGGGAGAATGGGTTGAGAGATGAGCAACACAGTTCAGAAGGACGTGGGTGGGTAGAGAACAGGCGAGAGGGGATGGGGATGACTAAAATAGTAATTTAAAAAAGCATCACATAATTTTTTTTTACTTAGCTTTTGCCATGCTGCATATAAGAATATATTAATATAAGACAGGGAAAAAAAGCCAGAAATTGCTGAAGGTGTCACACATGTCAAGGACACCTTGGTAGCTATGCCTCAGGTGGAGGTATAGAAGGAATGTTAAAAAATAATTTTCTTGGTATGATGTTGAAAATGTCACTTGTTTTTGGTCTGCTGTTACGAAGTTTTCTCGTTACTTCGGTGTCCAACTTTCTCAACAAATATTTGTCTCGCATAACAATGTCACATACATTCATTTACACTGTTCCTTTCATACATTTTTAAGCGTGTTTTCAAGTATATAAATTTCAAAGGAGTCGTACATGGCCCATGCAACGTATCATGGTAACGAATTGTGAGAAAATTAAGACCCTTTGAACCATGCAATGCACTGTCTAGCTGAAATTATTTGTATGAAGACTTGATTTGTTTTTAAGTGCACTGATTAAAACTGGAAGTCTATCCCTAAAGCATAATGCATAAGGATAAACCAATAGCAAAGCCACCAATTCCATTTGCAAGACCGGCATTCCACCATTCTTATTGCTTTCATAAATTATACATATTAGATTGCTTATAAAAACATCTATGCAAACCATTGTGTTCCTGGGAGAGAGGGTTGTTTTCAATTTAAATAGAAAATATACTGCAGACATTCACAGAAAACAATGACAAATGTGATAACTTGTACCATGTAAACAACAGCTAGGCAGCAGTTTTTATGACAATAAAAAGTGAATGGATAGCACTTGTAAAGAGCTCTGTCAAAAAATACAGCCCTAGAGCTCGCCGTAGCGAGCTCTGCCAGCCATTAAAGGCCCGAGCCAAATGCGAGGGTCTTTAACCAGGGAGTGAGCCTTTAATGGCCGATAGTGCCCGCTAGGAGGGCCCTAAGGTTATTAGAACATTCTACCCCTAGAGGGCAGAGTGTTCTAATTACTAAAAACAAAGGCCTCTCAGAGTCCAAAGGGGTTTAAATCCCCTCGGGCTCTGAGAGGCCTTTGTTCACAGCAGCATCTGTGAACAAAAATAACAATGTAATGTTGCTCTCTGGGCTTCTAACGGCCCATAGAAGCCCGGAGCACTCCACTGTATTCAATAGAGTGCTCCACATTCCAATGTTCTAATACATCTTAAGGTCATCAGCCAATAAGCCTATCACCACTAATTCATAAAATGCATAGAATACAAGGGACTGAATTCACAGCTCAGTAAATGCTCTAGTTTGTGTAGCCCAGAATAGTAATCTAGTGCTGGAGACTCCAGAGGGTTTAGGAGGTGCAGACAGTGCTTAATTTGAGCCAGTATTTGCAGGTGAGGCCAAGCAACTCTTGTTTTTGGGAACCAGCACTTATTTTCCCTCACCAGACTTTGATCATGAGCAAGAGAGAGAAAAAACACAAAAGATTGAAAGAAGGAGGAAGAAAAACAGTGATCAAGGGGGAAAGTAGTAAGAAAAAGAACCTGAAAGAGTGCCATAAAGAGCAGGCAGTGCCTGTTGGTGGATTAAAGAGGCAATAAGTGGAATCTAGCTAGTCAGCCTTGGCATTCAGGCCCTCGGCATTAGGTAGCAACGGCCACGGACTTCAGCGAAAACCTTTGGGTCCAGACACATACTCTCTTATAAATCAAGCACTGGGTGCAGCCCTTTATATTATTCTGTAGTTCCTTGCATAACCTTTTAAAAAGGTTGAAAAATTTATGAGTTGTGGAATCCCATGCCTGAGAACTGGAAGCAGCCCATTGTAGTTCAACTATTCTTTTGAATGATGCAGGTGACAAGTCACCCCTTTTCGCCCCTCTCGTTACACACAAATGAACGCCTGTGCTGCAGCGGCGGCTGGCACAGGTAAACGCGGTGGGCTGTGGGGCGGTGTGGGTGGAGTCGACAGATGACAGAATAGGTATAATTAAATAAATAATACCTATTCCGTCGTCTGTCAGCTTCCCCCCACCCCCGCCATGCCCTGCCCCGCCTCAACGCGCTTACCTGTGCCGGCCGCCGCTGCTGGTCTGTTGGTGCCCCTTCACTCTGATAAAGCATGGGTGCAGAAAGTAGAGGTACTGGGCGTGCTGCAGCACCTCCAAAATAACCATGCTGAGGTTCAGAAGCTGAATGATCAATACAGATGCTTTTAAATTATGGGGCCGATTCACAGAACTAATCTGAGATAAAATACTAAACTTAATACTTTTGGTATTCACAGAAGGCATTTAGTAGTAGTAAAGTTAGGACTCGAACTTTACTACTTTTGGTATTCACAGAAGGCATTTAGTAGTAGTAAAGTTAGGACTCTGAACTTTACTACTTTAGTATTCACAGAAGGCATTTAGTAGTAGTAAAGTTAGGAGTCCTAACTTTACTACTACTAAATGCCTTCTGTGAATACCAAAAGTAGTAAAATTAAGATTTTATCTCAGGTTAGTAGTAGTAAAGTTAGGAGTCCTAACTTTACTACTACTAAATGCCTTCTGTGAATACCAAAAGTAGTAAAGTTAGGAGTCCTAACTTTACTACTACTAAATGCCTTCTGTGAATACCAAAATTAGTAAGTTTAGGATTTTGCCTCAGATTAGTTCTGTGAATTGGCCCCTTAGTTTTTATCTTGTCACATTTACTGTGCTTTCAAAGACAGAGGACAAATGTCAGGTTTACATCGAACAAATCACTGCCTATTCTTTTAACAGAGATTGGTGTTTACTTTTCCTTGACGGCAAAGTTAGAGAATTTTATAAACTGAATTATCTGATAATCTTGGTAGGGTATGGGGAGTGTGAAATGAAAAGCTATAGGATATCAGTTTTTTCTAACACAACAAAATGTGAGTACCTGTAAATGTACTCTAGAAATATTTCAAATCATAGCAGTTACTAACACACAAATGAAGCAAATGTTTTTGTAATTCTGAAGTGTGATGAAAGAAATATTTTAATGGATCAAAACAAATCAAGATAGTTTACTTGATGATGTGCAAATAATAAATATATGCAGAAACCCAATACCCACACCTTACCGTTTGTGTGCTGTATAGCTTTATTAGTAAAAGTGCATGTCCGTGTTTTTGTGGCCACTGCAATGAAAAATGACCTGTCTACAAATAACCGTGCCCTACCACACCATGTTTTAGAAGTATATTTGCAACACTGTGATCCAAAATGTGCCACTGGCTACATACCACACTTTGCTGCTGAATGGACGTGGCTCATTGGCTATACTTGTTATTTGTGAAACGCGTGAATTTTTCACAGTCTCTAAGACTTCAGTGACATTGGTGGCAACCACCTCACTCTGAACATTGTTTCAGCTCCACTGAGACACAGGGTACAATATGAAAAGTGTGGTGGAAGTTCACTTTCTAGTTTTTAAACAAAGTTGTAAATTGCAAGTTGCCTCGTCTGTCCTTGGGATCTGACCGGATCCTTTTTAGGGTGCAAAAATCCACTTATAAGGAAGAAAATGAGAATATGAACTGAAAACTTCTACGATGCTCTTTCACCCAATGCACATTTTGGTGTTTGAAATATCAGATGATAGAATTCTGCAAAGGATAAATTAAACTGTAAGAAATGCACATTTTCCAACTGGATTTGAGAAAGGTTCATAATTTTGCAAATAGCCAAATTAATGCTGTCCCACTATGGGGAATAGAGAATGCCTGCAGACTTTCTTGTGATTTCAAAAGTGAATTTCCTGGAGGAGACAGAGACAAGCCTTATTGATTTCAAATGAAATCGGATTATTATTACGTATTACCAGATAAGCTTCATAGATGGCCTGGTGACTGATATACAGCTCCATAAATGTGATCCAGAGAGCAACAAAGAACAAATGAAAAACTCTTAAAGTGGAACATCCACCCTACATGCTTTTGGTCTTTGAATGACCCACATTAAAAAATGCCAGAATCACTCGCTCATTTTAGACCACAATCACATAAATCAGTTCGGCAACCAGGCGATTGTCATGACATCACTTAGATCATAAAATCACTTTGCCAACCAGGCAATTGTTACAAATTCACAAGTTAGGGCAATCAAGTAAATACTTATATGTTGCACACATCATAAAAACACCATTCCTGTACATAATATGCAGATCCTGAAATGATACTCATTATCCTGTCATAGCAGGGCATAAAATGGCATAAATCATAACATCAGGGCATAAACTGCAAGTTATAACATACATACATCAGCGCTGCTGAGCATCCTATGCAATCCTGAATCAGTATGCAGTATCCTGATAATGCAAGAATCTACATGACATACATTATAATATCAGGGCATGAGATGCAGCATAAAAACACATGGATCATAACTGCTGGACATATTATGCAAATTCTGGCAATGTAAACCCACATACATCATAACATCAGGGCACGAAATGTAGCAGATTATGACCAGAGCATGTAAATCATAAGCATTGTGCAGGAATTACTAAGAGGTTACTCACTATCCTGATAATGCAGCATCAAGAAAGATATGCATTATTTCATCAGGGATTGAAATGCAGGAGTAGCATCCCTCAATCATCATTGCTCACAAAAGATCTCCCATCCGAACCTGGGTGCAGCACATCTGCACTCATATTAGGTATAATATGGTAGTTAGGGATCTCATGACAAGGATTGTATTCACCAGTGAAGGAGCTGTCTTCCACTTTCTAGACTTACTCTGGAACCCTGGGTCAATGACCTTTTTGCCTGCTTTGCAAGTGTGGAGGGGATGAAAATCATTAGCCAATTATTTTACAAATTCCCATGAACCCAAAGGACCACAGACTCCTAATCCAAGTTATAACATTTTATTATAAAGCCAAAAATAGTTGAACATATAAACACCTCAATACGAGAGTGTAGAAATATATGGGCACTAATTCAAATCCAAATCTACAAATAATATTTAAGCGGTGCAACATGCACAGAATAGCCAATTCCAAAATTGAGACACAAATGATCATAGAAACTACATCCAGGGTCTTCTTCATTGATGGATAATAGACACAACACTATCTGACCCTACACTACCTCTATCGTGGCATCTCTACTTAACTTTTACCAGGCAAGTCCTGGAAAGGTGTCAGCACTTGAAGACTTCCTAAGAAGCACACTTACGTTATATGGGTCGAGTAGCTTAAAGCGACAGAGGTCGTTCTATGATGCTCTTCCCTCTCCAGGTAAGGCAGAAGTCCCCCAGGCTCTGTCCCTATCCTTAATACAAAAGGCAAAAATCACACCCACAAATGCATCACATGAGTATTTCGTCCAGTTGAACACCACCTTGTAGGTAACTTTAAATGAAGCAATAGTATGTCCAGGTTCTTACTAGATGACCTTGGTTCCCAGGCCTTTGCAGACATAAAAGACATCCTCCCTTGTTATCAGGTCGGCTTATTCAAAGGCATCTTCTCCTCCCTATATCTGACTAACTCCTGAAACAAAGACGTTATTCTAACTAACGAGGACGAATTCTTGCACCTACAACTGAGACATGAAAAGAAAAAGAAAACATTCCACAGACACATAAACTCTAATTATCAGTTTCACTTAGAGCAAACAAGGAGAAATGAAAGTTAGGCTTATCGAGTTCAGCTAACATAAGAACAGTGCCCACCTTTAAAATACAAACATATATCAATCATTAATATGCACACATTATATGAACCTCTATATAAAATATTCGTTAGTCATGAATACACTTCACACGTATATAATTCCCCTAAACACGTACATTTACTTCTTTAATTCTTTGATTACATGAAGAAATATCTATCACTTCATTTACATGTTATTACAACTCATGTTCTAATACCTTAATGTTAATACAACAATAGATTATATGTGGATGCGGTCTAACCATGATTATAATGCACCCCTACAACATAAAGAGCAACGTTGCGCTCTATCACCAGCAAAACCAAGGCACAGGAAATTCTGTGCACCTATTCCTTGTTTTATGGTAATTGAGGCCACACAGTAAACCCACCCGAGGCTTCCCCTGTATACTATTAAGGAAAACTAATACCCCTACTACCTGGACTATGGTATTTTTAAAAGTGACAAGATCTAAAACTACCCCCAATGTTGCGTAGGGGAATGCTGGAGAAGGAACGGAGCCGCCCGGCGAACATGCCTTGTAGGCCCAGAATTGCTGAACTAATCAAAGTAGTCAAGAAACAGATCCCACGTCGCAGCAGTGAGCCACTGTCCTCAAGGTAGGAGCGCTGGCTCCATGTGCGAGCCCTCTATGTGCTTGGTACAGCTTGGTATGTGCAGGATCTCCCTGCGGGGAGGTTGAGCGCAGGACCTTTGATACTCGGCTCTCAGGAACGGCGATGTCAGGAAAGAGCGCTTTCCTCCGCGTACAATACTGAATTTCAGGAAGCACTTGGTAGGCAACAAAGAGCGCTGTCATTTGCTTGTTTTGCAAGGGTGCTCTCATGGCACGGAGAGCCAATACTTGATGTTTTGGCGGCGATGCAAGCTGGACTGCAGCGACCAGGGAGGCGCTCCCTTCCTCAGTGGCATTCGATTCGGTGCCACCGAATCTAGCACGGGGCAGTTCGCAGCATTCTGGGCCCCTGGCACTCGGGCCACACTGGAGTTAGAGCAGAGAGGCAGATCTTGCTTTGTCTTTGATGATCCTGAGATCTGGAGGTGAGCAGGGGCAGCTGACAAGCCCCTTTGAGTCACTCTGGAGGCAGTCCTTAGTTCCTTGCTTGCAGGCAGAGGCCAGCAGGCAGCAGGGCGGCTCAGCAAAGCAGGCAGCAGTTCTTAGGAACAGTCAGGCCCAGCAAAATGGCAATCCTCCTAGAGCAACAGCCTTTACTCCGGCAGAGTTTCTTGCAGGTCCAGAAGTGAACTACCAATGTGGGGTCAGAGCCTCCGTACTTATACTCTTGAAGTCTTTGTTCTGGGGGCACTTCAAACAACTTTTAGAAGTGCACAACACCCCCATTCACTCCCCAGCCCTGGCTCCAGACACACTACAGGGGGGCGGAGACTGCATTGTGAAAGGTAAGCACAGCCCTATTCAGATGCAGGTGACAACTCCTCACACCACTCTAAATGCAGACCAGGCCTATTCAGCCAACTATGAGTCATCCAGGAAAGGCAGTACACACCTCAACCCCCCTTGTGACTATCTATAGTGAATGCACATCCCCTGCTCCTGTCAGTCTAAACCAGAAGTTGAACACACAACCAGGCAGAGCACAAAGAGTCATAAGCACACAGAAATGCCCACTCCTAAAAGTGGCATTTCTAAAATAGTAATAACAAATCCGCTTTCGCAAATAAGCAGGATTTATCACTACTATCCCAAACATCGCCCTTTCATATCAGAAATTACTACTGAAACACATATCAGGGAATTCCCAATGCAAACCTATGAGAGGAGCAGCCTCGCAGCAGTGAGAAACCAAATAAGCTATTTGTCACTACCAGGACATGCCACACAACAAGGGCACATGTCCTACCTTTTCACTACACAGCACCCTGCCTATAGTGCTACCTGGGGCCTACCTTAGGAGTGACCTATATGTAGTAAAAGGGGCGTTTCAGACATGGCAAACACTTTAAATGGCCACATCACTTATTGCAGTAAACTGTGCACATAGGCCGTGCAATGGCAGAGGCCTGAGACAGGTTTAAAAGGCTACTTCTGTGGGTGGCGCAATCAGTGCTGCAGGTCCACTAGTAGCATTTAATTTACAGGCCTGGGTATATGGGATACCCCTGTACAAGGGACTTACATGTAAATAAAATATGGCAAACAGGTGTAAGCCAATCATACCAAGTTTAAAGGAAAGAGCACATGCACTTTAGCACTGATCAGCAGTGGTAAAGTGCCCAGAGTCATAAAACAAACAAAAACAGGTCAGAAAAATACAAGAGGAAGGCAAAACGTTCTGGGATAACCATGCAAAAAGGGCCAGGTCCAACAGTGCTTCATCTGTGTTATTGGAGGGTCTCAGGTGTCCTGTGTGAGGCACCTAAGAGTTTCCCCTCCTTTTCTTCTCCGATGCTCAAACTGTTACTATTATCCGTGTCCCTCACTGGACTATTTTCACTACAAGTTATGAGCTGACGAAAAGGTGGTACTGCCCTTTTACTTGACTCTCTGCTAGTGTATTGAAATGTGAAATCTTTTAATTGAAACACTTGCCATGGCTAAATGTGTTTAATGATGTGTCATATTTGTTCTACGTGTGCTTGTTTTATTTTGTGGCTCATTCTTGGTCATATTTTGTCGTCTATGGCTAGGTTGTCATACATGCATGATGATTTCACATGACTTAACAGTTATGTCTACATATCTCTTTGAAACACTGTTTTTTCTCTAACCTTCTTATGAGAAGTGATGTTTTTTGGCTGTGCAGTGTCATTTGCCTTTCAGTTGGTTGTCATGTGTGCGGTGTGCAGCTGACTTCAAGGCTCAATTGAAGTAGGTTTTCCTACCTATTTGTATATGTTTTTAGTTTTTACATTTATTTTATGATAGAGCTTGATAAAAACCCTGACCAGCGGGTGAGAGAGGTTTTTTTTTTGCATGAGTGTACAATAGTACATAGTCCTCCCAACCTTGTTGGGAGGACTAACTTTCTAGCATTATGACTGAGAAAGTCAAAATGCTGACTTTTTTTGTGTTACCTTTGTCTTATACTTGATGAACGCATGGACATATCTATGAGAGGGCTGTTTCACGTTTGCACCATGCAACGTGCTACATGCGTGAGGCGAAGCTCTAAGTCAGATATTTAAAGCCACGGAAAGCCACTTTGCACGGCTGTGAGTGGCTCCTAAAATCTGGAGTAACTCACAACACATGTTGCATTACTCTGCACTGGGAAGGCATTTCATGGGCGTTGTGTGGGTATTCCCACTCAACTCACATGGTTTTTGACCCATTCCCGGATTTACAAGACCTTGTAAACCTGGGAATGAGCCAAAAAGATATGCCTTCCCAGGAGAGGCATAACAAGGAGAAATATCTTTATTTCTCCCTGTTACTTCCTTCTTTCTATGTGCGCTACATTCTGCAGCACACATAGATAGAGGAATATGCCTGTCAGGATTGTTTTTGTGCAGGAAGGTGTCCCTTCCTGCACAAAAACAATCCTGCATGAAATGCAGGGATCATTGCACTATGGTGCCTGCCTTGACGCTAGGCAGTCCATTGTGCGCCAGTGCAGTGGAAAAAATAGGAATGCGCCGTATTCCTTAAATACGCACATTCCTGCCCTTTTCCAGTGACGCAGCGCTGCAAGGTGATTTGCTGCAATTCACGGCACCAGTTTTTCATATATTTCCCCCACAGTCTTATACGCACGGCAAGATTTCAGAAGCCAAATTAAGAATACATGTGCAGGGGTGATGTGCCCATATCTTTTTGAGTTTAAGATCAGATGGGCTGCCGCATGAGGGAAAGCTGTGAGAGGAGCAAGGCAAGATTTGGGAATGTCTGTCACTGGCACATTACTATGGTTAATATATGACATAACTAGGAATTAGGCAGTCAACTTTAGGTCTACTTTTACAAGGAAAGGCTTTAGATTTTGGATTAGTTTTAATTGCTTTCCGGCCAACTATTGAAGTGATGATCAAGGATCAGCAGCTTGTCAAGTTCAAAGCCTGTGTTTTACACTGGTGGCGCTGTTTGGTGACAAGCCCCTGGTTTTGAGCTTGTTTGTCCAGTCTATTCGCAATTCCTGGCACTGGTTAAGGGTGAGAAGGAGGAATTCTGTCTTCTGTGGGCTTAACCTGGGTAATATATTTGTCATCCAGTTTTGAATTTCCTTATGAGAGGAGGTTTAGTCTTTGGGGCAATTTGAGTATTCAATATAATTAGATGTTGTTGGCATATTAGTGAAATTGGGATTTCCTATGTGTGTAAGACCGTGGTTCTGCAATAAAGATTCACAGGTACATGCATCAATGTAGGCTTTTGCGATTCCTTAATTGCGATTATTAAGGAATCACAATTAAGGAATTGCAAAAGCCTATGCATGTAGGACTTACTATAAAATTAGCGATTCCCAAACATTCCTTAATTGCGACTCGCAAATTGCGAGTCGCAATTAAGGAATGCCTTCCCATTCATTCCTATAGGCCTGCAGGCCCATAGGAATGAATGGGAGATTGCATGCGCAATTTGCGAGTACCAATAGGTACTCGCAAATTGCGCATGCATATTCAAGGGTGCAAGGGTGTCAAAAGGACACCCTGTTGCACCCCTGTAATTGATCTGTGCACACATGTTGCGCACACACATGCCCCAAGGGCATGTGTGTGTGTAACCTATAACTTGGAAAAATGCACTTTAGTGCATTTTTCAAAGTTTTTGCAAATTACCATCAAGTACAAATTGATGGTAATGTGCTCCTCTATTAGCAAAATCGCAATTTGCGATTCCATCATGCATTGCATTTAAGGAATCGCAATTTGCAATTCCTTAAATGCAATCGCAATTTAAGAAATCTCAATAATTTGCGATTTCTTCAATTGCGAGGGGCTGACAGGTTGATGCATCGCAGAAGCCCCTTTTGCGGGCGCAAACGGCCGATTTTTGCGAATCGCACCGTTTTTCGCTCGCTAAAATGGTGGATGCATGTGCCTGTCAATTCTAAAGGTGATAGGATAGGGCATTAGCGACCTCTGTATGGGATATTTCTTAGTAGCTGTGGTAAAGTCATTTTCCTTCAATGCCAATTCTGTTGCTCGTGATTTTCAAGAAGGGTTCATCTTCAGTTGTATCAAAGGCCACAGATAAGCCAGGAAAGATTCGGAGGCAGGAGTTTCCTTCGTCCAAGTCATAAACAAAGTCAGAATCAATTTGGAGGATGTTGGTTTCATGGTTCCCAGAAAATTTGAAACCAGATTAAAGACCTGCTAGGATATATTTATTGGAGGTATTCTTCTAAATGGATGGCAACACATCTTCCAAAAATCGTAGTGTGGAAATGAAGGGGTAATGTTCAACATGGCATGGTCAGCATTAGATTTCTTGAGAAGAGGGTGTAGAAATCCGATCTTAAGAGAAACTTTGGCTAGAGGAGTGGGTTAGAGTCTGATGTTAAATTTGTTCATTTATTGTTAGCGGTGATTTGTTTCATAGAGGCACAGTAATGGGGGTGAAGATTCCAAGTTACCTGTGGATTTTTCGTGATGAAATCGATACTATCTGTATGAGAAAGTATTGTGCGTATGGAATTGCAATGAACTTGTTGCAGAAGTGGGAGGCTAATCCCTCATATTTATCTTCTGCAAGAAGATTTGAACCTCTAGTGGTTTATATCTCTATTCTCTAGAATAGTACACTGGTTTGCCGCTGATGCACGCTTCAGTTGTAGCAAAAAATATTTTGAGATTTGTATAGTTTGGTTGGAATACTGCCTGATTTCTCTGAGTTTGAGGAGGTAGGAGGTTGTGGGGTGTTTTCTCCATCTAAACCCACCTGATTGTAAAGTATTTTTCGTCATTGCTGAACCAAATTTGAATTTGTTTCTGCTTCACTTTAGAGGTAGAAATATGTAAATAATGCCGAAAATAACATTATTATGTTACTTTTCTGTAGTGATGAGCTTGGCCCTAAGTTTTCCAGAGTAGCTCATGAAGTCTAGAGACATTTTGTTAGTGTGTTTGATGTCTCTTACTTTTACTATAAAAGTTTCTGGTGTGACAAGGAAAAAGTGAGTTATGTAAGGACTGTGAGAGATATGATAAAGTGGTGTGACAAAACCAGTTGATTAGAGGTGCATGTGATCTTTCTTTGCCTTAATCAAGCCTAGGGTTGAGCTCTTATTATGAGTAGGAGAAGTGCAGCTGTTGTCAAACAGTACGGTTTTGAGAATGGGTGTAATATATAGAGCAAAGCATTGTAAAGAGTTTGAGTGATTAGAGTATGCATTTAAGAGACTCCTTGTGGATAATGTCAACCCTCTGAGGGGGTGATGAAGACTGGGACCAGTGGAAAGCAGGCAATGGAGTAACAGGGGGCACGCACTCTAGAACAGATCTGACGTCTTGGTGCATGCACCAGTCAACAAATGAGGGGCCTTGACAGACATAATGGAGATTGTAGCACAAAGAATGGAACATCAATGGGGACAGAAGCCTATGAAATGCATTATATAGAGCGGTTCTGGGTCATATCTACAAAAGGCACATGTTAACAAAGAGCACTGACTGGCTAAGTTTTTTACAGTTGTAGCTTAGTCATATTCCAACCATTTACTTTTTTTGTTTTTCCTCATTAATAGCTTGTTATAATCTACTTGTTGGTTAATGCATCCTCCCTATTGTTGTTCTCTGCCTTGCTGCTCAGCCAATGGTGATGTCATTGGAATGTTCAGAGTGTTTGTGCTTGAGGAGGAATCAGTTGGAGTGGATGGGCTGAGCAGCAAGGAGGCTGCTCCTGGTGGGGCATAATATGGATCTTACCATCTTCCTGTAACCTGTAACTGAAGAAGTAACCTTATGAATAAATCTATAACCTTTATCTACAAGACCTGTCTACGTACCATTCTTCATTGTAACACTGGCGACAAGCGGAAAAGACCCACGCGTGCAAGAAAGTTTAATACATGGCCACAAAAGATCTGAAGTGTCACTAGAAACAAAGAAGAATTTAAAATGAAGATTAGAGAATATAGTAATTGAACACTAAGATGTGAGCCTGGGATGAGGAATTGCGCCTGGTAGCCCCACCAGTGTCTAATTGAACAGACAGCCTCAACCAGCGCAGTATGCAGCAGAAGAAGTAAGCTGTTTTCATCATGCTGACCCAGAAGATAACCTGTGTGTACGGCGATAACTTGAAGAAGCACCCCGCCCCTGTTGTTGGCCATAAATAGACTATTTTTACTGAGGAAATGGTCGGCGTTTGTCCTGAAAAGAGGGAAAATGTATGACATTGAACATTTGACTTAACAAGGATTTTAAGTCTCAAGACCGTAAAGACAACGTTTTTTCATCGTGGGATTAAGAAATGGAACCATGCTATGGACGTATTGGTATGGGATTTCTACACCTTTGGGGCAAGTTTCTGAGTGGCCATCGCTTTACAAATGTGCCAGTTTCTGCAAAAGACGTTGTTTATGGGTGCCACAATGGTCGTTAGTGGCATTTCAGGGTTATCTTTGTTGAACGCCGTGATAAATCCCCAAATGCTGTTTATGGAGGACTTGAGAGGTGAGACAATTTTTGTTTATCATTTGTTTTGCACTGTTTACTCCTCGACAGTGAGCGTTAGTAAACCGCTGTGTTGCGGTTTAAAAAAAAAAAAAAAAAAATCTGGCTCGAGCTCTACAGTGCGCAATCTCACCTGCAAGACGCGCTCTTCATCTCGAGGGATCTTCTGTGACGTCCATGTCACAAGCTGCTGGTGGATGCCTCTCAGCTTGGACGCGCCGTGAGCCATACGGTGCCACGTAGACGACGTGCCACTTTGTTTAGGTTGGCTGTATTTGTTTTTTTCTTCAACATGCCAACCACGTTGCATCGCGAGTGCGTCATTTGTTTTCACGAACATGTGAAGCGTTTCTCATGCTCTGGCAGCACTTGAAGGTCATCCTACGATCTCTGAGAACTTGTGGTTCAAATCACGGAGGTCACTGGACGATGTCTTGAGTTCCGGTGGTGAGTGGCAGTTTGGCTTTGTTCTTCTCTTCGGCTGCCAACTGGTGACAAAATCGAAATTGACTGGTTGCCGTTCTACAAGGAGTTCTACTCACACTGGTCCTCGGTGTGAAGTTTGTCTGCTTTTGTTCTAAATTATGCGACACATGATCTTTGTGACAAGCTCACCTTATACTTTCACTGCCTGTGTTAATGGTGATTTAGCATGCCTGACGTCGGAAGCCACTTTTGCCAATGTTATTGTGTCTGGAGCTGCCTTAATGTCCATTGGTACTCTGAGTTAGTGGGGGGGGGTGAGAAATGTTGTGGTGGTGAGTCCATGTGGTGGATTTAGTCATACCCACTGTCTAGTAGGTCTATTTTAGGGGTGTGAGATACCCTGTTTGCCTTGAGAGAGGTGTTTATGACCGTGCGTTGTGTGCTACATTTTTCTGAGTTTCCCTGTGTTAGTGGGAATGTTTTGGGTTCATAGATACCCTGTGATTGTGTTGGGTCTAAAGATATCCTGTTATGGTATGGGTTGAGTCATATCCTGCCGCGAGTTGTGTAAGTGCAGTAGAGGGTTGGAAGTCCCTGGTCCTGCTGTTAGTGTTGTGCCTTGAGTGTGAGGCGAGGTGGTGTTGGATATCCACTGTTTGGGGGTTGTGATGTTACCCTGTGTGTATGTGCAGTAGAGGGTTTGGAGTCTCTGGTCCTGCTGTTAGTGTTCTGTGCGTAGTTTTGCCTTGGTGTGAGGCGATGTGGGTACCTTGTGGTAGTGAGGTGGTGTGGTACCCGCTGTTTGAAGGGTGAGATATTCCCTGTGCTAAGTTGTGTATGGAGTGTGAGTTAATGTGTTTTAAAGAATGGAACACTTTTACTGGTGTTTTTCCTATTTTTCTTGATTGGATGGGCATGTAATTTCTGATGAATTTATTGGACATGTCGTCTGTGTGTCTTATCATCTTGCATACATTTGTTTTCTATAATCATTATAAGGGGGGAGATGTGTTATAATCTACTTGTTGGTTAATGCATCCTCCCTATTGTTGTTCTCTGCCTTGCTGCTCAGCCAATGGTGATGTCATTGGAATGTTCAGAGTGTTTGTGCTTGAGGAGGAATCAGTTGGAGTGGATGGGCTGAGCAGCAAGGAGGCTGCTCCTGGTGGGGCATAATATGGATCTTACCATCTTCCTGTAACCTGTAACTGAAGAAGTAACCTTATGAATAAATCTATAACCTTTATCTACAAGACCTGTCTACGTACCATTCTTCATTGTAACATAGCTCATTTGGGATATAAGGCCCCTAGTTTAGGGAGCAGTGTTCTTTTCCGGTACATATTTACTTCGGCTATTCAAAGTCAATTTTAAGAATGCTTCCCTTTGCACAAGCGCCTGGATGAGGGAGTAGTCGCTTGGTACTTCCTGAGTTTGTGATAGTCCTAAGTTGGAGTCAGCGGGCTACATTCTAACATATCCTCGGAAAAAAACTGACACGAGCTATCCACCACAAGACATCCTGCCAGAGTCCTCCACGCACCAGACAGAGCTAGCTATCAGTTATTCTTTCCCTTATATCCTCTTTTCTACCTGTGTCTGACTCTGTTATGGTGATGGATCTGACTGGGAAGGGGAGGGGCTTTCATCCTATCTGAGACTCGAAGGGGCATATGTACAAAGAAGTGGCGGAGTGAGGCATTAGCCGTCATGGCTTAACGCCTCACTCCGCCACGTCAGAAATGCAAGGCTGCACCATATTTACAAGGATATGGTGCAGCCTTGCGTTTCCCCCTGCGCAGGTGCTACACTTAGCAGTGTACCGTCAACGCAGGCACCCTTGCACCATAGTGCAAGGGTGCCTATGTGCATGGGAGGATTGTTTGTGTGTAGGAAGGTGTCCCTTCCTGCACATAAACAATCCTGAAATGCCATTTTGTTACTTCTATGTGTGCTGCTTAATACAGCACACATGGAAGTTACAAAATGTAATTTTTTTTAAAGATTGTTTATGTGCAGGAAGGAACACCTTCCCACACATAAACAATCCAAGGTATTTTGCTTTTTCCATGTTTGTTGCACAAGGCAGCACACATGGAAAAAGCAAAAACGAGGAGAAATAAAGCATTTCTCCTCTTTTCACCACCTTAAGACCAGGTTTTCCCTGGTCTTTATTTTGGCGCTGCCTCCTATTTACTCCACTCTTGTAAATAGGGGGCAGCATCAAAATCAGTGGGAATTGCGGTGGAACACCCACCGCAACACTCACTGCCCACCCCTTTCATGCTAAGCATAGCGTGAAAGGGAGCCTTATTTACAGGACAGCGTTAAGCCACATTAAGTGGCTTAACACTGCCTTGTAAATAAGGCAAAACCCCTATCGCCACGGAAACGTCACAAAAGGTGACGTTCCCGTGGTGATAGGGGCTTGTACATATGCTCCGAAGTCTCTAAACCATCTAACAGATGTATACAGTTAACCACTTGCAGGTCATGGCTAATGGAATAACTAAGATGCAAGAAAAGCTAGATGAGTCAACATAAGTTCATGCTTCTTCTGCACCAAGTCCTGCATTTCTATCCCTACCTGCATAGTCTTCTACTGAGAGGCAGAGAGAGGATCACAGGTGATGTCTATAGTCGATTAGTCATCCCACATAACTCAATTATTCCCAACAGGGAAATTAACAGGGGTCCCACAAAATGAGATAATTTTTTTGCAGCAAAATAAGTTTATTTTTTGGACAAAATCATAAGATTGCATAACAATACCATGAAGGTTTCTTTTATTTTGTCATACCTAAAGAAGGAAGTCACAATGTTGTGGGATACTCCCCTTATCTTAAACGAGAGCCCCTAGAAAGATTGTGGCAGCCATTTGAAAATATATGGGGCAATATTCAGCAAAAAATGTAGTAAGCAAGTAGCACACACCAGGTTATTGAGTTTAAGACGAGGGTCCTGCAATCTAGAGACTTACATCATTCAATTTCAGTAGTTACAAGCAGATGCAGGGTAGATGGATTAAGCAGAGGCTCCTGGTCAGCAGATAGAGTCCGGCTAACTAGAAGCAACTTCAGCTGATCTGGACCATGACTGGTGGTCTCTGCTGGAGTGGATCTTAGACCCAAGTGCTGTCCCTGAGGTCCAGTGAGCCTTTCAAGTGACCAAGAGAAGCTGCTCAAGACAGTTTGAAAAATGTTTGGACTTTTAAAACTCCCCAGAGTATCAGCCAGACTTTGTGGCTGAAGGTGACCCACTTCGATGTGACCTCGTCAACTACAGCCTCAGACTTGCCCCTTTGAAATATTTTGAGCGCCATTAAAATGAACTAAGGGCCTGATTTAGATCTTGGCAGCTTCGTTACTCCGTCACAATGGTGACTAAAATCCTGTTCACCGAAATGTAAATCCCATGGGATATAGTGGGATTTATATTTTGGCGGACAGGATATCTGTCACCATTGTGATGGAGTAACCCGTCCGCCAAAATCTAAATCAGGCCCTAAGTCCAAAGGTAGAAATCTTGACAAAGGTGTGAAAAATATCTGCCCAATGCAAGGACTTTATTCCCCGCATAATTTTAATTCTCCAGCTTAGAACCTTTCCTGTCAAAACCGATGACTTCAGGTGGACCTCATCTAGTGGCTATCCAGCTTCTAGAGGACTTCACCTGCAACAGCTTACACTCTTGCCCCACTGAAGGATCTTGACTTCCATTTGAGAGAATAAATCCCAAGCTAAATCCTTCATATGGGACAAATCTATTTGGTGTATCCAACCTGTGCTCCATCATGGGCATCTGGAACCCTTGGCTAGGAACTGGTCACCTGTGAACAGTAGTTCTCGTTGGTAGTTGGCCTTTTTCGTTGGTAGTTCTTGTTTACTTTTTCAATATACTTTTTCTATTAAATCTTTCAAAATTAATATCTATGGTTCACCTTCTTGGATTTTTGTCATTTTGTTATCATTTGTTTCATTAAATTTTACTCTAATTTTATAAATTGGAGTGGATTTTTTATTGTGTTGTGTTTTTAACTTTGAACAGTTTTGGTAGTTTTAAATGTTTGACACATTTTCATTAAGTTAAGCTTGTCTACTCTATACTGTAGCTACCAGGGGTTGAGCTCAGGTTTAAATTACGGAAATTATTTCCTGCACCTAACAGAATAAAGACTTTATTACTTGTGGTAGACTACCATTTACCTCAATTAACAATTCACTTTCTTATATAACACATATACCCAAATATCTAAAGAAATCATTAAGCCTACCTACCAGAAAACATTGAACTTAATTAAAGCAGAACAAGAAGAGATTAATACACTCAAGGAAGAAATCTGCACTCTGTGAAAGACTAACACATTTTCACTGTTTGCCAAAAATCTTTAGGCAGGTCACAACATGCAGAATACATCCAAATGCAGTCTTCTTTATAGAAGAAGAAAGCACACCTAGGATCCCCCATTCCAAAACTCTCCTGTTCAAATACGCTAGCATAGATATTGGATCCTTTATAGCTACAAATGTGCCTTAATCCACCAAACTCAGTAACATGTATTCAGTCTTCGGAGCCTACTCTGAAGACAGACCTAGTCATTTTCGGCCAATTGACTCTGAAAACATTTTGAAGGTTTATCCTGTGAACAAGGCAAATCCTGGGGGATTTTGTGGGTGCAAAATGCTGAATGCCCAAATCAAGGAAAGGAGGATGATGGGGGCAAAATAAACATCATCATCACAAATGTCCCCAACATAACAAGAAGTGAACCATGGGAGAGCCTGAGAAACAAACCGCTGTCTTGACTAAGGGACAAGGTTTGATACAACAACAACTGATTATTGGACTTCAAAAATTGAAAGTGAATATGCCTATCAGAAAGAAGAACAGTTACAGATTCTATTTTGATTGGCTCCAGAGACAGCAGCCTCAATTCGAACTTCACAGTGTTGTTCTATGCAAATAGTTGTTGTCGCTGAAGATAATTTGGACAACTTGCTCAACAAATCAGAGGGCTAATAGCAGCAAGGAGAAGCATTCAATATGATTACAAATGTTGTTTCAATTGTGTCACACTCACTTTTGTGTGCCTTGGATTCCCTCCCAGAATGTAATTTCCGCTGGGCTTAATTAGCCCTCTCATTGACCACATTGTCATATTTTCTTTTTCTGGGCCCTTCACTACCTCCTCTCTCCAGTCCTTATGGGTTTATGAGAATGATTTTATGCATTACACCATGTGCTGTTGCTTTACTACACCATGGTTTTGTTTAAATGTGCGTGAAAACCGTGAGTGCTTGTGGAAGTAAAAAATGGACCATGTGCTTCAGAGGCTTGTTTGTTCCCATCAAGTGGTGCTATGTCAGTTTGATGTTGTAAACTTCATTTTGGAGAGCAGATGAGAGTTGTGTTTTGGCCAATTGGAAGCAGTTGTGATGTTGAACGCACAAATTAGCATCTCTCACATGGTCCAGGCCTAGGGCCAGTAGAGTTCTTAGGGTGTGTAACAGTCTGTGGGGCAGATTTACAAGCCCCTTGCGCTGCCGGTGCATCACTTTGACAACAATCAATTGAAGAGATTTCCTCATTCCAATGTGTGCTGTAGAATGCAGCACACATTGAAAGAGGAAAAAAACGGGGAGCAATTAAAACACTTCTCCTCGTTGCGCCTCGCTACGCCGCCCCTAGGGTGGTGTAGCATTCTGACGCATTTCCAGATTTACGATTGCTTCTAAATCTGGAAATGCATCAGTGGACATGGGTGCTGCCTAGGAACACCCACAGCAACACCCATGTCATACCCCTAACACGCAAAGTGTTGTGTGAAAAAGGACGATATTTACAAGCACAGTTAAAGCCAACGCAGGGTCGCATTTCCTGTGCATGTAAATATCACGCAGCAGGTTGCGCTGCCGGTGCATCACACAAAGGATTTTAGTATATTTGAGAGACGAAACCAATTGTAGAGAGTGTTGGACCAAGCATGTATTTTTATTCGCAAAAAATGTTTCGGTCAGTTTAAATGGTGTCCAATTAATGTGAGTTGGCCTCAAGGGTTGGTCTTTGTTTTGTTAAGGTCGAGCCAACAGCGGGCATGCGCTGTCTGCAGGACCTGCTGTAATTAATAATACCACTTTTTTCTCGTCTGCTACTTACCATTGGTTCACTCCAATGTCGCTTTTCTTTGCTGCCTCCTAACTTGTGCGCTTTGCCAATATGTCACTTCCGTTCAAGGCTACAGCGCACCGACCAATTAGAGTTTCCTAACGCTTTCCCTCTTCAGATGTTGTGTGGGAGATCTGTTTCATTAATTGTTACTTTCTGCCGCCGCTCGTCGCTGCTTGTATTTACTGCTGCAGTGAGCGATCCTTTTCTGGCACCCGTTGTCCTTTACCTGCCCCGTTATGCTGGCTACAGAGCTGCTTAGAATTTGGCTGCACTGTAATGTGGACTTTACTTGCTGCTTGTACATGACAAAGTGTACATTTCAAAGCAATTCTCTTAAACTATAATTTTAAAAAGTACTCGCAGGGATTTTCTCTTGATTTGCTTTATGTGGTATATAATAGTCAGTAAAACAAGTTCAGTTTCTGTATGTGCTTCAAAGTGACACGTTTTCCACCCTTGTGTTTATAACTGAAACATATTTGTTATCTCGATTTGCGGTTATACCTGGTGAAGAGCATACTGTCAGCCTCTTTCAGTTTAAAGATCATCGGGATGATATTGAAATGTTTTCGGTGTATGCCATCTTTTTTCTTTCTCTCTCGTGTCTAGGTAGTTTTATGTGCCCCTTTTCAAGTTTCTCTAGTAATGTAATGTGACACCCGTGTTGTTTTTGTTTTTCCTTTTTGCCGGACAGTTGTTCCTTGGCGATTAAAAAAATTCAGCTGTTAAGTAAATTTTTCTGAAAACATTGCACGTTAGGTCACATTTCTATCATCACAGTTTTTAAACTATTTGTTATCCCTTTCTCCGACTGACTTCGCTGGCCCTTACTCATATTGCTGCACTACCATTTTTTCACAGCAGTTTTTGGTTTGCACGTGCCTCCATATCTGCCTGCTGAAGTAGTGTTCAATGTGACGATTTGAACCATTTGTATTCTCAGCAGCAAGGGACTGTGAGATACTTTGCAGATTTATTAAGCTAGCTGACAACATAATCACAAATGAAAGTACTATATTATCAACATTATAATTACAAAACAGGAAGACAACAAACCCTCTGGTGTATTTAAAAAATGTCACATGTTCCCACAAGACTTCTCGCTGGCACACAAACTCCCCCCACCTTCTTAAGGACTCAAGGATCACAGACAAGGCATAGAACAGGCCCTTTATTAGACTTCTAAAAGTATATGCCAAACAAAAATTAATTTCTCAACTATAACTATAAACATAATCCATGCCTGCAATTGAGTCACTGTTTACATAAACGTATTTTAGCTAATTTTGCATTCCATGATATTATTTGCCCTTTTACAGATGCTGTCTTTCGGTAGTTTTTAGGTAGGTGCGTGTTCATCTTCAGGAGTCTAGCTGCTTGCATTTTATTGCAGTGTTCTGTGCAGCTCTCAGCCCTATCTATTCACCATGCCACATAATTCCACTACACACCACAAAATTCCACCATACAAAATTCCACAACAAACTATTCCAATACAACCCACATACTTCCACTCCAATCCACATACGCCCTCTATGCTCCACATACACCCACTACACTCCAAACCAAAACGCATATGTAAAAGCCATTGCCCTTCACAACACCAATAGCTCTAGCTCTCGCAAATGTGAGACCTATTGCATTGCAAATGCTTGATCGAGTTGCTGTGGTCATTTTTTAATAGGCCTTGGCCATAGGATCTCTGAGGTGTTGTTGTCTGCACCAGGGCATCTTATCTGAGACAAGCCTCTGTTTGTTTTAGTTTAGAGGTTTATGGCAGCATCAAGTAACAAGGTAGTGAGTCTAGCCTTGACAAACCAATAATGCAAATCAATGCAGGAGTTGTTCTCAGTTCTAAATCTAATTTCAGTTCATGAATCATTTGAAAAAATGCAGCATTGGCTAACATCGGACATAGCATAGAGACACGTTTTTTAAAGCATGTAGCAATCAAGGGTAAACAATGCAGACTAGTGGTAACATTTGATGTCTACTTGTGGAATCAGGTCATGTGTTCTTCCAAGTGCGGAACAAGCAGCAAGACAATACTTCCATGGATCAGAAACATTCCTTGTCAAATATCTTCCAGATGCGAAAAATGCAGCAGTAAAATATTAATTAATCATGTAAGAGTCAGGAGTAAAATGCAGAAATGTGGTAGCATTTAATGTCTTCAAATCTATCTGCGTTTAAATCAGGTGACATTCAGGCGGAAAGTACTCAACAGTAAAATATCAGTCACTGATTGCAGTAGTTGTAACAATGGTTAACAAAACTTGCAACAACCAGAAAAAAATAGGTTAGAATAAAAAAGATTGTGGTGGATCTCAAGGCATATGTAGGTGCAGATGTAGCAGTTACGATGTGGCAGAGGCAACTGTAAGGCATAAGGGCAGAAACATGTAAATGCAGTTATGCAAAACAAAGGATGTACAGTCATTGTTTATGAGTTCCTCAAGTTCATTATTCTACAGTGAGCAGGTACTAAGAGCGCCATAATGCCTTGCCATAACTCCCCAAGTAGGACCAGAACTAAAGTTTCACTTTTCGCTTGAAGCCCTTAAGTGCCGGCATCAAGCAGTATTTGCAATCTGCTTTGTAATTAGGACATGCTAAGGTGAAATGTTGTCCTTTTGTAGTGTTCTTGTGGAATTTGATAGCACTCTATCAATCAATCAATCAATCAATAAGGAAATTTGTAAAGCGCACTACTCACCCGTGAGGGTCTCAAGGCGCTAGGGGGGTGGGGAGGTGCTGCTACTGCTCGAATAGCCAGGTCTTGAGTAGCCTCCTGAAGGTTAGTAGGTCTTGGGTCTGCCGTAGGAGGGTGGGGAGGGTGTTCCAGGTCTTGGCGGCGAGGTAAGAGAACGATCTGCCGTCGGAGGTCGCTCTTCGGATGCGGGGGATGATAGCGAGGGCGCGGTCGGCGGAGCGGAGCTGGCGGTTCGGGGTGTAGAAGGTGAGTCATCTGTTGAGGTATGCTGGTCCGGTGTCGTGGAGTGCCTTGTGTGCATGGGTGAGGAGCTTGAAGGTGATCCTCTTGTTGACGGGCAGCCAGTGCAGGTCTCTCAGGTGGGGTGTGATGTGGCTGTGTCGAGGGATGTCGAGGATCAGGCGGGCAGAGGCGTTCTGTATGCGTTGCAGTCGTTTCAGCAGTTTGGCCGGGGCTCCCGCGTAGAGGGCGTTTCTGTAGTCCAGCCTGCTGCTGACGAGGGCCTGGGTGACCGTTCTTCTTGTGTCAGTGGGGATCCACCTGTAGATCTTGCGGAGCATGCGGAGGGTGTTGAAGCAGGAGGATGAGACGGCGTTGACTTGCTTGGTCATGGAGAGCGTTGAGTCGAGGACGAACCCCAGGTTGCGTGCGTGGTCGGTGGGCGTTGGCGCTGCTCCCAGGGCAGTCGGCCACCAGGAGTCGTCCCAGGCTGAGGGGGTGGAGCCGAGGATGAGGACCTCCATCTTGTCCGAGTTCAGCTTCAGACGGCTGTTCTTCATCTATTCTGCGAAACACATTAGAATACCTTAACGTAATGATTTCGAAGTCAATAGAGACAATAGTATAGCAAAGGTAATGAGGTCTCCCAAGCCCTCATTACCAGAAAGCTGGAATATGACCACTCACTCAATGCTGGAATCAACACTCAACTAACCAGAAGACTCCAGACTATTCAAAACTCAGTGGCCACGCTCAACCTGAACCTCCCACCCAGCACTCACATCTATCCTCACCTCAAGGAGCTCAACTGGCTCCCAATCCAAAAACAAGCACTCTTTAAACTCCTCACACACACATTCAAAGCCTGATACAACTTTGGCCTCACGTACCTAACAACCGCATAAACTTCCACAAACCCACCAGACACCTCCACAAAGCTGGACTCCTACTTACACACATCCCCCGCATACACAGAACCAGATCCAGCGTGCTTTCTCCTACCTTGCTCCCAAAGACCTGCTCCTGCACATCAGCGCCTTCTCCTCAGTTCTTGAATTCTACAAGAAATGGAAGACTTGGCTCTTCACCTAGCATAAACCCTGGATCAGCCCACACAGCTCCAACTTCAGTGCCAGGATCTTCTCCCTGGAGAGTTGTGTGCTATACAAATACACATAACAAAGTTTGATTTAAGATATAGAGCTGCTCAGTTATTCTTCAGGTAGGCTTTTATCTTACCAAAGACACCAGTATGAGTCATGGAAATGACTTTTATTTACTTACCATCATTTAGAGATGTGTGATGGTAGCACTCACATTTGCTCTTGTGAGCTGATACAGAGCCGGTGAAACTGAGAGGTGGGGTGTAGGGAGTTGGCTCTCTGGCCCTTACATGCCCAAGCAACCCAAATAGGTATGCTATTAGCTGTCCCCCTTTGAGGGTCCGATGTCGTGGTTATAACACTTTTGGAGAGCGGATTATTAGAGTATGAGAATAGCCTCAAAATCACAGCAGTACCCAATCCAAGAGGGCTCACGCTCCTGCGCAGCACAATCGCTAATCCAAACCTTGAATATCCATCACTTGTGGGATGCTTGGAGGACCTGGATTTGGCCGCAAGGATTGGTGCGGGTGAGGCAGTCATTAACTGCTGGAAATGTGGAGGTCAGGCAACAAGAGAATTCCAATCATAATGGGCAGATGTGTCACAAGTGTCAGGATGGGACTGGTATGATGAGTGAGCCAGTAGCTCCAACCTGCTGCTGCACTTGAGGTTGAAGGAAAGAGGGGTCCTGGCAGGAGTCACAGAGAATATATTAATATTGCGTCTATAGCAGTGGCATTGCTCTTAAGTAAGAGAGAGAGAGAGAGAGAAGGAGGGTGTGTGTGTGTTTGTGTGTGTTTTCATTGCCCCTCTTGGGTCACTCCTTGTTTCCTGACACTCCACTCTCATTTCTGAACAGCTACTCATCATTCTATAGGCATTTCCATTGGAAAATCCCAATTTCAATTATTGACTAAATAATTTTATGCATTCGAGGTTTCTCACTATGCACACATAAATTTGTGTTTTAAAATGCATACACCTCTTAACTCCCACTTGTGATTTTCAAAATATTCTGCATGGCACAGGTACTACATGTAGGCATGAGTGATATTACACACAGATTTATAGAATGAAACAACTGATGTGCTCATCCTAATTCTTTCAGGAAGTTTATGAATAGGAATATTCAGTACAGTGTTTTGCTTCGAAATGAACTGTTCCTACACAAGACCGCTATATCAGATGCTTTCTTTCAATAACATTTCTCCCATCAGTTACTCTGCCTTCAATTTGAAATTGCTAGTGTGTAATCCCTTAATAGGAAAGCAGAAACTATACCATTTGCAGCTGGTAATAGATCCTGTAATTGAACTGCGTGTTTTCTTGAGTCTATTGAATTTGTGCACCCCTAGGGAGACAGACACATATGTTGGCATAATACTAGAGTAACAAATAACCTATAATATTGCAGAGATCACATGGTCCAACAGAAAGCTGGAAGCTTTTCTTAAAATAAAAAATAAAAATGAAACTTACGAACAATGTCAGCTTTTTCCTTTCTGCTATGATTCTGTCCATGATTCAGTTAATCTATTTTGTTTTATTTTTCACACTGTATGTTTATCTCCTCTTCCAATTTTATACATATTAAATGAAATTTTGATTGCATCGCCTTTGTTTTTTTCTAAACTTACTGGTGGATATTCACTGCTATGGTGTGCACTCATCTATTCAACATTAATATACAGATCAGAATTGCTGGAAAGTGGCTTAATAGTAGTGGTAAATGTATATCTACCACTGGCAATAAGGCCACTAAAACAGTCTAGGGCGTAGATTAGGACTCAGAAAATTATTCCCATGCTCAACCCTTGGTAGCTTGGCTACGAGCAGGCAGTCTTACCTTCAGAGACAGGCATGTAAAGCATTTAAAACACACAAATTCAGTAAATAATTAAAACACAACACACAATAAAAATACAACACCAATTTATTAAAATATGAAATATTTGTATCTTTAAAATGACACCAAAACAAAAAAAAAAAATGTAGGGATCCGGAGACAGGAATTTTCAAAGGTTTAGCACTATATAGCACTTAGAAAACTATAGCGCCTATTTCAGTTCCAGTTTGTGCAGCAGGCGCACTCAGTCAGAGTACAGGGCCTGGTTGGTGCAAATCAAGCTTCTCAGCATGGGCCCTTCTTCTTCCTCTTGTTTCAAGCAGCAGATCTAAGAGGCTCTGTCCATCTCAGATAGTTATTCAGTGTGCTCTGGGTCAAGCAGGAAGGCACTCCTGTCCAAAGAGGTGCAGGGCAACACACCAGGACATGACCATGTCCTCCAGAGTGTGGCACAATGGTCTCACAGAAAGCACTGTTTTTCCAAAATTCAATATGGCTGAAGTCTCAACAAAGAGACAAGAGCTGGCTAAACCAACCTCCAGGATTGCTCATCTTCATAGTCTCCCTCCCTCTGGCATCTGCACATTCCTTCCTTAAGCCTGCCATCCGCCTGTCCCCTCCTTTGTTTGAAGATCATGGTTTACGGCCCCTCCCCCTTGCTCTGGCATTCTTGTGCAGCAGAACCCTCCCAAGATGGCTCCTCACCCCAGGTGCCACTTACACTTCATCAAAGCAGGCTGGCTAATCTACTTACCTCTGGCCAATCAGAGCAGACCACTAGAAGGTCAAATGTTGGCTTTCAGACAAAAAAGTCTTTTAACTGTACGTTTTAGGATAAATTCGACAACAGCATGTTGTTGGATTTGTCAATACCATTCTCCTAAGTCCTTGAATGATATTGTTTTGCAAAGCCTAGAGTTAGTTGTTAATTAATAACTGAATGCAATGTTAACCTATGTGGCTGGGGATCTGCAATGGGGAAAATGAACTGGGCAATTTCTCCAACACCAAGGCTCATAAAACATATTTTATAAGGACCTTGCCTATATCTACGGGACCCCCACTCCTGGAACACATATGGGAGATGTTGGACCTGTCAGCCTTAGGGCGGTCTCCCCCTACCTTTTTACCCATTTGCCTCCCACTTTAACTGTACATTTTTGTTGGACTTAGGACTCTGGGCACTTTACCACTGCTGATCAGTGCCAAGGTGCGGGAGTTCTCCCCTAAAAACATGGTGACATTGGCATACCTGCCGCAGGTCTCTGCAATCGCAGTGAGGCCTACCCCTCCATAGGCCAGCATTGGGAATTCCCTTATATCCCTTTAAGTGATAACTCCTGAATGGGAAGTAGTAGATATGTCATGTTTGGTTTGGTTTGAATAGTAGTGAGGAACCCTCTCCAGTGGGGTATTGGTTTTTGACATTACTGTCTCAGAAATGGCACTTTTAGAAAGTGGACATTTCTCTGCCCTCTACTTAGCTCTGTGTACCTGTAGCTTGCCCCAATCCACATCTGGCCAAGGGTAGCAGCCTCACACTTGCAGATTCCCCCAAACATGAGAAGGGCTGCCTTCATCTGCATACTGATGACCTTCTTCGACTGAGAGGAGGGAGTGGTGATTCGCACTAACATTTGAATAGGCTGGGCCCTGCTGCCCCACAATAGGCTTAACGACCCTGCTTTGTCAGTGCAGACAGCCAGGAGCCAGGTCAGGTTAGGCAGGGAACACCCCAGAACCTCAAAGACCCTTCCAGAAGCTTCTGTCCTCTTCTAGTAGCTGGGCACCAGGGTATAAAAATAGGGCCCTGGCCACACATCTTTGTTATACTACTGGACCAAGAAGAAACTCTGCTGGAGTAGAGACTGCTGCGCCTGGAAGATTGCCATTGTGCTCAGTTTGACGGTTCCCAGGAACTGCTACCCCGCCATGCTGAGTTGCCTTACTGGCTGCTGGTCTTTGCCCTGCCAGGGAGAACTAAACAACATCTCCAGAGTGACCCAGGGTGGCTGGCTTGCCCCCCTGCCCTTCCCTGAGGTCCCAGACCGTAGAGGACCTCTGCACGATCCCTCCTAACAGTGTGCGGAGTCAGGGAGTCCTCATCACCAGCCCGTGTTCTGCCGGTTCTGTGACCAGAGCACTTCATGACAGTAAGCTGAACTGTGCCCCAGTGCGTGGTTACAGGTTTAAAAGGAACCCGCGGCCGTGCCTCGCAGTAGGAGGTGGAGAGCGCACCTCACGAGTCACGCTCGAATTGGCGCATCATCCTGCCTCGCCCCGGGGCGCAACACTCAATCAGCGCCCCGCCAACGCACTTCGCCTGGCGGGACCGCAACCCCCTCAAAGGAGTGGACCAACTTGCAAGTGAGTCTCTGCAGTCCCGGTGAGTCTTACGGCACACCTCCCAGCTGGAGGTATCCCGGCTGTCCTCCTAGAGAGAGAGGGTACCTCCCCGGATGGTTCCAGCAGCTATTCACTATGCTCCCGGCAGGTAAAAGACCCGTGCTCTGACTACAACTATCCCCGAGCAGGCCGGCGGTGGCACCCTTCCCGAATGACGCGATAATACCTGAAAGGCCCTAAAACGGACCCTCTGAGATTCGGGACATTGCCAGACTCTGCCTCCTCTAACTAAAAAGTACTTTAGCTAAAACTGCTTATAAGAATTAATGAAGCCAAGGATTGGATCCGTATTGCTTTAAGCATACTCTCTCTAGATGAAGGTGACTTATTTTTCTAAACCTGTGTAGCGCCTTTTTTTTAATTGTGGTGTTCTCACTGTGTTGCTGGGGGTGTGTGGTATACAACTACTTTACACATTGCCTCTTGGGATAAGCCTTTCCGCTCTGCGCCAAGCTACCACGAGTACAGGGCCCCTGAGGGTGTTCGAGGCCTCACCCTGAAGAGAGTGGTGGTCCCTGCTTGGTCAAGGGTGCATACCCCTACCAATCAGAGACTCCCATTTCTAACAGGAGACTTTAGGGGTTCTGAATATTTAAAACAAAATGGCAGATCCTCACTCCACAGTGCTCCTAGCACAAAAGGCGGTTTTGGGAAGCACTTTACTACAAGGGAATGTGAAATTTCCCTACCCCCCAGGGCATATAAAACCTATTTTATGTGTCCTCCTTATAAGTACCTGACCCCCCACTCCTGGGACACCTAGGGGAGACCCTGGGGATACCGAATATGCCAAAATACTGTAGTTTATTACAGGGACATCTTAAGGATTTTGGTGGCCCTGGGTCGAACGTGTTTTGGTGGCCCCTGTTCGGGACAGCTTTGAATTTATGATCCAATTTCAGCTCTTCCATGCCTTCTTTGACTAGGTCCCTTACAGTACACAGGAACACTCGTCCCAATTCTAAATGTGTTTTCATGTCATTTTCAGGGATAGTAGTGTGTGTTTTCAATATTGTAACACAGCAGCAGCTCACTAATGTTACTGCAAATAATCTATGTGACACCCTCCCATTTCTCATATGTGAGGCCCTGTTTTGATCTATATTTTTATGGATGGTGCATGAAACATAAACAACATTTCTCTGCAAAATGTCTGTACTGGACACTCACACATCACCCACATTAAAAGTAAATTAAAGGAAAATAGTATTTAAAACAATCTTTTAAAGAAATATTCAAGGTCATAAGAGCAAGACTCTGCTGAACAGAGCTGGATCTATCGTGGGGCCCCCTGAAAGGCTGATGCCCTGGGCCAGAGCCCACTTTGCCCATGCCTTAAAACATCTCTGGTTTATTAATTGTTAAGTGCCCCAAACCCCAAAGTCGACTTTAGGCACAATTTACATTTTAAAAGTAGTCCTGCAACACAGGGCTGCTTTTAAACTGACCTCAGGCCTCAGCAGTGCACGCATGCAGGTGCAGAAAGGGCTGCTGGCCTCTAAACTGCCATGCCCTGTTATATACTAGGAAATAAAGGTAGTAGTACCCCTAGTGTATATAGGGGTTTTCACTGTATTCTCAACAAAGCACTGGCCCTGGACCTGGACCTGGTTAGGCAGAAGCCAGGGACAGTCAGAGTCAGTTACCACCAGTACCAGTCAGCAAGAAATGGGGGTGCCCAGGGCACAGGATGACTTTGCAACAAGAATTATCTGTGTTAAACATTCATTTTATTATTTACAATGTTTATTAAAGCACGCTTACTTGCAAAGAAACATTCAAAATATATCTACTTTTTATTAATAGGTACGCCTGTGCCATCAAGTTAATTTGAACACTTTTTATAGGATCCAAATTCACCATGCTAATTATTCTCCAAAGTAAACTTCCTTGAAAATGGAAAACAGCAGCAATTCCCAAAAGTATCCTGTGAATTCTATAAAAGTCAAATATTTACTCAGAGCACAGACACAAGTCTAGGCTAGTATATTTCCCCTCATATTTTTCCATGTAAATCGGACACGATCTGATTTTTATCAGCCCAAAGAGTCTTAAAGCATTAACGCCATCATTATGAGTATTCCCAAACACGTCATTGCTGACAGCTGCCTATCTTGGTAATTATTAGATACATAAATATGTAGTGTTCTATGTTGGACCCTTTTTATACTATTAGAAATTGAAAATTACCTTGTGAATCAGAGTTACCACAGCCAATTCCTCAGGTAAATATGCATTTTCTGGCTTTTCACTGGGGAAATGGCAGATCAGAAAATGTGGGAATGCACTATTGCCACATTTCTGGTAACTTCCATTGCTGCTGTTGAAACAGATTCCAGCAGATTCAGAAATTACAGCCATGCTGCAGTGAAGTAAAATAACCCTATTATTAAATAATATTAGTCTGATATATAAATGATTTTGGTAACATAAGTGGAACTTATGCGCACAAAAAAATGCAATTTGTGCTTCAAGAATTCATTTAACAATCACAGCATAATGCAAGTAGACAAAAGGATACCTTCCGTGCACTCTAATGGCCTTAATATGATGAGGCCCGGAAAGCCTCCGAGCTTTTCAGGCCTTATCGTGGTTTCAATTTCGACCACCTAATTACAATGTAGGTGGTATGAAATGGAACCGGCCGGTCATTCCGGCTGCAGTCCAATGGGCCAGTCCGAGACCGGCTCGTAATCCCTATGAATGCAGTTTCCGCCGTAGGGATTACAATGCTCGGTTTCCGACAGGCTTTCCATGCCGGGCTTTCTGACATGGACAGCCTGTCGAAAAGCGAGTTTGGAGCCCCTAGCAGAGCCCCTTTCTCCTTGCAGCCTCCGGTTGGGGGTCGAGGGGGCACCTTGAGGTGCTTGCCATGCAGAGCGGGGATTAACACAATCTCCCATTTTTCTATGGGAGCTTGTGCTACGGCCAGTTTACGGCCGCAGCACAAGCTTCCATAGAGAAATGGGAGTATGCGACCGCACCATGTGCGGTCGCATTGCCATTGTGGTGTCAGGACCGCCGGCGGAGGTCGATCGGTTTCCGAGACTGCAATAGTGTCGGTCGGAGGCAAGTCCGACTGTCATCGTAATTAAGCCCTAAATGTGACAGGTGTTCTGCCATGGAAGTCCCACCCAAGAAGGGACGTCACTTCTGGGCCCCAAGGCCCAAAATGGATGTCACCCAAAACCATGACCGGGAAAATCCACCCTGGTAACGTCACATTCCCCCCTGAAAGAATCACTTGGCCCTGGAAATTATGTGGTCTTCTGGGGGACCATGAACACCCCTGGACCTCCAGAGGACAGAGAGCTCTTTCCTTTGGAGTGTTGGGTAGATAAAAGAAGCTCCACACACAGTAATAGCCATAGCCCAGCACTCCTGCATTAAAGAGATACTGCCATAAAGGCATAAATACAACCACTTCGCCAAAAAGATGCTCCCTCCAGTTGCAAACACTATCACATTGTTTTATGAAAAATGTAATTGTATTTTATGTGGACCTCTGTGAGTTCTAAATCGTAATACAAATCTTTGGCAAACACCTTCAATAAATATTGCTGCACCCTGACACTGATTGTGGAATGGATCTAAAATCTGCGCCATGAAGACATAGGTTTTGATTAGGAACTCTGCCAGTGGGTCTCAAATATTAGCTTTAACGATATACCACAAATGATATCACCTCTCGGAGACTCCACCAGCAGCCTTTCCTCCAGTAACGAAATACCATCTGAAAATGATATGATGGCTCCTAACTCATTGGTATGGGAAGGCATGGGGGTTTTGGATGAACTGTCTCCTGATGCAGTTGTGCCCAAACTAACCAACAAACTAACCGATAGTGGTTATTCGTTGATGGATTTCAACAACAGTGAACAAGCCAAATGATTAGCAGTTAGTAAAGATTTTTACTACTGTTTCATACTTTATATACGTAGACATTAAAATTAATATGTTGTTGTTTTCCTTCATAGTTTGAACTGCAGAGAATATCAGCAAAAAATGTCAGGGCAGAGGGCTCACAGCCTGCGGTTAATGTCGTTCATTTTTTACTGCTTGTGCTGTTCAAAACAGACTAAATGTTCCATCATCCACAACAGAGAGCCCTGTAAGAATTGTGTTTATTTCAATAATATTTACAAGTTTGAAAGGGAAGCCTGAGGTGTGCCTCTTGAAGACCTATACAACCACACACAGTTTATAAATTGTTAAGAATTGTTTAATTTGCCGCAAGAAGAAATGTTCATTCTAGTATGATTCAGATCTTGTCAAAAACATTTGGACAAATCCAATGTGCATGTAACCCTTAGAGGAGACATTTTTGACTTTTAATAAAAGACTGAGTCAGAACAGCTATGGAAACTGTGTTCACGGTTTATTTTAAAAATTGACAACATGGGGGTTATTGCACCTTTATTAAGGTGTTTCCTATTTTTATAGGCTTACTCACTTATAGGACAAACTAAGAATGGCATGATACAATCTGATTCTAGTGTATTCCTTAGATATCTTTGTGTTGCAATCTTGCAGTGTGTTGCCTCAAGAAAGAATAGCTGAAATACAGCTTGCAACTCTGAACTATTTGAAGTTTTGTTTTCCACTAGTGACACCACAATGTAATAATCTGATGTGCATAGACAACGAGAGTCAAAGGATAAATATTGTACTGTGTACAATTACAAAATAAAGGAGTTAGTTGTACCTTTAAAAAGTGGTTTGCAAGATAGCTTAGAGCTCTTGCTGGATAATAAAGGAATAGAAAAATATATGGGGTCAAATTTACTATTATTTCACACAAACTGGAGTAGCAAGGGAACTTGCTTTGCTTCTTTGCATGAAAGAAAGAGAGCAGAAATGTTCTATGTTTACAAAGATATGTGGCATTTATGCTGTCTCTTTGCCCTGTCACACTGTGAGCTGCCTAGCACCAAGGCAGGCACCCTTGCATCTTGGTTCAATTGTGCCTGCGTTACTGTTAGAATCTGTTTTTGCAGACAGGGATACCTTACTGCACAAAAACAATCCTTAGAGATATATTCCTCTTTCTATGTATGCTGCAGAATGCAGCACGTAGGGAAAGAAGTAATGAGGAGAAATACAAATATTTCTCCTCGTTACGCCTCTTTAGGGTAGGCGCACCATTTTGGTGGAAACCCAGGTTTAAAAGTATTTGAAAATCTGGGTTTGCGTCAAAATACATGGGTGGATGCATGGGATGCCCCATGCAAAGCCATGCATACTGGCTTTGGTAATGATTTAAATGCTGGCAGTATGTATACCACCAACATGAAGTTCCGAACTTCATGGCTACATGTCTACCCCTCCAATTTAGATGCTCGGACATGTAGTCTTTTTTTACTGTTACTTACTGCCAGGTTTTACCTGGCAGTAAGGAACACTAACAGCATTATATTGCTCCCCAGCCATTGAAGAAGACTCCCATGGGAAGGGGAGCATTATATTTAAAAGAAAAAACAAATACTCTGTGCGTCAGTGGTGCGTCCTGGTGGTGATGTAGCCCCGTAGCACAGAGTAATATGCATTGCCAGAAACTGCTGTGACGGTGGTTCCTGGTAATGTTTTTATAAATGACCGGCTACTTGGTGGTCATTTATAAATTAGGTGGGTGGCCTCTTCACCATGGGGATGGAGTAATTTACTCCATCACCATGGCGGAACAGTGGAAGAAATAAATCACATCCTTTGTGTGGCTTAGTAAATGCCAAACAAGATTTTGCGTCAGGGCTGCACCACAGAAGTGACCCAATACCTGACGCAAAATCATAGTAAATCTAGGCCATTATCTTTTGAATGACACAAGTACTTTTTAGAAAAGTAAAGGAAGGATGAGAGGGGCAACCTATTTAGCACAATTGACTTTGTAGCTCAAAATAATAGCAAAACTGATGATTCAGCGACATGTCTGTCATCAGTGAACTGATTAGTATTGCACATGTGGTGCTATGTATAAATAATGAAAACCATACAACATCTCCATCCACAAGCCTAGTTACACAAAACACTGTAAATAATCTGTTTCTGATTACCAATTTTTCTTTTAATAAAATGATCTTACAGAAAACAATTGTCTTTACTTTCATATGTTGCATATGTGGATAACATAGCGTATGTTAAGATTTCTAAAGATAAAAGCAGAGTTGGGAGTTTTGTAAGTGCTGAAGTTCTATTCAGAATGGCCTAAGTAGAAAAAGAGCCTGTTGACAGAATTTGGGCAAAGTAGGACCTATCTGGGGAAGAAGCATATATTCTTCACAAGCTTGGTAGAAGGTGTTTTAAGAGAAGAGAAGACCAGCCATTGGGAGAACACAAGCAGATTATCACTAGCAGGCAGACATATTCATCCCTAACAACAAAAAGGAGAGTAAGGAGGACAGAAGCCTGGAGACCACCTTCCCCAATACCAAAACACGAGAGCCTTAGGAACAATTATTCAAGAAACTATATGTATCTTATGACAGTGACAAAGCATGAACATATCTACTATGTACTACCAGTTTTAGAATGGAAAACCTCACTCAGACAACTGGTGCCCATCTTCATCATAGGGCTCCTCCTCTAATTGATAAACCTGTATCAATGTGATCTACAACCATAAATAGATATATAGGGCAGCTGTTGAGGTGTTAATTATGGAAAAAGCCGATGCTGATATGAGAAACGATACATTCATTTATGTGACTGAAATCGTATTCTTATTAACAAATTCGCCCGTTGTGAACTCCACATCAACCCCGACTCGCAAATATGTAGCGAGGCAAGCACTGAGACCTAGGCCCGGGGTTATTGATTGACAGATGCGGTGGCACGTAGCCGGCAGACAAATGCACGGACAGGAAACCTTAGATCAATCCCACTGATAGGCGTAGCAACACTATAGTGGTCAAGGGAGATTGTCCCCAATAAAGCACACTTGGCCGGAGGGGGTAAGTGCGCTCCAAAAACACCATATTGTCAGATGCCACAAACTTAAGAACATATAGCTAACCAGGACATAGCACATGCAGTGATCACAATCTCCCCATGCCAATCATCTGGACACGTTACCCACTGGCCACATTGTATCCAGCCAAGGTTGAGTCCCACCTAGATTATCCATCAAACAATTAATTTATGACTTCAAAGGCAGCAACTTACATTCCTTACCATACAAGGATCATCAGAACCATCTATGGCTTACAATGAACTGTATATAAGAACGTCTCAGATCGATTGTAAATTGAGACAGTCCTCAGACCCTATGCCTGTAACTGATCTCCTGTCCCAATGTTTAATTAATCAAACTGTTCCTGTATTGTCTCTTGTTTTTCAATGGTATTTCATGTTCAAGCAACAGAGGTGTAATAAGTAGAGGAAAATCTATGATATCTAGAGATGGTTCCTGATGTAGACAGAAGGGATGGGGACGTGCATTGTTAAACCAGCCTATTTGTAGATCACCTCATTCTTTATTTAATGTCCCCAATGAGTCAAAATTAATAGTTAAAGGGAATTATTCACCCTGAAACGAGGTCGACCTGTTTCTGCCCTGGCAGTAGACCTAAACCTCTCTGTATTAATCAAATAATAATGAAAAACATGAATGGATATTCAAATCCATAATCTAAAGAAATGGACAAAACTGCACCATCTCGAGGAACCCAAACAATGGGTATTAATCGCCTCATCACATGCTCTCTGGGAGACAAGACAGGTCCTACCATTACTGCAGTCTTTAAGACCATATTCAGCAAAGGACAAACCCCTCAAAGACTACAGACAGTTGTTGGAAAAAAAATCATCATTTTATTACACAAACAGAAGAAAAAGCTGCAGTGAGAGTACATTTTAAAAGAATCTTAATTGCTGAGATTTGGAGTTATTTCATGTCTTACAAAACATACTGCTACATGGATATATTAAAATCATTTGTAGATGTTTATAATGCTATTTACAAATGTACCATCAAAACTATAAAAGAAGGTGATTATGTTAGGGGATCTAACCTGAAAGGGATCATTATAAAAGGCTACCAACAGGCTTTTAGTGCTAAAATATTTATAGTGGCAAATGTTGAGCCTATAGAAGGCATATTTATATTTACTACTTAAAGTGGCAAGTCCTAGCCTTACTGCTACAGGGAAAACTCTTTACTCTGGTTTACCCTCCCAACCTCTCCCAAAACCGCTGCAAAATCTTTCAAGCATTCCACCCTGAAAAGTCACCCTGAGACATTGATTTCCGACCTGCGTTACAGCGCGGACAATAGCACAGTCATTAACGACCTTATCTTCTACTCCAGAAGAACCTCCTCCTGGCGCAAAACCCTTTGCGCACCTCCTCCAATGTACGCGCAACCAGGAACATTACTCATGGCACTAAGCTTACAATAGCGCCCTCTGCAACCTGCGAGCTGACCTCACAATCACCCTACAAAAATGGCATTGTCCTAATCCAAGTCTCATCCAAAAACCTTAACAAATTTGCGGACCTCTTTACCCTCCTCAGTAACCATGTGCACGGCACTAACAAGGCACCTAACACCCGCCCCTCTGACCCGCCGACCAGCCTGTCTAGCGTCCCTAGCCACCCACAAACCACCCCTCTAAGGGTTTCCAACACAGGTCATCCTATCCCCTCTTGCACACCTCCCAGCCTTGCCAACAGATGCACCCCTAGACCTTTGGTCTCCTCCCCGCCAGCTCCCCACGCTAACTGTGAGACCGTTTTGCCTCCAAAAACTTCCGATACAGGTCGAGCCACCCCTTCTACCCGATCCCCTTTGCATGCCGATAGTATTGCTCCTGAAATACCGCCCTCCTGCCCTCTAACGCCTCCCTCTTATTTGGATATCGAAACCCTGCACTCAAGAGCTGCCAAATTAACTCAGAGCATCCATATCTCCATTCTGGATCTAATGAACCTCCTTCACCTCGCTGAACTCTCCCTTAGCCAACCTCCGACCCCAGCGGAACTCCACCCCTCCTCCACACCCTGCAGAGCTCCCCATGCACACCCGCTACACGCTTTATCCCAGGGACACCTCCGCCCTCGCAAGCAACTATTCCACCTCTCTGAGGAAGAAACCCTAGCTCTCGTCCTCTCCTGCAACTCTACACTCAACACCCCAAGTCCGCTGAGACCTCGCTGAAGAGGAAATCCTTGCCATCCTCCGCGACTACCAACTTACCGCAGCTACCCTTTGTCCTCTAGACATGAGTGACGAGCATGCCATCTGCACGGTCACTATTAACCACAACAGATACGGCTACCCTCCGCAACAGAAGTGTGGTCAAAAGCAACCTAGCGCCAGTTTCTCCTGTCCGCCCTGGCTCCCAACACTCCCTCCGATCCTCTCTGCTATCTGAGTCTCCTAATCAATTGCCGATCGGCCTTTAAGCCACGCCGCCGATATTGCTGATCTCATCCCGAACAAAAACTTCGACTTAGCAATTCTAACAGAATCTTGGCTCAACGATTCCTCATCTCCATGCCTGGACCTCCTTAGTCCCTCCCCAACTGCCAACATTGCAAGACTGGACGAGGCAATCTAGCAAAAAAGGAGGAGGCATCGCATGCATCTACCGCTTCTAACCTCCTTGTCACTGAACTCCTGGCGGATTCCACTGACTCCTGCGAATACCTCGCCCTTTCCATTTGCTGCAGCTCCACCCAACTGTGCACTCTTGCGTACATCTTTTACCACCCCCCAGGCATGAACGAAACTCCTTCACTGACCATCTCATGGAACTCCATCACAGCTAAGATCTCCTCCAACGCTAAAGATAGTTTCCCGGGTGATTTCAACCTGCACTGGAGCAGCCCCAAGGATCCTCTATGCTCAATGCCATCAAAGACCTCCTTGACTGATCAAGCCCTGACCCAAGCATGCTCACTCACCAACACATACGAAAGGGCCACATTCTTGACTGGATCATCTCTAAGGAATCAACAGTCAAGCTTATCTCTACTCAGACCCTTGCGACTGGTCTGATCACCATCGCCATGGCCTTCCTACTACCTAGCACCCACAAGACAAGGGCACTGCAACCAGTGATTCCTAAACGCTGGGTCAGAGACACTAAAAACCTGGACCACAGGGAACTGGAAGCTTGCTGCAAATCAGACCTCCCCCTCGCATATCACTGGCGGTCAGTGACCTCAACGATCACTGCTCTACAACTATATCGAACATTCTGCATGACCTGGCCCCACTAAGGCTAAAGAGAGACCCAAATCAAAGACCACGGAACCCCTGGTTCACTGGATCCCTCAACAATGAGAGGAGAGCCCTCCGACAATCCCGAAAGAATCTGGAGACAGCACCCCTCTGTATCACATCTAAGAAATTCCCCTTCCGCCAGGCCAGAAATGCCTAACAGCGGGAACATCACTCAACTCAAAAAAGAATTCTTCAGATCTGAACTGGGGAACGCCAAGAATAGACCCCACGCAAGCTCTTCGAATTGGTCGAACACCAATCCAATACGAAAACTGGCCAAAGCGCGAAAAGAAACCCCCAGAGTCCTTAATATCATCCGAGGAACTCTCCTCCTCTTTCGCTGACAAAGCCACAGCCTTAGGAAACGAACTTAGTGCCGCCACATACTCTCCTGTCCCTCCAGACCTGCCTCCTCCTCCGGCGCTACCCCCACAGACTTCACCTAAAAAATCAAGCACTCTGGACCGATTTCAAAACTCTATCACGAAGACTCCGTCGCTAAAATCCTGCTCGACCTTAAACCCGGACAACCATTTTAATGACCGTCTCCCCCCCAACTGCCTAGTGGCCGCCGCCCGAGTCCATTATTCCAAGCAGGACTGCAATAATTAACGCCTCTCTGCGGCAGGGATCCATTCCTGACTCTCTGAAAGCAGGCCAAGTCCTCCCCATTTTGAAAAGCCGTTGCTGGACCAAGCTTCCCCGACAACTTCAGACCTATCTCCAACATCCACTCTCTTAGCTAAAGTGTTGGAGAAATGTGGCCTAACAGCAGCTAGGATCAACACATCAACAACTTCCACCTACTTGATGACTTCCAATCTGGATTCAGACCCGGGCATCAGCACCAAAACGACCATGCTCCACATCGTTGACGAAGCCGTCCAAGCCCTTGACCAAGGGAAAACCTGCCTCCTAATCCTCCTAGATCTATCCTCGGCCTTCGACACGGTTGTGAGAAGTTGGCCTGGCATATGCTGTCCACTAATTATAGTGGGCACCTTGCACCGGTCCAAATCGACTCTTATGGTAGGTAGGTTAAAGACAACCTTATTGAAAGCTATCCTAGTGGTAGCTATGGAGAGCAGCCTTCAGGCTAAGTCTTGAAGGAATGTAAAGCAGCTTGTTTTACCAGTCTATAATCTCTTGAGTGACCAAATGAAAGAGCACCACACCAGGTATATATTCAAAATATATGTATTTATTACTAAACACACCCCTCTAGTCTCTTTATGAGGCTAGAGTTCGAAGTACATAAGTTATAAGATCTTAAATCACAATAATAGCACAAATACACGTTTGGGCCCTAGGGGCGTACCAAACCATATACCAATAAAGTGGTATGCGAACCACGACTGAACTAGACACTAGGCCTAGAGCCTCTAGAAGTGCTTGGACCACAAGGAACCACCCAAGGTAGTGACACAGGGGACCCACGGGAGACGCGTGCAGTGTAAATACACAACCGCGATACGCCGTTAACTTCTATGGAGAAAGTCGGGATCGGGAAAATAGAGGAAAGGGACACTTAGAAGAGGACTAGGACAAAACCCTTTGAGATCTAGGACTTTGAAGAGTCTCTACCCACGGGAGCACCGGAGTACTCGTGTTACCTCACCCAGGGAAGCCGGGTGCATAGGTGCCTTTCGGGGTCGGGTTTCGTCGTCGATTCGAATGGCGATCTGCTGCAAAGTGCTGCTGGCGGCCAAGAGAAAAGTGTCCGGGTGGATCCAAGAGTGGATCGGAGTTCTGGTGAACCTGAAAGCAGAGGGGACAGAGTCTGGGTCACTAGCCAGTGACCAGGAAGGCGATGGACAGATGCCCACCGATGTCGAGTGCTTCAGGTGCGTTGACGGTCGTCTTGACTCTTCAGCCACGAGGTCCGGGAGGCGTTGTCGGCGACCAGGAGCAGGATTCGGGCTGGTGCTCAATGTCTGTCGAGTGCTGAGGTGTCGGCGACCGGATTGGACCCAACAAGCCTTGGCAACGGCAAGTCTCGAGTAAGATGTAGATCGTCGATGGTGCAGACCAGCAAGGTCTGTGGAACTCACCCAGCGAGGGTAAGTGAGGGCAGGCCTGGAGCAACCAGGATGCCAAGTAAGGAAAAGATTGGCCTTCGTTAAGGGCTACTAGCCAACGGGCTAGCGACCGCGAAGGAGCCTCGTGACGCCGCACGTGGAGCTGGCTTGCAGGACACTCGTGGAGTGGGGGCCAGTGATCTTCGGTGCAGGTGGTGCTGGAGGCTAGGGCTACTCGGAGCCCAAAGCACGACTTCTTGGGAGACCCAGAAGATGGTGCACTTGCAAATGTGCTCGGTGTCCAGGGGTCACGGTCTCAAGTCACCCACGATAGCCACGGGCCTCAGCTTTGCTGGGGACTCAGGGTAGCCTCGGGGAAGTCTGAGAATCCACCTCTGGTGATGCGATGACTTCGGCGTCCGACGGGAGCTTCAGTAATGCGAACCGGACAGATGCTTCTTTGGTGCCTGCCAAGCAGGGGAGTCACTCCTTGACCCCAAGGGAGATTCTTCAGTCCTCTAATCTTGTCGTAGAGCGTCGAAGGTCCAGGATTCAGTGTCAGAGTTTCGTCCAGGTATAATCTAAAGTCCTAAGGACTGGGTTCCTACCTTTATTCTAAAAATAGGGGTTGGACTACTCTGTGGCCCCACCTATGGGTGGGTCAGGGCAGAGGGGTGGCTACACCCCTTTCCCTTTGTCCAGTTCGCGCCAAAGCAGGGGCTGCAAGCCCCTGATCCGGTTTGAACTGGGGTATGCACAGGGACACCAAATGTGCCCCCAGTGCAGGACTTCAAAGCACCCGAAAGTGCTCCCGCCCAGCCCCAATACACATTATCCTGTCTGGGGAGGTGGTCACACCTCCCTGGGACAGGAAACCTATTGTCCAGGCCTCCCCTGCCGGAGTTTCGTCCAGCAGCAGGAGGCCAGACTCGTGTCTGTGGCAGCAGCATCCATTTTGTGATGCCAGGGCTCTGGAAAGAAGTTACCGGACTCGTCAGAGTTAACATGTCTTTCCCTCTAGAAGGGTGGAATGCTACCCCCGCCGCCAGGATTGGCGGGGGGTAGTATTCCAAGATGTTTGACACCAAACACGACATGTTTAGGTGCAGCCATTCCAAAGTTAGCATTTTACCGCGAGGATATAATGCGCTTAAGAGTATATGGTCAGGCTGCACTACAAACAGCATCAGAGATGGTCTCCGAACGCTGCAGAGGGGCCCTGCTCATGCAGGGGCACCCTCTCACATAGGAACCATGCACTCTGCCTTTAGGATTGATAAGGCCTGCCTTAGGAGTGACTTATAGGTTTATATGTGTGTATGTATTTCGTGATATAGGTAACCTATATCACAGTAAGGGGTGCTTGCACCACCTTACCCAGGCTGCAGTAGCAGACCTGTGGTGTCAGTTTGGATGGCCTTCCAGGGGTGGCATAATACATGCTGCAGCCCCTGGCAGGCCTCTGAGGTACCTATGCCCTTGGTACATAGTATACCATATACTAGGGACTTATAAGGGCACTCCAGATCCCAATCAGAGATGTGCCTAAGGCACATGGAAACCATTTTAGAGAGGAAGCAGCTAGGCTGGGGTTCTGATTAGCAGGGCCCCAGCCAGACTAATGTCGAAAAACAGTGAAGCATCAGCAAAAAGTGGGGGTACCCATGTGAAGCAGATCCTACTCTCCTACACAACCCCCCCCAAACGTAGGGACATTAAACTAACCTTGCCCAGTTAAGTCTTCATGTTCTAAGTGGAAATACCTAGAGAGTCCATCTGCATTCGCATGGTTACTCCCAGGCCTATGTTCCACTGTAAAGTCCATCCCCTGTAGGGAAATGGACCACCTAAGCAGTTTGGGGTTTTCACCCTTCATTTGTTTTAGCCATAAGAGGGGCTTATGGTCTGTCTGAACCAGGAAGTGTGTACCAAACAAGTATGGCCTCAACTTCTTCAGAGCCCAGACCACAGCAAAGGCCTCCCTCTCTATGGCTGACCAACGTTTCTCTCTAGGGGTCAGCCTTCTGCTAATAAAAGCTACTGGCTGATCCTGACCTTCTTCATTCAATTGTGACAGTACAGCCCCTACCCCCAATTCAGATGCATCAGTTTGAACAATGAACTTCTTGGAGTAATCAGGACTCTGCAGAATTGGAGCAGTGCACATGGCCTGCTTGAGGTCATCAAATGCCTTTTGACAGCTAACTGTCCACTGAACCTTTTTGGGCATTTTCTTAGAAGTTAAGTCATTCAAGGGTGTCACTATTGATCCATACCCCTTGACAAATCTCCTATAGTACCCAGTCAGGCCTAAGAAGGCTCTCACCTGAGTCTGGGTAGTGGGAGCAGTCCAGTCCATGATGGTCTGGATCTTGCTCTGCAAAGGTTGAACCTGGCCTCCACCCACAAGGTGGCCCAGGTACACAACCTGACTCTGCCCTATCTGGCACTTAGTGGCCTTGATAGTCAGGCCTGCCTTTTGCAGGGCCTGTAAAACATTCCTGAGGTGGACCAGGTGATCCTCCCAGGTGGAGCTAAAGACAGCAATATCATCTAGATAAGCTGCACTATAGGCTTCCAGTCCTGTGAGAACTGTGTTCACCAACCTCTGGAAAGTGGCAGGTGCATTCTTCAGACCAAAGGGCATTACCACAAATTGATAATGCCCACTAGGGGTTGAGAATGCTGTCTTGGGCTTTGCAGTATCAGCTAGTCTGATCTGCCAGTAGCCAGCTGTTAGGTCAAATGTGCTGAGATATTTGGCAGAGGCCAAAGTATCTATGAGCTCATCTGCCCTGGGTATTGGATGGGCATCAGTCCTAGTGACTGCATTGAGACCCCTGTAGTCTACACAAAACCTCATCTCTCTTTTTCCACCACTGGTGTGAGGTTTCGGTACTAGGACTACTGGACTAGCCCAAGGGCTATCTGAGGGCTCAATTACTCCCAATTCCAACATTTTCTGGACTTCAGTCCTGATACAGTCCCTGACATGGTCAGGTTGCCTATAAATCTTGTTTTTAATAGGCAGACTGTCCCCAGTGTCCACTTCATGAGTGCACCAGGTGGTCTGACTGGGTGTCAGTGAAAACATATGTCGAAACTGATTGAGGACTTGCCTGCAATCAGTTTGTTGCTGGGTAGTGAGGCTGCCTGCCAAGGCTACACCATCAACTGACCCATCGTCAGGGTTCTGTGAGAGCAGGTCAGGGAGTGGGTCACTCTCTTCCTCCTGCCCTTCATCAGTAGCCATGAGCAAGCCCATGTCTGCCCTGTCCACATATGGTTTTAACCTGTTGACATGGAGAACCCTGTGGGGACTCCTGGGTGTTCCTAGGTCTACTAAATAAGTGACCTCACCCTTCTGTTCAACAATAGTGTGGGGTCCACTCCATTTGTCTTGGAGAGCTGCTGGGGCCACTGGCTCCAACACCCACACCTTCTGTCCTGGCTGGTAAACAGTCAGAACAGCCTTTTGGTCATGCCAGGCCTTCTGAAGTTCCTGGCTAGCCTCAAGGTTTTTGGTTGCCTTTTTCATGTACTCAGCCATCCTGGAGCGGAGACCAAGTACATAGTCCACTATATCTTGCTTTGGGGGCTTGAGAGGTAACTCCCATCCTTCCTTCACCAAGCACAGTGGACCCCTCACAGGGTGGCCAAACAGAAGTTCAAAAGGGCTGTAACCAACCCCCTTCTGAGGCACCTCCCTATATGCGAATAAAAGGCAGGGCAAGAGTATGTCCCATCTACGCCTAAGCTTTTCTGGGAGCCCTTTAATCATGCCCTTCAAGGTTTTGTTGAATCTCTCAACTAAACCATTGCATTGTGGGTGATAGGGTGTGGTGAACTTATAAGTCACTCCACACTCCTTCCACATTGCTTTTAAGTACCCAGACATGAAGTTAGCACCCCTGTCTGATACTACCTCCTTAGGAAAGCCCACTCTTGAGAAGATTCCCAGGAGGGCCCTTGCCACCACAGGTGCTGTAGTGGTCCTTAGGGGAATAGCTTCTGGGTACCTGGTGGCATGATCCACTACCACCAGGATAAACCTGTGCCCAGAGGCTGTTTGGGGATCCATGGGACCAACAATGTCAATCCCTACCCTCTCAAAGGGCACCCCCACCACAGGTAGTGGTATCAGGGGGCCTTTGTAGTGCCACCTGCTTTGCCACTGGCTTGGCAGGTTACACAGGAGCGACAAAACTCCTTACTGTCTTCAGACATGTGGGGCCAGTGAAAGTGAGGGACAATTCTGTCCCAAGTCTTGTTCTGGCCCAGGTGTCCTGCTAAGGGAATATCATGGGCTAGGGTCAATAGGAAGCCCCTGAACTTCAAAGGTATTACCAACCTCCTGGTAGCACCAGGTTTGGGGTCTCTACTCTCTGAGTACAGGAGTCCATCATCCCAATACACTGTATGGGGACCACTAGCTTTCCCAGCAGCCTCAGCAGCAGCTTGCTGTCTGAGGGGTTCAAGGGAGGGGCAGCTCTGCTGCTCCTGGCTCAGATCTGCCCTAGAAGGTCCCCCTGTCCCCAAGAACTCAACCTGGTCAGGTTCCAGTTCCTCTGGGACAGTTCCTTCTTCAGGGCTGAGATCATCCCCCTCAAGGGACTGATCTTCCTCCTGAGCCAAGGGGGAAGGCACTGCCTTAACCCTACTACTCCTCCTCTTGGAAGGCACTTGGTCCATTCTTCCAGAATCCAAGGCCTGTTCAGTGCTAGACATTTTGGCTTGTGACCTGGTCACAGCAAACACATCTGCAGGGATCCCCAGCATTTCTGCATGGGTCCTGAGCTCCACTTCTGCCCAAGCAGAAGTCTCTAAGTCATTGCCAAGCAAGCATTCGACTGGTAGGTTTGCACTTACCACAACCTTCTTAAGGCCAGTTACCCCTCCCCAGGAGAAGTTAACAACTGCCAGAGTATGGTCTGTTCTGACATTGCTAGCATTGGTCACTTGGTACATCTCACCAAGCATAACTTGCCCAGGAAGCACAAGGTCTTGTGTCACCATTGTGACACTTGCCCCTGTGTCCCTAAATGCCAAAGCCTCACGTCCATTAATTAAAGGCTGTTGTCTGTACTTGCCCAGATTACTGGGACTCACAGTGGAGGTCACATCCATGCCTCCATCACAGACTAACACAGCCTGAGTCAGTTCCCTGACTAAGTCAGAGCCCAACTCAGTTCCCAGGGTGAACCCTACTAAACCCTTTGCTGGAGCACTTCCACCAACTGTACTAGGGGGAACAGGTGCCTTAGGGGCATTGGTGGGTGCTGGACTGGAGTCTTTGGACTTGGTGCAATCACTGGTCCAGTGGGTCTTTTGCTTACAGACCTTGCACCATGGTTTTCTTTGGCCTTTACCCTTGGTAGACTGGGAATCCCCACCAGAAGAAGATTTTTGGGGGCCTGATGAAGACTTTTGATCTTTACCCTTCTCCCCACCCTTGTCAGAGTTCTTAGCATCTTGCTTCTTGGTTTCCCCACCTTGGTTCTGTACCTTCTGCTTCACCCTGGTCCTGACCCATTTGTCTGCCTTCTTTCCCAATTCTTGGGGAGAGGTCAGATCAGAGTCTACCAGGTATTGATGCAACAGCTGATTTTGACAGTTATTAAGAATCTGCTCCCTCATTATCAGATTATACAATCCTGAGAAGTCACACACCTTACTGCCCATCAACCAGCCTTCCAGAGCCTTGGCAGAACAATCCACATAGTCTACCCAGTCTTGAGTCTGTGCTTTTGGGTGTCTCTGAACTTCAACCTGTACTGTTCAGTGGTTAGGCCAAACCCATCAATAAGAGCACTCTTCAAGACCTTGTAATTATCAGCATCCTCCTCTCTAACAGTGAGGAGCTTATCTCTACCTTTGTCAGCAAAGGAGAGCCACAAGATTGCTGCCCACTGCTCCTGAGGGACCTTCTGTACTTTACAGGCCCTTTCTAAAGCAGTTATCCATTTGTGGATATCATCCCCACTCTGGTAGGGAGGGACAATCTTGCTCAGGTTCCTATGGTCATAGGACCTTTCCCTATCTCTAGGGACATGGCTGCCACCATGGGACTCTAGTCCCAACTTTCTTCTCTCTCTAAGGAGATCTAGGGATTCTCTATCTAAAGCTAATTGCTTTTTTCTGAGTTCCAGCTGAGTTTCCTCATACTGGACTAGCCTCTTTCTTCTCTCATGAGAGGATTCTCTCCTATGAGATGAGACAGAGCTCCCTATAGAGGTGCCAGAGTGGTTAGACTCCTGAGAAGGAGACCTAGACCTTCTGGGCACACTCTTAATCCTTCCTGGGGGGACAAAGAGGGCATCATTCTGATCATCCTCATCATCTTCCACAGGAGGGATTGGGTTATCCAGGTCAGGGTCATTGTCACCCTCCTGGCCAGTTTCAGAGGGGGCTGGGGGTATTGGTACCCCTGGCCTCCTCCTCTTCTTCTGCCCCACCCTCAGCTCCTACCCCTTCAGTCCCTACAGGCTTACTAAGGTCATAAGCCACCAACAACTCCTTGAGGTGTTGGGTGGTGGGGCTTTGGCCTGTCCTTATTTTTCTCAAGTTGCATAAAGCTCTCAATTCCAAGAATGGGAGTGTATCATACTTGGAGGGTGGAAGCTCAATGGCTTCCTGCAAGGATTCTTTAGATCCTACCCTTAAAGACATTACTAGTGTGGTGTGGTGTATGCACTACCTACTCTAGTGTGGCCTACTAAACTCTCTTGAGTTGTAGAAAGGGTTGTGCTATCCCTTAACACACAACTCTAAGTTCAGTAGAACTTACTGTTATTCTAAGCTTAAATTATATGTACCTTAGGTACCTTTAGTGGTTTTCAGTTGATCAATTCAATTGAGATTATCTGGTAAAACAATAGCAAGCTGGAATCCCACACGCTGCACACCAATGTGAGAAGTTGGCCTGGCATATGCTGTCCACTAATTATAGTGGGCACCTTGCACCAGTCCAAATCGACTCTTATGGTAGGTAGGTTAAAGACAACCTTATTGAAAGCTATCCTAGTGGTAGCTATGGAGAGCAGCCTTCAGGCTAAGTCTTGAAGGAATGTAAAGCAGCTTGTTTTACCAGTCTATAATCTCTTGAGTGACCAAATGAAAGAGCACCACACCAGGTATATATTCAAAATATATGTATTTATTACTAAACACACCCCTCTAGTCTCTTTATGAGGCTAGAGTTCGAAGTACATAAGTTATAAGATCTTAAATCACAATAATAGCACAAATACACGTTTGGGCCCTAGGGGCGTACCAAACCATATACCAATAAAGTGGTATGCGAACCACGACTGAACTAGACACTAGGCCTAGAGCCTCTAGAAGTGCTTGGACCACAAGGAACCACCCAAGGTAGTGACACAGGGGACCCACGGGAGACGCGTGCAGTGTAAATACACAACCGCGATACGCCGTTAACTTCTATGGAGAAAGTCGGGATCGGGAAAATAGAGGAAAGGGACACTTAGAAGAGGACTAGGACAAAACCCTTTGAGATCTAGGACTTTGAAGAGTCTCTACCCACGGGAGCACCGGAGTACTCGTGTTACCTCACCCAGGGAAGCCGGGTGCATAGGTGCCTTTCGGGGTCGGGTTTCGTCGTCGATTCGAATGGCGATCTGCTGCAAAGTGCTGCTGGCGGCCAAGAGAAAAGTGTCCGGGTGGATCCAAGAGTGGATCGGAGTTCTGGTGAACCTGAAAGCAGAGGGGACAGAGTCTGGGTCACTAGCCAGTGACCAGGAAGGCGATGGACAGATGTCCACCGATGTCGAGTGCTTCAGGTGCGTTGACGGTCGTCTTGACTCTTCAGCCACGAGGTCCGGGAGGTGTTGTCGGCAACCAGGAGCAGGATTCGGGCTGGTGCTCGATGTCTGTCGAGTGCTGAGGTGTCGGCGACCGGATTGGACCCAACAAGCCTTGGCAACGGCAAGTCTTGAGTAAGATGTAGATCGTCGATGGTGCAGACCAGCAAGGTCTGTGGAACTCACGCAGCGAGGGTAAGTGAGGGCAGGCCTGGAGCAACCAGGATGCCAAGTAAGGAAAAGATTGGCCTTCGTTGAGGGCTACTAGCTAACGGGCTAGCGACCGCGAAGGAGCCTCGTGACGCCGCACGTGGAGCTGGCTTGCAGGACACTCGTGGAGTGGGGGCCAGTGATCTTCGGTGCAGGTGGTGCTGGAGGCTAGGGCTACTCGGAGCCCAAAGCACGACTTCTTGGGAGACCCAGAAGATGGTGCACTTGCAAATGTGCTCGGTGTCCAGGGGTCACGGTCTCAAGTCACCCACGATAGCCATGGGCCTCAGCTTTGCTGGGGACTCAGGGTAGCCTCGGGGAAGTCTGAGAATCCACCTCTGGTGATGCGATGACTTCGGCGTCCGACGGGAGCTTCAGTAATGCGAACCGGACAGATGCTTCTTTGGTGCCTGCCAAGCAGGGGAGTCACTCCTTGACCCCAAGGGAGATTCTTCAGTCCTCTAATCTTGTCGTAGAGCGTCGAAGGTCCAGGATTCAGTGTCAGAGTTTCGTCCAGGTATAATCTAAAGTCCTAAGGACTGGGTTCCTACCTTTATTCTAAAAATAGGGGTTGGACTACTCTGTGGCCCCACCTATGGGTGGGTCAGGGCAGAGGGGTGGCTACACCCCTTTCCCTTTGTCCAGTTCGCGCCAAAGCAGGGGCTGCAAGCCCCTGATCCGGTTTGAACTGGGGTATGCACAGGGACACCAAATGTGCCCCCAGTGCAGGACTTCAAAGCACCCGAAAGTGCTCCCGCCCAGCCCCAATACACATTATCCTGTCTGGGGAGGTGGTCACACCTCCCTGGGACAGGAAACCTATTGTCCAGGCCTCCCCTGCCGGAGTTTCGTCCAGCAGCAGGAGGCCAGACTCGTGTCTGTGGCAGCAGCATCCATTTTGTGATGCCAGGGCTCTGGAAAGAAGTTACCGGACTCGTCAGAGTTAACATGTCTTTCCCTCTAGAAGGGTGGAATGCTACCCCCGCCGCCAGGATTGGCGGGGGGTAGTATTCCAAGATGTTTGACACCAAACACGACATGTTTAGGTGCAGCCATTCCAAAGTTAGCATTTTACCGCGAGGATATAATGCGCTTAAGAGTATATGGTCAGGCTGCACTACAAACAGCATCAGAGATGGTCTCCGAACGCTGCAGAGGGGCCCTGCTCATGCAGGGGCACCCTCTCACATAGGAACCATGCACTCTGCCTTTAGGATTGATAAGGCCTGCCTTAGGAGTGACTTATAGGTTTATATGTGTGTATGTATTTCGTGATATAGGTAACCTATATCACAGTAAGGGGTGCTTGCACCACCTTACCCAGGCTGCAGTAGCAGACCTGTGGTGTCAGTTTGGATGGCCTTCCAGGGGTGGCATAATACATGCTGCAGCCCCTGGCAGGCCTCTGAGGTACCTATGCCCTTGGTACATAGTATACCATATACTAGGGACTTATAAGGGCACTCCAGATCCCAATCAGAGATGTGCCTAAGGCACATGGAAACCATTTTAGAGAGGAAGCAGCTAGGCTGGGGTTCTGATTAGCAGGGCCCCAGCCAGACTAATGTCGAAAAACAGTGAAGCATCAGCAAAAAGTGGGGGTACCCATGTGAAGCAGATCCTACTCTCCTACACAGAGTAGCACTGCCTTATAATTTGACAATGGGAGCAGACTATCATCTCTCACTGCGTGAGGGACTGGTGGGCCTACATATCCTGGAATATTAAATATCTACATTTCTCTGTGCATCAGCATTACTGGGGGAATGTCTACAGGTTATGCATTGGTGACAGATAGGCTTGATTACACCAATGACATGCTTTTAGGTCTGCTAAAATACTATATCAGAATGAAATCAGAAGCTGCTCAAATGCTGCTTTATTAGCCAAGACGAAGCTCTGCAGTCCAACACCAGTTACTCTAGTGCCTGATGGCACAGAGAATCTACTTCAGGCAGTTTTTTCTTTGAATAAATGAAAATAAAATAAGTGCCGGTGCCCAAACCTTTTCTTAGAAGGACCACTGCCCATTTCCCTTACTACAAATGCCTACTTCTACCATAGCGGTTGCGCATTTCCACAACCACACCACCCAGAGAAAGAAAGTGAAACATGGTAACATCTTCCTCAAGGAGGATTCTGGGAGTTCGCATACTGTGAACATTTTGCAACAAGCATTAGCAAGGATTAGCATTAATTAGTTCCACCTGTCCTGCTCACCTTGGTCAATAAGGGCATCCGGCCAGCAGTTTTGTCTTTATTTTCAGCATCGAGATTCCATAAATAGATGACCGCCTTGCTGTATAGGAACTTGCTAACATAACCACATTAATTATCCATTCAGTAATTTGCAGGGCCACTGAAATTATACAATCCAGCCGCCACAGTGTTTTTGCATAATTATTGATTTTCCCATTTTTAATTGTTGCATTTCCCATTTTTAACGAAAAACAAATGTTTGTAGCTCAAACAGATCAACAGTCACTAATAATGCAGTGACGCTTTTTTCTGTGTAGCGGAAGGCACTTGGCAAAGTTGACTGTTCACCTTGGTGTTGTATGTTGGTATATTTGAGTGTTAAACTAGAACGAATAAGATGAAACATTTTTCCAGAAAGTGTTACCATGTTTATAAATGACAAAATAATGAACTAATACTATTACAAAATGCGCCGCATTATGCTGCACAATTCGTGTTTTCTTGCTCCATAATTTAGTAAACCCTTCCACAAACTTTGGTCCTCCATTGCTGCGTAATTCCAGTGGCCCTGGTAATGTGGTGTTTTTTATCTTTTTCACATTTTGAGCCTTTTTCCCATTGTAAGGGTGGCACTTTCTACAATATCTAGGCGGGAGGAGAGACGGGAAAAAATAGTGAGGGGCAAGAAAATGCACGTGAATATTCACACGGACATGTACTTACTGAGCACACAGTTTGGTATGTTCGGTTTCCATTGTCTGTTTGTTTGACACTCTATCGTTTCACTGCCACTCAAATAGAAGCCAGGGTCACACTGAAATGTAACAAACGTCGAGACTCTGTATCCAGTTTCTAATCCAGACTGAAACGTTTCCTTATTTCCAAGGAATATATGCCCATTTGCAATCTCAGGTTCCGGACAGCTGGCCCCTTAAAAACAAAGGGAATAATGTAAATTACCCTAAGGGTGGGTCATGTCGCGCGTAATAGTGAACTGGTTAGCAGTTTGACATCTGCATATATCAGACCAGCACAAGCCATTAGTACAACATAATGACTAGAGTATTCTTTCTCGTATTCCCACCTTTAGCATGCACATTTTGAAAATTTTATTTGAATCAGTTGAAATAAAACCCCGACAAATCCTTCGATATTGGAAGACAAATTGATATTTTATTGCTGAAGGTCTGGGACTTTGCCCATCGCTGTTGTCCTCCCTGAAATATTGCTGGGTTGGGGAATTGGAAGTTAGTTTAGGGTATTAAAGTGAAACAGAGATAATTGGATTAGACAGCCTAATGAGCAGGGGCGGCTCCTCCATGTGGGCGGAGAAGCGTCGCCCCACTGCTTTCTCGCAGTGCGAGAAGCAGACACATAAAATGGTATTTTAAATACCATTTTATGTTTCCGCTTCTCGCACTGCGAGAAAGCAGAAGGGTATGCCTGGTTGGGGGCGGGCGGTTGGGCGTGCCTGCTCCAGTTAGGGGAGGAGTGGCTTGCCCACTGTCGTGGGTGCTGACTGTTTGGTCGGCCCCAGGGCCAACCAAACCAGTCATGCACACTCTGCATTTTCTCTATGTAGGCTGCATGAAATGTAGGCTGCCATTGCAGCTTTTTGATTGGTTTAGGGGAGGAGAGGGAGGCTGCCTGCTTCCTGTAAGGCTTTAGGCGCCGAGAGGAGACGCGACGCGGGACCGGAGGCAAAGGTAAGTTTAAATTACATTTTTTAAAATTTTAATTAACATCCCCCCTCCCCGCGCTACCCCCCCTCCTACCCGCGAGGCATGCTGGCCGTGACGGCTAATGAGGGCATCCTCACAGCCAAGTTACTATTAACTGCTTATTATTAAATGCCCATTCTATTACTGCAAAAGGATGAATTAGCTCTGTTTATTACCTCCCATAGTATGGGTATCTTATTTGTTACAGAAACTTGGTTACATCACTCTTTCAATCCAGACTTTACAACTGCAATTCCCCAAGGCTATAATATTACCTGACATAACCACCGATATAAAAAAGGCAGCCAATTAGCAAATCTGACAGAGGATCTCTGTCTCAAAAGATTCTCCCATCATTAGCAGAATCATTTCTGTTTTAGATCTTCCTCAACAGCATTTGCTCTCTCTGGTGCACTTCTCTATCCAATTTTACAGCTCCTTTCATGCTTAAAGTTTCCACTTTTATAGTATTAGGAATGTTCATTTTTTGAATTGATGATATTAACCACTGGAGGTCAACTCCTGTTTGGGCCTACTATCCACTCATGATTTCAAGCAGAGTTGACCAAGAAACACACATTGCGGGTATATCTTGGATGCCAATTTTGCTCCAAGTACTTTATTCGGGGTCAATCAACCAGTTCCACTGGGTTGGCCTGACTACCCTGATATACCAACAACAAGGAGGAGTCTACCCTCGAGGACAGAGAAATCTGTTTATTCAGCACGGAGGATGCAGAAAGGAAGTAAAGAATAGAATTTTTTCTAAGAAGACCCCTCACTCACCAACCTAGTTGGTGACATGCTTCATCATTGGGGTCCCACCCGAATAGCCGAATGCTACCCGGGTGTGCTGCGACACCTGATTACAGTGGAGCGGGTTGGTTTGAACAGCAGTGATAGTGCAAAGTGAGTGCCAAAAGGTGGTGAATATTAAAAATTGTCAAAGTTTGACTCCCTACAGGAATTTAATATGGAGTAACTCGACAATATTAAAAACAGTATAAGACCCTAATCAGGCTAAATTGACCTGTAGTGTCTAAGTGAAAAAGGTGATGGTCTACATGTTTCAACCTGTAATGGAATTGCAAGGTTTTCGTCAGGACCGGAAGAAAAGCCCGGGTGGTCTACACACTCTAAGGTGTACCCAACCCAGGGCCCATGGATAAAAAGCCACACCAGTATTACTCACTGTATGGCATTCCCTCATCAAGTCAAATCTAGGGAGAAATCTGAAAGAGAAAAAATGTCACAAGTACATTTTACACTTTAATCATGTGTTAATACATGAACCAAAATGCTCCTCTCACACACGAGGTAACACCAGTGAACGAATGATGCATACTCAACTGTAACGTGCTGTCTCACAGGCACTACCAACAAATTCATGCAGTGTCACTGTGATGAATGTATGTGAGAAATAACTGGATCTGAGTTGTTCGAAAGGTCGCTAGGACCGGAAAAGGGAACAACCAATAAACAAGCTTATTAGCAGAAGAACGGGTGCTTACAAATAAGCATACCGCAGAAACCCTCACACTATCAGTTGTGGGGAAAAAATATATATAACCGTGCCTATTCGCAAGCGGCGAATGCTTAGATATAAGCAAGCCGAAGTGACTGCAAAACTATGTACAAGGGAGGAAGGGGAAAAAAGGTTAAAATCTTACTGGCGGCTTCAATCGGCCGTGCCCCATGAGAACCGGGGGAAGGCGCTGGCTCTTAGTCAAACACTGAGGAAATAAAAAAGTATTACAAATGGGGCGCCCCTGCCTGCGAAGGAAATCATGGAGCAGCGGAGTCCACCCGCAAATTGAGAGGTCACTTACTTCATCAAACCATGCCACCTGTGTCTGCACCTACTTGGTAGTCCCTCGCGGATCTCCGAGGTTAACCGGGTAAGTGGCATGGCGGCTTATGAGCGTTAGAGTGATGTTTCCGGGTACGCCCACAACAACGCGTGGCGTGCGGTGACGTCAGCCCGCCGTGTTGATGTTAGGAAAGAACGGTGTGGATGAAAGAACGATGTGGCTGTTATCAGCCGATATGGTCGTTCTGAAACCAGAGTGCAGCGGTAATTGGCTGAATGAAAACACAGTACAACAGAGGAAAAAGGAGTACTCCTACTGGAGCTAGTGTCAATAAATTAAATTAAAGAGCTATTGGAATGAAAAGCGGTGGTTATTACAAACTGACACAAAAGAAAGGCAAATATGGGATGTAGATTGTTAAAATGAACAGAAATGACAGTAAATTGATTTATCTATTCAATACAGAATTCCATGGGATACCATCGTTCAGTCCCTCTTTTTGTGTAGAGAGCCTGTACACCCAACGCTGCTCTTTCTCGAATAGACGCTGCTGTGTGCTGTGATCAGGTTTTATTTGCTCTATAATAGTCCATTGCATATCATTGGGAGTATGTCCCACCCTTAAGAAATGCTCTGTCAGTTTTGTAGTGGTTTTTCTACATCTGATTGTACTCCGATGTTCGCAGATTCTCTGCTTAATTTTCCTACTCGTCATCCCCACATACCGAAGATTGCATGGGCATGTGATGAGATATACTACATTTTGGCTGTTACAATTGGTATGGACACGTTGGGTCCAGACTTTTCCAAGTTCTAGGTTAAGTGTTTTGGTGTGACTTGTCAAATGGCAGACGCTACAATTCCCACAGGGAAAATGGCCCACAATATTAGGAAGGCCCCAAGCGTTAAGAACAGTTTGTGTGTTATCCCTGGTTTGTTTTTTAGGGCGTGTATTGACCAAGGAATCTTTCAGGCTTCTTGCACGTTTAAATGAAAACAGAGGTTTTAGCCAAAGGAGATTCCCCGTGCCCAGGATGCCCCAGTGTTTATTGATGCAACGGGTCACCAAATTAGAAGCTGTACTGTATGTAGTGACACATGTTAAGGGTATCTCCTCTTCACGTCTGTTTTTGTTTTCTAGTAGGGCCTCCCGTGGTTGATTTCGGGCCCTCTTTTGGCACTTATTGAGGATTTTTTCTGGATAACCTCTCTCTGTAAGTTTGGTTATCAGGTCCCTAGCCTGGGTACGATAATCGTTGATCTTACTACAGTTGCGGCGCAACCGAAGATACTGGCCATATGGTAAATTCTCTTTGAGGGGCCTCGGGTGGAAACTTTCAAATCTAAGTAGGTTATTCTTGGCAGTGGGCTTGTGTTGTGTCCTGGTTTCAAGACCCCCATTTTCCTTAGTGATCACTACATCGAGGAACACCAAGGTGTCAGGGTCCTTCGTGTGGGTAAACCTCAAGTTATGGTCACATGTGTTAACCCATGCGAAGAATTCAGTCAAAACATCATCAGGGCCCTGCCAGATGACAAGAATGTCGTCAATGTACCTTCTCCAGAACTTGACATATGACGAGAAAGGATTAGAGTCATTGAGTATAAATTTCTTCTCAAAGTTAAAGACATAGAGTCCAGCTACACTCGGAGCAAAGGTACTACCCATAGAAGTTCCTCCAATCTGAAGGTACAATTTACCCTCAAATTCGAAGTAGTTCTTTTTTAGGGCTAGTCTAGCACAATCAAGAATGAAGCCCCTGGGTGTAGGAAAGTCCACTCTGTCTCATCTAATGCTATTCTCAATACTTCCAAGGTGTCATCTTGGGGCATACTGGTGTAAAGACTTTCTATGTCCATGCTGACTAGGATGGTGGAGTCATCGACCGTCAGCTCCTTCAGTAGATTGAGGAGACTCTTAGTATCCTGTAGATAGGTCTCGGTGTTCTGGACCATAGTTTTTAGAAAAAAATCACAGAACCTAGACAAGGGTTCCAGTAGGGACCCTATTCCTGAGACAATGGGTCTGCCAGGGGGAGGAAACTTATCCTTGTGCATTTTCGGGAGAGTATAGAAATATGGGACCTTCCCTTCGGTGTTGGTAAGATACTCCGATTCATGTTGGGATATGAAACCATTAGCTTCAGCCAGCTTCACCATTGACCTGATTTCTACCTGGAGGTCCATTGTGGGGTCAGATGTTAGTGGAAGATAATTACTCACATCCGAGAGTAGTCTAAGACATTCTGCCTGATGGGCATTTTTGTCCTGCACGACAACTCCACCCCCCTTATCTGCTTGTTTTATCACTATATCCTCACAGTTTTTAAGGCTTTCCAAAGCCGTGATCTCTGCCTTACTCATATTAAAAAATGGTTGTTTGATTTCCAATTTTTCCACATCGTTGAAAACAGCTTGTTCGAAGGCAGAAACCTCCACCGGGATGGTGTGGGGGGGTGGGATGAATGAGGATTTTAGACGTAGACCCGTGGTACATTGGTCGTTAGTGGAAGGATTATTACCTTGTTTCTCAAAAAAAGCTTTGAGCTTAAGTTTCCGAAAAAAACCGGACAATTCGCATTGGAGATTAAATTTGTCTAGTTTTTGGGTGGGAACAAAACCCAGGCCTCTATTGAGCACCTTCTCTTCCAGTGTGGTGAGTGGTCTGGAGGCCAAGTTGGTGACTAGACCCTGTTGTTGCTTGTCCCTGGCTAGACCCTGTTGTTGCTTGTCCCTGGCTGGGATTCCCTCACTTTGCTCCGAGTGTAGTTGCCCACCGGGTTCTCGTCCTCCCACTGGACCTGGCCTCGTCCTTTCCTTCTCCCTCGCCCCCTCCGCCCCTGCCTAAAAAAGGCGGTCTAAAGGGGTTTTGGGGAAATATGGGCTGTCCAAAAGGAGGATGCCACCCGTAGATGGGGTATTGCTGCTGTGGATTAAAGGGTGGTTAGTGTGGATTAAAGGGTTGTTGGTATCCCCCCACTAGATGATTATTATATGGCGGCCACCCGTTCTGAAGTCTATTTCTACCTCTTTGTCTGGATCTCTCGCTCCCTGTACTTGAGTCACTGCTGGCTGTAGAGTCATTGCTGGACATATCGGACTCTCTCTCGGCTCTAATTGGGGCTACAAAATCTGGATCTGAGTAGGGGTAGGTCTTCACGTATGAAAACCGTTTCAGATCCTTCTGAAATTTCTGAACCTTCTGTTGAGTAAGGTTGTCTTTATACTCATTAATCTCTTTATTGAGCTCATCTAGTTTCTTTTTATAGCCAGTAATGGTAGTCTTTATATGACTCTCTGTGAGCTGAATTTCGATCATTATTGCCTCAGAGAGTCTCAGGGCTGTCTTAAGAATAAGTACTATCCAGTCACGGGTACAGTGCCAAGCGATCTGAGCCCAGTCCTTCCTAAAAACAGGGTCATTGAGAAAGATCCGAGGGGCATTCGTAACCAGTAGACCTTTAGGTGCCATATTTGTCTTTAAGTATTCCTTCAGAATCGTACCATGGAGTATTGTCCTAATCCTGTTTCTTTTCATCTCTGTAAGTTTCTCCCAATCAGTTGTCTGTGATATTGTTTGTGCTATGCTAGCATCAGCAAACAGTGAAGAATCGCCTAAAAGAGCGTCAACTTCCTCAGTGGTGTAAGATAGTCCTTGATTCTCTCCCATAGTGAAGCAGTCAAACGAATTAATTAAGAGGAAAACACTCTCGCAGCTGTGCGCTGCCGTAGTAAGCGAAACAAAAAAGAGAGGTAGGGTTTTTTTTTTTTTATATATTAGAAATAATATATAAAGGGAGTACTCCTAATCCCCAAAAGGTAATGATAAATCAACAGCAAGGAGGAGTCTACCCTCAAGGACAGAGAAATCTGCTTATTCAGCACGGAGGATGCAGAAAGGAAGTAAAGAATAGAATTTTTTCTAAGAAGACCCCTCACTCACCAACCTAGTTGGTGACATGCTTCATCATTGGGGTCCCACCCGAATAGCCGAATGCTACCCGGGTGTGCTGCGACACCTGATTACAGTGGAGCGGGTTGGTTTGAACAGCAGTGATAGTGCAAAGTGAGTGCCAAAAGGTGGTGAATATTAAAAATTGTCAAAGTTTGACTCCCTACAGGAATTTAATATGGAGTAACTCGACAATATTAAAAACAGTATGAGACCCTAATCAGGCTAAATTGACCTGTAGTGTCTAAGTGAAAAAGGTGATGGTCTACATGTTTCAACCTGTAATGGAATTGCAAGGTTTTCGTCAGGACCGGAAGAAAAGCCCGGGTGGTCTACACACTCTAAGGTGTACCCAACCCAGGGCCCATGGATAAAAAGCCACACCAGTATTACTCACTGTATGGCATTCCCTCATCAAGTCAAATCTAGGGAGAAATCTGAAAGAGAAAAAATGTCACAAGTACATTTTACGCTTTAATCATGTGTTAATGCATGAACCAAAATGCTCCTCTCACACACGAGGTAACACCAGTGAACGAATGATGCATACTCAAGTGTAACGTGCTGTCTCACAGGCACTACCAACAAATTCATGCGGTGTCACTGTGATGAATGAATGTGAGAAATAACTGGATCTGAGTTGTTCGAAAGGTCGCTAAGACCGGAAAAGGGAACAAACAATAAACAAGCTTATTAGCAGAAGAACGGGTGCTTACAAATAAGCATACCGCAGAAACCCTCACACTATCAGTTGTGGGGGAAAAAAATATATATGACCGTGCCTATTCGCAAGCGGCGAATGCTTAGATATAAGCAAGCCGAAGTGACTGCAAAACTATGTACAAGGGAGAAAGGGGAAAAAGGTTAAAATCTTACTAGCGGCTTCAATCGGCCGTGCCCCATGAGAACCGGGGGAAGGCGCTGGCTCTTAGTCAAACACTGAGGAAATAAAAAAGTATTACAAATGGGGCGCCCCTGCCTGCGAAGGAAATCATGGAGCAGCGGAGTCCACCCGCAGATTGAGAGGTCACTTACTTCATCAAACCATGCCACCTGTGTCTGCACCTACTTGGTAGTCCCTCGCGGATCTCCGAGGTTAACCGGGTAAGTGGCATGGCGGCTTATGAGCGTTAGAGTGGTGTTTCCGGGTACGCCCACAACAACGCGCGGCGCGCGGTGACGTCAGCCCGCCGTGTTGATGTTAGGAAAGAACGGTGTGGATGAAAGAACGATGTGGCTGTTAACAGCCGATATGGTCGTTCTGAAACCAGAGTGCAGCGGTAATTGGCTGAATGAAAACACAGTACAACAGAGGAAAAAGGAGTACTCCTACTGGAGCTAGTGTCAATAAATTAAATTAAAGAGCTATTGGAATGAAAAGCGGTGGTTATTACAAACTGACACAAAAGAAAGGCAAATATGGGATGTAGATTGTTAAAATGAACAGAAATGACAGTAAATTGATTTATCTATTCAATACAGAATTCCATGGGATACCATCGTTCAGTCCCTCTTTTTGTGTAGAGAGCCTGTACACCCAACGCTGCTCTTTCTCGAATAGACGCTGCTGCGTGCTGTGATCAGGTTTTATTTGCTCTATAATAGTCCTTTGCATATCATTGGGAGTATGTCCCACCCTTAAGAAATGCTCTGTCAGTTTTGTAGTGGTTTTTCTACATCTGATTGTACTCTGATGTTCGCAGATTCTCTGCTTAATTTTCCTACTCGTCATCCCCACATACCGAAGATTGCATGGGCATGTGATGAGGTATACTACATTTTGGCTGTTACAATTGGTATGGACACGTTGGGTCCAGACTTTTCCAAGTTCTAGGTTAAGTGTTTTGGTGTGACTTGTCAAATGGCAGACGTACAATTCCCACAGGGAAAATGGCCCACAATATTAGGAAGGCCCCAAGCGTTAAGAACAGTTTGTGTGTTATCCCTGGTTTGTTTTTTAGGGCGTGTATTGACCAAGGAATCTTTCAGGCTTCTTGCACGTTTAAATGAAAACAGAGGTTTTTCCCAATGGAGATTCCCCGTGCCCAGGATGCCCCAGTGTTTATTGATGGAACGGGTCACCAAATTAGAAGCTGTACTGTATGTAGTGACACATGTTAAGGGTATCTCTTCTTCACGTCTGTTTTTGTTTTCTAGTAGGGCCTCCCGTGGTTGATTTCGGGCCCTCTTTTGGCACTTATTGAGGATTTTTTCTGGATGACCTCTCTCTGTAAGTTTGGTTGTCAGGTCCCTAGCCTGGGTACGATAATCGTTGATCTTACTACAGTTGCGGCGCAATTGAAGATACTGGCCATACGGTAAATTCTCTTTGAGGGGCCTCGGGTGGAAACTTTCAAATCTAAGTAGGTTATTCTTGGCAGTGGGCTTGTGGTGTGTCCTGGTTTCAAGACCCCCATTTTCCTTAGTGATCACTACATCGAGGAACACCAAGGTGTCAGGGTCCTTCGTGTGGGTAAACCTCAAGTTATGGTCACATGTGTTAACCCATGCGAAGAATTCAGTCAAAACATCATAATTTTGTGTCAGTTTGTAATAACCACCGCTTTTCATTCCAATAGCTCTTTAATTTAATTTATTGACACTAGCTCCAGTAGGAGTACTCCTTTTTCCTCTGTTGTACTGTGTTTTCATTCAGCCAATTACCGCTGCACTCTGGTTTCAGAACGACCATATCGGCTGATAACAGCCACATCGTTCTTTCATCCACACCGTTCTTTCCTAACATCAACACGGCGGGCTGACGTCACCGCGCGCCGCGCGTTGTTGTGGGCGTACCCGGAAACATCACTCCAACGCTCATAAGCCGCCATGCCACTTACCCGGTTAACCTCGGAGATCCGCGAGGGACTACCAAGTAGGTGCAGACACAGGTGGCATGGTTTGATGAAGTAAGTGACCTCTCAATCTGCGGGTGGACTCCGCTGCTCCATGATTTCCTTCACAGGCAGGGGCGCCCCATTTGTAATACTTTTTTATTTCCTCAGTGTTTGACTAAGAGCCAGCGCCTTCCCCCGGTTCTCATGGGGCACGGCCGATTGAAGCCGCCAGTAAGATTTTAACCTTTTTTCCCCTTCCTCCCTTGTACATAGTTTTGCAGTCACTTCGGCTTGCTTATATCTAAGCATTTGCCGCTTGCGAATAGGCACGGTTAAATATATTTTTTCCCCACAACTGATAGTGTGAGGGTTTCTGCGGTATGCTTATTTGTAAGCACCCGTTCTTCTGCTAATAAGCTTGTTTATTGGTTGTTCCCTTTTCCGGTCCTAGCGACCTTTCGAACAACTCAGATCCAGTTATTTCTCACATTCATTCATCACAGTGACACCGCATGAATTTGTTGGTAGTGCCTGTGAGACAGCACGTTACACTTGAGTATGCATCATTCGTTCACTGGTGTTACCTCGTGTGTGAGAGGAGCATTTTGGTTCATGTATTAACACATGATTAAAGTGTAAAATGTACTTGTGACATTTTTTCTCTTTCAGATTTCTCCCTAGATTTGACTTGATGAGGGAATGCCATACAGTGAGTAATACTGGTGTGGCTTTTTATCCATGGGCCCTGGGTTGGGTACACCTTAGAGTGTGTAGACCACCCAGGCTTTTCTTCCGGTCCTGACGAAAACCTTGCAATTCCATTACAGGTTGAAACATGTAGACCATCACCTTTTTCACTTAGACACTACAGGTCAATTTAGCCTGATTAGGGTCTTATACTGTTTTTAATATTGTCGAGTTACTCCATATTAAATTCCTGTAGGGAGTCAAACTTTGACAATTTTTAATATTCACCACCTTTTGGCACTCACTTTGCACTATCACTGCTGTTCAAACCAACCCGCTCCACTGTAATCAGGTGTCGCAGCACACCCGGGTAGCATTCGGCTATTCGGGTGGGACCCCAATGATGAAGCATGTCACCAACTAGGTTGGTGAGTGAGGGGTCTTCTTAGAAAAAATTCTATTCTTTACTTCCTTTCTGCATCCTCCGTGCTGAATAAACAGATTTCTCTGTCCTCGAGGGTAGACTCCTCCTTGTTGTTGATTTATCATTACCTTTTGGGGATTAGGAGTACTCCCTTTATATATTATTTCTAATATATAAAAAAAACCCTACCTCTCTTTTTTGTTTCGCTTACTACGGCAGCGCACAGCTGCGAGAGTGTTTTCCTCTTAATTAATTCGTTTGACTGCTTCACTATGGGAGAGAATCAAGGACTATCTTACACCACTGAGGAAGTTGACGCTCTTTTAGGCGATTCTTCACTGTTTGCTGATGCTAGCATAGCACAAACAATATCACAGACAACTGATTGGGAGAAACTTACAGAGATGAAAAGAAACAGGATTAGGACAATACTCCATGGTACGATTCTGAAGGAATACTTAAAGACAAATATGGCACCTAAAGGTCTACTGGTTACGAATGCCCCTCGGATCTTTCTCAATGACCCTGTTTTTAGGAAGGACTGGGCTCAGATCGCATGGCATTGTACCCGTGACTGGATAGTACTTATTCTTAAGACAGCCCTGAGACTCTCTGAGGCAATAATGATCGAAATTCAGCTCACAGAGAGTCATATAAAGACTACCATTACTGGCTATAAAAGAAACTAGATGAGCTCAATAAAGAGATTAATGAGTATAAAGACAACCTGACTCAACAGAAGGTTCAGAAATTTCAGAAGGATCTGAAACGGTTTTCATACGTGAAGACCTACCCCTACTCAGATCCAGATTTTGTAGCCCCAATTAGAGCCGAGAGAGAGTCCGATATGTCCAGCAATGACTCTACAGCCAGCAGTGACTAAAGTACAGGGAGCGAGAGATCCAGACAAAGAGGTAGAAATAGACCTCAGAACGGGTGGCCGCCATATAATAATCATCTAGTGGGGGGATACCAACAACCCTTTAATCCACACCAACCACCCTTTAATCCACAGCAGCAATACCCCATCTACGGGTGGCATCCTCCTTTTGGACAGCCCATATTTCCCCAAAACCCCTTTAGACCGCCTTTTTTAGGCAGGGGCGGAAGGGGGCGAGGGAGAAGGAAAGGACGAGGCCAGGTCCAGTGGGAGGACGAGAACCCGGTGGGCAACTACACTCGGAGCAAAGTGAGGGAATCCCAGCCAGGGACAAGCAACAACAGGGTCTAGCCAGGGACAAGCAACAACAGGGTCTAGTCACCAACTTGGCCTCCAGACCACTCACCACACTAGAAGAGAAGGTGCTCAATAGAGGCCTGGGTTTTGTTCCCACCCAAAAACTAGACAAATTTAATCTCCAATGCGAATTGTCCGGTTTTTTTCGGAAACTTAAGCTCAAAGCTTTTTTGAGAAACAAGGTAATAATCCTTCCACTAACGACCAATGTACTACGGGTCTACGTCTAAAATCTTCATTCATCCCACCCCCACACCATCCCGGTGGAGGTTTCTGCCTTCGAACAAGCTGTTTTCAAAGATGTGGAAAAATTGGAAATCAAACAACCATTTTTTAATATGAGTAAGGCAGAGATCACGGCTTTGGAAAGCCTTAAAAACTGTGAGGATATAGTGATAAAACAAGCAGATAAGGGGGGTGGAGTTGTCGTGCAGGACAAAAATGCCTATCAGGCAGAATGTCTTAGACTACTCTCGGATGTGAGTAATTATCTTCCACTAACATCTGACCCCACAATGGACCTCCAGGTAGAAATCAGGTCGATGGTGAAGCTGGCTGACGCTAATGGTTTCATATCCCAACATGAATCGGAGTATCTTGCCAACACCGAAGGGAAGGTCCCATATTTCTATACTCTCCCGAAAATGCACAAGGATAAGTTTCCTCCCCCTGGCAGACCCATTGTCTCAGGAATAGGGTCCCTACTGGAACCCTTGTCTAGGTTCTGTGATTTTTTTCTAAAAACTATGGTCCAGAACACCGAGACCTATCTACAGGATACTAAGAGTCTCCTCAATCTACTGAAGGAGCTGACGGTCGATGACTCCACCATCCTAGTCAGCATGGACATAGAAAGTCTTTACACCAGTATCCCCCAAGATGACACCTTGGAAGTATTGAGAATAGCATTAGATGAGACAGAGTGGACTTACACTACAGCCAGGGGCTTCATTCTTGATTGTGCTAGACTAGCCCTAAAAAAGAACTACTTCGAATTTGAGGGTAAATTGTACCTTCAGATTGGAGGAACTTCTATGGGTAGTACCTTTGCTCCGAGTGTAGCTGGACTCTATGTCTTTAACTTTGAGAAGAAATTTATACTCAATGACTCTAATCCTTTCTCGTCATATGTCAAGTTCTGGAGAAGGTACATTGACGACATTCTTGTCATCTGGCAAGGCCCTGATGATGTTTTGACTGAATTCTTCGCATGGGTTAACACATGTGACCATAACTTGAGGTTTACCCACACGAAGGACCCTGACACCTTGGTGTTCCTCGATGTAGTGATCACTAAAGAAAATGGGGGTCTTGAAACCAGGACACACCACAAGCCCACTGCCAAGAATAACCTACTTAGATTTGAAAGTTTCCACCCGAGGCCCCTCAAAGAGAATTTACCATATGGCCAGTATCTTCGGTTGCGCCGCAACTGTAGTAAGATCAACGATTATCGTACCCAGGCTAGGGACCTGACAACCAAACTTACAGAGAGAGGTTATCCAGAAAAAACCCTCAATAAGTGCCAAAAGAGGGCCCGAAATCAACCACGGGAGGCCCTACTAGAAAACAAAAACAGACGTGAAGAGGAGATACCCTTAACATGTGTCACCACATACAGTACAGCTTCTAATCTGGTGACCCGTTCCATCAATAAACACTGGGGCATCCTGGGCACGGGGAATCTCCATTGGGAAAAACCTCTGTTTTCATTTAAACGTGCAAGAAGCCTGAAAGATTCCTTGGTCAATACACGTCCTAAAAAACAAACCAGGGATAACACACAAACTGTTCTTAACGCTTGGGGCCTTCCTAATATTGTGGGCCATTTTCCCTGTGGGAATTGTAGCGTCTGCCATTTGACAAGTCACACCAAAACACTTAACTTAGAACTTGGAAAAGTCTGGACCCAACGTGTCCATACCAATTGTAACAGCCAAAATGTAGTTTACCTCATCACATGCCCATGCAATCTTCGGTATGTGGGGATGACGAGTAGGAAAATTAAGCAGAGAATCTGCGAACATCGGAGTACAATCAGATGTAGAAAAACCACTACAAAACTGACAGAGCATTTCTTAAGGGTGGGACATACTCCCAATGATATGCAATGGACTATTATAGAGCAAATAAAACCTGATCACAGCACGCAGCAGCGTCTATTCGAGAAAGAGCAGCGTTGGGTGTACAGGCTCTCTACACAAAAAGAGGGACTGAACGATGGTATCCCATGGAATTCTGTATTGAATAGATAAATCAATTTACTGTCATTTCTGTTCATTCTAACAATCTACATCCCATATTTGCCTTTCTTTTGTGTCAGTTTGTAATAACCACCGCTTTTCATTCCAATAGCTCTTTAATTTAATTTATTGACACTAGCTCCAGTAGGAGTACTCCTTTTTTCCTCTGTTGTACTGTGTTTTCATTCAGCCAATTACCGCTGCACTCTGGTTTCAGAACGACCATATCGGCTGTTAACAGCCACATCGTTCTTTCATCCACACCGTTCTTTCCTAACATCAACATGGCGGGCTGACGTCACCGCGCGCCGCGCGTTGTTGTGGGCGTACCCGGAAACACCACTCTAACGCTCATAAGCCGCCATGCCACTTACCCGGTTAACCTCGGAGATCCGCGAGGGACTACCAAGTAGGTGCAGACACAGGTGGCATGGTTTGATGAAGTAAGTGACCTCTCAATCTGCGGGTGGACTCCGCTGCTCCATGATTTCCTTCGCAGGCAGGGGCGCCCCATTTGTAATACTTTTTATTTCCTCAGTGTTTGACTAAGAGCCAGCGCCTTCCCCCGGTTCTCATGGGGCACGGCCGATTGAAGCCGCTAGTAAGATTTTAACCTTTTTCCCCTTCCTCCCTTGTACATAGTTTTGCAGTCACTTCGGCTTGCTTATATCTAAGCATTCGCCGCTTGCGAATAGGCACGGTCATATATATTTTTTTCCCCCACAACTGATAGTGTGAGGGTTTCTGAGGTATGCTTATTTGTAAGCACCCGTTCTTCTGCTAATAAGCTTGTTTATTGGTTGTTCCCTTTTCCGGTCCTAGCGACCTTTCGAACAACTCAGATCCAGTTATTTCTCACATTCATTCATCACAGTGACACCGCATGAATTTGTTGGTAGTGCCTGTGAGACAGCACGTTACACTTGAGTATGCATCATTCGTTCACTGGTGTTACCTCGTGTGTGAGAGGAGCATTTTGGTTCATGTATTAACACATGATTAAAGTGTAAAATGTACTTGTGACATTTTTTCTCTTTCAGATTTCTCCCTAGATTTGACTTGATGAGGGAATGCCATACAGTGAGTAATACTGGTGTGGCTTTTTATCCATGGGCCCTGGGTTGGGTACACCTTAGAGTGTGTAGACCACCCGGGCTTTTCTTCCGGTCCTGACGAAAACCTTGCAATTCCATTACAGGTTGAAACATGTAGACCATCACCTTTTTCACTTAGACACTACAGGTCAATTTAGCCTGATTAGGGTCTTATACTGTTTTTAATATTGTCGAGTTACTCCATATTAAATTCCTGTAGGGAGTCAAACTTTGACAATTTTTAATATTCACCAACTTTTGGCACTCACTTTGCACTATCACTGCTGTTCAAACCAACCCGCTCCACTGTAATCAGGTGTCGCAGCACACCCGGGTAGCATTCGGCTATTCGGGTGGGACCCCAATGATGAAGCATGTCACCAACTAGGTTGGTGAGTGAGGAGTCTTCTTAGAAAAAATTCTATTCTTTACTTCCTTTCTGCATCCTCCGTGCTGAATAAGCAGATTTCTCTGTCCCATGAGGGTAGACTCCTCCTTGCTGTTGATTTATCATTACCTTTTGGGGATTAGGAGTACTCCCTTTATATATTATTTCTAATATATAAAAAAAACCCTACCTCTCTTTTTTGTTTCGCTTACCCTGATATACCCTCAATAGGCCATCACAAGGGGGAAATGGACAGCCTCAGGGTCCGCAGTGCCTTCACTGTGCTGAATGGGGGCATATAGCCCGCCAGTGCCTGTAATGGGTTCGAGCAGCAGAACCCATGGAAGTAGGGTATACCAAATAGCAAATATTGGCCACAGAGACAGTTCCAGGTCACTATAGGTAGTAGGTCTATCTCAATGGCAGGGCCCTCTATGCATTGCTGGATACAGGTTGCTACTGCACGGTAATCAGCCAGGACTTGGTCCCAACAACTCAGACGATAGAGGGAAAATATGTACAAGTCACTTGTGTGCATGGGGATAAGAAAACATACCTGGTGGCAGAAGTATTAATAGAAATTAAAGGGGATCCTCAGATATGGAAGGTAGGGATCATACCCTCCCTACCAGAGAAAGTGATCATTGGTACCGATCACCCCAAATTCAGTCAGTATCTGTCCAGTTTGAAATGCCAGGAGCCAGAAGAAGATTGGCTCTGGGAGGCACCCTTTAGTGAGGTTAACATAGAAACGACGCCGGTATGAGTGGTAAAATCCAGAAAGGAGAAGAAAATGACAGAAATACTATTTGAATGATAATCCCACAACCGCTTCTATCCTTTCATCCTCAGAGGTAACACGGTCCCCTCAACTTAGCTTCCGAACAGCTCAGAGGGAGGACTGTACTTGGATGCACGCCTGGGAACAAGCCAAGGAGGAAGAACAAGATCAGGTAGGTCCTTACTTTTGGATAAAAGGGGCCTGGCATTTAGAGCAACAAAGGTGGGCGAACACCGCAGTGAACAACTGCTAGGGCCTGTCGAGGAGGCGAGACGGAGAGTGACAGCGCAAAGGATGGAACTGAGGACAGGGGTCGTATGAGGGAATATGGAAACTACCCAACAGAAGCTACGTCCCAGGTAAAGCGGGCCAAGTCTTTTTGGGAGGCAGCAACTCCTGCGGAGACTCAGGGAGAAGACGCTAACCAGCTGACTAAGGGGGAGGATCCCCTAAAGGGACACGAGTACTACGAGATACTCCCTACAATGCTTCTGAACCCAGCAGAAAAGGAGGGCAGTCGGATGCTGAGGTTCCCAATGCCACGACTCTGGAGGAGGGCTGTGGCCTCAGGCAAGTTCCTTTCATACACTATCTATATTTGTGAAGGTGGTGGTGTGGGGAATGGTATCCTTTCAGTGAGGAAGCACACAATCATGTGAAGGGAGTACATCCGTCATGAGTGGGCTGCACACTGCATGCTGAACGTGGTGGGTGCTCGATTGGGTACAAGGCCCAGTCTACAAAATGCTTACATTCTTATATGGTTTTGTTCTGAGATTGGAAGATTCACGAAGAAGGACCTAACATCCGGCAACGATTTAGGGAAGGGAGAATCCCAAAGGAGTGAAGAATAACCCTGAGAATTGAAATGTCAATCAAAACACCTCAAACAATACACGGTTGCATGCATATTTGTCCCGGGAGTACCACACCACCTGTTGCAGACAGTCAGCAGCAATGGCCCCGCACGGGCACTTGGCTGGGGCTTACCACATTGAAAAATAAAATGGCAATAACATTATTTATTACCATTTTATTTCATGTTTGCTTCGCTCGTAGCGGGAGGACGAAGCTCCTCCACCCTAGTGGACGAACCGCTGCTCTTCCAAACCCTACACAGCACAGAATCTGCTTTGCTATTGGTCTTTGTGGGAGGCATTAAATTAGGGAGGCAGAGCTGCTTAATCCTTTTAAATAGCAGTGTTGACTTTGATACAGCATCACAGTACACTCTACCCTCTTTTGTGCATTCAAGGTAAAGCTCTAGCCTGGTTCACCTCTTTTCTTACATCCAGAACTCAAGCTGTTCAATCCTCAACCTCCGCTTTTCATCACGCTCCCTTATCTGTGCATTCCTCATGGTTCCTCCCTGACCCCTACCCCTGATCTTCAGCATTTATGCCCCTCCATTAGCAAAATTGATGTGCTCCTTTGGCCTTCAACTTGTTTCACATGCTGACGATACTCTGATAATTTTTACTTTCAATAAAAGATCCAATCCACTGCAGACAATTTTAGACAATGCATGTCTGAGGTGGCTTTGGGGATGATTATGAATTCTCTCAAATTAAATGGAGAAAATATGAAGGTATTAATTTTAGTGGACGTTCCTCCATCTGGCCTTTAAGGTGATGACCACCTGTTGTATCCTCAAAAGATTTATGTGTTATAACTGATTGTAATCCTGCAGCAGGCAGAGTTACCACATTTCTTACAGGATAATTGCAATATATATTGATCAGTATTGTAGCATCAAGTCTGATGACTTCCATTACAGTAGAGCAACATTTACAATGAAATAATACAAACATAGCGAGCTTGTAAACGCGAGCTCACAACATTGCAACTTTTAGTGCTATGTACATATTAATGATCCATGTATCATTCCATTCGAGCCAGTTCGCATATAACTTAGTCCATTGTACCATCGTCTTCCCCCAGATTCTATTATCACAAATCCTCCACATCTGTAGTTCGTGGTGGAGGGGTTTCCAAAACAAGGCCTCTATAGTCTGCTCATTGTTTCCAAATTTTTGGGTGCTTCTGTGGGCAACCCTGTGCCTTAAATATAGGTTGTTCCTGGTCCATACACCAGTCAAGACCCACCTTCCAGGCTCCCAACCCGGGTGGTGTCTGGGCCTTCCATGCTTTAGTTATATCCCTTTTGGCCGAGGTGAGGCCCAAGAACAATAAATGTATTTTATATCGATTGCCGCCTATTCCATCTGTGATATGGAGTAGGGTGAGCTTTTGCGATAGGGGTATATCCCACCCCAATACTTCAGACAGGCAAGTCGTGACTCCCCTTCAAAATGTATTGAGTGCAGTGCATTGCCAAATTGTGTGTATGAATGTGGCCTCCTCTCCACCACAGTGCAGACAGGTAGGGGAAGGTATCAGTCCCGCCCTCCACAGCCTGTGTCTGGTAAAATAAATGCAGTGCAATTACTTGAACTGGATAAGTCTTAAGCGAGAGGCTATTGCAGCGCCCCGCACGGATTCTAGCGCCTCCGTCCAGTCGTCATTTTCAAGGGGGCCAATCTCTGTCTGCCATTTATCCTGGAGTGAGTCTAATGTGGTGGAGAGATTCGTCACCAGCGATTGGTATATCTTTATAATCTTGTGGTCTCCCAAATCGCCCATAAAGACCTTGGCTTCTATTGGATTAAACTCCGGCAGAGACTCCAAGTGCAAAATATATGGAGATAGAGAGTGACAAAATTGCAAGTACTTATAGAATTGTGAGTGTGGCATATCAAATTCTTCCCTGAGCTCCTGGAAGGATTTTAGGGTGGTGCCCCGCATAACAATTCCTAAAGTAGAGATGCCTATGGCATTCTAATCTCGAAACCCCGACAAGGTGGACATCTGAGGCAGAAGGCCACTCCGCCACAGAGGCGTCTGTCCCGTCAGCCGTCCCCACCATCCCAGTCTATGCAATGAGTCTTTCCATACCCCGATAACAACTCGTGTGGCAGGCGGGAGGCGTTGAAGCTCCCTTGGTTTATGTAAGAGTGCGTGAGGTAGTGTGTCGCCCATCAGCCACTGTTCCACATGGTATGCTGGGTTGGTTGGTCTATTCCGCTCTGCTCTCTGCTGGTCTTGACTGTGCTTCCCTGTTCTGCTCTGCCCTGTTCCCTTCTGCCCTGTTCCCTTCTGCCCTGTGCCCTGTTCCCTTCTGCCCTGTGCCGTTCTGCCCTGTTCTGCTGTGCACTATTCTGTTCTGCCCTGTTCTATGTTGCAATGTTCTGTTCAGTTATGTGCTGCCCTGTTCTATTGTGCACTGTTCTGTGCTGCCCTGCTCTATTTTGCATTGTTCTGTGCTGCCCTGTTCTGCCCACTTCTGTGCTGGCTTTTTCTGTTGGGCACTGTTCTGTTCTATCCAGTTTTGCGCTGCCCTGTTCTGGCCACTTCTGTGCTGCGTTTTTGTGTTGGGCACTGTTCCCTCCTGCTCAGTTATTGCAAAAGTAAACAAAATATTTTTTTTTCTGTTTGGGAAAGTGTAAAATACGTAAAAAACTACTTTTTGAGCAGCTTTGGAAGTGCGTTATTGATCGAGTTGAACCGCTGCCGATCCTGTGCCTGCTTCTTGGTTCGTTTGTTTTGCTTCATGTTCCAGGCAAGTGCGTGATGTTGAGAGAGTTGAAAGCAGCGTTGTTGGTAAGTTTGGTAGTTGTGAGCTTTTTTTTTTAAAGAAATGGTGTTAACAAATTAGTGTTGTACGAATTAAACACGTATAAATGATTTTTAGTTATTGCAGAAGTAAACAAAATATTTTTATTTTCTGTTTGGGAAAGTGTAAAATACGTCAAAAACGACTTTTTGAGCACGCTTTGGAACTGTGTTATTGATCGAGTTGAACCGCTGCCGATCGTGTGCCTGCTACTTGGTTTGGAGTTTATCACTGCTATCACTGCTATCCTCCTAGCTCTGCAGTCACTGCTGTGATTACTCTGTTGCTTCTCATACTACTGACACCAATGTTATGCTACTGCTCTTACTACTTTTTACGAATTATACTGTTACTACTAATGTACTAATGCTGCTGTCACAAAGCTACTCACGCCCCTATTACTGCTCTCCTGCTGCTATTCTGTTCTTCTCCTTTACTACTGTTACTGCTACCTGTTAACTGCTAATACTGCTGTGAGTGCCTACTGCTGTCTTTGCTATTCCTGGCACTTCTGTTACTGCTGTCCTACTCACACTTCTGTTACTGTTGTACTCCTCACACTACTATCACTGCTGTTTTATTAACACTACTATTAATGCTCTCTTGCTAACTTTTATCACTGCTCTCCTGGTAACTTATTAACCGCTGCTCCCCTGGTACTGCACACAGTACTCTACTAATGCTACTAACACTGCTGTCACAAATCTACTCACGCCCCTGATGGAGCTCAGATTTCACCTATAAAATGTATGCATTATTATATGACAAAAAGCTGCGGACAGCATTTCTAAAATGGCACGCAGATTTTGATGCATGCAAATGAAAACATGAAAGAGGCCTGCAAATGAAATCATGTAAAACAATGCTCATTTAATTAATCATGGTTGTTTTAATGTGTAGTTTAGATTTAACCTCATTATAGAAATATATATTTAATTTAGATTAATTTAGAAAAAGTGTCTTGAACTAGCATATTTGTGCTGAATTAACACGCATTCTTGCGGTGTAGAAAACCACGTGATTTCAGTTTGTTTTAGTAGACTCAGTTTACTGTAGTTTTGCCCTTGAAGATTATAATGGAATGTGCTCCTCTTCCCTACCAACTTTCAATGAAAGGGCTTTGTTAATAAATCACGCCCTCCTGTTTCCGTCTCTTCGACCTTCACTATGTTGCATATTTTTTTTGTAGCCTGTTTAAACAGTGGAGTGAAGAGAAAAACTCACAATTAATACTTTTTGTTACAGAAAAATGTAATTGTTTTTAAAATGTAAAAGGATGTGAAGTCATGTAATGAGGAACACGCCTGATTAATGACGTATCCAGTCAGCCCATGGGAGACGATGTGTCTTGGAGTTCTGATTGGACCAGCTACGAGGACCAAGCACGTGGGCTTTTGCTTGAAATATGGCTTACAAGTGGGAGGGGTGGCTCTTTTTTGCTCATTTTTCCTGAGGGCCAGGCCCAGCTTCTGTGCTGGACACAGAGACGGGGAGGAGAGAGAAGGAGGGGCTGCGTCTGTGGGGGCTATTTTGCAGCTCCTGAGACAGAGAGACAGACCAGCACAGCGAGGCAGAGAGGGAGAGCTGAGAGGATCAGAATAGGTTTAGATTTTAGGTGCTAAGCTTTAAATTTCATGCGTTGACTAACTGCTTTTGAAAAGATATATTTGTCCTATGCATTTATTTCTCTTTATGGGAGATTTTTGCCATTATAAATTATTGATTAGCCTTGCAAGACTCACTCTTTTCCTAGAAACTCTTTGAGAGTTTCTGACTGACAATTTTGCTCCACATTTTCTTCCAACATGGAATGCCTCGTAAGCAGACTGTAATATGTTCTGTATTAATGCTATTTTTCCTATTTTTTCAAATCTGTAACCTGATTGATATTTGACTAATGAATAAAGAGTCAGAGAACCTTAACTTTTGACTAGAAAATAAAACCCTTTAAAATACTCACAACTCTTTTTGTTGGCTTAAATATTAATTGCATTTTTGATTTTTCATGTTTATATAAAGTCTCCTGAAGGTAATACATGGTGTCAAGGGCCCAACATCTTTACAGCGGTAAATAGAGGTAAATGAGGTTTTGCATTGAGAAATTACCGTGAAATTACCGCTGCATCACCCCTATTACTGCTCTCCTGCTGCTATTGTGTTCTTCTCCTTTACTACTGTTACTGCTATCCTGTTAACTACTGATACCGCTGTAGCTGTCTATTGCTAATAATGATGCTACTGCTTACCTAGAACTTCTGTCACAACTCTCACAATAACTCTGCTATTAAAGCTCTACAAATACCACTGCTGTTCCCGCTCTCCTAATGCTTTTATTATTGTTCTCCTGTTAGTGCAGTTCTACTCTAATAATGCTGCTCACAATACTGTCCCACTGTTACTTCTGTAATCTTACTCCTATTACTATTCTCCTGGTGAAATTGTATTTGTTCTCCTTATATTACTGTTATTGCTAAACTGCTCAATCTGCTGACACTGCTATCATACTAACTTTGCTCATACTGCTGTTCTGCTAACACTACTAGCAATGCTCTAATGTTAACTGCTATCACTACTCTATTGCTCATGCTGTAACTGCTTTACTACTAAAACTGCTGCATTACTATTCTGCTACTTCTGAAGTCATTGCTAACCTGCTAACTTATTCATCTGATACTAAACACAGTATATTAATATATTTATAATAGCAACTACACCACTAAACTCATTAATATGCCGAGACCAATTGGCATTGCCAATGCTTGTTTGAAGTGTTAGCCCTGCCCCACTGGTTGACCCATTAGCACCTCACCTCCCCCATGATGTGCAGGTCCAGTTGCGCCCCTGATACCGGGATACACTTTTATATTATGAAACCATTATACCGTGATCTCCTATGACTTGCCGCTGGCTTATGACAATGTGGCCACAACAGTGTGACGTAAAAATTAAGGAAATCAGTACTACCCCTGGAAATATTACCTGTTTTTAGAATAATCGATGAGGCTGTTACAAAGGCTCCCTGGGCCAGTACACTCATAGATTTCAAGATAACCTCCATTACAACACAGCTGTGTCCTGCTTGTTGCGTGCCCCCAGCTGCTCAATAATTCTTTATCAGTCTTCCTTGCCACTCAATTGACTATTTTTTGACTATCTCGCCCAGAAATCCTGCTGTGACTGTGCCAGCGTAAGCATAGGTCGGGTACCCCAGAACTGTAAGCAACAGATGTCTGCAGGAAGGAGAGTCGCTAACATGAAGAGTAGCACTGCCTTATAATTTGACAATGGGAGCAGACTATCATCTCTCACTGCTCGAGGGACTGGTGGGCCTACATATCCTGGAATATTAAATATCTACATTTCTCTGTGCATCAGCATTACTGGGGGAATGTCTACAGGTTATGCATTGGTGACAGATAGGCTTGATTACACCAATGACATGCTTTTAGGTCTGCTAAAATACTATATCAGAATGAAATCAGAAGCTGCTCAAATGCTGCTTTATTAGCCAAGACGCAGCTCTGCAGTCCAACACCAGTCACTCTAGTGCCTGATGGCACAGAGAATCTACTTCAGGCAGTGTTTTCTTTGAATAAATGAAAATAAAATAAGTGCCGGTGCCCAAACCTTTTCTTAGAAGGACCACTGCCCATTTCCCTTACTACAGATGCCTACTTCTACCATAGCGGCTGCGCATTTCCACAACCGCACCACCCAGAGAAAGAAAGTGAAACATGGTAACATCTTCCTCAAGGAGGATTCTGGGAGTTCGCGTACTGTGAACATTTTCCATCAAGCATTAGCAAGCATTAATTAGTTCCACCTGTCCTGCTCACCTTGGTCAGTAAGGGCATCCGACCAGCAGTTTTGTCTTTATTTTCAGCATCGAGATTCCATAAATAGATGACCGCCTTGCTGTATAGGAACTTGCTAACATAACTACATTAATTATCCATTCAGTAATTTGCAGGGCCATCGAAATTATACAATCCAGCCGCCACAGTGTTTTTGCATAATTATTGATTTTCCCATTTTTAATTGTTGCATTTCCCATTTTTAACGAAAAACAAATGTTTGTAGCTCAAACAGATCAACAGTCACTAATAATGCAGTGACGCTTTTTTCTGTGTAGCGGAAGGCACTTGGCAAAGTTGACTGTTCACCTTGGTGTTGTATGTTGGTATATTTGAGTGTTAAACTAGAACGAATAAGATGAAACATTTTTCCAGAAAGTGTTACCATGTTTATAAATGACAAAATAATGAACTAATACTATTACAAAATGCGCCGCATTATGCCGCACAATTCGTGTTTTCTTGCTCCATAATTTAGTAAACCCTTCCACAAACTTTGGTCCTCCATTGCTGCGTAATTCCAGTGGCCCTGGTAATGTGGTGTTATTTTGTCTTTTTCACATTTTGAGCCTTTTTTCCCATTGTAAGGGTGGCACTTTCTACAATATCTAGGCGGGAGGAGAGACGGGAAAAATAGTGAGGGGCAAGAAAATGCACGTGAATATTCACACAGACATGTACTTACTGAGCACACAGTTTGGTTTGTTCGGTTTCCATTGTCTGTTTGTTTGACACTCTATCGTTTTACTGCCACTCAAATAGAAGCCAGGGTCACACTGAAATGTAACAAACGTCGAGACTCTGTATCCAGTTTCTAATCCAGACTGAAACGTTTCCTTATTTCCAAGGATTATATGCCCATTTGCAATCTCAGGTTCCGGACAGCTGGCCCCTTAAAAACAAAGGGAATAATGTAAATTACCCTAAGGGTGGGTCATGTCGCGCGTAATACTGAACTGGTTAGCAGTTTGCCATCTGCATATATCAGACCAGCACAAGCCATTAGTACAACATAATGACTAGAGTATTCTTTCTCGTATTCCCACCTTTAGCATGCACATTTTGAAAATTTTATTTGAATCAGTTGAAATAAAACCCCGACAAATCCTTCGATATTGGAAGACAAATTGATATTTTATTGCTGAAGGTCTGGGACTTTGCCCATCGCTGTTGTCCTCCCTGAAATATTGCTGGGTTGGGGAATTGGAAGTTAGTTTAGGGTATGAAAGTGAAACAGAGATAATTGGATAAGACAGCCTAATGAGCAGGGGCGGCTCCTCCATGTGGGCGGAGAAGCGTCGCCCCACTGCTTTCTCGCAGTGCGAGAAGCAGACACATAAAATGGTATTTTAAATACCATTTTATGTTTCCGCTTCTCGCACTGCGAGAAAGCAGAAGGGTATGCCTGGTTGGGGGCGGGCGGTTGGGCGTTCCTGCTCCAGTTAGGGGAGGAGTGGCTTGCCCACAGTTGTGGGCGCTGACTGTTTGGTCGGCCCCAGGGCCAACCAAACCAGTCATGCACACTCTGCATTTTCTCTATGTAGGCTGCATGAAATGTAGGCTGCCATTGCAGCTTTTTGATTGGTTTAGGGGAGGAGAGGGAGGCTGCCTGCTTCCTGTAAGGCTTTAGGCGCCGAGAGGAGACGCGACGAGACGCGGGACCGGAGGCAAAGGTAAGTTTAAATTAAATTTTTTAAAATTTTAATTAACATCCCCCCTCCCCGTGCGACCCCCCCCCCTCCTACCCGCGAGGCATGCTGGCCATGACGGCTAATGAGGGCATCCTCATAGCCAAGTTACTATTAACTGCTTATTATTAAATGCCCATTCTATTACTGCAAAAGGATGAATTAGCTCTGTTTATTACCTCCCATAGTATGGGTATCTTATTTGTTACAGAAACTTGGTTACATCACTCTTTCAATCCAGACTTTACAACTGCAATTCCCCTAGGCTATAATATTACCTGACATAACCACCGATATAAAAAAGGCAGCCAATTAGCAAATCTGACAGAGGATCTCTGTCTCAAAAGATTCTCCCATCATTAGCAGAATCATTTCTGTTTTAGATCTTCCTCAACAGCATTTGCTCTCTCTGGTGCACTTCTCTATCCAATTTTACAGCTCCTTTCATGCTTAAAGTTTCCACTTTTATAGTATTAGGAATGTTCATTTTTTGGATTGATGATATTAACCACTGGAGGTCAACTCCTGTTTGGGCCTACTATCCACTCATGATTTCAAGCAGAGTTGACCAAGAAACACACATTGCGGGTATATCTTGGATGCCATTTTTGCTCCAAGTACTTTATTCGAGGTCAATCAACCAGTTCCACTGGGTTGGCCTGACTACCCTGATATACCCTCAATAGGCCATCACAAGGGGGAAATGGACAGCCTCAGGGTCCGCAGTGCCTTCACTGTGCTGAATGGGGGCATATAGCCCGCCAGTGCCTGTAATGGGTTCGAGCAGCAGAACCCATGGAAGTAGGGTATACCAAATAGCAAATATTGGCCACAGAGACAGTTCCAGGTCACTATAGGAAGTAGGTCTATCTCAATGGCAGGGCCCTCTATGCATTGCTGGATACAGGTTGCTACTGCACGGTAATCAGCCAGGACTTGGTCCCAACAACTCAGACGATAGAGGGAAAATATGTACAAGTCACTTGTGTGCATGGGGATAAGAAAACATACCTGGTGGCAGAAGTATTAATAAAAATTAAAGGGGATCCTCAGATATGGAAGGTAGGGATCATCCCCTCCCTACCAGAGAAAGTGATCATTGGTACCGATCACCCCAAATTCAGTCAGTATCTGTCCAGTTTGAAATGCCAGGAGCCAGAAGAAGATTGGCTCTGGGAGGCACCCTTTAGTGAGGTTAACATAGAAACGACGCCGGTATGAGTGGTAAAATCCAGAAAGGAGAAGAAAATGACAGAAATACTATTTGAATGATAATCCCACAACCGCTTCTATCCTTTCATCCTCAGAGGTAACACGGACCCCTCAACTTAGCTTCCGAACAGCTCAGAGGGAGGACTGTACTTGGATGCACGCCTGGGAACAAGCCAAGGAGGAAGAACAAGATCAGGTAGGTCCTTACTTTTGGATAAAAGGGGCCTGGCATTTAGAGCAACAAAGGTGGGCGAACACCGCAGTGAACAACTGCTAGGGCCTGTCGAGGAGGCGAGACGGAGAGTGACAGCGCAAAGGATGGAACTGACGACAGGGGTCGTATGAGGGAATATGGAAACTACCCAACAGGAGCTACGTCCCAGGTAAAGCGGGCCGAGTCTTTTTGGGAGGCAGCAACTCCTGCGGAGACTCAGGGAGAAGACGCTAACCAGCTGACTAAGGGGGAGGATCCCCTAAAGGGACACGAGTACTACGAGATACTCCCTACAATGCTTCTGAACCCAGCAGCAAAGGAGGGCAGTAGGATGCTGAGGTTCCCAATGCCACGACTCTGGAGGAGGGCTGTGGCCTCAGGCAAGTTCCTTTCATACACTATCTATATTTGTGAAGGTGGTGGTGTGGAGAATGGTATCCTTTCAGGGAGGAAGCACACAATCATGTGAAGGGAGTACATCCGTCATGAGTGGGCTGCACACTGCATGCTGAACGTGGTGGGTGCTCGATTGGGTACAAGGCCCAGTCTACAAAATGCTTACATTCTTATATGGTTTTGTTCTGAGATTGGAAGATTCACGAAGAAGGACCTAACATCCGGCAACGATTTAGGGTTAGGGAGAATCCCAAAGGAGTGAAGAATAACCCTGAGAATTGAAATGTCAATCAAAACACCTCAAACAATACACGGTTGCATGCATATTTGTCCCGGGAGTACCACACCACCTGTTGCAGACAGTCAGCAGCAATGGCCCCGCACGGGCACTTGGCTGGGGCTGACCACATTGAAAAATAAAATGGCAATAACATTATTTATTACCATTTTATTTCATGTTTGCTTCGCTCGTAGCGGGAGGACGAAGCTCCTCCAACCTAGTGGACGAACCGCTGCTCTTCCAAACCCTACACAGCACAGAATCTGCTTTGCTATTGGTCTTTGTGGGAGCCATTAAATTAGGGAGGCAGAGCTGCTTAATCCTTTTAAATAGCAGTGTTGACTTTGATACAGCATCACAGTACACTCTACCCTCTTTTGTACATTCAAGGTAAAGCTCTAGCCTGGTTCACCTCTTTTCTTACATCCAGAACTCAAGCTGTTCAATACTCAACCTCCGCTTTTCATCACGCTCCCTTACCTGTGCATTCCTCATGGTTCCTCCCTGACCCCTACCCCTGATCTTCAGCATTTATGCCCCTCCATTAGCAAAATTGATGTGCTGCTTTGGCCTTCAACTTGTTTCACATGCTGACGATACTCTGATAATTTTTACTTTCAATAAAAAGATCCAATCCACTGCAGACAATTTTAGACAATGCATGTCTGAGGTGGCTTTGGGGATGATTATGAATTCTCTCAAATTAAATGGAGAAAATATGAAGGTATTAATTTTAGTGGACGTTCCTCCATCTGGCCTTTAAGGTGATGACCACCTGTTGTATCCTCAAAAGATTTATGTGTTATAACTGATTGTAATCCTGCAGCAGGCAGAGTTACCACATTTCTTACAGGATAATTGCAATATATATTGATCAGTATTGTAGCATCAAGTCTGATGACTTCCATTACAGTAGAGCAACATTTACAATGAAATAATACAAACATAGCGAGCTTGTAAACGCGAGCTCACAACATTGCAACTTTTAGTGCTATGTACATATTAATGATCCATGTATCATTCCATTCGAGCCAGTTCGCAAATAACTTAGTCCATTGTACCATCGTCTTCCCCCAGATTCTATTATCACAAATCCTCCACATCTGTAGTTCGTGGTGGAGGGGTTTCCAAAACAAGGCCTTTATAGTCTGCTCATTGTTTCCAAATTTTTGGGTGCTTCTGTGGGCAACCCTGTGCCTTAAATATAGGTTGTTCCTGGTCCATACACCAGTCAAGACCCACCTTCCAGGCTCCCAACCCGGGTGGTGCCTGGGCCTTCCATGCTTTAGTTATATCCCTTTTGGCCGAGGTGAGGCCCAAGAACAATAAATGTATTTTATATCGATTGCCGCATATTCCATCTGTGATATGGAGTAGGGTGAGCTTTGGCGATAGGGGTATATCCCACCCCAATACTTCAGACAGGCAAGTCGTGACTCCCCTTCAAAATGTATTGAGTGCAGTGCATTGCCAAATTGTGTGTATGAATGTGGCCTCCTCTCCACCACAGTGCAGACAGGTAGGGGAAGGTATCAATCCCGCCCTCCACAGCCTGTGTCTGGTAAAATAAATGCAGTGCAATTACTTGAACTGGATAAGTCTTAAGCGAGAGGCTATTGCAGCGCCCCGCACAGATTCTAGCGCCTCCGTCCAGTCGTCATTATCATGGGGGCCAAGCTCTGTCTGCCATTTATCCTGGAGTGAGTCTAATGTGGTGGAGAGATTCGTCACCAGCGATTGGTATATCTTTATAATCTTGTGGTCTCCCAAATCGCCCATAAAGACCTTGGCTTCTATTGGATTAAACTCCGGCAGAGACTCCAAGTGCAAAATATATGGAGATAGAGAGTGACAAAATTGCAAGTACTTATAGAATTGTGAGTGTGGCATATCAAATTCTTCCCTGAGCTCCTGGAAGGATTTTAGGGTGGTGCCCCGCATAACAATTCCTAAAGTAGAGATGCCTATGGCATTCTAATCTCGAAACCCCGACAAGGTGGACATCTGAGGCAGAAGGCCACTCCGCCACAGAGGCGTCTGTCCCGTCAGCCGTCCCCACCATCCCAGTCTATGCAATGAGTCTTTCCATACCCCGATAACAACTCGTGTGGTAGGCGGGAGGCGTTGAAGCTCCCTTGGTTTATGTAAGAGTGCGTGAGGTAGTGTGTCGCCTATCAGCCACTGTTCCACATGGTATGCCGGGTCACTTCTATTCCCGTACCACCAATCATTCAGAACCAAAAGTTGTGACACTGCATAGTACGATTGGATGTCAGGGGTCGCTATCCCCCCACAGTATGTGGACTGAAAGCAGGTTTTCAGCGCGACGCTAGCGGTTTAATCAGCCCAGAGAAAGCAACTCAACCCTGAATTAACCTGATGGAACCAGGCGGGTGGGATCCAAAAGGGGTGATTTTGCAGCTGGTAAAGGAGGCGAGGGAGTGACACCATCTTAAAGATTACCGATCTCCAGAGAATAGAAAAAGGCAGGTGCGCCCACGACTTCATCGCGGCCTGAGTTTGCGTCCGTTATATATAATATTTTTCTCCCAAGATATAGATGGACATGATGACAGATAGACCCCAAGATATTTGAACCCAGTTTGTGGCTAGTGTTACTTTCCCTGCCCAGGTTCCCATTTCAGACTCTACCCGCAGAGGCCACAGTACAGATTTGCGGGTATTCATATATAGTCCCGAGGTCTCCCCAAATACTTGCATTATGCGGAGCAGCCGAGGTTCGGTCCGGTGTGGCTCCTGATGCAGCGCGTACAATAAAAACTATTCTCCTCCTAGGTTACTTATAGGTCATCCAGGGGCAAACTATATTTCTCATATCCACATGACGATGGGACCCATAAACATCGTCTAACACACACACACACTCCTGGATTTCCTTTACACCTTTGTGAAATTCTGTACTCCTAGGAGAAGCATGAGAACTAAATGGAGAACACCATTTTATGTACCGCTGGAAGAGCCAGGATATCTTATTACCTTATTTTGTCCCTTTCTTTTAGTTATTTCTTAAGATATTCCTGCTTATTGTTTGTCGATGAATCATTCATTTAAGAAATTAGTTCATAGTGATTAAGACCAGCTGAATCACAATAACCAATTACTTATGTCACATTCATTTAGGAAAATAACCACTGAGTCATTTTGTGTTTAAAGAATCTTAAATTTTATATAATTTAAAAAGCATGAAAAGAATTTTAATACTTTATTCAATTATTCATTCTTAAATTCACAATTTTATTAAGCATAATCAATTTATTGCAGAAAGGAAATTTTGTCATGAAGCCAAAACCCTAATTACCTGCCTAGCTTCCTAATTTAGCCTAATGATTTCTAACCTAAGTTAGGAATTAGAAATAGCCTGATTCTCATACTCAACTGTAAAATAAAGACAGCAACAGCAACTTCAGCTCGTCAGCATCAGCTACCTGCAACCCGTCTCCTCTAACAGTCTTTCAGCATCTCCCGCTCAGTAAGGGATCGATCAGGACCACCCAGCACTGGAAGCCACCAACACGACTCTTCAACTCCTCTCCTGACTGTGACTGCAACCACAACTGACATCAACTGACCCCCTCCCACTAAGAGTAGGCCCTCTTATACCCTAATTCTAACTTTGCTAACTAACTGTTGCAACATTAATATCACGCTTTTCTTTCATTGGTCCATGCATGTCAGCTTATTCATTCTTTAATCAAGTTCTCTTGGATTCAAGGGTCCTTGGATCATTTCCTTTCCCATACGCTTAAACATTTCCATCCGATTCGATCAGTTCATTTGTAACTTCTTTCGACACATTCGAGAACTCCGCAGTCATTGTCCTTTCTCTTAGACTTGTTTCCCACGGGCTCTCTGCTGATCATCATGGCACACTATCAGTTCAATTAGGTCACACCAGCCTTGACCATTTCTTGCATCCTAGCCTCTCAGAAACATCACGAGGTTCCGGATTTCTCCAATTTCATCCCGTATCACGTGTCCCCTTGCGCCTGCGCACATCTTCCCACTGGCGGCCATTTTATATCGCCACTCGGTTATACTTTTAGAAGCACTAATTTGAGGTAAACAAAACATAATTAAAATAGAGAAAAATATCCCTTTCGTTTCCCTCCCGTCTCACGTACCCCAATTAGTTGTTACCTAGCAGAAAGCAACATTTAAGCTGTTCCTTACTTACCATCACTATTGTTTTTGCAACGACACATTTTTATTTCTATGAAGCACGAACATGCATTTATTTTTACTTAGAACGCTTTTTTATTTTTACGTTATAATTAGACACACGGACATTCATTAATAGATTATTTAGCACATACATCGGCATATTACCATTCCCACACATACTGTGTTGATTAATACATTTAAACGAACATTTTATTTAATTAATTATAAAATTTGTTAGGGGTTACATTTTTATTTTCCCTGCTCCATCAACTCCCCCTTTGGTGATTTTTAAATCACCACATAAAACCCAAGTCATACTTCTTTTCAGGCAGCATGTCTTTCATCCTTTGCTTTCTGTTATTTATACATCTGTTTCTTCTTCATCTTGCCTTTTAGTCTCTTTTGTACATGCTTTCTTTCATTTTCTCCAACTCAATTTCACCCATTTCTCTCTCTCTTTCTCTCATTAATCTGTTATTTCTTCTTATCTTATTCTGTCTTACTTTTCTCTTTATACATGTTATTACTATTTTCAATATCATGGCTAACAATATTACTATAGTTGCTACTATTATAACTTTCCCTATCACTAGTCTACTCATCCTAGTTAACCAATTCGCTACTGAGGAAAACCCTCTACCAAGTTTTCCCAAAACACTTTCAACCTCCAGTGGAACTAATTCTTTGTGCAAACTTGTAATATTTGTAATATACTTCTGTATATTTTCACTGTTATCAGGAATGTAAGTACAACAATGTTGGACTTTCAACATTCCACAGACTCCACCCTCTTTTGCCAAAAGAATATCAAGGGCAAGCCGATTTTGCATCACCATAGCTCTCATGGCAACCATTTCGGTATTTACCATTAAGAACCCTCCCGCAGTATCTGTAGACAAACGATCTACTACTGTGGATAACTTCCGAATTTTAAATGCATTCAAAGATATTCCCACTGCTGGTATCAATGCTCCAAAAATATCACCTACAATTTCTGAAAAACGTTCCCTCTTTCTACGTGTAAATCTATTAATCATCTTGTATGTTCCCTTTTCTTCTCTGTCCATGTGAAATTTTTTGGAAAGACCAGGCCTACATAGCAAGTTTCATACCAATGGTCCGGTAACCTGTAATAAGCTCTATTCCCACAAACATAATAGATACCTGGAAATATTGGGTCCTTTCCACCATTGAATCCCCAACCTCCCAGAATTTGATAATTGTCATGGCAGATACTGGAACCTACAAAGTAATTGTCATAGACTGTCTTATTTCTCCTAATGCACAACTTTCCTGTTTGCGGCCAGTCTAATGTCATTGCTGCATTTATCTTTTTCCCTTCATGATTTCCTTCCTCAAAAGTCCATAAGCGTTTTCCTTCCTCTTTTATTGCTTCTTTTGAAATTTCATTCTTCTTTCTTCAACCATTTCTAAAAATACTTTTTCTTCTTTCTTTAACTCACAGGTAAGGTTGTTACTAACTATTTCTTCTAACGTTAATTTTCTATGTTCTAAAAGAATTCTCCTAAAACTTTTGCTGGTTTTACTTTGTTAAGTTCTGGTACTACTGGAATGTTTGCAAAAATCTTATCTATATCAGTATAATAAGATTCTAATCTACCTGTTTTATAAAATAAACTCGCTATTACACTACATGTTATTCCATAAGTCAGAGGTAGGTGATGATAAGTCACACCTTCTGATACTGATGCAGGCAATTGCATACAAACATAACAATCTCTTACGTCCATTGTTTCTACGTACTCATACAACAATTTTGTAAAAACATTCTTTGAAAAATCTGTTACTGACCTATCCTTATGCAACTCTGCACTACTTCTTAAAATAACTGGTTCTTTAATACTAGTTTCTTTTTCTAGTTTAGTATCATTTTTTGCTTCTATCACAGCTACACTAATAGGAATTGTGATTGCTAAAACTATCCATATGGTCATTAATAACCCTGTACAAAAGCAGCACATTTTGCACCATCTCTTTATAAATTCACAATTATCTCTTCTATCCCTATTATTTTCCATTTTTCTTTTTCTATTTGTTAAGTTTCAGAAAATTGTGTCACTACACCTCAGAAATGACTTAGATGCCACTCTGCTTTCAAAAAGTCTTTGCTTGGTACTTTCTTTTAATTCTCTCCAGAATTCTTTCGTTGTCACATCCGGTGATTTGTCACATCCAGTAAAATTGTCATGTCCGGCAGAAGCACTATAAGTCTTCACTTCAGTTTTGTTGCATCTCACCTTTTCCCATCCGACTTCTCAGTCTCTGGTTTCCGTGAGTGTTTTCTTCTTCTTCTTTGTAATCAGTTAGTGCAATATACAGCCACTCAGGTGACTTAAATTTTGAATTCACTTTCTTTGTCCTTTTGGACTTTTGTAATCTTTTTCCACTGGGTTTTTCTTGTCCCTTTTGACTTGTTACTTCATTTACTTGTTCAGCACCTTCGTCTTCCGCTCTTATTATTCTATATCTCAATTTTCTTACAGAGCTGTTGGGCCAATTATCTCCTTTTCTTGGCCTTTTGGCTTCACCTTCTCTTTCTTCTCTTTCTGATTTCCAATTTCTTTTTCTTGATTCAGTCTTTGCTTTTTTCTCTCCTCCACTTTCTTCTGTTTCTGTTTCAACTGTTTCACTATTGTCTCTTATTTTGAAACTTATAATCTCGTCATCTCCTACTGGTGGATCTGTCTTCTCCTTTTGGTTTTCCCTTATTACTGTCCCTCCTCGGTGTTTTTCCGATTTGGTGTTTTTCTCCTTTTCTGTTTCTAAATTTCCCTGTTCTTCTATTTCTCTATCTGTCCCTATTGCTCCTCGGGGTTCTTCTCGATTTTCTAATCTTTTGTGTACTTCTTTCCCTACTTCATCTATTAATATTGTTTCTGAAGGAGTTCCACCATTACTTGTACCTGGTTGTTCATCTAACTCAATTTCTTGCTCAGTTTCTTCTCTAATTGGTTTATAACCCCAAGTTTTCCTTAGGAAGTCTTCACGGTTTTCAACTGAATCATCAGAGTCTGAAGTTGTGTCAGATATTTCCAGATGTCGACTTACAGGTCGATCTTCAGGTTCTGGAATTTCTGAATTTCTTTCTTCTTCTTCTTCTTCTTCTACTTCTTCTCTAGAGGTACTTGCAGTTGGGGTTTCCAGATGTCGACTTTAAGGTCGATCTTCAAGTTCTGGCACCCTTTCCTTTATCTTTGTTGTCCCAGCCGTTAAACCTTTATCCCACACTTCCAGACGCCGACTCACATGTCGATCTGTAGGTTCTGGAACTCTGATTGTGTGGCTGGCATGAACCCAGTTCTTCACTCCTGCACACTTGACGGCAGTCGTTGTCACTAGGATTACCTGTCTTGGCTCGTCCCAACGCGGAACTAGACAGTTTCTTCTCTTGTGGACTTTTATGCGGACCCAGTCTCCTGGATTCAAGTCGTGGGCTGGTTTTCTTTCAAGAGTGGTCGCATCCGGTCCAACCTGATGAAACACAGAACGCACCACATCAGCCAGTCCCTTGCAATAATCCAGTACTAGATCATCAGTTATAGTTAATAACTTGTTGACGGGTACGTGTGCTTGTCTCATTGCTCGTCCCATGATCATCTCATGAGGACTGAGTCCCGTTTTCTTTTCAGGGATGCTTCTGATGGTCATCAGAACAAGAGGCAGTGCATCCGGCCATTTGAGTCCTGTAGCTTGACACATTTTTCCCAATCTGTTTTTAATCGTTCCATTAATCTGCTCTACTACCCCAGAAGCCTCTGGTCTGTAAGCACAATGTAGTTTTTGTTTAATACTCAGTGCTTCACAAATCAATTGGATCAACTCATTTTGGAAATGTGTTCCTCTATCTGTCTCAACCGTGACTGGAAAACCATACCTTGGAATGAACTCTCGCAGCATAAGTTTTGCCACTGTTGTTCCATCATTCCTTCTTGTGGGGTATGCCTCCACCCAACGAGAGAACAAACAGACGACCACTAGAACATATCTTAATCTGTTACTAGGGGGCATCTCGATAAAGTCCAATTGCATTCTTGTGAATGGACCTCCTTCTCGTCCTATTGTTCCTAGACTCACTACTGTTTTTCTTCCTGGGTTAAACTGTTGACAAATAAGACATCTTTGACAAAGACTTTCAGCAATGGCTCTGAATTTTGGGTTATACCAGGTTTGTCTAAAAAGTCTAATCATTGCATCTCTCCCAATATGAGCTTGTCCATGGTACATCCGTGCCATGTCTGCAATCATGCTATCAGGCATAACTGGTCTTTCATCTCTGTATACCCACACACCATTATTTTCCTGTCTTCTACATCCTGCTTTTATCCAGTAATCTTTTTCCTCATCTCTTGCTGTTTCTTGTAACTGCCTTACTTCATCCCATGTTTCGACTGTATTAGTGAAAAGCAAAGGACAAGAGACATGTTCCCTTTCTCTATTTTTGTTCAGTGACGCCATGTTTTCCGCACAATATCTAGCGATCTCATCAGCATAATTATTGCCGACCGCTATGTAGTCTTCGTTTTTCTTATGCGCCTTGCACTTCACTACAGCTATTTGTTTAGGCAACTGTATCGCCTCAAGCAGTTTTTTAACATAATCTCCATTTCTGATAGGTGTTCCTGCAGATGTCAAAAATCCTCTTTGTGACCAAATCTGACCGAAATCGTGTACGATGCCGAAACCATATTGGCTATCGGTCACAATCGTGATTCGTACATTTTTCCCCAATTTACATGCTTGAATCAAAGCAATTAGTTCTGCAACTTGGGCAGACCTAACTCCTTTCAGACAAGACGCTTCCATCACAGTTGCCACTGTGCATACTGCGTAAGCTGCGCTTAACACTCCTTCTTTTGTGCGTAAACATGAACCATCTACAAACATGACATAATCCGATTCCTTTAACGGTTCATCTTTTATGTCAGCTCTTGGTTTTGTGCAATATTCCAGCACATTCAGACAATCATGATCTACTTCGTCTTGTTCAATTATACTCTCTTCATCTGGCAATGATGTAGAAGGATTTACATTTATGCATCTATCTATGGTCACATTTTCAGCACTCAAGATGACTTTTTCGTACTTAGTCAGCCGACTATGTGTCATGTACTGTGTTTTTGTTCTTGTCAAAAGAATTTCTACTGAATGGGGAACATACACTCTCAGTGGATACCCCATCACTATACCTTCACTTTGTTCCAGACTTACACAAGTAGCAGCAACTGCTTTCAGACACCCAGGCAATGCTTTTGCTATAGGATCTAAAACAGCTGAAAAGTAAGCGATTGGCCTTTTCATGGTCCCGTGTTTTTGTACCAGTACTGAAAATGCACATCCATCTCTTTCACTGCAGTACAACTCAAAATCCTTTTCATAATCAGGCATGCCTAAAGCAGGGGCCTCACACAGTTTCTTTTTCAATTCTTTGAAAGATTTCATTTCTTCTTTGTTTAACTCAAAAGGGTCCTTTACATCTTTCTTTGTCAATTTTTGTAAGGGTTTTGCAATCAAAGAAAATCCACTTATCCACTGTCGACAATATCCAACCATTCCCAAAAACATTCTCACCTCTCTTTGAGTCATTGGTGCTCTCATTCCTTCAATCATTCTTACTCTTTCTGTCGCTATTTTCCGCACTCCTTTCTCAATTTTATGCCCTAAATACTGGACTTCTTTCTGACAAAACTGCAATTTTGAAGGGGACACTTTATGTCCTCTTTTCTCCAAATGGTTCAGTAAAGCAATTGTGTCACTTACACATGCTTCTTTAGTTTTCGATGCCACCAATAGGTCATCGATATACTGCACCATCACTGATTTTTCTGGCATTTTTAAATCTTCCAGAGATTTCTTTAGAATCTGATTAAAAATTGAGGGGCTTTCTGTATACCCCTGTGGAATTCGGCACCATGCCAAAATACGCTCTCCGAACCGGAATGCAAATAATGGCTGGCTATCTGGATGCAAAGGAATAGAGAAAAATGCGTGACACAAATCTATCACAGTGTACCACTCAGCTTCATGCGGGATTTGATATAGAATTACTGCAGGGTTTGGCACTATTGGACAACATGGTACAACTATTTTGTTGATCTTTCTCAAATCCTGTACTATTCTATATGTTCCATTTGGCTTTTTCAGTCCCATAATAGGTGAATTACATGGACTGCTCATGATTTCTTTCAGAATTCCCTGTTCAATCATCTTATTTATCACAGGAGTTATTCCTTCAATTATTTCTGGAGTTAATTTGTACTGTGGCGTGTTTGGATAAATTATCCCTTCTTTCACTGTTACTTTTACGGGATCAACTTCTCTCATTAATCCAATGTCCTCTCCTGTAAAATCCCACACACTTTCTTTTACTGTACTTTTCAGTTCTTCTGGAAGTTTTTCTGCATCAAATGCAGGAAATAAACCATTTGTTTCAGGTTCTTGATTCATCAGTTACTTTATACAAAACATCTTCATCTGAAGTCTGGAAACCTATTCCATCTGGCGTACAATAAATTGTGCAATTCATTTTGCACAAAAGGTCACGACCTAAAAGATTTACAGGACTACAATCGCACACTACAAATTTATGCATTTTGCTAAAAGAACCAATTTTTACTTCCACCAATTCAGTAAGTGGGGTTTTAATCTGCTGATTGGCTACTCCTACCACTTGGATGTATTCACCTGAGAGAGGAAGGTTTGGAATTTCCACTGATCTAACAGTAGAACGGGTAGCTCCAGTATCGACAAGGAATGTTACGTTTGCACCATTCACTTCTCCATCCACAAAGGGACCAGACTGATCTACCTCTAGAGTTGCGCCAAGCACGCACTCTTTCCCCTCTCCTGCGCACCGTCAGAAACTTTCATCCGGGTCATCCTCACTCTGACGCAACCAATACTGAGAAATGTTAGCTGCTCGCGGCAACTGTGTTACCTGCTCTCCTCCGTAGAATCCTGTTTCTGTACTGTATTTTTGCTGGTAAACAGTGTTGGGAAGTGGTGGTTGTGGCACCTGACTTTGTTGAACAACTACCTCATTCTGCACCTGTGGAGTTAATGATTGATGTTCCGGATTAGGTTTAGGTGGGAACTTACACTCATTTCTCCAATGCCCTAATTTTCCGCAATTATGACATGGCCATTTCTTCTTTGCCTCTTCTAGACTCACTTGACCTTTTCCTTTACCTATGTTTGGTCGCATCTTATTCTGTCCTGATTCGTTTCCATTATTATTGTCCAATTGGGCTTCTTGTTTTTCTGCCACTTTCACTTGTGCCCACATTGCCTTTTCTTTCAACTTACGCTGTTTACTCTCTATTTCATCACTACAATACTTAGCATACCTCAGCACCTCATCTACACTTCCATTCTGCCAGTTTATCATATGTTGCTTAATCATATCGCTTATTTCTTGTTTCAGGCCAAACACAAATCGGTATACAAAATGACTCATGTCCTTTTCACTCAATTCCTCATAACCACTATACTGCTTGAAAACCAATAACAATCGCTCATAATATGCATGTACAGACTCCTTACTTTCCTGTGTAGTTCTATCAATCTTAACCCAATCTGTCTCTTTGGGAGGAATCTTATTCTTCAAAAAGGTAATCACCTTGTCGTATTTCTTCATCACATCTGGTCCTGGAGCTCCTGTCTTAGGATCTCTTGGATATTCTGTAGTTGGCCAGTCAACCGTAATCTTACATTCTGACCACAGATCCGTTGGTACCACTATGTCAAACAATCCATCCAAATCTATCCACAACACTTTTGAGACCTTTACAAACCTTTCTACTTGTCGGTACCACTCAACTGGCTTCTCTCTTAACTTTGGAAAGTCATTTGTAAATGACAGGATGTCCTGCCTAGTCCAGGGAACATGCACGTAACTACCACCTGGAGTTTCTCTCATAGGGTATTCTTTAGCAACAGGTTCTTTTTCTGTTATCATAAAAGCCAATGAATCTTTGTCTATACTTTTCTCATTCTTCTTTGTCCATCTAACCTTCCACCTGTCCACATCACCCCATTTTCTCAACAACACAATCAACTCCTTTATCTGTGTCAGCCTTCCTGCTGTATTCAAATTTTCAATATCTTTTTCACAAAAGTCTACTCTGTATGGTTTCTGCAATGTTTTACTTTTGCAAAATCTATCCCAATCTCACTAGCCACTTCTTCTAGTTTGTCATGTAAATTCTTTGCCCTCCATGTTATACTTTTGCACAGAAACATTATTTCATCATCCTGATAATTTTTTATCTTTTCAGTACCAATCGTTCCTAGAATTAATTCTTCCATATCTATTTTCAATCTGATCACATCTAATGGTTTTTCTTCTGTTTCTTTTATTTTAAAAGCTTTCATCCACTCATTTAACTCATCAGGAGTCGGACCTATGGGAGTACAATTTATTTCTGTCCAATTTCCACTCTTTTCAGGTGTCACTGTTGCAGATTCAGTTACCATAGGTATTTTTCTACCGTTACACTCATTTATTGTCAAATTTTCAGGTGGACTTAGTCTGTAAGCACTAGCCAAATTGCTTGTACCTGGACTTGTTTCCATTCTTTCCTTTTCTCTCTGAAATTGTGAACTCAAGGGAATCACCAAAGATTGTTCATCAATTTTCTGATTCTCAAAAACTGGTATTACTGGACCTATTGTTACAGGCACAGTAACTGCTTCCATATTTTTCGTTAATTCTCTAATTTTCTCAGTTAGTTCTTTTGTTGTCCTTGCCAATTCGCTTGCATTTTCGCTTTCTATTCCCTCATTTTGAGAAGTTCTCATTTGTTCTTGTGACCTATTTACCTCATTTCTCTTTTCCGGACTTTTATTTCGCATAGTCTCTATTGGTGGCGCATTTGGTGTCACCACTGTAGAACTCTGCTGATACGGAGGTGGATTTCTATTTAATATATCTTCCAGCAATTCGTCATCCGTTTCGCTCTCATGCATATACTTTTCTCTCTCTATATGTTTCTTTTTCTCAGTCCGTTTTTCTTAGTCCCCTCCTCAACTGTAAAAGCTGGAAACAAACCTCCTGTCATGTTAGCACATCTCCATCGTTTTATTCTGTCCTCATGATTCATTCCCCACAATCTTCCGGGCACAAACTCATAACCTTTCATTCCTCTGAATCTTTCTCGCTCGTACATCTCATCTTCCCATTCTGTTAAAGCCTCAAACTGTGTCGGTCTAGGTCTAGGTTCCAATTTAAACATCTTTTCTCTTAAATTCCGTAAAACCGCTACATTAAAAGAACCATTTTCAGGGAAAGCCAATGCTCCATCATTCTTTGTATATTTTACCCAATTGTCCAACCATATGCACGTATGATATCCATATTTCAGCATCATGTGTGAAGCTGCTGATTTCGGCGGAGGAATTATTTGTCCCTCTCTAGTCACAACCTTTTTGTCTTTCTTAAAGAAATTCTTCAATTTCGTCGTCCATGACGTTCTCTCCCTTTCATACTCGTAATACGGCATGTTTTCTATTTGTTTTCTTTTTACTCTAACGCTGTTTCTGTGTACGGAACTTCGACCAATTACAGCGCGACTCACACTAAAGTACCAATCAGAACAATTCCCACCGTCCGCGAACCAACCAATCCTAGCGCGGCACTTTTCTACGTCACTCCTGCTCTGTGTTCACGTGACTAGCGCACTATCCAATCCTAGCGCGGCACTTTTCCACGTCACTTCTACTCTTTACCCCTCCTTTACAAAATTTATCAGCAATTTTCTTTTCACTGTTTTCTTCGTTAGTTACAACAAATAAACAATTCCATAGTCTGATTCGCTAAACAAAGTGACAGCCTTGTCCTTTTACACAAGAATCCTGTTTTTCCAGTAGGCAGCGCTTACCTCTACCCTACCACAGAATTATTTACTCTCACCGATAAAGTAGCACTTCCCTCTACCTTACCCTTTTTCAAACAAACAATTTACTCGTTTCTCTGGGGATAAAACACATGTGGAGACTAGGCTCCTGAGAATTAAGGCCAAAGTTTCACAAGTAAACGTGATTTGCTATTTCATTTACACACTTTTCACACAGAAATCCCTAACATAACACAACCTGCGTTATAACCAAAATGAATTCAGACCATGTACCAAATTCCATGTGACTTCTCTTGCCACACGTGTTCCACTTCCTACATCCCAGAAGCGTGAAAACTTACATATAACATAACGCGACTCAACATAAAGTGTTAGTCATCAAAAATAATCAATAATCAATAAACAATAATCACTAAACTAATCTATAGAAAACCATAACTCTGCTACCAAGAAATCTGATGCAGCGCGTACAATAAAAACTATTCTCCTCCTAGGTTACTTATAGGTCATCCAGGGGCAAACTATATTTCTCATATCCACATGACGATGGGGCCCATAAACATCGTCTAACACACACGCACACTCCTGGATTTCCTTTACACCTTTGTGAAATTCTGTACTCCTAGGAGAAGCATGAGAACTAAATGGAGAACACCATTTTATGTACCGCTGGAAGAGCCAGGATATCTTATTACCTTATTTTGTCCCTTTCTTTTAGTTATTTCTTAAGATATTCCTGCTTATTGTTTGTCGATGAATCATTCATTTAAGAAATTAGTTCATAGTGATTAAGACCAGCTGAATCACAATAACCAATTACTTATGTCACAATCATTTAGGAAAATAACCACTGAGTCATTTTGTGTTTAAAGAATCTTAAATTTTATATAATTTAAAAAGCATGAAAAGAATTTTAATACTTTATTCAATTATTCATTCTTAAATTCACAATTTTATTAAGCATAATCAATTTATTGCAGAAAGGAAATTTTGTCATGAAGCCAAAACCCTAATTACCTGCCTAGCTTCCTAATTTAGCCTAATGATTTCTAACCTAAGTTAGGAATTAGAAATAGCCTGATTCTCATACTCAACTGTAAAATAAAGACAGCAACAGCAACTTCAGCTCGTCAGCATCAGCTACCTGCAACCCGTCTCCTCTAACAGTCTTTCAGCATCTCCCGCTCAGTAAGGGATCGATCAGGACCACCCAGCACTGGAAGCCACCAACACAACTCTTCAACTCCTCTCCTGACTGTGACTGCAACCACGACTGACATCAACTGACCCCTCCCACTAAGAGTAGGCCCTCTTATACCCTAATTCTAACTTTGCTAACTAACTGTTGCAACATTAATATCACGCTTTTCTTTCATTGGTCCATGCATGTCAGCTTATTCATTCTTTAATCAAGTTCTCTTGGATTCAAGGGTCCTTGGATCATTTCCTTTCCCATACGCTTAAACATTTCCATCCGATTCGATCAGTTCATTTGTAACTTCTTTCGACACATTCGAGAACTCCGCAGTCATTGTCCTTTCTCTTAGACTTGTTTCCCACGGGCTCTCTGCTGATCATCATGGCACACTATCAGTTCAATTAGGTCACACCAGCCTTGACCATTTCTTGCATCCTAGCCTCTCAGAAACATCACAAGGTTCCGGATTTCTCCAATTTCATCCCGTATCACGTGTCCCCTTGCGCCTGCGCACATCTTCCCACTGGCGGCCATTTTATATCGCCACTCGGTTATACTTTTAGAAGCACTAATTTGAGGTAAACAAAACATAATTAAAATAGAGAAAAATATCCCTTTCGTTTCCCTCCCGTCTACGTACCCCAATTAGTTGGTACCTAGCAGAAAGCAACATTTAAGCTGTTCCTTACTTACCATCACTATTGTTTTTGCAACGACACATTTTTATTTCTATGAAGCACGAACATGCATTTATTTTTACTTAGTACGCTTTTTTATTTTTACGTTATAATTAGACACACAGACATTCATTAATAGATTATTTAGCACATACATCGGCATATTACCATTCCCACACATACTGTGTTGATTAATACATTTAAACGAACATTTTATTTAATTAATTATAAAATTTGTTAGGGGTTAAATTTTTTATTTTCCCTGCTCCATCACTCCAAAAGAAAAAAGAGAATGTCATCCGCATATAGAGAGATCCGGTCTGATATCCCTCCTGGCCACTCAAACCCCCTGACCTGTGCATCGATTCTGACCCAGGAGGCCAGAGGTTCCATGGCTAATGCAAATAGGTATGGGGCAGGGGGCATCCCTGGCGGGTACCGTAATCCTTCTTTTCTGACAAAAATCAAGTGTTACTTTCACTTGTTTTTACTGTCCTTGACTATTGAGCAAAGTTTTCCCTCTTCTCACAATGGAACACAGTAAAACTGTAGTCCAGACAGTGATTATGTCCCACCTGGATTACTGCAATTTACTCTATATTGGACTACCAATCACCTCACTCAGCAGGCTCACACTTATTCAGAAGAGTGCTGCAAGATTGTTTTAGAGATTCCCTGATGCACATCTATCCCCATACCTCTACATTCACTGCAATAGCTCCTGATGTCGAAGCCTGTTGCTCTTAAAGCTCTTTACTTCTGCCACAGGGCTCAAATTGATTCCTAGAAAAAAAAGTGGAATAGAGTGGAATATCTTTTTATCATTGCTCTTCAAGGCTCAGGAGCGTGTTTCCACTAAACATCAGATCTGAATCTAATTATCTGTCCTTTAGTGAGAAAATCAAAATGTTGTTATTCAATTAACATTTGTTCCAACCATTCCTTCTCCTACAGTACCAGTACACGTTAATAGGGTATTTGTCGCACTTTATAAATAACTTTGTTCACAAAAAAAGAATTTGTAAAACATTTTTGAGTTCATGAGTCTATGTTATGTATAGTGGCAGGTGGTATAAACAGAACTGCTAGAAACATTTAATCAGTACTATGGGCCTCATTTATGAGGCCCTACCGGCACTATTGCGCCACCGGAACGTCACTTTTTTGACGTCCGGTGGCGCAATGTGCCACAGGCATATTTATAAGGCCACGTAAAGCCATGTTATGTGGCTTTTCATGGCCTCATACATATGTGCCCCTTTCACGTAGAAAACTGCGTGAAAGGGGCGTTCCATGGATGTTGCTGGGGGCGTTCCCAGCAACATCCATGGCTTTTTGACACTGCCCCAGATTTACGAGAAATCACAAGTCTGAGGCAGCATCAAAAACTTACGCCTCCCCAGGAGAGGCATTAGGGAGGCACAACGAGGAGAAATATCTTTATTTCTTCTCTTTTTTCCTCTTTCTATGAGTGCTGCATTCTGCAGCACACATAGAAAGAGGAAAAAGCCTCTTGTGATTGTTTCTATGCAGGAAGGTTTACCTTCCTGCACAAAAATAATCATCCCCGCAACACAGGCACCCTTGCAATATGGTGCAAAGATGTCTGCGTTGGCGCACAGCAGCCCATTGTGCACCAGCGCTGGGGAAAAGGACAGGAATGTTCCGTATCTAATAGATACGGTGCATTCCTGCCCTTTTCTTTTGCCGTAGGACAGCGCAGCAGCAAGGCCTTCTGTGCTGCCCTACGGCAAAAACACAAAAATGAGGCATTATATGTATTTCAATGCTTTTTCTCCCCAGGTTCCTAAATTATGACAATATATTTGATTATTTGCCCTATCTCTAAATATGCTTTAGGACAGATGTGGTTCCCATTCCTAATCATCAAAATACAGCTGTAGAAGAGGAGTTTAACCTATTTAACCTACTATCTAGATGGCACGTCTGAAGTATTTTCTGTGGCCTGGGTCGACAAATGATGCAGGGTGATTCTTAGATCCAGGACCTTTTTACATTTTTAGGCACATTTCCTGCAGAGAAAGGCAAAACATGGAAGAACCAGTATCTAGTGCACTCTAGTGGCATTAGCAGTGTTATCTGCTGTTAGACCTGCCATTCTTGGCATGGTTTCCCCTGACCTTTTGCCTTCTGACCTCCTGTTTTGCTGACTTCATTGTTGCTGGCTTTAGGATTCTGAGCACTTTACCACTGCTAACCAGTGCTAAAGTGCATGTGCTCTGTACTCTAAACATGGTAACATTGGCATATTTAATTTACTTATAAGTACCTAGTATACTGCACTATATGTGCCCAGGGCCTGTTGATTAAATGCTATTAGTGGGACTGCATCACTGATTGTGCCACCCACTTCAGTAGCCCTTTAAACATGTCTCAGGCCTGCCTCTGCAGAGCCTGTGGGTGCAGTTTTAAACTGCCATTTTGACCTGGCATGTAACCATTCTTGCCTGGCCCAAACCTTCCTTTTTATTAAATATAGGTTACCAATAAGGTAGGCCCTAGACAAAGGGCTGATTACCCCCCTGTAGTGAGTCTGGAGCCAGGGCAGTGAAGGCAGGGACCTTGTGTACTACAAAGGCCTCTTTGAAGTCTCCCGCACTTTAAAGACACAATTAGGTATAAGTACTGGACCCCTGACACCAACAATTCACTACACTTCTGGATCTGAGGACATTCTGCCAGGAAGAAGGACTGCTTTGCTGCAAAGAGGGACTGTCACTCTGCTGAACTGCTTTGCTGTGTTAACCTGCTGCCTGCTACCTCTTGCCTGGGAGTGAGTAGGACTGGACCTGCATCTCTACATCGTCCAGAACTTAAGTGAGTCCAAGGGCTTGCTGGCTTGCCTCCTGTTTTGAAGTCACAGAGCCATCAAAGACTTCCTCCAACTCTGCTTCAGTGGCTCAACTCTGCCAACTGTGAGTCCTGCTCTGCAAAGAGGTGAGAATCGAGACCTGGGCCCTGAAAGTGGATTCTGCAGCTATTTTTCTTCAAAAATCAATACAGTGATGACTTTGTGCCGATCAGAACCGACGCAGTGCCCTTCGACATCCCTGCGCGGAGAGACGACGATGCAGCATTTTCATCTCAAGGGGTACGACAACGACGCGGCACCTGCATCATAAAGGGTTCGACGACGATGCAGGTCCCGATTGCGAGGCTCTACGACAATGCATCTACCCGACTGCGTGGATCGGAACCGACCTACTTATTGGATTTTTGTAATTTTGGTCTTGTTTTACTCATAAAAATATTCTTTCTTTATTCTTTTAAACTGGTGTGGAGTCTTTTTGTGGTGTTTTTACTGTGTTACTGTAATTTAAGTGTGCTTTACACATTGCCTCTTAAGTTAAGCCTGACTGCTCTGTGCCAAGCTACCAGAGGGTGAGCTCAGGTTAATTTAGGTTGTGTATCTGACTTACCTTGACTAGGATTATGGTCCCTTCTTGGACAGGGTGCAAACCTCTGCCAGCTAGAGATCCAACTTCCAACATCTGCCTTGTCGTTAATAAATTCCTTTAATTATTTGGTGGCATCATCATGCTGAGGCCTTGTCATACTGTGATGACCCTCACATTCCCTTACTGCACTAAGTAAATTTTCATAGTTTAGCATTTTACGAGGGACAATTTTATAGAAAAAGGAAACCTTGATCAAAGCTTAAGAATTTCAAATTCCTGAAAAATATTTGCAAAATGTGATTTCTGTTGCAGAGCTGTGTGGATCACTAGGCTTTGGTCAGTAATATAATAATGTTTACAGAGAGGCACAATGATCTGATTTCCATCCTACAATTTATGTAACTATTTAGTAAAGTGCTAGCTTGTGACAAATAACTTCTTCGTAGTGGTGTAGAATATCAGACAGAAAGTTCTTCCGCTGATTAAACTGCTTCCTGCATATTATGAGGCCATGCTAGTATGACTTTAGGCTCTCCTGTTGATTACTGTTCTGGGATTCGGTTGCATTCAAGCTGCACTTAATAAGGCTCTTTGCTTTTTACGGTAGATGGGGGTTGTCCCAGCGGTGTTGTGAGGGGCTTGTTTTTAAGTAGGGTCAAGATGTACAAGTGCATGAATGATAAAGCAGCCTTTAGGACATTGTACCAAACTATGTTCTTTGTTGGTTCTGTAAATTCAGTTTCCAAGGCTCTGAAAATTAAGCACTTCTCTCAGTGCCGGTCACAACCGCCTTTAGGCAAACATCTGCTATACAAAAACACGTTGCCTGTTGTTAGAACTGGGGGTCTCTAGTTGGCTGAGGTAGGTACATTAGTCCAAATAGGGACCCTTGCTTCTAACATTGGTGGTCAGCGGTTGGGGATTTGAACGTGTATTTGCAAATTCACTCACAGTGATTGGTGTACATCACTAGTTTAGCGCAGACCACGACGCAACCACATATTGTGTTTTAATTTTTGGTTCTATTTTTGAGCGACCTTTAAGCCACACATCATGTCTCAAAGGAGTCAAGAAGCCAGTGAGGCTGCAGAATTGGAATTCGACATTGAGGCATTGCTTACCTACAAAGTTGATCAATTGAGGCAATTCTGCAGAGCTTTGGGATGTCCCATGAAAAGTAGCGCCAAGAAGGAGGAGCTGCAAACGGCCTTGAGGGCCTGTTGGGAAGCCAAAGAGGCTCAGGAGACAGGTGATGCTGAGGTGGATGAGGATGACCCAGGGAATGGATTTGGTCCACAGGATTTGCCGGTGGAAGGACCAGCCTCAGGGGCTGGTAGTAACCATTCAGGGAGGAGTTTTTCCCCAGAGGAGCTGGAGGAAAACCAAAGGGTCAGAGAGCATGAGTTGGAGGTTTTAAAACTTAAGGCTCAGGCAAAAGAGAAAAAGCTGCTCATTGAAAGTGAAAAGCGAGCAGAGGAGAACAGGAACGCTCTCGCCTTGGAAGAGAAGAAGATTCTCTTAGCTCATGAGTTAAGCATGAGGGAACTGGACATTAAGGCTAAACAGGCGGAGTCCAGTTCGAATGGTGGCAGCACACAACCAGTGCCAGCGGGTAAGGTGTACATGCCCAAAGACTTAGTGTGAGATTACCAAAGGGGTGATGATATTTATGCGTGGTTCAAGGCATATGAGATCGCACTGAGGATGAATGAGGTGCCTGAGAAGCATTGGGGGGCGGGCCTATGGAAACACTTTGAGGCTTCTGGGAGGGATGTTTTACCACCTTTAGAGAGGGCGGGAACCCTGACCTACGCCAATATGAAGGAGGCTTTATGCCTCAGGTATGGGCTCACTCCTGAACAGTACCTGCAGAAATTTAGGGATTTCCAGAGACTGAAATCCAGTACTCGGGTGGAGGATCTGGATGAGTACACGCGTGCACTGGATGATTGTGTGTTGGTTAGCATGGCGAATGATTACAAAGTATTGCTCAATTTGGGCTCCAGGGAGCCTCGGCTCAGTAAACATTTTTCAGAGTTGCACCAACACCTGTTAGACTGCGAGCTCTTTGATTCCCAGGAGCTTGCCCCCGAGACAGGCCCCTGGTCATGGGTCGGGGGTCTGAAGAAACACCAAAGGGGAACCCCAGCAGCAACTCAGGGATCTTCCAGTCCCGTGGGAGGGAAGAAGGTCAGAGTGGCGCAGTCAGGTCCCAGAGAAGTGGGGTGGGGGCGTGCAGGCTAGCATCCTGTCTCAAAGGAGAGGGAGAGAGTGTAAGCAGCATCCCCGGGGGTCCCCAACCACCCCCAGAGACTGGAGGGATCCTTAGAGGAGCACCAGGGTGGAGGTCTAGAACCTACCTGCCAGCAGTGCGAGGAGGAACACCTAGCGTCAGGAGGTCGTGGGGCGTCTGTAACCAGAGCTCCCGCGGTCCTGAAGTTTGTGGGTGCCATTCCTAAGTGGCAGGCACAAAAATCTAAATGGAAGGTTAAGGGGGGAGGTGTTCCCCCGTGGGACAGTGCCCAGCCAGTAGGGCTAGGTCCTCTAAAAGTGACCGGGGTAACCCCACCTCTAACCTGGAGGGCCGGATAACTGGAGACAGTATCCTGGCCGATGGGTCTTCCAGGGGTACCGCTCTAGGTGGGAGTTGGCAAGGGACCAGCACCCCTAGAGGGTCCCGACTGCCAGGAAGTACCCGTGGAGCAGCATAGTTGGCCCAGAGAGTAGTGACCAAGAGAACCCCCTGGGGTCAGGAAGGCATAGAACAGGAGGGTGTCCCTGCGGTAGCGGGCCTGCGTCCGTGTTCTATCGCCCCAAGCAGGGAAGTCCATCAAGGTAGTTGATTGGTCTACCCTGGCTTTAGGCTGGGAGGGGGTTGTGTTGGACTTGGCCCTTTTTGGCTAAAGTTCCCCAAACTTTTTGCCTTCCCCCAAGACCTTTTTTCTGACATGGTGTTGCCAACTTAGATGCTTTGGGCACTTTGCCACTGCTGATCAGTGTCAAAGTGCAAGTGCTCCCTGTGTAAAGTGTAATGGTAATTAGTTGTCCATAATTGGCATATTTGTCTTACTAGTAAAGTCCCTAGTAAAGTGCACTATGTGTGATATGGCTAGTAATACAAATGCTACTCGTGGGCCTGCAGCACTAATTGTGCAACCCACAAAAGTAGCCCCCAAAGAGAGAACTCAGGCCTGCCACTGCAGTGCCTGCGCGCAGTTTGCTAACTGCCATGTTGTCCTGACAAGTGCACCCACTTGCCAGGCCTTACCCTTCCCTTTCCATGCACATCAGACACCCCTATAGTAGGCCCAAGGTACCCCCCTGGGCAGGGTGCAGTGTCTGTGAAAGGTAGGACATGTACTGGTGTGTGTAACATGTCCTGATAGTGAAATACTCTCCATTTCGTTTTTCACTGTTGCGAGGCCATCTTGCCCATAGGACAGAATGGGGAAGGCTGTGTAATATGTTTCCAGCCTATCTTCCCATAGGTTTAAGATGGAGAAGTGAAGTTTAGTGTGCCTGAGCTCACAATTTAATAACACATCTTTTTGTGAAGGTGGTTTTTGAATTGTGTGTTTAGAAACCATGCTTTTAGAAGTGGCTGGTTTTTTTGTTCTAACAATTCTGGTTGTCTCTGCCTGGTTGTGGATTGACTGTCTGGATTTTAATGTGATAGGATCTGGGAAATGTCTTGACCCAGGGGAGGAGTAGGTGAGACAGCCACGGTTGACCTGCTTCTGGAGTGTAGGGGGGAGGAGTAGCCCCTGGAGGTGAAGAGGCCTGGGCTGCTGCCATAAAACAAAGGCTCCATCTCCTGCTGAGGGATTGAAGATCCAGACCCCCACTATCAAAGGAAGAAGGTGTCACTGGCAGGGAGACACCCAGAACTGGTTTGGACAGGGGTCAGTGCCCCCTGAACACAAAGACTTCAAAGACATTTAGGGGTATAACTATGAGAGCTGAAACCCCTGGACTTTAGACTGAAATCCATACTGAAAAAGGATTGAACCTACTTGGTGATCAAGAGGAACCTCTGCCAAAGAAGAACAGCTGAAGAGATTGAAGAGAAGGACTGCCCTTGCTGTGTGTTCTGGGGCTGGTCTGCAGTTTGCTGGTTTGACTAAGGAGAGGAAAAGGGACTTTACTGTGTGCTGTGTCCCCCTGCTTGTGAGGACTTTGCTGTGTGCTGTGTCCTGAAGTAGCATGTCTCCAAGGGCCCGAGGAGAGCTGGCTCCCTGTTGTGGAGACTCAGGAACATAAAAGTTTCCAAGTGTGTCTCAGCGACGCTGTGTGCGTGTGCTTTTTGCAGCCTGAGACCTTCGTAAGAACTGCCCCGTGATCGTGTGCACCCGGAGTCCAGGTGAGTCTCAGCGATGCTGTGTGCGCTTCGTGCAGCCTGAGACCTTCGTGAGTATTGCCCTGTGATCGTGTGCACCCGGAGTCCAAGTGAGTCTCAGCGACGCTGTGTGCGTGTGCTTCGTACAGCCTGAGACCTTCGTGAGGATTGCCCTATGATCGTGTGCACCCGGAGCTCAAGTGAGTCTCAGCGACGCTGTGTGCGTATGCCCTGTGCAGCCTGAGACCTTTGTGAGAAATTGCCCCATGACTGTGTGTCCCGGATCAGTCTTGTTCTCTGCTTCGATCAACAGCGTGGCCAGAACTGCTGCGATCGTCATTGCCATCGGCCCGGACCGGCATCCACAGAGGAGCTGTGAGAATTCACCGCCGTCGGCCCGAGCCTGCCTTTGCTAAGGAGAGACCTCGAACCATCACCGTCGGGGGTCCGAGTTCCACTGCCCAAGATCAACGAAGTCGCACCAGAGGCCCAAGCCACAAGGAGAGGAGAGTGAGATCGCACCCCCCAGGAAACGCTCAGCGAGCATGCGTGTGTCGCCGCCTGGGATGGGGGTGCGGGCTACGAGAGAAACGCTCTCGGCCTTTCCCATCTTTGCAGCGCGAGCCCCCGCTCAAGCCCGTATCGCGGCCCGTACTTGCCGAGGAGTGGCAGTACCGGGGCCGGAGTGTGGAGCTGCACTTTGTTTTCCATAATAACAGTGGTGGGGGCATATTTTGGCAGTAGCTGACCGCGCGTCAGTAAGAGTGGCATAGAGACCATCCAGAACACCGCGATCAGTGCCGAAGTACATTATTTTTGCATTACGAACTGCCTGATTGTTGCACTACGAATTGCATTATTTTTGCATTACGAACTGCCTGATTGTTGCATTACGAATTGCATTATTTTTACATGACGAAGTGCCTGATTCTTGCATTACGAACTGCATAGCATTGCATTAGGACTGCATTGGATCATCGAGAATTGCTCATTAATACTGCAAGAACCTACCAGTGCGTGCTGGCCTAATAACCGGCAAGGTGAAATATTACAGATACGCATATGTTGGATTTTTATCGTGTGGTCTCATCGTATATCTTTTTTTATAAACATATAATTGTTTTTTTTATGAAACTCGTGTGGAGTCCATTTGTGGTGTTATCCCTGTGTCACTGAGAGCGTGGTTGCAAATACTTTACACATTTGCCTTGGAGATAAGCCTGGCTGCTCGTGCAAAGGTACCGAATTGGTGAGCAGGGGCTATCTGAGAAGGTGTCCTTCCTTTCCCTGACTTAGAAGCAAGGGTCCCTATTTGGACTAATGTACCTACCCCAGCCAACTAGAGACCCCCAGTTTTAACACCTCTCTTTTGAAAACTGGGATGAAAATCACTTATCTGGAATGTGTTGTGTTGGGGAACTTTTACCCTGATATCAGACTCCCGTATCAAAGACCCTAGAAAGAGGCAATGTGAATTCACTGCAGAGTTATAGTCAGAGGTTTGCGTCTTGACGCCTTCCACTCTTGATTTTGCCCACTGTCTGGGGGGTAGAGAGAATCCTGGTGCCTTAGTTGTCCGAAGTTGCTGGTGTGGCGGATTGCAGCAAACTCAACTTGACCATTCTCTGACACTTGTCAGCAATGTAGGAAACTTTCACCTACACAATGACCAAAAGTTATGGTGAAAGGTTTAGTCGCAAAGGCTTCTCTTTCTCTCAGGTGGTTGTGGGTGTTAAATTCACTATACAAATGCTTTCACTCATTCACTACATTTTCTTCATTTGCGTTAATAAAGATGTCTGAGACTTAAGATATTAATTTTTGTCTTCATATTATTCCTTTGGTGGGGCCCTCAGGGCACCTAGATGGGTACTCTCATGGGCGCTCCTTGTGTTTATTAAATACATACAACCACTTTTGGATTGACTGAACTTTTGTGAGCATTATCCCTCAGGTTTCCTGATAACGAAGAGGCTGGGGTCATCTGTCCAATAAAACCAAGTGAATTTTAACACTTTGGAGTCTTAGATGTCAAAGAGGTGGACTTCAACTACAATGGGATTAAAGCATGAAAACCACCGTTTGTGCCTACAGTTCTTCTAAATACCAAGACATTTGTTCAGGCTAGTCATTTGAGGGCCTCTGATTTTTGGGGTGAGGCAAACAGCCTATGAGAAATTTGGGCTAAAAATTAGGGGCATGTTTTAGAGCTGTAAAGATTAAAGAAATTGACATTCTGAAAGGAATTTGCCAGTGCAGATTCCCCCACTGAAAAAATCATTTGCTCAAGGACCCCCACCAAGGATTCTCTGCTGTATTTAGGATTTCCTCCAGACATCAGAGAATTTTCCATTACCACTACACTCTAAATTAGGCTGTATTCCTTCCCACTTGGCAGCAGTGGCAACAGCTTCCTTTCTTATTCTGCCATAGTTGCAATGGGTTTTGCTGTATACTACTTGATTTAACTAGCATGTATCACTGGGTGGTGCTGGTTCACCCAAAACTCCACATCATCCTCACTAGCTATGAGGTTCACAGGATTCAGAAGCTTTTAGGTGTGAGTGGGAGTCTGGAAAGGGGACTCAGATGATGCAGACTACCCCAGACTAAATCATCGGTCCTAGGGTGCTTCATTGGCTCAACTGGGCTGCAACTCCTCTTAGGTCATTCATGACTGTTTGTTTCCAAGGACAAGATCTTTGTTCTCTGAAGTGTTAATGTTTAGTGGTGTGTTAGACTTGGAGCCATTGGCGTGGGTCTCCCCTGCATTTTTTGCCTTTGCCTCCTGTGTTTTTGCTGTGTGTTGGACTCCGTTTTGCTGGTCTAGATGCTTTGGGCACTTTGCCACTGCTGCTCAGTGCCAAAATGAAAGTGCTCCCTTTGTAAATTGTTGTTATGGATTGGTGTTTCCATGATTGGCTGATTTGATTAACTAGTCAGTCCCTAGTACAGTGCACTGTGTGTGCCCAGGGCCTGTGAATCAAATGTTGCTAGTGGGCTGCAGCACTGATTGTGCCACCCACATAAGCAGCCTGTAAATGTAACTCTGGCCTGCCATTGCAGAGCCTGTGTGCAGTCTAGTACTGCCATGTCGACTTGGCAAGTGTACCCACGTGCCAGGCCCTACCCTTCCGTTTTCTTACATGTTAGTCACCCCTAAGGTAGGCCCAAGGTACCCCTGTGGGCAGGGTGCAGTGTAGGTAAAAGGTAGGACATGCCCTGGTGTGTGTGGCATGTCCTGATAGTGAATTACTGCCAATTTAGTTTTTCACTATTGCAAGGCTACCTGTTCCCATAGGATAGAATGGGGAGTTTGCTTATAACATCTTATAAACATAACTACCCCTGGGAACAAGGTTAGAAAATAAAGTTTAGTATGCCTGAACTCAGAATGTTAAAATGCATCTTTTAGTGAGGGTGATTTTTACATTCTGTGTTTGAAAATACTACTTTTAGAAAGTAGGTATTTTCTTGCTTAGCCATCCAGTGTGCCTCTGCTAGGTTTTTGTATTGCATGTCTGGCTTTGGATGATGGGCTGGGGAGGAGCAGTAGCTCCAGAGAGTTTGATGAGTCAGGGCTGGGCTGAATAGACCTGGGCTGCATTTAGAGTTGGGGGGGAGATTTCCTTTCACCTCAATTGGCCTGGTCTGCCTTCCACAATGCTGTCTCCACCTCCTGCCAGGAAGCTGCACCAGAGAGGACAGAACTGGTTTTGCCCAAGCACAGGGCTTCTCTGCCACCAGAGAACAAATGATTTTATAGTATAAATATTGGGGCCCAGACCCCAAAACTTTAGATCACTTCTGGGAATCAAGAGGAACCTTTGCCAAGGAGAAGAGCCGGAGAAGCTGTGGAGTAATACTGCCCTTGTGCTGTTTGCTGTCTGGGGTTGGCCTGCAGTGGCTACTTGCTGCCAAGGAAAGGAGAAAGGACTTTGCTGTTTGCTGTGTCCCCTGCTTGAGGAAGATCTCCATGGGCTTGAAACTGAGCTTGCCTCCTGTTCTGAATTCTCAGGGACACAAAGACTTCACCACCAGCTCCCCTAAACTTCCTTGCTGAGAGTTCTGACCTGCAAAGAGGTGCCTGCTGTTGTTTTGGATCTCTAGAGACTGTTTTCCGCTGGGAGCTGGAAAAATCAACGCAACACCGAGAAACGTGACGCATCCGTACCTGGTTCCGATGCATCGCCTAAGAAACCGTCACAGCGCATGCCGCAGCTCGAGAAATTGCCAGACGCGGCATCGAATACAACGATCTCCGAAGTCCGAGATCACCATATCGATTCCGATGGAAGCCCTGCTGTGCGACTGCAAGAATCCACGCATCGTCCCGGATCTTCGCATCGCATCAAGGCGCCAAGTCTGTAACATTGTTGGGGGACACAGTGAGAAACCGACGCATCGCATCCCCACACATTAAGAAAGCGATGCATCACCTCCTCTCTAGTAAGGAGCCGACGCATCACCTCCCCTGCGCAGCAGTAAGGAACCGTCTCATCACCTCCCCCAGAGCAAGGAACCAACGCATCCCCTTCCCTGAGTGTAAGGAACCGACGCATCACCTTCCCTGTGGCCCATTTTATTTGTTTGCATGCCGCATCCAAGGTACTTTGTGTGAAAAGTGTTGCATCTGCAATTTGATTTGAACTGAACTATTTCTACCATCTGAAAGTCATATTTTTATTACTGTATTGTGGATTTTTGTCGTTTTGGGTCTTGTTTGGTTTAGATAAAGATTACTTATTTTTTGTAAACTGGTGTGGTGTCCATTTGTAGTATTTTCACTGTATTACTGTATGTGTTCACAAATGCTTTACACACTGCCTCTGAGATAAGCCTGTCTGCTCGTGCCAAGCTACCAAGGGGGTGAGCAGGGGTTATTTTAGAAGTGTACCCCCCTTACCCTGACTAAAAGCAAGGGTCACTATTTGGACAAAGGTACCTACCTCTGCCAACTAGTGACCCCCATTTCTAACATGGTGAAATAATGTTTTCATAATTAAACATTTTGCACACATAACAAAATTAACATGCAGCACGCAAATGTATTCGCTGTGCATTTTCCATGTTTTAATTCATTTTAGTTAACATAGGCCGTACATTAAAATGGCTAATGTTAATCTGTAATGTCTCCTCTTTGTTGTTTATATTGTTTTTTCATTTCAGGAGAAAGCTGTACCCACAAGTTGAAATATGTATCATTTGTTATGTTTTCTAATGTGAATGTTTAGCTTTATGCAATCCACGGAGCACACCGTAATGACAACATGCAAGAGAACATCTTGGAATGAATGTATCTTCTAATGTTGCCGATGACTGAATTTTGAAGGGTGTAGAGAGAGAGATTTCATTGTGCTTTAGCTTGTGAAAATAATGAATTTGTCTTATCAAGGTGGTCCATAAGCTGATTGATCCCCTTCATGGGAACCGTGTGTAGGTGTAGCGAAATGTAGGAAAAAGAATGATTTTAACTAATACAGGGCAGAGTTAGTACACAGATGCCTTCCCTACTTGCTAGAAGAAGCTTCACTTGATTCATAGCTCTTGCCGTTCAGAGGCTTTCCATGCAGACATCTTCTTCCTATCTTCTACCCAACGTTTCTGTGATTTCCTAGTTTAGAAGAGTAGGGTTTCAATTCATGCAAAATTGAGTTTGCTTTGATTTAGCGCCTCTGCCTTTGTGATTTTGATTGCTTTGCAAATTATTGTCTAATGCATTCATGTGCTGATTACTGAATTACAACAAATTTGATGATTTGAATTTGTAACCTTGCTGATCCGTTAATAAACCTTCATGATTTGCAAATGTAGTACTTTCTGTCTTCCTTGTGAAGCTAATGTGCTTCATATTGTTGAACTGTACTCCTTGTGATATCAGCTGAAGTCGAAATTTAAGATTCATCGGAGGGAGCAGAGCCCGAACCTGAATCTGTTTCAAAATGTGCACGGTGCAAAGTGCTCCATCAGTGGTCCACATGTGCATACTCTGCTACTGAAGGGGGCCATGATTGTTCCGTCCAAACATCTTTTGTAAGTTGCATAGGATAAGATCACTCATCCGGCTTCAGTGTCAGTGTAACTGTCTAGAGTTAATCTGCTTCTCACTGTGTTATACACAGGCTCCGTGTTAGGAAGCCTGCCGCCATCAGAAAAATATGTGTTTTTAAGTCATTGACTCAGCCCCTTTTAATGCTCTGCCCCTTTTTGGGACCAAAGCTCTCAGTGTTGTTACAACTGCTATTGACTCAACAATGAAGGTGCCACATTGACTGTCCATACAAGTCAATCCTTCCTTCGACTGGCGCCAGTGATGCTTACAGACTTTCTGCCTCGTGAGATTATGATCTCCGTGTTCGCTTGCAGGATCTCGTAGCGGGACTGCCATACTTACTGCGCTTACACACTGGTTTTTCGGGAAGCCACGCTCCACCCCTGCCACACTGAAGGACAGAACTGCCATTCATGACAAAGCCTTCCTGGCACCGGAACGTAAGAACGTGCCCATAGGTGAAGTGTGTCCCAAAACCGGCAATGAGAACAGCGTTATTCACACGGGGCATTGGACAGGACGCATCTAAAAGCACAAAAAGAGGCAATGTTTGTAAAGAACCTTTCTAAATCTCATTGGTGGCAGTTAAAAGAAAGAACATTTGTAGTTACATTGAGAGATCCATTGTCGACTTTGTAATAAATATTCGATTCAGATATTTTGCTATTTTCCTTCTTTTTCACAAGATCTAATCGTGTACATATGGCTTACATGCGATAATATATTTACATACTTGTAACTGATATCTAATTAATGTACTCGTAACCAAGTATGGTAAAGTTGAAAACTGCCACTGACACAAGACTTACTAAATATTGGTATCTCTAATTTATTTATTTATTTATTGAAGTTTTCATGAGGGTACGAGTTTTACTTATGGCGAGATCTGCACAAGAAGAAGCACCATCTTTACCTAGAGTAACTCGATGAAGAAAGATTGCAAAAATGTAAATCTGCAGTGGGTTGGGTGGGTAGACTCTTGTGCATCTGTTACCGGTGCAATAGCAGAGCACTGCCACTTTTTACACAGTGGCACGCAGCCGCTGGCCTCTGAGATTCATCCATCTTGGCCCCAGAGTAGTCCAGGGCCGGGCTGGCCATACCAGGCATCAGGCGTTTTCCCGGGAGGCTGGAAGGGTGGGGGGTGGTTTTGCAGTGGTGCGGCTGGTTTTGTTCCTGAGGGCCGGTTGTGCAGCGGTGCTGCAATATCGGCCCCCAGTAGCAAAAGCAACAAGCAAGTGTTTCCAGTCTCTCGGGGCCAGGCAGTGCTTCTCCAGGGGCTAGGCCAAGACAATTGCCAGGGCTGCTTTGGGTGCCTAGCCCGGCCCTGGAGGAGTCCTCCAGTGTCTATAGCTAACATTGTCCACGATAACTATAGCAAAGAGCAGATCTTACAGATGTTGCCAGTCCTGCCTCTGCCAGATGCGTAATCAATAAGGAACTATTCTGCTTTTCAGAAGTAGTCTGGATATCATTTATTATTTATCTTAGTTTGCACTATGTTCCGAAAGTAATTTTTTTATTTTGGTGTATTTCCCCACTACAGCAGGCATTTTTTATGTTTTATTCAAGAGTCAAATTTCACGCCAGACCTACTGGCGTTCCCAATACTTATATATTTTTCACTGCTCCTGTTGTGCTCTCCATTGTTCACCAGCAAATCCAGGTAAACCCTGAAAACCCCCAACGTAGCCTCAGAGCACTTTGCTTTAGGTACAAAGCTTAGGGTTGGATCTACAAACACATATGGTGACAATAATGCGAAACCAATTGACGGTGTAGCAGAAGGCAAGCGTATGGTAAATACTTGGAAGGGAAAATAGTCAGAAGGTGACTCTATAAAGTGTCTAACCAGAGAGAATCAGGCTCGAAAGGGGGAATCAAAGAAAGTTAACCATATGACTATTTCAATATCCGAAATGTTATCTCTCTTCGGAATCTGATTAAGCTGTTTCAAGTCTTAGATGCTTTGCGTTGCATGTGAAAGGTCCGGCCTCTAAACGTCTTATATTGGTGCAAATGAATTGGCAGTAACATGTGGTTGGCAGGTCTTAAACTTCTGGATGGGAGATAAGGGAGGTACAGCGTAGATAAGCAGTGTGGAGATAAGCCATGCACTATTTTGTTGACAACGCATAGGGATTTGAAGTTAGCTCTTTACTTCACTCAAAGTCAGCTGAGGAACTGTAGTATGGGTGCGATGTGGTCAGAAGGATTTAGACGAACAGGAGGCAGGGACCATGATTCTCCACATATTAGAGCAGATATGAATCTCTTGGAGAGGCTGGTGTAGAGGCTGTTGCAATAATCAATGTTGGACGTCACCAGTGTGGATGTGATGGTTATTTTTAATGGTGAGTTGATGCAGAGGAAGAATATTTGGAAGCAGGCACAAATGGTGGAAGGCAGATTTAGATACCATGTTGAAGGAAAGTCTGCTATCAAACAGCACTCCCATGATATATAGTTTTTCACTGCCTGGGATATACTCATACAAGAGGAAAGGAAGATGGGTTACAGTGACGACTCCTTATGCAGCATTTCAGATTTTTCACCATTCAGACACAGCCAGCTTTTCTGCATGGAATGATTACCTTGAAATATTCAATGAGAGAATTTCAGTGAATTGCCAGAGAGGTCTTCATGCTTGATATGTAGTTCAGCATCATCAGCATGCATATGATATCCAAAATCATAGGAGCAAAGAATTACACTGACCGGGTACTGTAAATTTTGAACTGCACAGGTGACAGAGTTGAGCCTTGCAGGATTCCAAAAGTGATTGTGGAAGACCTGAAGAGCAATGGGCCCAGTTTGACATGATGAGTGTAGTTTAGAAGGAAGGAGAAATCTCAAGATGGCTTTGTTGCACTGTCGCAAGTTGGCAAGTTGAAACCATCAGAAGTACTTGATGGTAAATGGTGTTGAATGCTGTGGAGAAGTCCAGAAGGATTAAGTCATAGGGTATGCTTTGGTCTAGGTAGTTGAGAAATTCTTCCCTGATGTTTAGAAGCTTGATTTTGTGCCACTCTAAGATATGAATCCCGACTGAAAAGTCACTGAGGAGGCCATGAGCTTCCAGATGAGAGGAGAATTAGTGTGATTTGGCATCATAAAGTAAGCCAGAGATAGGCCTATAGCTGGAGAGATTGTAAGGGCCTAAGGAAGGTTTATTGATCGTACGTGTGATTATGTCATGCTTTAGATATAGAGGGGTGAGGCTGCTAAAGAGGGAGGTATTGATTATCTTGGCGATAAGGAGGGGAAATGCTGGGAGGTCTACAGATGATTTTGGTTGGAAGGATTTCATAAAGGATTATAGGAGGATTTTTTAGAGTTTGACCTCAGTGGCTGGGGTGCAGCCCATGAGAGAGTGTGAGGGAGGGTTGAATTGGGTAGGTGGGTTGAGTTGGGTGTTGAGTAGAGCAGAAGTGTCCTTGTCAAGAAGTTAGATTTTGGTAATGAGAAAGGAAACTAAGTTGTCACATACATAGATCATCTAAAGGCTAAAGAGGGCTTGACATTTGGTTGGGGGGAGGACATAATTTCCCCACAGACATGGGAAAGTTCTTTAGTAGAGGTAGCTTTTGAGATGCATGCTTGGAAATATACCTTTTTACTCTAGTGCAAGCTAATTTGCACCCTCTAGAATGTTTTCTGCACACAGTTAGGCCAGCAATACGTTTTGTTCCAGTGCCTTTCTAGTGTTCTTCCCGGTATTTCTGAAGGCTCAAATCATCACTGACCCGTTTGTTGGACTTCGGTGGATTAAAGGTTCATGTTAAAAAAGGGAGCAATGGAGTCCAGTGCTGTAGTCACCTTTTTCTATAGGCGGGCTAGAAGGGCATCTATGGAACCTGAATGGGTGTCAGAGATGTTTAGATTCACAAGCTATTTAGGTTTTCCCAAACGTTCCTGGATTCAGGAACAGAGCGTTGTTTACTGCAGAGCCTGTTCTCTAAAATGAAGCTCATTATCTTATGGTTAGACGAGGACTCTTCGAGAGTCCCACACCAAATGAGCAGTTTCGGAATAGTGGAGAAGTATAGAGCAAAACAGTGACCTCCGGAGTGTGTAAAGCTGTTAGCAAACTGGAAGGTGGCAAGGACATTCTTATCAGAATGCTGATTTTGGTATAAATGTCAGAGGAATACTAACTCCAGATGTTCCGATTATCTATAATGCAAGCGGGATTCAAGGCAGCGGCTATATACTGGGTGAGGTCCAGAAGATCGATGGGAAGGGGGAGAGGTAGTTCTTGTGAGGGTAGTTCATCACATCATAGATAAAGGCTGTTGTGGGGTCAGTAGCAATCTTGAGTAGCAGATATTCAAAGAAGTCAAAGGAAGGGCCATTTAATACCTTGGCTGAAAGTGGACTGTGATGAATCAGAACAATGCCAGTGCTTCTACCATAGAGCCTAGTCTTGATGTGGAGGTTGCAGTTAGGCAGGAGGAGATTATTTATATTGGAGATCCATTGATCATTGCACCAATTCTCCGTAATAGCCAATAAATGGTAGGAGTAATACCTGCAACAGACCCAGTTTTCTATGCATACGTCTAGGGATGTTTGTGAATGCCTGAAAGTAGTGATTCTGCACAATACAAAATATATTTCTACAGGTGCAGATGTACTATGTTTTCATGAGTAGTGCCCTTAGTTTTCATTTCTCAGTATTTGTAATAGCACCTGATACTTTGTATTATCGTGCACAAGCAAGATCATTTACATATATTTATGAGACCTGGCAAGACCTATTAATCTGGCAAAAACAAATGGGATGAATATTCTTTTGAAAAATAATAATGATAACCTTTCAAACATGAACACTGTGGTTGGAAAGCCAATGCTGAGGATAATAAGCCAATGCTAGAATACTATGTCTGAAGGAATCATGTCTACAAAGCTGGCCACTTTCACACTACTATAAACCAGTAGGCAGCATTAAAAGATGTGCAAAAGGAGCTGTGACATTAAAGGGTATGAGAGGGTAATGGGTGTGTGTGCTGAGCTAAAGGAAAGTGAGCAGAAGAAAGGAAGAGCAAGGTATCAGAAGATGGAGAACATTGTGAGATAGGACTGTGAAAAAGAATGGTTTGTGAGGTTAAGGGGGTGAGAAAAGTGAGAAAGTGAAGTACAAAGGAGCCTGAATGTTACAGAAGGAAGGTGGATGAATTATAGAAAAGAGTTCAAGAGAGAGGAGGTGTGAGAAGGAGAAATTGATGTATGAGACAGTGGAACGAGCGTGGCACTTTTGTGGAACAGAAAACTAAGTGGATGCCCAGAGTTACTTTAGCGGGGAATGCCATATTGTAGTAGTAAATGTGGTGCAATTGCCAGATCTTGCTAGCTGGGATGGGAGAGATAAAGGCTGCTTCACCCAGATTAACAAAAATTCCCTGCATAGGCTCTCAGAAGACGGGAAGGACAATGGAAACAGGGCCACCACCTCAGGGCCATGTTGCTAGCCTTCTCATAAATACATCAGAAATGATATGGTTCAGGCTAGCTCCTGAAGGGGTGATGGTGGCATGTATTGTATGGTCCGGCAAATAGCCCCTCTCACACACACACATTTGATATGCATCTCTCAACATGCATACGTTAGGGATCGCCATAGGGCTTGACACTATTTCCTCCAGCAAAATGATGATCAGAACCAAATAAGAAAGTATGTTGGACCCTCTTGTTAAAGTTGGCAGAGTCTGGCAACATAATTTACCGGTTTGTACGACTAACACAACACATTCAGGGAAACAACTACTCTTTCCAGACAAACACATAGTCCCACATGAGGGTGTGGACGTCTAGGGTGTCTCCCAAGCCACTTTCCTGCATTTATGGCAGAACAAAGATAAGGCAGTGGGTAACCATAAAAAGTCCAGGCTCCTTTGCTGAGAAGACCCTTCTCTTTCTTCCACAGGCATGTACTGGATTCAGGAAGGCTGACATAGAGGTGGTTACTGTCACATGGGTAGTTGCACGAGAAGGGGGGTGTAGTAAGGGGTGGGAACCTTATGTGTCCAAGTTGGTTTACTGAGAAGTCCCTTCTCTCTCACACACAAGACATCAACCCTTACCTGGAGCAAGAATAACCCACACAACGAACATACTGTATGTCATCATGAGGAATTATTTGGGTATTGATCTATGAGGAGGACATGATGTAACATACCTCCATGTATATATGTACTGAATAAAAGATTAACCCCAAGCAAACCTTCAGTGTCCCAATAAGTAGGCTACTATTAAGAATCCTAAGTAATATTTGTGCTCCTCAAAGTGTTTTCACACTCCTGCTGATATGACACCATGGGTGATTTTGCTCTTTAACCTGAGCTTGCACTACAGTTGGTTTGACTTCTAAATGTGACATAACCAAAGCTTACTTTGCACCTCAAGGAGATTTTGCACCTGAAAGTAATTGTTCACCCTCTTGTGGCACCACACTCCAGTTAATTTTGTACCAAGAGTGATGCTACAAACACTTAATGCCCTGCCTTAGATAAATGAGAATACATGCCAAATCAATCATTTTAAGTGCCAAACCTATTCAAATCACTCCAGTTTTACTTTCATTTCTTTCCGTTGTGTATCATTCCACTACGTGTTCTGATCTTAACTTTTATTCCTGCCCCCATTTCACTCTCCATTTCCGTAGTTACATTTCTTAGGTCTGGCCAACAATTACCAATTATGTAAGGTATACATAGAGTGGCCCTTGCATTCCCTTCAAAGGAGTATTTGTCTCTCACCTCATGCTATTGTCTGTTTGTTTTTTTAGACCCTTCTCACCTATTAACTGCTTGCTTTGCAATACAAGGAACTACTCTGCATCTCAAAAGTAGACTCAAACACCAGACATTAAATGCCTTCTGTCATGCATACATTGCACACAGAAACAAAATTATTATTTTCAGGGCAGCACACTTTTAAAACATATTTTACTCATGACTTCTGTGTGAACCTTACTTAAAGATGATTGACCTATTCTTTTGTCCAAATCAGGACACCAGGATCTCCTCTGATGGCATGTATGTGGCATTTTATTATGAGTAAAAATTACCCCGACCTATTGAAAGTGGGAAGTTGACAAATGTTTAAAAACCAACTAAACATACCTGTGATTATGTTGCCAACATTGTGGCTCATCACCCGTATCGAGCAACAGGTAAAGTAAGCCTTGTAGCATCAGATTCATGGTGAATGAGTGATTTGATATGGCAGGGGAGCTGTGTTATACCCTTTTTTTTTTATAAACCGTTTTTATTGGTTTTTGTACAGGGTATACATCAATCAGAAAGACTTTAATCTTTGCATGCCATTCATTATCCACATTGACATGACGGAGGAATTCCAGTCCATCGAGGCCTAATCTGTCTTGACGCATTTGGTGCGCTGAGATGTATGCCTGTTCGGGGATAGTAGGTGACATATTGGGATGTCTGGTTCTCGAGTGTTGCTGATGCACCCTCGCTATCTCCATGTGGTATTGGGAAGGAGAACAAATCCGTTTATACAACCAAACTGGGGAGACGAAACTCAGGGAAATGGGGCAAGGGGAAAGGGCATTGAATGTCGCAGGGCCAGTAACTCCCGGGGTGTTCCCCCATCAGGACGAGTGTAGTGTGTCGCTTGGGGCCGTAGGGGGATGGTCTTGTTCAGGCGATGTTTGTGGGGTTCGGGGCATACCCGGGCCTAGCGCTGTCTAAGTGACACATGGCGTGTCCGTGGGGGTGTCTTGCGCTTGTGTGAAGCTATGAAGGAGCATCGACCACTCCATAGATATGGGATTTTGCCGCATGCCGCGTGCTTCCTCCCGTCTAAAGGCATCTTCCTCGGCCGCACCCCATTTCTTGACCACGCCCCACCATGCCGCTATTGGGGGACCGTTAGATGATCGCCAGTGCAGTGTGATGCTTCGCTTTGCGAGGAGTATGACTAGTATCGCAAATCGGGTCTCCACATTTCTCTGTTTGTGTCGCTTAAATATCCCTAGGGCGCTGGCCTCCCACGTGTTGAGTCCAGTCAGGCCCATGACCGTCAGCAGTGTGGCATGTACTCTTGTCCAAAAAGGCTTGCAGTGTGGGGCAGGTCCATAGCATATGGATGAATGAGGCGTCAGGTGTGTGGCAACGAGGGCAGTCAAACTGCGACGCAGGGAAGAAGCGCTTGAGCCGTTCCGGCGTGAGGTATGCGCGATGTAGTATGTTGAATTGGATATTTTTGAATCGCTGGTTGCGTGACACTTTTTTGTGATGTTCCAGTGCTATGAGCCATTCTTTGTCGTGTAGTGCGCGACCAAATTCCTCCTCCCACTTGAGTCGAAGCCGCGTTAGCGGCGTATTTGTAAATTCCATGACCGACTTGGATATCCATGTGATCAGGTGTCTCCCTGTTCCCATGTTTAAAATCGTGTGTAGTACCGGGTGTGTTTTGGGTTCCCCAGTCACAAGGTCCCACGTCTTTCTACAGTCAGCAATGAGTTGCCTGTGTAATAAGAACTGTCCGGCGGGGAGCTCGCTCTCTTCCGTCAATCTCTCAAACAATGTCAGTTGGCCGTCAGTGAACAGGACTGCTATCTCAGTGAGCGCGTGATCTGTCTACACTCGCAATTCGCCTGCTGCGTAGTGCCTGCTTCCCCTAGGGAGACCTGCCAGTGGTAACAATGGGGAGTACATGGGTGCCGCTTTAGAGAGGCGATGGATGCGCAGCACACAGGATCTGGTCACTTTCACCAGCAGGGGGTGGGTCGGGTTGGGCTTGGTCCCCGGAAGGAGCATCCGGGTTATCTCCGGATTTGTCAGAGTCCCTGCCTGTGCTGTCGTTTCTTCCAGGTGTCGGCCAGCTGTCCAGCGTGAGAGCCACTGTAGCTGTGCTTCTAGGAAGTAGGCTTCAAAGGACGGGGCCCCCAGCCCTCCCCCGTCTTGTGGCAACTGTAGTGTCGTCAAAGCCACTCTGCGGCGACCCTTCCCCCAGTTCAGCGAGATCAGCAAAGAGTCGAGCTCACGAAAGAAGGGTCGCGGGGGGATCACCGGGACGTTTGCAAAATAATAGAGGAGCCGGGGCACCATTATCATTTTAGACAGAGCTACCATTCCTATTGGGGCCAGGGGCAACGTTCTCCAGAAGTTGATTTGGGTTTTCAACCCTCGTAGGACCCTGTAATGATTCTCCTCCAGTAGATCGCCAGGCGTGTGATAGAGTCTAATTCCCAAGTATCGTGGGGCGTCCCCCTTCCAGGACAGTTTGGCGTCTCCTATGTTGATCTCCCAGTGGGGTGCATCGGGGTGAAGGGGGTAGATAGTGGATATGGTCCAGTTCACCTTCAATCCCACTGCCTCCCCAAACTCGTTGAGTGTGGCCCAAAGAGAAGTGAGGTCTTCTGTTATGTCCCTGACTTAAATGAGAAGGTCATCCGCGTTCAGGGACACACTATGCGTACGCCCTTCGAGCGGTATACCCCATAATTCGCCCTCCTCCCTCAGTCTGATCGCCAGCGGCTCCATCGCAAGAGCAAATAATAGCTGGGACAAAGGACATCCCTGGCGCGTTCCGCGCGTTATCGAAATGGGGGGTGAGATATGCCTGCCTATTCGGATTCGAGTGGACAACCCGATGTACAGCAACTTGATGTATGCCCTAAGTTGGGGCTCCATTCCCACCCGCTTCAGAACCGCGAATAAGTACTGCCACGCTAGGGTATCGAAAGCCTTTTCGAGGTCCAGTACAAGGCATGCAGCACGTGGGAATCTCCCCCATACACTATCTTGGACCTGGAACAGCCGACGGATATTTTGGGAGGTGTTCCTCCCGGGTACGAAACCACATTGGTCAGGGTGTACAAGACGGGGGAGCACCTCTGTGATTCTGTCCGCTAGGAATTTTCTGAGAATTTTGCAGTCCGCTGTCAACAGGGTGATGGGCCGGTAGGAGGACCTGAGCAAGGGGTCTCGGTCTGATTTAGGAAACGTCACTAGCGTGGATTCGCGCATGGATTTGGGGAGCATCTTCGCCTCTAGCACTGCCTTGTATACTAAGTCTGACTGTGAGACTAGTTGCTGAGAGAATGCGGTGTAGAATTCTATAGGGAAGCCGTCGTGGCCGGGGCTCTGTTAGTGGCTAGTTGGCGGATTGCATGTTTGATCTCTATAGCCGTGAGTTGGCTGTCCAGGGCGGCCCTGTCCTCCTCCAGCAGCTGCATTATAGCATCGCTGTCCAACATCCTATGGATGTAGTCCCCTCTGTCCTGGGCCGGTTCCCTATATAATGTCTCATTGTACTCGTGAAAGGCCGATAGAATGTCTGCTTGCGCATACACAATCACACCTGCGGCGTTTCTGATACTGGTGATCGGTTGCGCTTGCATGTCTTGTCTGACCAGCCATGCGAGCAAGGTGCCAGCTCGGTTACCTTCGTTATGGGCTCTAGAGGCGCATGCATGAAAGTTATACCGGCGCAAGTCTGCACAGGCTTCTGCGTATTTAGTCTTGGCCTCTGCCATTTGTGCCGGGGGGATCTGCTGCTTGTCAGCGTCCCTGGACAGTCTCGCCACTCGCTGTTCTGTAGCCTGTACCGCCTGCTCTAGCGTTTTTCGAACCCCCACTATTTCTGTGTTATACCCTCTTATTGGTGGGATGGTGCAGGTCAGATGGGAAGGGTTAGCCGCTATGGATAAGCTGACGGTAAGCAAAGTTCTAACTGGGTAGGTGAATTTATGACTGAAACTCCCCGTCAGCTCCTTTTAGCCTAATACTCCCTCAACGGAATACTCTGAGAGCGTCGGAGATGGAGGGGGGGCCTTCCATCATACCACTGAGATCTAAATTGGACAGACAGACAGCCACAACAGCAGATGGGTACACTGATGATTTTCGATGGTCTATATACATCCGCCAAGATCTAAATCAGGCCTTAACTTGTGTATGGAGGGTCCAATGTTCAATAAGTTGTTGTCTAATAGGAAGGATCTGAGAAGGGGCGTGCATGTCTCTTCCTCTTTTTCTGAGTGGATGTTGAAATCTCCCAAGAAAATCTGTTCATGAGAAGGATTAGGTTATCAGTGCTGTAATCAAAGAAACCATAATAATAAGCAATTTTGCTGTCTGTGGGTGGTTTATGATGATCTGTCTCTGGTTTAATTGTTTTGTTTGGTACATCTACAGTGAGGCTGTGGAAGAAGGAGGAATTGATTGAGTTAATCACTTCGAATTTAAGGGACTCCTTGTGGATAAAGCACCCCCCCCCCCCACCACAATTTCTTTTTCTCCAGGGTTGAAGTGGAGGATGTGGGATAAAATCAAATAGTGCTATGGAGGATGAGCAGAGTAATGTTTCTGAGAGTACAGTGGCATCAAGGGCACAGTCTTGGATGAGGACAAATATTTAAGTTTCATTAGTGATCAAAAACCTACAGTTTAAGTGGCCAACTTTGATGTGATCTATAGGAGATGTGTTAGAAATGGGGGTCCCTAGTTGGCAGAGATAGGTACCTTTGTCCAAGTAGGGACCCTTCTTCCTAGTCAGGGTAAGGGGGATATACTCCTAAAATAAACCCTGCTCACCCCCTTAGTAGCTTGGCACGAGCAGACAGGCTTATCTCAGAGGCAGTGTGTAAAGCATTTGTGCATGCATACAGTAACACAGTGCAAACACTACAAATGGACACCACACTAGTTTAGAAAAATAAGTAAACTTTATCTAAACCAACAAGACCAAGAACGACAAAAATCCAAAATATAATACTCTTAAAAATAGTTACTGTGCAAAATAACCTTTAAATTGCCGGAAAAACGTGAAAATACAGTTCCTCCGACTCGGTAGCTATGTCCAGGGCTACCGCGATACTGAATACGACAGAATCTAACAATTACAGCCAACCGCATCAATACGGGTTAGCAAAAGCGTCGACAGACTCAGAGACAGTACCTTTTGTTGTTGCGGCCGACACAATGGTACGAGCCAGTCCGGGGCAACCGTCGCGGTTGCGATGTGAGATGGAAGCGTTGCAGCGTGCAGTGTCCTCATGGCTCGGTGCAGGCAGCGGCTTGTTGACGGAGTCGGTGAGACCAAGGCTTGTGTTGCAGGGTGAGGCGGTGCTCGATGCGGTGCTGGCAGGTCACGATGCGGCGATGGAGCCTGTCGGTGTTCGAGTCGGGCAGCAACGGAGTCGATGATGTCGATGCAGCATGTAGCGAAGCTGTGCGGAGTGCGGTGCCCACAGGACACGATGCAGGCAGCGGATCGTTGACGAAGTCGGTGAGACCAGGGTTGCATTGCGAAACGAGGGGGTGCTCTCTACGGTGCCTTCAGGACACGGAATCCTGCGACGGACTCAGTGACAGAGTCGGTTACCCTTTTCTTCTCCAGGCAACTGAAACCAGCGGTTCCAGGGACAGTGCCCAGAAGATTGGTGAGGTCTTTGATGTTCCTGACACCTCGTGAACAGGGGCAAGCTCCACTTCAAGCCCTTGGAGATCTTCCTCAAGCAGGGGACACATCACACAGCAAAGTCCTTTTCTCCTTTCCTTGGCAGCAAGTAGCCACTGCAGGCCAACCCCAGGCAGCAAACAGCACAGGGGCAGCATTCCTCCTCAGCTTCTCCGGCTCTTCTCCTTGGCAAAGGTTCCTCTTGATTTCCAGAAGTGATCTAAAGTTCTGGGGTCTGGGCCCCAATATTTATACTACAAAAGCCTTTGTTGTCTGGTGGCAGAGAAGCCCTGTGCTTGGTCAAAACCGGTTCTGTCCTCTCTGGTGCAGCTTCCTGGCAGGAGGTGAAGACAGCATTGTCCTTGGCAGACCAGGCCCATTCAGGTGAAAGGAAATCTCCTCCCCCTTCTCTAAATGCAGCCCAGGTCTATTCAGCCCAGCCCTGACTCATCAGGTTCTCTGGAGCCACTGCTCCTCCCCAGCCCCTGTCATCCAAAAGCCAGACATGCAATACACAAACCTAGCAGAGGCACCCTGGATGGCTAAGCAAGAAAATACCTACTTTCTAAAAGTGGTATTTTCAAACACAGAATGTAAAAATCACCCTCACTAAAAGATGCATTTTAACATTCTGAGTTCAGGCATATCAAACTTTATTTTCCTACCTTTTTCCCACGGGTAGTTATGTTTATAAAATGTTATAAACAAACTCCCCATTCTATCCTACGGGAATAGGTAGCCTTGCAATAGTGAAAAACGAAATTGGCATTATTTCACTATCAGGACATGCCACACACACCAGGGCATGTCCTACCTTTCACATACACTGCACCTTGCCTACAGGGGTACCTTGGGCCTACCTTAGGGGTGACTAACATGTAAGAAAAGGAAAGGTTAGTGCCTGGCAAGTGGGTACACTTGCCAAGTCGACATGGCAGTACTAGACTGCCCACAGGCTCTGCAATGGCAGGCCAGAGTTACATTTACAGGCTGCTTACATGGGTGGCACAATCAGTGCTGCAGCCCACTAGCAGCATTTGATTTACAGGCCCTGGGCACACACAGTGCACTGGACTAGGGACTGACTAGTAAATCAAATCAGCCAATTATGGAAACACCAATCCATACATACAAATTACAGGGAGAGCATATGCACTTTAGCACTGATCAGCCGTGGTAAAGTGCCCAGTGTCGTAAAACCAACAAAAAAAGGCCATAAAGCAAAAAGTCTGGGGATAAACCCGCTGAAAAAGCCAGGTCTAACAAATTGGATCACTGAGTTTAGAGGATGTGATTCTTCTGAGGTTGCTTGGGCAGATTGATACATGTGTTTAGTATGTCTAGCTCTGATTTTGTTATAATAGGATGTATTTTGGAGTCTGTGACATACGTGGCATGTGCTAGTTATGATGCGCATAGAAGAGTGGTGTGAAGCATTGGAGCTCGTTCGTGTGATGGACTCTGCAGGCATAGATGTGTTGAGTGAGGTGTAATAGATGGGGAGGGCTGCAGCAAAACAAGCAGTCCCTGGGAGGAAAGTCTTTGTGTGTGTGAGAGAGAGAGAGAGAGAGAGAGAGAGAGAGAGAGAGAGTGTCATTTGCAGACAGCCATTGCATTATCTAATGCAGGTGTGTGGTGTTGTTTTAATGAAACTAGACTTGATCAGGAGGTGGGTTAACAGAGGGAGTCTGTATTGATCGACAGTGCTGCCTACTAGGAGGACTGTGGGTTTGGTCCTTGAAAGTACTTTTGTCTGTTCCACAGTAGGAGTAGCTCGGTTACAGGTCATGGTCCTTACTACCTTAATTCATGCTAGCATTATGGAGTCTGGTTTAATTCCCCAAGAGATACGAGGGCCATAATGGAGAGATGGGGGGCTGGAGGAGGGTGAACTGGTGGCCTCATAAGCAGTAGAGGTGGTCGGCAAAGATTTAGGGTTAATGTCCCTAGTGACGGTGAAAGCTTTTAGGGCCTTCACGGCTTCAAAGAATATGATGAAGATATGGAAGATGTTATCTTTGGATTGAATCACGACCGTCCCATTTTTATGATGGGTGATAAGTAGCTTTTGCTTACAAATGTTGCACTCTCTTACCAATCCATTGACAGAGCAGTGGGTGCTGTCGCTGCTAGAATAGATGGATGTGTTGTGTGGCCCAACAGTGTCTGTGCTGTAATAATTGTATGGTCTGGACTGAGATAAATTAGCAGACTAGTGTGTCATCTCTCTGAACAATAGACAGGTCTGTGGCAGGGAAGACATGAGATAGACTGAAAAATGAGTTTCACAAATGTTGTAATAATTGGATGTGATGAGAATCTCAACTGTTGTACACTGTCAGAACATGATACCTTTTTGTGGAAGAAGAGAATAATGTGTAACTCTGGCAGAGAGGTGCACTATATCTAAACTGTATTATTTTATGTGCTGCAGGCCATGATACTGAGGCACAATTTCAGGGCAGTGCACCCTCTCCCTCCAAGACTGGAGGGAAGTGTTGCAGGTCATAAATGAGGTACGCTGGCAGAAAAATATACCTGCTTTCTTTGGCTCAACAATCCACTTTTTATTTTGGAAGAAAAAGCATGACTCTCCTAACAAAATCATACTATTATTCTGGAAAAAAAAATATTTTTCCTGGAATACAATCTTTCATTTTTAGCAAATGCCTGTTCGAAACCCAACGATTAATTTTCTATTTTCATCAAGTATCCACATGCATTTCTGCAACATATGTACAGATTCTATTTTGCATGGCCACTGATGACAGAAACACGCCAATAATGCCCACTGTTATGTTAGGGGCACCAAATTACCTAGGATAGAAATCATCAGGCCATGAATGGCCACAAAAAGCCAGGAATTATGGCAGTGTCAGTATTATCATAGGGGTGGGCACCAATATTGCCATAAATGCCCACAATATACTAAGATAAACTTACATTATGCCAGGGCTAGTATTATATTATATTCCATCATGCCACTGATGTGTTTAATAGGCCATAAGGTGGACTAGTTATATGCCAGGCTCAGCATTTTGTTTTGTTGGCACTATCTATTATGTCACAGATGACCTCCTTATGCCAAGTATTACTGTCAGAATGCAATGGCCAGACATCCCAAGGATGGGAGCATTCATTCTTTGGATGCCCACAACAGACCAAGAATCACCATCAATGTTCATGTGCACGCATTTTGTCAGTGGTTGGCACCATCAAGCCATAGTTGTCCCAATATGCCAATAATTACCATCAATGCGCTAGGGCCAGACTTTTGCCAACCGTGGGCCCCAACATGCCATTGATGACCCTAAAATGTCAAGAATTACCTTCAATGCGCCAGAGCTAGAATTGTGTCGGGGTTGGACACCATCATTGCCAAGATGCCCACAATATGCCAATAATTTCCAACAATATGCCACGGCCAGCATCTTGAGAGAAGTGGGCACCCTTAAGACATGAATGACCCCAACAGGCAAAGCATTATCACCAATATATCAAGGCCAAGGGTTTGCTTGGGATGGGCACCATCATGAATGGCCCTAAAATGCCAAGAATTACAACCAATATGCCAGGGTCCCGTCCCGGCACACTCACATAAACATATCTACGGACGCACACATAGACATCTGCACACACATGCACTCACCCACATGTGCAATCAAAAAAGCACTTGAGAGAGCTTTTGGAATTATATTCTGCTGGCCGCCCTTGGGAGTCCTGCTGTTTCTCCTTCTCTGCACCCGATGCTCTGATCTGTAGAGCTCCCAATCACATCTCCCATGACTTGTCAGACCCAGTATCACAAATAGAAGGTGATTTGTCAGTGAATGGGCCCTGTGCTGTCAATCATGCTGTTTGCTTGACCCAAGGACTGCCATTGATGAACAGCGCTGATGGACAACACTCCAGCAGAGAGCTGTGGGCCCCCTTTGCATGCTTGCCACATCCCAGTGCTCTTCCCTTGAAGTGCTTACCTCCATTCTGTTCCTTGCCCATCCCTTCTCCTGTCCTCTGTCTCCCCCACATTTTCCTAGGTGATCCTGGTTGCTTAATGTATAAGAAGTACAACACTTTATACATGTGATATCTTGTTCATTGCCTTCAGTCATCATCCTCATGCTATAATCATTTTCCTCATTATGAAACCACCCATCTGATCTTGTCCTTATTTACTGTTGGTTTAATACGTACACAGTTTCCTATTGGAATGCTATTACTCGTCAATACATACAAATATAAATTAAATAGAACACAAGCAGATCGAGTGACCCTTCGTCTGGCAGCTTAAGAAATGACTGTAGTACTGGTGAATTATTTAACTCTTTAGAAGTATCACTGATTAGACCCCGATACTTAACAGTTCAGAAAAGGGTGAGGAATTTGTTGCCACCAGTAAATACTACTAGCCTGGGTGAGGTATTTACCGGGACCGATAAATTCCCCCAGTCCACGTTTTTCACTTGGAAATAAAGCATGATATGCAAATCGGTATTCAAGGCACCACATTTAACATGTTTTTTAGGTCTCGTCGCAAGACCTATAGTAAACACAAATATGGAGGGTAATTTCTCCTGTCCCTTGCCATTGGTTGATTCTGGCATTGGTCTTCTTATCTGGCTTATGATTGGCTTTTCATCCGATATGTCACTTCCGTTTTGCAGGAAGCAGCACCGACCAACTACAGTTTACATAGATGCCAAGGTTTAAGATTGCTCTGTGTGACATTTTCATAATTTCAGTGTAATTAGGAGTGACATTTCAATGGCTATGAGTGACACTTTCTCGCGAGCAAAATCAAGCAACAAAGACGAGAGAAACCTATTAATATCAGAAATTACACCCATTTAAGCAACGAGAAACTCCAATAAGATCATAAAACTGCAGCAAAGTACCAGAAATGCAAGGGCACTGTGGGACCCGACTGTACCAAACAGGATGAGAGGCCATAATGCCTGGATGTGAGCCTCATCTTCCTTAACGCCCTGCCCACCCCCCACAAAAACAGGATAGATCTCCTATGGGTGGACTTAAGCAGAACCACATGCCTCATTCTTCCTCTGCATGATCTGATCAAACTGTGCTGAGAAGCCCCAGCACGAACCATCACTAACAGTGTATCTCCCTCCCGTACCATGCAACACTCAAAGTCACATTCTGACACAAATGTCACCTCATTAGGCGGGTTTGTGTACTGTGGAAAATTACAAATCGAAAGCATTAAGACCAGAAGATATTACCTTGAAATAAATGCTTTTAAATATTTCTTTTTACCGAAAACCTCGCATTTTTTAAACAAACAGGCAAAAACAATGATTATGATAATTCTAAATATTTGTTTTGACATATGGTCAGTTGCGTTTACTTTGCTTTTCATCTTGGACACCTGTCATTTTCTTTGTATTCTGAGTCAGTTATAAACTTTAAGTGTTTTTATGTTTACAGACAAGTTAAGAACAGAGAAAGTGAAAAATGAGTTCGCTTTTTAATTGGATATGCAGGAATGCTTGTGTGTAGCTGCAAAGCATTAACGGGAAAATATTCCAAAAAGAGCATATATGGACGTCACAGAACCTCTCTGAACTGGAGTCTCATGTTCTGACTGTTTTATATGAACTGTGAGACTCAGTGCCAGGCCAGCCGAGTGTTAATCCACAAATTAGATTTTTTAGGGGCAGCGCGATCAGCTGCCTGCGAGTCGGTGTCTGGACTGGAGTCTTCATTTTCTTAAGTAAAATGAAGACTACAGTCCAGACACCCACTCGCAGGAAGCTGATCGTGCTGCCGCAGAAAAGCTAATTTGCGGATTACCAATCGACTGGCACCGAGTCTCACAGTGACACTATCACTTACTTGTGAGGCTTGCCATGGTAATGCAGTTTTATGGGCCAGCGCCCCGCCCGTCTCCTCAGACTCCTGGCTGCTGCAACAGTCACTCGTGACTCCCTCAGCAAACGTGCACGACGGTGCGCCACCCCCGGTATGATCATACTCACTCATGCTCAGCAGCAGGCGCCACAGTGCTACTCAGTGGGCTCCACATGCGCCGCGGTCTTGTGGGGTTCGGTCCGGCATGGTCATGATTGAATTTGATTTACCACCATGCTGCGGTGTGAGCAGGGCTGCTATGACGCAGCTTAGGGCAGCCTGCCTCCCACAAACTTAACTTCAGGCAGCAGGACGCAACGTTCGCCGGCGCCTATGACGTCAATCACCTTTCTAATGATACATTGTAGCACTATTCGCCAGCTAGCAGCTTCTAGCTCAGCCATCCCCCAAGCCCAGTGCCGTGAGCAGCGCTACCAGCCACTCCAGCTTTGTTTAGTTAATATAGAAGCACTAACGACTTTACAGCCAAGGCGCTATAACTATTATGCGTGACAATGCATTTCAGTGCGGTGATGCGGACCACCGCACTGAAATGCATTAGTCTAACGCCGGATTCGTGATACTTGGCAGCGCTGAGTTTAGTTCCGCTGCTGGCTGTTAACTATTCATTTAGGGACTACTTGTTTGTTTATTGAGCTTCTGCAGGCACGACGACGTGCCTTGCTTACATTCGGCACGCCACGCCCACTTTAATTTTCGAAGCAGTTGGGACAATGGCCGCCTTTGTTGTTAAATCTAAGTTTCTTCCCGGTGAGCCTCGTCCTGCAGCGGTGCGGTAGTAGCCGTCAATACATCATACATCTAAGTCCGCGCGGGGCTGAGCTGGGCTCGTGCAGTCCCGGGCCTCATTTGTATCGTATTCCACTGATGCCTCCTGTGATAAGGCTATCCGGAAGCGGGCATCTGTCCTTCCCGACTGCTGCAGCCTTCGTGCGCCGCACGGATCTCTGCTGTGCTGCAAGTACTAATGAAGAGCCCTTCCCTTCTTCTTTCCCTTCCTTCATTCGCTACCCCCTGTCTTCCGCCCTTCATCCTGTGCATCGATGCTGCTCATTTTCCCTGCTCCCACTTCCGTTTCTCTGCCCGGTTCCTCCTATTTCTCTCCCAATTACTCACCCATTACAATCTTGTTTCCTTCCTCCTTTTCACCGTTGCTGCTCTGCTATTTCCTCAGTCCTCTTTTTCTGGTTTCCTTCCTCCCTCCCTCCCTTCCTCATTTTGCTCTCCCTACTTCCTTCCCTGTTTCCGTCCTCGCTCTCGCTCGCAGTCAGCCGCCTTTGATACTGTCGACCTCCAGGCTTTTAAACAAACACAGGGGGCGGCAGGCTTCAATGGCAAAACCATGGAATGTTTCACATTTCTCATAAACAATAGATCGCATCTGCCATCGTGGACTGGTAAATGAACACTACCTCGCTCCAGCGCTGCCAAGTATCACGCATCCGGCGTTAGACTAACGCATTTCAGTGCGGTGGTCCGCATCACCGCACTGAAATGCATTGTCACGCATAATAGTTATAGCGCCTTGGCTGTAAAGCCGTTAGTGCTGCTATATTAACTAAACAAAGCTGGAGTGGCTGGTAGCGCTGCTCACGGCACTGGGCTTGGGGGATGGCTGAGCTAGAAGCTGCTAGCTGGCGACTAGTGCTACAATGTATCATTAGAAAGGTGATTGACGTCATAGGCGCCGGCGAACGTTGCATCCTGCTGCCTGAAGTTAAGTTTGTGGGAGGCAGGCTGCCCTAAGCTGCGTCATAGCAGCCCTGCTCACACCGCAGCATGGTGGTAAATCAAATTCAATCATGACCATGCCGGACCGAACCCCACAAGACCGCGACGCATGTGGAGCCCACTGAGCAGCACTGTGGCGCCTGCTGCTGAGCATGAGTGAGTATGATCATACCGGGCGTGGCGCACCGTTGTGCACGTTTGCTGAGGGAGTCACGAGTGACTGTTGCAGCAGCCAGGAGTCTGAGGAGACGGGCGGGGCGGTGGCCCATAAAACTGCATTACCATGGCAAGCCTCACAAGTAAGTGATAGTGTCACTGTGAGACTCGGTGCCAGTCGATTGGTAATCCGCAAATTAGCTTTTTTCTGCGGCAGCACGATCAGCTTCCTGCGAGTGGGTGTCTGGACTGTAGTCTTCATTTTACTTAAGAAAATGAAGACTCCAGTCCAGACACCGACTCGCAGGCAGCTGATCGCGCTGCCCCTAAAAAATCTAATTTGTGGATTAACACTCGGCTGGCCTGGCACTGAGTCTCACAGTTCATATAAAACAGTCAGAACATGAGACTCCAGTTCAGAGAGGTTCTGTGACCGTCCATATATGCTCTTTTTGGAATATTTTCCCGTTAATGCTTTGCAGCTACACACAAGCATTCCTGCATATCCAATTAAAAAGCGAACTAATTTTTCACTTTCTCTGTTCTTAACTTGTCTGTAAACATAAAAACACTTAAAGTTTATAACTGACTCAGAATACAAAGAAAATGACAGGTGTCCAAGATGAAAAGCAAGGTAAACGCAACTGACCATATGTCAAAACAAATATTTAGAATTATCATAATCATTGTTTTTGCCTGTTTGTTTAAAAATGCGAGGTTTTCGGTAAAAGAAATATTTAAAAGCATTTATTTCAAGGTAATATCTTCTGGTCTTAATGCTTTCGATTTGTAATTTTCCACAGTACACAAACCCGCCTAATGAGGTGACATTTGTGTCAGAATGTGACTTTGAGTGTTGCATGGTACGGGAGGGAGATACACTGTTAGTGATGGTTCGTGCTGGGGCTTCTCAGCACAGTTTGATCAGATCATGCAGAGGGAGAATGAGGCATGTGGTTCTGCTTAAGTCCACCCATAGAAGATCTATCCTGTTTTTGTGGGGGGTGGACAGGGCGTTAAGGAAGATGAGGCTCACTTCCAGGCATTATGGCCTCTCATCCTGTTTGGTACAGTCGGGTCCCACAGTGCCCTTGCATTTCTGGTACTTTGCTGCAGTTTTATGATCTTATTGGAGTTTCTCGTTGCTTAAATGGGTGTCATTTCTGATATTAATAGGTTTCTCTCGTCTTTGTTGCTTGATTTTGCTCGCGAGAAAGTGTCACTCATAGCCATTGAAATGTCACTCCTAATTACACTGAAATTATGAAAATGTCACACAGAGCAATCTTAAACCTTGGAAGCTATGTCGCTCTCTCTAAAAGAAGTGCTTCGAAGCACTCCCGCTGCTCTGAGTGTGTTCAGCCGCAGCGCCACTTGTGCACAGTGCACTTGTGGTATTCTCTAGTGGCAGAGACACCTCCCCCCTCCCCGCACACACACTACAGAGCGATATTTACTACCGCAGTGTCTGATTGAATGTGTTGTGTTCGTATTTTGTTTTGGTTTCACACACACATATCACGCAGCCTTCGAAAATAGTGTGATTCTGTGTGCGTGTGTGTGTGTTACTGACTCCCAAGCTTGACTCTAGGGTTTAGGTTGAACACCATTTCCTTGCTAATTGGGAATCTCGAGCACGACATACCATCTCTGTAGCTCCTTGGCTAAGAGTTTGCCCAGTGCACGCTTCACAGCGCTATTGGTCACTAGATATAAGACGGCCGTTTCAAGGGATCTAATTTGATGTCCGTTACACCTGGAAGGTTATGTGAGTGTGAACTGCTATGGTAGCCCTGCAAACTCGTTTATTACGGCTGCCCCCTTAAAGCCCAAAATTCCGCTCGTGAAAAATAACCAAGGGCAATGTGCGCCAATGTACGATTTTGCGCAGAGTGGGGCGGGGCCGTTTGTAAAATACATTTGGAAAACCCCTGCTATCAGCTACTTGAGTGAGCCATCCCTGCCTCCATTGATAATTTGTCAGGGCGTGGCCCCTGAATGTAGTCGCCGAATGGCTGTTAAACCATAAACATTATTTGCTGCGTGAAAGCCATATTGTTGCGTAATCTACATACTACACAAAAAGGTGTTATTTTGGTCGAGTTGTTTTCCTCTAAATTGTAATACCTTAGTATCAATAATGTAATACATTATCTTCGTTTCCTTTGCGCCTGAGGCTCGGTACTTTTAGGGATTTCGAAAACTGAGTAAAAGCACAGCACGAATTCGCTCTAAATTGTTTACTGCAAACAATAAGACAGAATATTTTCGATTGTAAGAGGGCGTTTTTAAAATACATTACGGCGAGTTTGTCCAAACCCTTGGCTGCTTTCCAGGACTTTAAATTTAGAAAGTTTGCATTAAACAACAGAAAGCACAGACTACTCTTTCTGTGGCATTCGCAAGCTTGATAATAACAAGCATTTGCAATGCAACAGGTCTCGCATTTACACGAGTTTGAGCTATTGGCATTGTAAACGCCAATTCCTTTTATTTATGTTTTGGTTTTTAAAACATAAATAAAAGGCATTGTCATTTACAATGCCAATAGCTTAAACTTGCATAAACGCGAGACCAATTGCATTGCAAATGCTTGTCCTTTTTGTGCCTTTTCCCCTGATAGATTTCAACAGGTTTGGCCTGCCGAAATCTTTAAGAGGAAAGCAGTGGAAGTGTGGTCATTATCGCACAACACGGAATTCTGACGCCTGTGCAGGCCTCTGTTTGCACACTAAAGGATGGGAATTTAGGACCAGATGTACGACCACTGGAAATTGCGACTTGCAAATTGCGCCAAATTGCGAGTCGCAATTTCCAATGTACAACAGTGTCTGAGACCCTGTTTGCGATTCCCAATGGGGTCGCAAATTGCATGCCTCAATCATATTAATGAGGCCGTCGCAATTTGCGACCCATTGGGAATGGCTGGCACTCCCAGGGATGGTGGCCTGCTGGGGTCCCCAGCAGACCTCCTTGTCTGGGACTGCTTTTAAATACAGCAGTTTTTTTTTTTTTTTAAATGCAGCCCGTTTTCCTTGAAGGAAAGCAGGATGCATTTTAAAAAAAAAAAATGAAACGTTTTTGTCCCTGGGACCACTGCCTGCTCTGAAAAAATGTTTGCGCACCCATTCATAAAGGATAAGGGGTCCCCGGGGGACCCTTTCCCAATTGCGAATGGGTTACCACCCTCTTGAAGAGGGTGGTAAACTGCAAGTGTTTTGCGACCGCAATTGCGGTCGCAAAACATTCTTACATAGGTGTTGGACTCGCTATTAGGAAGGGACGCCCTTGGAATGCCCCTTCCTAACAGCGAGTCGCTAACCGTATTTTGCGAGTCGCTATTTAATTAGCGACTCGCAAAATAGCCTTAGTACATGGGCCACAGGTTTTTTCAATGCGCAAACGGGTCTAAAACCCATTTGCGCCCACGAAAAACCTTGTACATCTGGCCCTTAGTCTCCAGCTCTGAATCAGGGCCTCAGTTATTAGTCGAAGACTTTGCTCAAAGTAGCCGCTCTAGAACAAAGATTGGTCACCTATGCATTCAGGGGCTGGCCCACTCCAGTTGCCATGGTGAGTGCAGTAGATCGACGCCTCTCCATCGAGGACGCCTGCTGTGCAATGATATGTCACACTTGACAAATAAGTAAAATCGTCCTCCTCCATCCTGCTGTGAACTGCGTTGGGACTATTTGGTGGTTTCGCACAAATAACAGCTGAAAAAAAGAAATGCTAAATTGCGGCATTCATTTTTTGAGTATAAAAACCTTATACAAATAATATCAATGGTGCCGTTTCCTACATCACACAAAGCAAACAAAATTGTCATTTGAGGCTTTAAAGGCAAATATAGACCCCGATCTGCTCTGCCAGGCACTGGGCATTTTCCTGGGGCGCTTGCACAATGGGGACCGGTATAACAGTTGGTGGGGGCAGATTTGGTTGCTGGGGACCACACAAACATGTTTCCTGCCTGCAGCATCACTGACCTTCAGGTCTTTTTGGCTGTTGCTTGGCTCAGAGAACCCATTACATATACAGAAAGACTTTACAGAATTCAAAACAGTGTATTTATTTATAATGTGATCTTTGCATTTCAAAACAGGGTATGAAATTATACCATTGCAGTGAGTGACAATTGTTAGGCATGACAGATTCCAGTCATGAACCTTGGAACATTCACGCCCCCACCACCACTTCCCAGATGAGGATACTATTAGTGAACCAAGAGGAAAGTCTGCTGTCTATGACCCCTATATGTAGCCTAGGGCAGTGGTTCGTAACCTGTGGTCTGAGCACCTATGGGGGAGGTCTGCGAGGCCAACTCAGGAGATCCGCGACAGTTTTACAAAATGTAATATTATTATAATTAAAAAATTAAATTGATAAAATATATACAAGTAAAGAAGCAAAATTGAAACTTTCAACATTTGGTTATGAATTAAACAAAATATTTCAATATTTGAGAATTTGTCTGGTATATACTTGTTTCTATGATTTTGTGTGTTGTTTTGAGGTTCAAATTATAGAAATTGCTTATGCTGGGTGGACCCAGTTTCTAATATCGACTCAGTGGGGGTCCGTGGATTCCTGGAATGATTCAGTGGAGGTCCTGAGAAGTCAAAAGGTTAAGAACCGCTGGTCTAGGGTGTTACTAAAGATAGAGTAACAATATAGTTTTTTGCTTTTATGCAGCATACACTTAACTGATGTATTTCAAGGTGCTCTAATGTGATGAAGAAGGAAAGGAGGCACTATGAAAAAGTAATTGCCTAAGAGCACACAACGTGATAAAGTGGAAGCTGGGATTGATGCAAGGTTTCCTAGTTTCACATTGTGCAATTCAGCCACTCCATGGTTATTTCATTCTCTCTCCCATTTCAGGTCAAAGTTTATTTATTTGTGTTTAATCCTTTGAGGTGCTAAATCAACGCTCTGTGTTAAGTACATTCTGGCTATGCATGTTTCATAAGGATTGGTAGTAGTAGTTTGGGGTGGGAGGGTAATGTTTTAATGCACAAGCTTAAATGAAAACCAGATCACCCACCCTAAGTCAGTGCATTGAGACCATTTACTCCATATAACTAAAAGTCTTTATTCGCTGTCATGCATTCTTAAATTATTTCATCTACCCTTTCCTCACTATCCAAATAATCATTAAGGGAACCATGTAGCCCTGTCTCCAATCTCCAGCCACCCAGTAAATGATTGCACAAGGTTCTATAATGAAAAATATATTGTAAAGCATCTCATATTTGCAATTTGTTTAAAAAATTTCCTCAGTGGAGAACCCCACGCCACAGTCTCTTTTGAAGTGGTCAATCTTGCTTGCAGCTCTTGCTCGCTACATGCAGTACGGGCTGGTCTGACAACATTTGCCAGGTCTGCTTTTGGTTCCCATTCAAATCCTGTACTCAAGTGGGTATTATTACCACACCCTGTGGCACTCAGTTTACCTATTTTGGAAGGAAGAAAGGTTGATCGGACTTAGTTGTATCGAACTAGTGACACACAGGATATAAACAATCTTGCTACATGGCTTTGGTGGTTAGTTATCAATGGTGGAGTATTTGTTGTGCCTTGCAATGTTATATATATATATATAATACCAATCCTGTTAATGTTACAATAACAGGCGCTGACTCCGTGGAAGTATGACACGAGAATTTTAATCCAAACGAAAGCCTTGACGCGTTTCGACGGCAAGCCGCCTTGCTCACAACATCAGGCGCCATGGAATTCCATCATAATATAGCAAAGTCACTCTGCGGGTTGTCACAGCAACCATGTGTCAGAATGAACATAGAAGTTAGACACAAATAAGTGAAACAACAATAATTGTAAATAATAAAAACTGTTATAGAGTTATTCTATATCTACACAGATAATGTGACAACCGAAAAAATAATAATACTACTAAGGCAAGCATTGGCTCTTTGATGTAATTTGAGAAGAAAGACTTCAAATCAGTCGATCCCTCAGAGCCACAACAGTAAGTGTATGTACAAATTTAAGCACGGCGCATCAATACTGAATAATGCAATGTCTCGAGTTGTGGTAACCTGAATGTGGTACACAGCTAATGTTATGGCGTTTAAATATATAATCCAGGCTAAAGTGTAAGTAAATGATTAACGGAAAATTCCGTACATGTAGCCTTAAAGAAGCAATCAAGAAGCATGTGCAAACATGTGTTTGAGGCTACACTAAAGCCTGTTCACATAAGTCTAATCTAAAGAAACCCTAAATGTACGCTGCGTTGCAAATGCTGCAAGCCACAGTTGGCCATCTGTAGCAACTATGAGCGACAGGGGAATCCAGCCCCAGTGGGCATATGGGACGCCATTAAGTAAACTAGATAACAGTACTGGTACCCAACTCAGCAAAAGCAAGATGCCCAAGTGACTAATGTGAAAATAAAGTGAGATGTTACATAGACCCGGGAGTGTCTAGGGATAGAAAGCGGTACAGGCAGCATTAGCTTATAGGTGCATGGATAGTGCTTCATCAGCATTCATTCCGAATGGAATTTTGGAATTCATCAGGAGGATGTATCTAGATTCCAACCTCCTAAATGCTAGTTGTCTATTCCCTCCCCTAGGGTTCTTGGGGACGGTGTCTATTACAAAGTATGATAGATCTCTCGCATTGCCCCCGTGGCACAGATTGATATGTCTAGCGACAGGGTAACTGGGGTCGTCGTTGGTAATCGCCCTGAGATGCTGTAGAATTCTTACATGTACAGGGTGTATGGTACTACCCACGTATTTTTTATTGCAGGTACATTGTAAGATGTAGACTGCAAAGTCACTTTTACAGGTATAGCTTCCTCGAATTTCGAAAGGTGTGTCTAAACGGTGTTTGTACCATCTTGGTGTTAACACCATGACGGCAGGCTTTGCATTTGGGACAACTTTGAAAGCCCCTATGTGTCCGCAGCCAATCTGTGCCCTTTTTGATCATAGGTGAATTACGTACTAGTTCGTTACACATTGATTTGGCTCTCCTGAAAGATATAGGAGGGACTCGGGCGATGTTTGGGCCAATTACTGGATCGCTTCTGACGATCTGGCAATTGTTGTAAGGGATCTTACGGAGATTAGTATGGTATGTGTTGTAGCCAGTGATGAGTCTTGGGGTACCTGCTTGTGTGAAAGTGTTTCTCCTCTTGCTGTTAGACTGACTAAATAGCAAGTCCTCTCTCTTGATGCGTGAAACTTTAGCCTGGGCTGTCCTAAGTGTTTCTGAACTATATCCACGTGACTCAAGCCTCAAGAATTGATCATTGGTGGCTCTCCTTAGACTCTCTGCAGTGCTGCAGTTACGCTTCATACGAAGGCACTCGGCATAGGAGATGCTTTCCTTAAGTTTAGCTGGGTGGAAACTGCTAGAATGTAAAATGGAGTTGCCTGAAGTTGGCTTCCTGTATGTTCTGGAATGCAGCTCACCATTTTCCACAAATATTTCTAAATCAAGAAAGTGTATAGATTCTGTACTGGTGTTGCAGGTAAAAGACAAATTCAAATTATTGGCATTAAGATCTTCTGATTCTTGAGACCCCTGCCAAAGGAAAAACAGGTCATCAATATATCTGACGTACAAAACAACATTTTCAGACATTTCCCTTCCGAAAGTGGTCATGAGTACCTGCTCCTCCCACCAGCCCATATGCAGATTCCCATAGCTGCGGGCGAAGCAGGTACCCATGGCTGTGCCTTGTAGTTGTTTGTAAGTGAGTTGATCAAAAATAAAGATGTTATTATCAAAGCACCATTCAGTCATTTGGAGCAGCATTTGTGTGTGCTGGTATAGGTGCATAGGTCTCTTGCCTAGATAATATGCTAGGGCTTTTAACCCATCCCTATGCCTGATACTCGTATAGAGTGCATTAACATCAAGCGTCATAAGTACACATTGATTTTTCCATGCAACATTGTAGATCTTAGTCAGAAAATCTCCCGTATCCCTAATGTATGAGGGGAGTTCACATACAAATTGTTGCAAGAAGAAGTCAATGTATCTTGAATTGTTCTCGAATAGTCCCCCTATGGCAGATATAATAGGTCTTCCAAGGGGGATTGCTTGCATGCTTGTGTATCTTGGGTATAAGGTACAATTGTGGTGTGATGGGATAATCCGTTTTCAAAAAGTCAAGTTCTTGTTTGGAAATTAATCCTACACCTCTCCATGCATAGAGTGCAGTATGGAATTTCTCTTTAATTCCCTGGATGCTGGTAGGGCTTACTCGACAATAGCACTCCCTTTCCTGGAGTTGTTTTTGTGCCTCCTTATTGTACATTTCCAATGGTCAGAGCACCACGTTGCCTCCCTTGTCTGACCAGCGCACCACAATGTCTTGCCGTTCTTTAATTTTGTTGATTAAATTGGTGTACTGTATCTTGCGATTGTGATCAGTTTGTGTAAAATCTTTGCTGGAGTGAATTGCCAGTTGCTTGAGGTCTTTGATCACATGTTCCACAAAAATGTCTAACCCATCTCTTGGCATGATGTGTAGAAACACTGATTTGGGCTTGTAGGGGGTACGTGTGCTGCCATAGATATCCATGCCCATAGCTGATGCCAAATCGGTAGGTGAGGTTCCGATCATTGGTTCACCATATTGTAGTTCATTCATATCCTGGAGAAGAGTCATATCCTCTACTGATAGACTGGTGGTGGTATGACACAGTTCCTCATTCTCTTTAGGGTTCATTGTAGCATTGTAAAAGTACTTTTGCAACTTCAATTTCCTGACAAATTGAAAGATGTCTACACGGGTCTGAACATAATCAAAGTTAGTTTTCGTGCAGAATGTAAGACCCAAGGATAAAATCTTTTGTTCTTCATTGTCTAGAGCCATGTTAGTAAGGTTGATGACTGTGTTATCAATGTCTTTGTTCATCATCATTTCCTCCGTGTTTGTCTGGCTGTTTGTTTTGCCCCTGTGTTTGTATTGTCCGCCCCAATGTCTGTCTTTTCTCCTCCTGCTCCTCGTCCTCTGCCTTTTTGCTCCTGGCGAGGAGGCCGAGGTCGGAGGTGCATTGTGCGCTCCAACCGTAAAAAAACGCGACTCTTGTATTACTGAGGGCGCTTCTCTACTTGATGTGCTGGTCGCATTATCCTCTAAGTCAGTGTCGATTTCTGAACTTAGGGCCTCATTACGATGGCGGAAGGCCTGTCACCAACAGCCTGTCGGTGGCAGGCCTTCCGCCATCATGCTGCTGTTTTCCCCAGCCAAATTATGATGGCGAGGGGAATCGTTGGTGCAGCGCGGCAGTCGTAAAGACCGCCCGCCACGGTTCCGCAAGGCGGTCCCATTCCGACCGCCTTGCGGAACTACACAATAGGCTCACATTGCGGCGGTGCCTTGCAGGCACCGCCGTAGGGATTAGGATATCCCTTTCACCCATTCATTTTGCAGCGGCCAAACCGCCGCAAAACGAATTGCGGAAATGGATTTGGGGGACTGTAGCGGGCCCCCCTGGATCCCTGGGGCTGGGTCAAGGGCACTGGGGGCCACCTATGGTGCCCCCCTACATATTCCTGCACCATGTGGCAGGCACCGCATGGTGCCTGCCACGTAGTGCAGGGATATGCAAGAGCCTTTAATTTTGCATTGCGGCGGGGGCTGCTGAACGCATCCCCGCCACAATGCAAAATATAGGTGATGCGACCGCCATGATGGCGGTCGCATCTTAATTTGGATTGTGGGGAGGCCGCCTCATGGGCGGCCGGTCCCAAATATAACACGATGGCGGACGGATGGAAGTCCGTTCGCCATCGTAATGTGCCCCTTAGTTCTAAGCTACTAGGCTCTGTCGCTGTCAATGGGGTTCCTACGGCTGTGGATAGTTGTTGTCGTCGTATGTTTTCAAATTTCTTCGAAAAGGTGTATATTTTTCCGTTTAGGTAGTCGTTTTTATCCCTTTGGAATTTTATTGCTTTTCATTCCTTGGTTGATTGCTCATATTTTTGCAACCTATTTACCATTTCTGTTTGCATTTTAGTGACTTTGTCTTGATTATCAAATTTCTCTAAGTCCTTGTATATTGAGTCTATTTTCGCAAGTATACTTTCCCGATCACTGGTAGCATATTTCACTAGAATCTGAAGCATGCGCTGGGACGACTCCGCACTGTTGTCCGCCCACTCGCGCAACATGTTAGGATCCGGGTTCTCATAAGTAAGGGCTACCAGTATCCTCAGTCCCCTGGGGATGCGCCCTACATCCAGATAGTGTTGGAGTGACTGGCACTCCCACCATTTTGAAATTTCTGCTTTCCGTAATTTCTCTAGTTCATGTAATACATTTGTTAAATTATTGCCTTTTGAGAGTGCTCCTGTTTCTCTGATTGTTTTTTCCGATGAACCACTCCTGTCATCGTTGAATATATCCACTGCTGCCTTTTCCCGCTCTCTGACCCACTCCTCGGCCATCGTTGGTGGTCAGAAATGCCTGTGTCATCCACTGCCCGTATACAAGTTTACGGGACTACCTCTCCCATCAGCCACTTCGCTGCAGTCACAATACCCAAGCACCGACAATGGGGAGCTTACCTGAAATTCCGATCGCCCTCCGGCCACCCAGAAGATCAGCAATTTTCCCGTCTGAAGGCCTTCGGTAAGTGAGTGGAAATATTCGCTGCGGGGGGCTCCGCGTTATCTTTTCCGATAAATACCATGCAAATCCGGGTGCGCGGTGCTCCTGATCGAGGAGGGTCAGCGTTGAGATTCCGGAAAATCTTTACATATAACACCAATCCTGTTAATGTTACAATAACAGGCGCTGACTCCGTGGAAGTATGACACGAGAATTTTAATCCAAACGAAAGCCTTGACGCGTTTTGACGGCAAGCCGCCTTGCTCACAACATCGGGCGCCATGGAAATCCATCATATTATAGCAAAGTCACTCTGCGGGTAGTCTTAGCAACCATGTGTCAGAATGAACATAGAAGTTAGACACAAAAAAGTGAAACAACAATAATTGTAAATAATAATAACTGTTATAGAATTATTCTATATATACACAGATAATGTGACAACCGAAAAAATTATAATACTATTAAGGCAAGCGATGTAATTTGAGAAGAAAGACTTCAAATCAGTCGATCCCTCAGAGCCACAACAGTAAGTGTATGTACAAATTTAAGCACGGCGCATCAATACTGAATAATCCAATGTCTCGAGTTGTGGTAAACTGAATGTGGTACACAGCTAATGTTATGGCTATGGATATATATATATATCCAAGGTTTCCAGGATATGCGCATCCAGAAAAGAAACACAGCACTCGCGGGGGTGAGTATTCCGTAATTTATTCGCAACGGACTCTGGCCAAACAGACGCGTTTCGGCTGACGCCTTCCTCGATGTTAGTCGGGCGCGTCTTGGCCACCATTTTATTATATACGTTAAACATCTCTCATGCATTTCCTGTGTAGGCAACACAGACAAGGGACTGACATGGTAGACACAGATTTGAATACCAGTGGTACCGCGATATTGGCATGGTGTAAATACACTAGTCCCCCTTCAATTTAAACTTGCAGAATCCTTGCATGTAATACGAGGTTGCAATTCATCACTGAATCAATTTCAAACACCAATTTCATTTCATAGTTGCAAACAGATATTCAATTCATAATTGATGTATATCATGATAGTTAATTACACAATATCTTACCCTGAATGGGTCGACATCCCCTCGTTTAGCAAGTGATATGTTATTCATCACATAATCTTCCATATTAATTACGCCCTGTATGGGCTAATCTCCTAAATTGCCTAACCTAACCTAATCTATCCTTATTCCTTTTTGCATCGTTCAGTGGCCAATCGATGCGGAGTTATAAGCACGTATACATATTTTTTGATCCTAATACAAGTGTTTCACTCATACATGGGACCAGAAGATTAGAGATATAAAGTGAGATCAAGCACGAAACATTACAATATACAATATTACAGTAGAGATAAAGCAGGATCTTCCTAAGGATTTCCATAAAAATCTTTTTTGGAAGAGGAAGAGACAATAAGAGTAAATAAATGATTACAGAAGGGAGGGGAAATACGGATACGGAATGAAGGGAAATAATACCCTCATCTTCCCGTTTCAATCGCCCAGGTGTACTGCCATCTCTTCGTTACTATTCATCCCTAATGGTGTTTTTGTTTGCAGGTCTATGATATAACGTGATTCCAAGCGTCGGAGATGTAAAATTCAGTCTCCACCTCTAGGATTCACTGGGACATGGTCAATACAGTGATAGGTTAAGAGATTTCTGTTACGCTGATGTACTTGGTCAAAGTGTCTAGCGACCGGATATGCCGCATCCCCATTTGCTATGGCCCTCATGTGTTCCAATATTCGCACGTTAGTAGGGTGGATCGTGCTGCCAATGTATCTGAGGCCACATGGACAGTTTAAGCAATACACAGTGTACGGAGTAGTACAGGTCAGGAATCTCTCTTGGTTTACCCAACCCTGGGACACTGTAAGATGTCACTCTTTTGCTTCTACTACAGGCCTTACATTTCCCACATGGGAAAAACCCATTTAGAGTAATTAATCTGGGTTTCGCAGTTTCTTTAGTTTGATAACTATGAATCAGATCACCTCTGAGGGACCTAGCTCTCCTAAAGGTTACTAGTGGATTGGGGGGTAAATCTCTCCCTATGACAGTATCAGACAATAGGGTATGCCAGTTTTTACGTAAGATACGTTTCAACTGCCCCGCGTTCTCTGAGTACGTGGTGATCATCCTGAACTTACCATTATCTTTAATGGGTTCATTTTTCTCTTTCGAGATTTCTTTCAAAAGATCTACTCTCACCAATGAGTTGGCTCTATTCAGTGCTTGTGACAGGACCTGATTGTTATATCCCCTCACTCTAAACCTTCTTAAACTGGTTTTAGCAGTATTTGTTGTGCCTTGCAATGTTATATATATGTATATAAAAATTTAAGTGGTATGTATAGAGTGCTGAACAATCGAGAAAGTGACAGGGCCAGAATCAGAACAGGGAATGATTCAAGGTCATGTACAACAAAATGATGAGAGGACTGCATCTTGGGCCATGGGACTTGGGAGTAGAATTGTCCCCTAAGGATGTTTCGCTGGATACTTCTTGAAAAGATGGGTTATAGTCCCTTTCCTTGTAGGAATGTTGCAAGGAGTGTTGCAAGTCTGATGTGCTGATGTGCACGGGGCGGTATAAAAAGTGATATGACACAGCACTCTGATGTCCATGCTTCATTTTCTATTTCTAACTCTGTACCCTCTGTAAATGGTACTTTCCATCTAAAATGGGAACTCTCGAGGGGTGAACACCCACTTCCACTATACACAAGTCATTTCCGTTGGGAGCGTGCTCTTAATCTGAACTGGCTACATTGGGGTTCTCAGGGTTTGTGGGTCGTGTCACTGCTACCCAGAATGTATAACCATGTAACAGAAGTGTCACACCAAGGGCTTCCCTGCCCTGTAAACTCTACATCTCCCACATCAAACAACCCAGTTTGTGGCTACTCTTCCCTAGGTCCCCCCACTATGGGCTGGAGCGGCTGAAGATACCTGCCTCAGGAAGAACTTGACTTACAAGGGCAATTGTAATCTGCACAGTACTATCCTACACAGCGGCACATTTATGATTTTCCTTGATTCACAAATTCAGGAACAGTCGCAGTGTTCCAGGCAAACTACTAAGTGAGTAATATTTAGAATGACTCAGTTTTAATATTTACATATTGCACAATTACAAACTCTGGAAACGAACCACAATGAGTTTTTTCCATATGCATGACAAAATGTTTCCCATGGAGAAACCCCCTCACATGTACCCCACCATTTCTGGGGTTGATGCATTCTCTTTTCCACTGTGAAAGGGAAGTTACTCAAGACCTGGAATACAACTCTAATCGTTTCCATGGTGGGAGGTGGTCGGATAGGCGTTTGTGATGGGAACAAACTCACAGGTTTATGGATGTTCACAGACTTACAAGGCAAACCATAACTTGTTCCACCCACTCCCCACCTCTTGCGTGGGGTTTATTGATATGCAATTTCATGCGTTTGTGGCAAAGAACTACAGGGTAATACTCCCTTTTATGTCTGACGTATCCTTTCATAGATAGCTGTCAGGAATAAATGGAGCGATTTACTTTAATAAAAGTAGGTGTATGACCGTAAATGGCTATGTGAGTCAGGACCTAGGGCTTTGCATTTGGATGTCTCAGACATCATTCTGGCCAGCAAGCCCTGTGAGTGGGTTTTGATTATAAGATATTAGAGGGCAATTAAATAGTTTTACTTTTAAAAAGCCCTTCTGTGACCAAATTTACACTGTCTAAGCAGTACCTGTTGAGTACCATCACCTATTGATTTATTGAATACCATCCTACTAAAAAGCACCAAGCTCATCTCCAGCCTCGAACACATTCCATTAATAGATTTTACATGAGCCTCTTTGCAGGATATTGATCGACTTCCTCCAATGCCACCCAGCATGATGAAGCAAGAGTGTTGTAGCTGTAATGCCGCTCGTGCTTCTGCTCACCTCGGCACCAACCTTTCAAAGGAGGTAAGCAGAACTTTGCAAGATTAAGTGGACAATCCACTGAAAGTAGAGCATTTTACATCTAATGTAGCATTGAAATTCAAGTTGCTTTCCTGCAAAATGGCTGTTCTGGCCTCTAATATGAGCTATTTGGATTAAATGGACATACACAGACTGCAAAAGACTTGGCATTTGAACCAAAACTCAGTGAAAGGGTTTGCTATATATAACATTCCAGCTGTACCCAGACATAGGGGTCGGCCAACAGGTACCCGCCACACTGTGCATGCATGGAAAGGGGGACCCATGGGTACCCTGTAGGAAAGTGGCTCTGTATATACTGTACCCAAGTAAGGTTCAGGGTGTACAGAGTCCACAGTCCCCAGAGGGTTGACAGAGGCTAAAGTTAGATATAACCTTACTCTCCAAAGTGGTAGCTTGGTCGAGCAGTAAGGCAGTATCAGAGGACAGTGTAAAGCATTTGTTGTACACACTCAGTCAGCAAATGAAGCCACACACTCAAGAACTGAACTCTAGGCCAATGGTTTGTATATAAAAAAATATATGCTTGTTTTATTTTAGAACCAACAATAGGATCAAAATATACTTTCTCAGTATGAGATGCTTTGGTTATTCACCTTACAGATAGGCAATAGACTTTGTTGATAGTGGTTATCACAGTTGGTGCAAGAGGCAACACAGGGTCAAATTCAATGCAACATTGAGCTCAATGGAAAATTATACTTAATTACAATTGATTACTTTGCAGAGCACTTTTCTAACCACAGGACTGGATCCTGGATTCAGTCCTGGGACACTTCCTGTAAACAGGTAAGAAAAAGCGTTTTGGTTATTGTAGTGATTTTTGAAGAATATTACTATATTTCAAAAGCTGACACTTAGAAACTTTTCTGGGTAAAATTACCAATGTTATCCTATGAAAGGAAATACAGTGTGCAAGCAAAGTATGTTTACGTTACTTTTGTAATCCAGTGCTGGACTCCTAGGTTCAGCACTGGGACATTACTTAAAACAGGTAAGTAATTACGTTTTTGTAGTTTGTTCGATTTTTAAAGAATATTTGTAAAATACAGAAATCGACACTTAGAAGAAATTTCACAGAAAACCAGTCAATGGATCCCTATGAAAGAAAAGTGAGTTAACGGTAAGTAACGTTGCGATTACTTTTTAGGGCCAGTGTTGGGCACTCGGGTCCAGCACTGAGGCCCCTCTAATACTAGGTGAGTATTTTCGTTTTCGTGACTCGGTTGATTTTTGGTGAATATTCTAAAGTTTCAGAACTCCACACTTAGAAGAAATTTCGCAGAAAACCAGTCAATGGAACCCTATGGAAGAAAAGTGAGTTATCGGATTTCGGGTAAGTACTTGACTGGCAGGGTTAAGGTTCTGGGTAAGACTCAGGGGTCCCCCAGGATCAGGTAAGTACAGTTTTACACCCTCAGCGGCACAGGGGCGGCCGGGTGCAGAGTGAGAAGGCCCAATGTTATCCTATGGCAGGCGGGGGCCCCGGGTTGGTGGCTGCTGGCAAGCAGGCCACGCGACTGTGGGAGCTGGGCTCCTGGTCACTTGCTCAGGGCAAGTAGGGAAGTAGGTTAGGATAGAGGTTGCACTTCCAGGGGCACTCGGGCGGCTGGGTGCAGGGTGCTTTTGAGCCGTCGGGCGCTCAATGTTAAACAATAGAGGTCGTGAAAGGTGAAGAAAGGCTGCAGGCTCGGGGACGGTGATTCTTCAGGGACGACCAACACTTCAGGAGGTAAGTTGGGGTCTTGGAGGATAGGTTGACACCCAGGAGTTGGGCACAGGGGGCCGTGGGGCGCCGGGTGCAGGGGTGTCTTTTGAGGTCGGGAAATCTTACCCCCTGCTGGTCGCGGTTGGAGGGGTCCCTTGTCCTGAGGCTGCAGGCGTCGTCTGGGTCGTCGAGGAGGGTCCTTGGCCACTGGATTCCAGGTCAGAATCGCCGGGGGACGTCCTCGAGGTCTTTGGTCACTCAGGCACAGGCTGGACTCGGCGGGTGCAGAGTGTGCAGGTTTCGCGGCTCCGTGCCAGGGCCGGGTCTTTGGTAGGTTTTCTTTTGAGCAGTACCACTGCTCGTGGGAGTCCCTGGGTCGAAGGCTGTAGCACAGAAGTCAGGTCCTCCGGGGTTTGTGAGGTTACTGAGGCCGGGATTCCGCAGGAGCAGGTTCAGAGGTCGACAGGCCGGTAGGGCTGGGGCCAAGTCAGTTGTTGTCGCCTCCTTTTTAGCAGCTGCACGGCTGGTCTTCTTGCTTCGTCTTCTCTTCTTGTTTTCAGATTTGGGAACTCCGGAAGGAAGGTTCAGGGAGCCCCTAAATACTAAATTTAGGGGTGGTTACAGGTAGGTAAGGGCAGGGACCAATGGGTCCCTTCCCTGGGGTGGGTACACCCCCTATTCTGTTCCTCTCCAGTGGGAGGGGGCAGGAGCCTGTCCCTGGTTGGTCAGGTCCCCCATCCTCAAGATGGCGGGGACTCGAGTTTGTGCTTCACCTCGCCTCCCCCACCTTAGGGGTGGAGTTGGCAGAGGTGGGCACAACCCATTTCCTGCTTCTGGTTTTCCCGCCGGTTCTCCCGCCAGGAGTGGGGGTAGAACCAGTGGGGACCAGTTTGCTGGAAGCAGCAAATGGTCTGGGGAAACTCCAAAGGCGGCAGGCCTTTGAAGCTCCCCCTGCCCATCCTGGGGGAGGAGGCTTTGGCACCTCGTCCCGGGATGTGCATTGTTTCAGGCCCCTGAGAGCAGAGGCTCTCGACCCAGGGGTCCAGAAACATGTCTGGTGGTGGCAGCCTGGGCAGCCACTCAGTCCGGACACTGGAGGTCGGGTTGGTTTCAGGGGGCATCTCTAAGATGCCCTCTGGAGTGAGTTTTACATTAAATCCCACACTGGCATCAGTGGGGGTTTAATGTGCTGAGAAGTTTGATACCAAACTTCTTAGTCTTCAGTGGGGCCATTATGGTGCTGTGGAGTTCGTAATGACAGACTCCCAGCACCATATACTCTTAATGGCAGCACTGCACTTACAATGCCCAAGAATGGACTTGGGCACTGTAGGGAGCACAGGGCTCATGCCTCTATGCCCTCACCACTGGCATAGTGCACCCAGCTAGAGGGGTGGCTGACCTAGGCCAGGGCAGTGGCTGGTAGGCATGGCACACAGGGATGTGAGCCATGTCGACTCTTCACTTTGTTCTGCACCAAGACACGCAGCCTGCAAAGGCAGTGTGTGTGTGTAAGGTGCAGGGTCCCTAAGGGTGGCACAACAAGTGCTGCAGCCCTTAGGGGCCTTCCCTGGTCACAGTGCCCTGGGTACCCATGGTACCATTTACCAGGGGCTGACCTGTGGCCAGGGATGTCAATTGGGTGTAGGTATCAATGCAATTTTAGGGAAGGAACACAGGCCCTGGGTACCTGGTTGGCAGGAGCCCAGGGCACACTCAGTCAAAGTACATCAGCCATTCAGCAAAAAGTGGGGGCATACCATGTAAGAAAGATGGCACTTTCTCACACAACTCCCCCCAAACGAAAGATGATGAGACTAACCTTGCCCTATGGAGTCTTCATTGTCTAAGTGGAAGAACCTGGAAAGGCCATCTGCATTGGCATGGGCAGTGCCAGGTCTGTGTTCCACTTCAAAGTCCATTCCCTGTAGGGAGATGGACCACCTCAACAGTTTTGGGTTTTCTCCTTTCATTTGCATTAGCCACCTGAGAGGTCTGTGGTCAGTTTGAACTAGGAAGTGAGTTCCAAACAGGTAGGGCCTCAGCTTCTTCAGGGACCAGACCACAGCAAAGGCCTCCCTCTCAATGGCACTCCAACGCTGCTCCCTGGGGAGAAGCCTTCTGCTTATAAAAGCAACAGGTTGGTCTTGGCCTTCATCATTGGTCTGGGATAGGACCGCTCCTATCCCTAGCTCAGAGGCATCAGTCTGCACAATGAACTGCTTGGCATAATCTGGGGCTTTTAGAATTGGTGCTGAGCACATTGCTTCTTTCAGAGTGTCAAAAGCCTTTTGGCAACAGACTGTCCAGTTTACTTTCTTTGGCATCTTCTTGGAGGTGAGTTCTGTGAGGGGAGTCACAATGGACCCATATCCCTTCACAAACCTCCTGTAGTACCCAGTCAAGCCAAGGAATGCCCTGACTTGGGTCTGAGTTGTTGGAGCTACCCAGTCCAGGATAGCCTGGATCTTGGGCTGTAAGGGTTGTACCTGGCCTCCACCAACCAGGTGGCCCAAGTACACCACAGTGCCCTGCCCTATCTGGCATTTGGATGCCTTGATAGTTAGGCCTGCAGTTTGCAGGGCCTTTAAAACCTTCCCAAGGTGGACCAGGTGATCCTGCCAGGTGGAACTGAAGACAGCAATATCATCAAGATAAGCTGCACTAAAGGACTCCAACCCAGCAAGGACTTGATTCACCAACCTCTGGAAGGTGGCAGGGGCATTCTTTAAACCAAAGGGCATAACAGTGAACTGAAAATGCCCATCAGGTGTGGAGAATGCTGTTTTCTGTTTGGCTCCTGGGGCCATGCCAATCTGCCAGTACCCTGCAGTTAAGTCAAAGGTACTCAGGTATTTGGCTGCACCCAATCTGTCTATCAGTTCATCAGCTCTTGGGATAGGGTGTGCATCTGTCTTGGTGACAGAGTTGAGACCCCTATAGTCCACACAAAACCTCATCTCTCTCTTTTCACCCTTTTGATGAGGTTTGGGGACCAGAACCACTGGGCTAGCCCAGGGGCTCTCAGAGGGCTCAATAACCCCTAGCTCCAGCATCTTGCTGACTTCAGCTCTGATGCTTTCCTTAACTTGGTCTGACTGACGATAGATCTTGTTTTTGACAGGTGCACTGTCACCAGTGTCCACATCATGGGTACACCAGTTTGTCAGACCAGGGGTCAAGGAAAAGAGCCCAGCATACTGCTGCAAGACTTGCTGGCAGTCAGTCTGCTGTTGGGCAGTGAGGGTGTCTGAAAAGACAACTCCATCTACTGACCCATCTTTTGGGCTGTGGGAGAGGAGATCAGGGAGAGGTTCACTCTCAGCTTCCTGTTCCTCATCTGTCACCATCAGCATGGTGATGTCAGCCCTGTCATTGTAGAGTTTTAGGCGGTTCACATGGATAACCCTTTTGGGTGTCCTGCTGGTGCCCAGGTCAACCAGGTAGGTGACCTCACTCTTTTTCTCTAGGATAGGGTAAGGGCCACTCCATCTGTCCTGGAGGGCCCTTGGTGCCACTGGCTCCAAAACCCATACCTGTTGCCCAGGTTGGAATTCAACCAGTGCAGCTTTTTGGTCATACCAGTGCTTCTGAAGCTCCTGGCTGGCCTCAAGGTTCTTGGATGCCTTTTCCATGTACTCAGCCATTCTGGACCTTAGGCCAAGCACATAGTCCACTATATCTTGTTTGGGTTCTTGGAGAGGTCTCTCCCAGCCCTCCTTTACAAGACAGAGTGGTCCCCTCACAGGATGGCCAAACAGAAGTTCAAAGGGTGAGAAACCTACCCCCTTCTGTGGCACTTCTCTGTAAGCGAAAAGCAGGCATGGTAGTAGGACATCCCATCTCCTTTTGAGTTTTTCAGGGAGCCCCATGATCATGCCTTTCAATGTCTTGTTGAACCTCTCAACAAGGCCATTGGTTTGTGGATGGTAGGGTGTAGTAAACTTGTACTGCACCCCACACTCCTTCCACATGTGGGTCAGGTAAGCAGACATGAAGTTGGAACCTCTGTCTGAAACCACCTCCTTAGGAAACCCTACCCTGGTGAAGACACCAATGAGGGCTTTGGCTACTGCAGGAGCTGTAGTAGTCCTAAGGGGAATAGCCTCAGGATACCTAGTGGCATGATCCACTACCACCAGTATGAATTTGTTCCCTGAGGCTGTGGGAGGTTCCAGTGGACCCACTATGTCCACACCTACCCTTTCAAAGGGAACCCCCACCACAGGTAGTGGTATCAGGGGGCCTTTGGATGGCCACCTGTCTTGCCACTGGCTTGACAGGTAACACAGGAGCTGACAAACTCCTTCACCTTTTGGTGCATCTGGGGCCAGTAAAAGTGGCTAACTAGCCTTTCCCAAGTTTTGGTTTGGCCCAGATGTCCAGCTAGAGGGATGTCATGAGCCAAAGTTAGGAGGAACTCCCTGTACTTCTGGGGCACTACCACTCTCCTGGTGGTTCCAGGGTTGGGGTCTTTTGCCTCAGTGTACAGTAATCCCTCTTCCCAATAGACTCTGTGGGTACCACTGACATCTCCCTTGGCTTCTGAAACAGCTTGCTGCCTCAGGCTTTCAAGAGTGGGACAGTCTTGCTGTCCCTGGCACAGCTCTTCCCTAGAGGGTCCCCCTGGGCCCAAGAGTTCAACCTGGTAAGGGTCAAGCTCTAGGGGCTCAGTTCCCTCTGGGGCTTCCAGGTTCTCTCCCTGAGGAGAGGGGTCCTGCTCTTGTGACTGTGTAGAAGCTGGTCCGCCAGTCTTCTTTCCTTTTCTCTTGGTAGGCTGGGCCATCATTCCAGGCTCCAACACTATTTCTTCACCCTGCCTTTTGCTCTGTGCTCTTGTTTTTACACACACCAATTCAGGGATGCCCAGCATGGCTGCATGGGCCTTTAGCTCTACCTCTGCCCAGGCTGAGGTTTCCAGATCATTTCCTAGCAGACATGCAGCTGGTAACTTCGGAGAGACCACTACCTGCTTCAGGCCAGTAACCCCCCAGCCTAATGTCACCAGGGCCATGGGATGACTAGTGGTGACACTGTCAGCATTGGTGACTGGGTAAGTTTTCCCAATCAAGTATTGCTCAGGGGAAACCAGTGTGTCCCTCACCATAGTGACACTGGCACCTGTATCCCTCAGAGCCTCTACTCTAGTTCCATTCACCCAGGGGTATTGCAAATACTTCTTTAAGTTGGGTGGCCACACAGCTACAGTGGCAAATTCCACTTCCCCTAGGGAGACCAGACTTGCCTCAGTGGGTTCCCAGATTTGCTCAGGGTACACTTCTGATCCCATCTGTAAACTTGCTGCCCCAGGAGTAGCTGTACTGGGTGCCTTAGGGGCTTTGTTGTGGGGGCAAGTTTTGTCTACAGTGAGGTGTCCTGACTTCTTACAGTTATTACACCAGGCCTTCAAGGGATCAAAGTTCTTCCCCCTATAGGGTTGAGGCACATAGGGAGTAGTTTGGGACCCACCCCCTGAACAGGTTTTGGGGCCCTTTGGAAGACTCAGACTTTTTATCTTGGGGATTCTCACCACCTTTCCCCTGGGGGGTTTGGTGACCACCTTCTTTTGGTCACCCCCAGTGGTTGTCCTTGTCACCCTAGTCTTGACCCAGTGGTCTGCCTTCTTTCCCAATTCTTGGGGAGAAATTAGACCTAGGTCTACCAAATGCTGATGCAACTTTTCATTTGTGCAATTACTTAGTATGTGTTCCTTCATAAACAAATTGTAAAGTCCAGAAAAATCATGCACATTATGTCCAGCTAACCAGCCATCCAGTGTCTTTACTGAGTAGTCCACGAAGTCAATCCAGGACTGGGTCTGGGTTTTGTGAGCCCCCTGAATCTAATTCTATACTCCTCAGTAGTGAGCCCAAATCCCTCAATCAGAGTACTCTTCATGAGGTCATAGGACCCTGCCTCTGGCCCAGAGAGGGTCAGAAGCCTGTCTCTGCAGTTACCAGAGAACAGTTCCCACAGGAGTGCCCCCACAGAGGTTTCTTTACTCTTCTTATTTCACAAGCCCTCTCAAAGGCTGTGAACCATTTGGTGATGTCATCACCTTCCTCAAACTTAGGGACAATCCCTTTGGGGATTTTAGGTTCAGAAGTTTCCTCCCTATCCTTATTTTTAGTATTGCTGCCACCATTGATGGGTGCTAAACCCATCTCCTGTCTTTCCTTCTCTAGAGCCAGGAGTCTGGTCTCTAGGTCCAGTCGTTTGGCCAACCTGGCTAACAAGTTGTCCTCCTCACTGAGGCTATCCTCAGTGTCCTCTCTGGGACCAGGACCACCTAGGTGGCCCCTAGGTCCCCAGAGGTCTATTCTTGGAGTTAAGGGTGCAGGGACCCTATCTTCCCTAGGAAGTGATGGAGGTGGGTTACCATCCCCATCCTCCTCATTCCTTTCCTCCTCTGTTGGGTCATCACCATGCTCAGAGGGGTGGGCTTTAGCATACTCAGCCAGGAGCTCCTGGAGCCCTTGTTTGGTTGGATGCTGGCCCATTGGTATATCTTTAAGTTTGCATAAGGACCTTATCTCTTTGAAAGACAAATGAAGATAAGGGGTGAGGTCGAGCTCCTCAACCAGTTCCTGTATGTCATTATTATCTTCACTAGTAGCTGGGTTCTTGTCTTGAGACATTTTTTTAAAAAAATTCTAACCCCTCTAACCTTGGCTATAGTGACTTTTTATTTTCTAAGATGCTACAGGGACTTAAGCAAGGCCCTAACAAGACTTTTAGTAATTTGGTAAAAAAAATGCCAATTAAAAAAATCAGAATTCTAAAGGCAATTTAAGAGTTCTGTCGTGTGATCAGATGGTAACCAAGTAGTCCAACAAATGCAAGTTTGTATCCCACCGCTGATCCACCAATGTAGGAAAGTGGCTCTGTATATACTGTACCCAAGTAAGGTTCAGGGTGTACAGAGTCCACAGTCCCCAGAGGGTTGACAGAGGCTAAAGTTAGATATAACCTTACTCTCCAAAGTGGTAGCTTGGTCGAGCAGTAAGGCAGTATCAGAGGACAGTGTAAAGCATTTGTTGTACACACTCAGTCAGCAAATGAAGCCACACACTCAAGAACTGAACTCTAGGCCAATGGTTTGTATATAAAAAAATATATGCTTGTTTTATTTTAGAACCAACAATAGGATCAAAATATACTTTCTCAGTATGAGATGCTTTGGTTATTCACCTTACAGATAGGCAATAGACTTTGTTGATAGTGGTTATCACAGTTGGTGCAAGAGGCAACACAGGGTCAAATTCAATGCAACATTGAGCTCAATGGAAAATTATACTTAATTACAATTGATTACTTTGCAGAGCACTTTTCTAACCACAGGACTGGATCCTGGATTCAGTCCTGGGACACTTCCTGTAAACAGGTAAGAAAAAGCGTTTTGGTTATTGTAGTGATTTTTGAAGAATATTACTATATTTCAAAAGCTGACACTTAGAAACTTTTCTGGGTAAAATTACCAATGTTATCCTATGAAAGGAAATACAGTGTGCAAGCAAAGTATGTTTACGTTACTTTTGTAATCCAGTGCTGGACTCCTAGGTTCAGCACTGGGACATTTACTTAAAACAGGTAAGTAATTACGTTTTTGTAGTTTGTTCGATTTTTAAAGAATATTTGTAAAATACAGAAATCGACACTTAGAAGAAATTTCACAGAAAACCAGTCAATGGATCCCTATGAAAGAAAAGTGAGTTAACGGTAAGTAACGTTGCGATTACTTTTTAGGGCCAGTGTTGGGCACTCGGGTCCAGCACTGAGGCCCCTCCTAATACTAGGTGAGTATTTTCGTTTTCGTGACTCGGTTGATTTTTGGTGAATATTCTAAAGTTTCAGAACTCCACACTTAGAAGAAATTTCGCAGAAAACCAGTCAATGGAACCCTATGGAAGAAAAGTGAGTTATCGGATTTCGGGTAAGTACTTGACTGGCAGGGTTAAGGTTCTGGGTAAGACTCAGGGGTCCCCCAGGATCAGGTAAGTACAGTTTTTACACCCTCAGCGGCACAGGGGCGGCCGGGTGCAGAGTGAGAAGGCCCAATGTTATCCTATGGCAGGCGGGGGGCCCCGGGTTGGTGGCTGCTGGCAAGCAGGCCACGCGACTGTGGGAGCTGGGCTCCTGGTCACTTGCTCAGGGCAAGTAGGGAAGTAGGTTAGGATAGAGGTTGCACTTCCAGGGGCACTCGGGCGGCTGGGTGCAGGGTGCTTTTGAGCCGTCGGGCGCTCAATGTTAAACAATAGAGGTCGTGAAAGGTGAAGAAAGGCTGCAGGCTCGGGGACGGTGATTCTTCAGGGACGACCAACACTTCAGGAGGTAAGTTGGGGTCTTGGAGGATAGGTTGACACCCAGGAGTTGGGCACAGGGGGCCGTGGGGCGCCGGGTGCAGGGGTGTCTTTTGAGGTCGGGAAATCTTACCCCCTGCTGGTCGCGGTTGGAGGGGTCCCTTGTCCTGAGGCTGCAGGCGTCGTCTGGGTCGTCGAGGAGGGTCCTTGGCCACTGGATTCCAGGTCAGAATCGCCGGGGGACGTCCTCGAGGTCTTTGGTCACTCAGGCACAGGCTGGACTCGGCGGGTGCAGAGTGTGCAGGTTTCGCGGCTCCGTGCCAGGGCCGGGTCTTTGGTAGGTTTTCTTTTGAGCAGTACCACTGCTCGTGGGAGTCCCTGGGTCGAAGGCTGTAGCACAGAAGTCAGGTCCTCCGGGGTTTGTGAGGTTGCTGAGGCCGGGATTCCGCAGGAGCAGGTTCAGAGGTCGACAGGCCGGTAGGGCTGGGGCCAAGTCAGTTGTTGTCGCCTCCTTTTTAGCAGCTGCACGGCTGGTCTTCTTGCTTCGTCTTCTCTTCTTGTTTTCGGATTTGGGAACTCCGGAAGGAAGGTTCAGGGAGCCCCTAAATACTAAATTTAGGGGTGGTTACAGGTAGGTAAGGGCAGGGACCAATGGGTCCCTTCCCTGGGGTGGGTACACCCCTATTCTGTTCCTCTCCAGTGGGAGGGGGCAGGAGCCTGTCCCTGGTTGGTCAGGTCCCCCATCCTCAAGATGGCGGGGACTCGAGTTTGTGCTTCACCTCGCCTCCCCCACCTTAGGGGTGGAGTTGGCAGAGGTGGGCACAACCCATTTCCTGCTTCTGGTTTTCCCGCCGGTTCTCCCGCCAGGAGTGGGGGTAGAACCAGTGGGGACCAGTTTGCTGGAAGCAGCAAATGGTCTGGGGAAACTCCAAAGGCGGCAGGCCTTTGAAGCTCCCCTGCCCATCCTGGGGGAGGAGGCTTTGGCACCTCGTCCCGGGATGTGCATTGTTTCAGGCCCCTGAGAGCAGAGGCTCTCGACCCAGGGGTCCAGAAACATGTCTGGTGGTGGCAGCCTGGGCAGCCACTCAGTCCGGACACTGGAGGTCGGGTTGGTTTCAGGGGGCATCTCTAAGATGCCCTCTGGAGTGAGTTTTACATTAAATCCCACACTGGCATCAGTGGGGGTTTAATGTGCTGAGAAGTTTGATACCAAACTTCTTAGTCTTCAGTGGGGCCATTATGGTGCTGTGGAGTTCGTAATGACAGACTCCCAGCACCATATACTCTTAATGGCAGCACTGCACTTACAATGCCCAAGAATGGACTTGGGCACTGTAGGGGCACAGGGCTCATGCCTCTATGCCCTCACCACTGGCATAGTGCACCCAGCTAGAGGGGTGGCTGACCTAGGCCAGGGCAGTGGCTGGTAGGCATGGCACACAGGGATGTGAGCCATGTCGACTCTTCACTTTTGTTCTGCACCAAGACACGCAGCCTGCAAAGGCAGTGTGTGTGTGTAAAGGTGCAGGGTCCCTAAGGGTGGCACAACAAGTGCTGCAGCCCTTAGGGGCCTTCCCTGGTCACAGTGCCCTGGGTACCCATGGTACCATTTACCAGGGGCTGACCTGTGGCCAGGGATGTCAATTGGGTGTAGGTATCAATGCAATTTTAGGGAAGGAACACAGGCCCTGGGTACCTGGTTGGCAGGAGCCCAGGGCACACTCAGTCAAAGTACATCAGCCATTCAGCAAAAAGTGGGGGCATACCATGTAAGAAAGATGGCACTTTCTCACATACCCCCACGGGACCGATTCAGAGGGCCCCGCCTGAAGGGGGGCCTGCTACAGCACCCCAAAGTTTGATTCCCACAGCCGTTTCTTCTCACTGACACCGAGTCGATACGGCTGTCCAAATCGTGCATCGTACTCGCTCGGCTCCATTGCGCGGAACGATTTGGCTGCAAACGAGTCGGACTGACAGGATCGGGTTCGGAAACGATTAGGTCGACATGGACGAGATCTTCGCATCGTACTTGGTCGTTCGGAAAGGAGGAAGATTCGGTCGGAATCATAGGCTCCGAATCGGATTTGCTAGTTTCAGAACCCGTCTAGAGGCCTTTCTAGTGAGATCATAATCGGCCCCTAAGTCAGAAGCTAAAATCGATGACCAGGAAGAAATTGTTTGGTGTAAAAGCTAATATTTCTAGTTCCGCTTATTGGATTTTTGCCATTTTTTGTTTATTACATTTATTTTCCCAATTTGGGTTGGGTTTTTTTGTTGTTGTTTTGCATTTTGACCTTACTACAGTTTATGAACTGCATATATATTTTACACATTGCCATAAATCAAGCCTGTTTGTCCTGTGCTACCAGGGGTTGAGCTGAGGTTAATTGAGTGACTTTGAGGCTTCACCCTGATAAGGGTAATAATTAATCATTAGGGTGGGTAGTTACCCACCCCAAATACCCCAATTTCTAACAGAAACTCTAAATGTATTAGCTTTACAGATGGTTTAAAAGATGTGGTAGGCTTTAGGGGGCTAATTTGTTTATTAGCTGTCTACGATGTGTGGTAATAGAGGGGACTTCAGGTCTTTCTTTCGTATGATGGTGGAACATCCCTCTGGGTATGAACCACATCCTATCCATGGATCCTTGGTTCCAGCCCCTTCCTGAAGAGTCTCTGCTCTACTGCTGGGGAACAGTGCATAGGCTTATGCTAAGGTCCTCTTGATGTCCCCTAATTTATCTCGCCTCTCTGTGATGACTGTACCAGCAAGCCACATCTGCTCCATTACGAATTGCTTCAAGTGTAGGCTGGCTCGTGTGCACAAGAGGGCCCTGCATGGATGGTGTGCCCAGGCTCACATGTACTTTGGCAGACACAAACCCTGTACTCAGCACACATGATTGGCAAAACAAAAATAGAACACAGGGTGTACTTTTTGTGAAAAAGTACTTCTATAGTGTACATCTAGCCAAAAGACAGCGGAGCACTGTACACAAACAAGGATAATTATTCTAATCTTCGCAGTGCCTCCATAAAAGAAATTAACTTGTATGACAGACCTTTAGGTAGATACAGAATGACATTGTAGGTGCAAATGAATGTAAACTGTCTGCTCATGCATAAAGTGTGTTACCTTTCAAAGGGAGCTGGAGAAATCTGAGGGTTAGTGGCTGTATTCACCATAGCACTCACTCTGTAGAACCTACACATGGATGATATCCACATGGCACATACTTTATCAAACCATAGTTTCCTTATGACTGATCCCAGCAGCCATACCCTAATCTCTGAGGAGGTTGGGGGATGAAAGCCAATGTTTTGACTGTTAATTTACCTCTTGAACATAAACAAATGATGGTACAGGAGACAGTAAGCAATGAACTTATGAACTAACTTTTTTGCTCATCGTGAACTTGTGTATATCACTACTCCCCAGGTGGAATCACTCCAACTATTCTGAAGCATAGTTTTGCTTTAACTCAATTAGCTGTGACTGCCTTATGAGAAGGAAATGCTAGCAAGCATGCAACTGTCTTCATGTTCATATCAGCGAATACTTTAGGAAAACTATCTCCAGAGGAGTGCTTTGCAGCTTAAATACCTTGTTTAAAAACAGCATTTACCCCAGTTTTTTATGTATCAAGAGCCCCTTTTCCATGACTAGATTCTGCTCGAGTCACAAGAAAAGTAACAATGCTAAAAGAAGAATTGATGCTTACATTCACATATTGGAACCCTGTTACTCCACAAACCAGTCTCCAAACATTTCCTGTAAGCTCTGGATATCATGTTGTACCTGAATAAGGAAAAATACATCATCAGAGACCAGTGGACTTCATCTTACAAGACATCGCTATTACTGCTGACACATTAGGATCTTGCAAAACCAGCTTCTTGGACACAATCAAGTATCAATCGTACGCCAAGGCCCACACCCTCTCTTGCTATCAAGCTAGGTTATTGCTTTACAAATACTGTTATGTACGTACATAACAATGACAACTTCAGAGCTGGACAACCCATTTTTCCCACTGGGCATTTCCACGGAAAACTGCAGCCTTTTGCGGCCGGTTTTTAGGACAGAAAGAGTGTTGTGTGTTCTATACAGGGCCCACTGTAGTTTTCCCTATGTTAGCCTAACTGTGCATGACACAGGCCGCATTAGCTTTGCACATGTTACTACATAAACACATTTGCTTCTGTGCCCCATTATATTTTCACACAGAACCTGCAGTTGGTTTCTTGATCTATTCTTTCCTGGGACTTAGTCTGAACAGTAGACAAGGTCAAACAACGTCCCTTGTTATTTTTGTCTGGTCAGGCATTCGCACCTAGACACAACTCAGAAATTTAGCTGTTGTTTATGAACATGTGAACCCTGTCATATAGGTATGCACAGCAATGTAACACACAGAGAAAGACAGATATTTTCTGAGAGAAGATCATGGCTGTATCTGAGATGTAGAACATCTATCTGTGTATGCTTAGGTATGGGGTCCGCTGCTAAACCCTGAGATCTTTGCTGTATAATCAGTTCACTTCTGTAGAAGAGGAGGGGGGTTAGGCTACTCTGTCTAAGAATATGACTGGGCTTTTCATAATATACGGTTTATTGACAATGCTGATGGTATTTTTGCAAGGCAGTTGTTTTCTGATTGTGGCACGTATAATGCGTTCCAGAGCACGATAGTTTAAATAAACATTTCAAACTTCCTTCATGTCTCCTTCATATCTTATTGTGGGCAAGTACGAGTGTGTGAGCAAAAGGGAGTGTCTTGGCACCGCAATCCCTGAGAGGGTCTGGAGTGATGTGTTCTGGGGTGACAATTCACATTTTCTTCTGGTTATGAGTAGGAGGGAAAGTGAGACACTATAGCTAGTCAGACTCAGGCTCATGGTTCTGTGGTGGTATGGTGACTCAGTCCCTATCTACTAATGTTCTATGGTCCCAAGCAGAATCCCTGCAACAAGAGAGAGAGAGAAAGAGAGAGAGAGAAGGAGAGAGAGAGAGCAAGAGAGAGGCAAAAGGGACGATTTTGAACATTTTTTGCCATTTAGAGGAGATGTCTGACCAGAAGAAGACAGGCAGGGTCATGAAAAGAACATATGTTCAGCATCGCCAGGTGAGGAGTTGCAGGCCCAGCAGTTGTCGGTGTCTTTATGTTTCAATCTGATAAGTTTGGCAGGATTCCAGTTGAGGAAGTGGGCAGCAAAGTACTTTGTTTGTATCAGTGACGGGATCAGTTTGTTTTGGAGTAGTCATGGGCAGATGTTTGCCCAAGCTTCTTCATTAAGAGGTGGTGAATCTTCAGAGGAAAAAAAATTCGACCATTTATTCAGTAGTGGGGGGAGGGGGGTTGATGTAGATTGGCATTCTTAAGTAATTTGTAAATTTGGATGCAGTATGACCACTTGAATGTATGAGTTGCATCTTTCTAGGAAGAGTCAATTTCTGAAGTGGACCAAGCTTGGACACTTTTGTTTTGATTTGTAGAAAGTCATAGAAGTCCATATGTGAGAGACCAGGTTTACTCTGTAGTGTTGCAAATGTCAACAGTTTGAAGTTCATATATAGGTCCGATATCAAGGAGATACTTTTTGCAGCCCATACCGTACCAATAGTTGAGGAGTTGGTGGTCTGATGTTTCTCATTATTCCATAATGAGAGGGAGAACGATTTGTGTATGTTGGATGCCATAGATTCATTTACTAACAGTAAAGCTGAAATTGTGTCTCTGAAGATCTTCCTAGAGTGTAGGTAGGAATGATGAGTCATAGTCAGGTATGCTTCTAGGGAGAAAGGATGACTGATTATTGGCTCCATGCCTAGCCATGCAGGCTTCCTAGAGGTTATAGTCTCAAACCAGCGTGCACCTTGTACGGGTAATTAACCCAGTTAGGGAAGTTGCATCCTCAAGGCATGGGGGAGACTCTCAGTTTACTGAGGCTGGTTATGGCTTTTTTCTTGCACCAGAGAAATTCAGAGACAATCTTGTTGTTGATTTTAAGAAAGAAGTCATGAGACAGGCGGACAGTGAGCATACTAATCAAAAAGTTGATCAATGGGGATACCATAATTTTTTGCACCCAAGTTATAGCTGGACAGGACGGCTTCTAGGTATGGCCATGAAACCTTATCAAAGGCCTTCTCTGCATCTAAGGCTATAGCCGCTGCCGATGAGGACAGTGGGCTTTGGCCTTGATCTCAGTAGTTAATATATTTAGGGATGCTTTAAGTATTTTTTTTCCTGGACATACGATTTATGATTTGTCCTCTGAAAAAGCATTTCAAGGTGTCCCAAAGTATTATCGGTAATGTTGATTCTTTGTTTTCCGGTGTTTTGTACAACCCTACAATGTCGCCTCTGCCCCGGCTACTTTCACAATTTTTGACATGGAAGGCTGTGTTTAGCTGATTTTAAACTTGCAGGGACTGCTCTATCAGCAGCCTGTCCAAGCAGTGGTTGTGAGTTTAATTGCAGTGAGTGAGGAGGGCAGGCTCCCCTCTAGAAGATCACCACAAGGGTCCACTGTGTGCAACCTAGGAGCAGGTAGTAGCATCTGCTTGCACATTACAGTGCACATAGTCTAAAGCCCCCGCCTGTGTGGGAGAGTCAAATGAAACTGGTAATTAGTAGGGCTTGGTAGAAAGGGGCTTTAACATGAATAGCAGACTTTCTTCGGTTACACAAGATAGTCTGTTTTCTTGTCATGAGTAAAGGGCTCCTTTCTAAGCTGTGGGCCTGATGTGCCTTGATTATTGATTACATTAAAGTTGTGTACATTAAAGTTTATGCATCTAAGTATATCCTCATAAAACGTTCATTTGAAGGGTCATTATCTTACTTTCATCCACCTGGAATTTCTTTCCAAATAAGTCTATTTACAAACGAAAATTTATATTGTGTCAATCAGTAAGTTGAAATTACACTCATAAATGATGCCTTTTGCGCATTTAATGGCCACTCTGGTAGGCAAATAGTTGTGAATTTGTGTTCAAATATGCATTTAACATTATTTCTGTCTGCACTGATATATTCTCGGTTCCTTGCATTTTGCCTGTCTTCAGTACTCTGCTAGCGAAAGTAAATCCTTTTTTTCCCGCTAATCTACCAAGCCACCACTGTGCCCTGTTTGCACGCCCTGGTGTGTGAGTATTTACAGCCTTGACATTAGAGTGCTTAAATTGTGCCGGTGTTCAAACAAATTCAAACATTATTTATATATACAATGTGAATTTTGCAGTTGCAGACTCACAGCTATAAAGCTAGGACCAAATGAAGAGATTTCAACAGTTTTATAAAACAAAAACTAACACCCACCCTGTATCGCAATGAAATACTGCAACTGAACCAACGGTGGTGCCATTTGTCTCAACCCAGCCGTGATGCAACTCGCCAGGGTTTCCACACGATCGTGCTTGGTGGGGATAAGAAGGATAAATAAACTACGATTAGAACTATAGTTACAGCTACAAAGTGGCAGGCAGACACAATATTCCAGCACAGTATTTGTGTGGGTAAACTACACATGAACCACTGCTTCACCAAAGCTGATCATTTTTAAGAAATATGCAATAACAGTTTTACACCAAGGCAAAGGTGAGGCGCTGAGAGTTGTCATGGGAAATCAGCCCACAGTGAATGTAAACAATAAATAATAATTGTAAATCATGCACAGCAAAAACAAAAAAACTATTAAAATGCGAGCCAGGATTCCGGGGATTGGAGCCACTTTTCAACGTTTTAGAACTTCACAAAAAATCCAGGAGTGCTCCTTGCAGACAGCAGTTGTCACACCTCCTTGTGGTACTGACATCTGCATACAGTATTGTTATACCTGCTGCTCAGCCACTGTGACAGGGTTGATGGAATGTTGGTTGTGAGGTGGCAGTGGAATGTTGGTGAGTGAGGGTGTCAGTTGGTGGATGGGCTGAGCAGCAGGAAGGTTGCTCCTGGTGGGGCTCTTCTCTACTTTGTAACATCTATCCTGAATAAACCTACTTGACTAATCTACATGGAACTGGACCTTCATTCATCCACAACATATTTTGGCGACGATTTTAAAGAAGAACTACGCGTGCAAGTGGACTGAGAGAGGAAACTATCAAAACTGAACTTACATGAAATAAAACTGTGGAATCTACTGAGAGAAGAAAAATAATGTAAGGATCCTTTGAAACTTGAAGTGCTGAGAATGACATTATGCCCTCTAGCCCCACCAGTGTCGTAACCCACCGGACAGCCTAACACCCAGGGCATGCTGGAACCTTTAACATCCTCGCAAGCACGTTGCTGCTGTGTCATTCCAAGTGTTCTTCTATGTGCCTTCCTACCAGCTGCGAGGAGATGGGCTGTTGGCTTATTTGTGTGTGCTGGGAATGCTGTTAGCACACTAGGAGCAACTTGTAGCGCTGTTGTAAGGAACCTAAAGTGTGTTCATGATGCTATTTACAGGCATGCCTATGACGAAGTTCACCACTTTAGTCCAACTTGCTGTTACGCAAGAACAAACAAGAAAAGACATTTGTGGCTTTGGAAATCTATCTCCGCACGTGTTGGGATTGCGAGGTCACATGGTTCTCTATCGGACCGATTTGATGTGCAACGTGGGATCAAAGGTTCAACCTTTTTGCCACCAACTTGTGTGGAACAGTGCTCCTTACGCTGGGGACCGGGCTCGCAGCTACAAGATACAAACTTCCACTAGGGAGCATCTGTGTGTAAAGAAACGTGTGGTTGCACGGAAGCGTTTTATGGTTAGAGTTTACTTTGCCTTGTGGAAAGCTAGACTCTCAGAGTTTATTTTCTGAAAACCCATGGAAAACGGAATCGCTGAGGCTACGACGTGTCCAAGGTGAGACATGTTTGGTCCGTTGATGTTTTTTTAAAAATTTAGACTAGTAGGCAGTGTGGGCCGTTTGGTGCGCGTGCAGTCCATTTAAAAGGAGCCACGAGTCAGTTACAGCGTGCGCAATCATACATGTAGGTTGGAGTCGCGCGGAGCTTCTGCTTTGTCATATTCTTTGCTACGCAGCTCTGCGACATCCTAAGGGACCATCCCGCTCTACGTCCTCAGCGTGCCGCCATCTTGGGGTTGGATGCGGTCCTCTTTTTGCCAGCCGCGAGCATAGGGAGCCTGCTGCGAGGATTGAGAAACATGGGGAGCATAATGAGGACCCGTCTCGACGTTGGATACTTGTGTCTGATGCTCCGCTCGAAGAAGGGATTGGTCTGTTAAAGCCCCAGTGACTTTGACTTTTTATTACTATTTTGTTAAGGTTTTAAACAATGTTGGAACACACTTGGAGGGAAAGTAAATATATGATGTCTGTTGGTCACTGCAAAGTGCCAGAAACATTTTCTTTTTGGGGCAAATTTATTAATTGCCAAACTTTTCATCTTTTTTTATGTGACTCAAGGTTAACTGCAAATTTTGTATGAATTTTCACGTTTTCATGTTAACACTCATATAGTGAAACCATGCATGTTTCCAGTTGGTTATTAATGTCTGATGGTTTTGTTACTTACGTGTTCGGTCAATAAGATTTTAGTGTGATCACATCAGTACTACTCTGGTGAGGGAGTTGTCTGAGTGCACCCTGGGAACTCCAAATTTATCCTACACCCTAAATTGTATGGGTTATGTGTGGAATGAAAATGTGAACCTTATTTTTTGTGGAGTGTGTTGCTCAGTACCCTTTCGTTTGTGGGTTGTAATTGATTTCATGAGCAGTGATTATGCGCAGTTTTCCGTTTGAGGGTTGATATGTTTTAAAATTTTGTGCCACCCTTACTACGGGTAGGGGTGAAGGGCAGTGGATATGCCGTATTTGGTTAGTGTTGTGGGGCAGTGTCAACCCACAGTTCTTGGGTTTCAGTATTTTTCCACCCAGCCTATGGGGTTAGGGTGAAGGGCGGAGTGTGAGCCAGGTTTTTGCGGTGTCAGTGTTTTATCACTAGTGATTGCTGTTTCTACTTTTACTACGAGTTTGGATGTAGAACTATGTCGTTCTTTTCTTGGTTTGTGTGGACTGTTTTTCCACTTTCCACCCTTACTACGGGTAAGGGTGAAGGGCAGTTAGATACCACATGTTTCGTGTGGGGTGGTGTCCCACACATACGAGATTGGATGTAGATCTTTCTTGGTTTTTTTGGGGTTCGTGTGGACTGTTGTACCACACTTTCCACCCTTATTACGGGTAAGGGTGAAGGGCAGTTAGATGCCACATGGTTCATGTGAGGTGGTGTCCCACACATTCTTGTTTTGGACGGTTCCCTACCGCTCCTTCTGGTTGGTTTCCTTTTTCACCTCTTGTGTACTAGCCTGGCCAGCTGGTATGTGAGTGGTACAAGGGTTTGGTAATTGAGTTAGGGTGTGGTAGAGTCTGCGTTTTGTTTGCATGGTAGAAAGGGAGAAGTGGTGAGTGTAGCGGTGCTTGTGAGTTTAGAGAAGTTGTGGATTGCGTGGTGTGTTTATTCTTACCTGTGCTATTTATTGTTACCTTTGCATACATGTATTCCCTCCATCCTTACATGTATTACGTTGCATTCTCTTGTTGACATTTACCATCCTTACATTTAATATGTTTGTCATAGTTGCATACAATGTCTTTTACCATCTTTGTATTTCATTTGTCAACATGTACCTCCCGTTCGTTCATCACCTTGACGTGCGAGTCGTACATGTTGTAGTAGCAATGTTATCTTTGTTTATTTAAAGAAAGGAGATATGTCATACCTGCTGCTCAGCCAGTGTGACTGGGTTGATGGAATGTTGGTTGTGAGGTGGCAGTGTAATGTTGGTGAGTGAGGGTGTCAGTTGGTGGATGGGCTGAGCAGCAGGAAGGCTGCTCCTGGTGGGGCTCTTCTCTACTTTGTAACATCTATCCTGAATAAACCTACTTGACTAATCTACATGGAACTGGACCTTCATTCATCCACAACAAGTCGTACATTTGTAAATGCAGAAAGAATATATTTCCGAATGAGAAACAGTAACACAAGTATATTTGCACTTCCTAAACATATTTATATTTTCCACAGAGAAAACATTTTTCAATGTAAATAGAATAATTCTCTTACACCCACACCGATTTTAAGTGCCCAGCTTCCTGTTAACATGTTGAAAACAGATTTACTCCTTCTCTTAATCGGAAAAAGTTGAGAATGTTTTCTTGGTGTGCAGTGCTTGTACATTCTAGGGGGCAGTTTAACAACTTCTTTCAGATGTCCTCGACTAGGAATGACCAATATCCGCACTGGGCCAGATTCACAAAGCTTTCATTTACATGTGTGGTAACAAAAAGCACATTTTACAGGAATAAGACTCTATTCCGGATGGCAATTTGGTGGGAAAGCCCCATAAATTGGTGAGGCTATAGGATAACGGATTTGTCCCTTCGGAAAAAATATTTTCCCTATAGTCAACAGATGCGAATGTACTTGTGTCATTTTTACCTAACTTTGAATGTACACCTGCCATATTTACACCTGTGCGACCCCTCTCTTTATTCTCGGAAAGATGCAACAGTTACAGCTTTGCAGTGTGCTTCTGGAGTTCGCTATGAAATAAAAAAAAATTAGTCTAAGAGTAAACTTACAGGAGCTCATTTCTGAATCTTTATGTGGAGAAGGCCATCTTTGAAGAGATTTATTACACATAAAATTACTCCTTAGTGGTATAATTGTGTATATAATTAAATTAATGTTCGAGTGGAAATTCTGTTGTCGTAAATAAGAAAGTTTATTTAGCAATTGTATAGGCCATATGTATTACTTGGGTGTGCAAGCATCTATAAGAAAATGGCCTTTAGCGATTACAAAAGGATAATTTTTACACAACCACCTCATTCTACTAAATAATGAAGTAAATATTGAGCAATTTCACAAATATAAGAAGAAAAAAGAAAATACTCACGTGAGTAATAAAAGAGGGAACGAATGTACAGATGTTTATGCCACTGATGGATGAGTGGCCACATCTGACATGGATTGTTCTGCTTTAAAGTGTTCAAAAGCACAGGCCTAGCACGAGACCCTAAGTGACGTAAAGAGTTTACAATACACAAAGGGGGAGGGGGGATATTATAACGTGACATCTAGCACTGGGAGTAAGAGCTCCAGGGCACGTCCAGCAGTACTTTGGAAGCCTAGATGCTAAAAGCTACCAGGGCATGCCTATGAGCTTCAAAGTAACACTGGATGGGCTTGTTCCTGGTCTAGATGAATGGTTACAGAGTTATGAAGCTTCCTTGGCACTTCAGGTTCTTGACCTGGTATGAAGTGTGGTCCCAGAGAGAAGAGAAACTGGAGTAGCTAACTCAACCCACGAAGAATGAAATGAGTACCAGGCCCTTTTACCTCACATTGGAAAGTCTGGGCAAGAGCCTAAAGCTCTCCATGGATCCAGTCTGTTCAAAGTGCTAACCTCAGTGTTCTAGTCACTTCAGTCTAGTCCATTTTAGATCTTTTTACAGGGAAAACTCAACTCCTATCCTGAAGTTTACATTTTCAGAGGTCCTGTCCATACATTGCTAAGTGTATCTTACATTTAAAATCCACTAGTTTAACAGACTTACAACCCAGGCAGGGAGATGCGTACTTTCACAACTGCCAGGTGATTTACAGGTAACTATATTTCACCCCTACCCAAGTCCACAAAAGGTGTAATTTGTTCTATGAAGAGAAGTCTGCTCAGGTAAGATACAAACACATCTTCATGTATGGCAGGCTCAGTTCCCTTGCGGTAAGGAGATGTGCCTGCATCAAGAGGACATGGTCACTGAGCCTCGAGTGGATGACTGAGTCCCCGACCTCCTAGGTCTCTGGGAACTGTAGGAATCCCTGGGGGATGGCATTAACCAGCCAGGAAGGCTCTGGTCTTTCCTAAAAATCACACATCTCGGGGGAGGCATCAGCAGTAGCGTAACAATAGCCCCCGCAGCCCCCGCGGTGTGGGTGGCCCTGGACTCCATGTGGCCCCCTCCGGCACTTTGCATGAGTGGAGGGCTTGAAAGGGTCTGGAGCGTGTGGGCCCCCTCCATGTAACTTGCAGGGGGCCCCCTCAAGTTTCGTTACGCCACTGGGCACCAGCCACACATAACGCCATTCTTGAAGATATTTGAGCGTACAAGATATTACCATGGATGATTTATGTAACACAACAAGCGTAGCTGCGGAGGGTCTCTCTAGATTCTATGGGGGGAGGGGGTGGTAATCACCACCACTGAATATAGCAGCTGAGTTACATCCTAAAACGTAGAAAACATCCACCACCCAGGTGACCCTCATGCAGGTACGAGGCAAACGTAGTGTGAGGAAGGGTGTACTTGGCGTACCTTCAAAACAGGAAGAGTTGAAAGAATGTAGTAGAGCAGTTCAGAATTGCCACACAACGTTTTTGGGGGACAATAATACTAAATGAATTTAGTACAATGTTTCCTTGGGGAAAATGTTCATTAAATATAAGCCTGCTTGCTCCATTCCTTATTAAAGCGGTCTGTAGGAAATCAATATGCTACATTAGAGCTTTAGTGAAAACATTACAGTATAGCTAAGTATGTCTTGGGAAATGTGTGAGAGAAATTAAGGGAACATGAAGAGACTGGCACCCAAACACCCTGGGCAGGCTTCTGTTCATTATCCTGCACCCTCTTTGTGATCTTTCCTTCTAGATAAACCGCTCCAAAAAAAGGACATAAATAATAACAACATGTATACAGAAATTAATTGTAGTCAAAATAATTTTGCACTGAGGGAAGTTTAATTGTATGAGTTCGAACCAATTCATGGGATAATTAACTCCATATGAAGAAGACCCATCAGTTTTAAAAGGGATGATAATTTATTTTACTTACTGTTAGACCTGGCATCATTGGCGTGGGTTTCCCCTGTATTTTTTGCCTTTGCCTCGTGTTATTTTGCTGTGTGTTGGACTTCGTTTTTGCTTGTCTAGATGCTTTGGGCACTTTGCCAGTGCTGTTCAGTGCCAAAGTGCAAGTGCTCTCTGTAAAATGTGTTTATGGATTGGTGAGTCCATGATTGGCATATTTGATTTACCAGTCAGTCCCTAATACAGTGCACTGTGTGTGCCCAGGGCCTGTAAATCAAATGCTGCTAGTGGGCCTGCAGCACTGATTGTGCCACCCACATAAGCAGCCTGTAAAGGTTATTAGACCTGCCACTGCAGTGTCTGTACGCTGTTGGTACTGCCATGTCGAACTGGCAAGTGCACCCACTTGCCGGGCCCCAACCTTCCCTTTCTTTACATGTGAGTCACCCCTAAGGTAGGCCCAAGGTACCCCTGTGGGCAGGGAGCAGTGTATGTGAAAGGTACAACATGCACTGATGTGTGTGGCATGTCCTGATAGTGAAATACTGCCAATTTCGTTTTTCACTATTGAACGGCTATCTGTCCCATAGGATAGAATGGGAGTTCCTTTATACTATCTTATAAAAATACATTCCCACTGGGACAAGATAGGAAGATAAAGTTTAGTATGCGTGAACTCAGAATATAAAGATGCATCTTTTAGTGAGGATGATGTTTACATTATGTGTTTGAAAATACCACTTTTAGAAAGTAGGTATTTTCTTGCTTAGCCATCCTGTGTGCCTCTGCTAGGTTTGTGTATTGACTGTCTGGCTTTGGAGTGACAGGGGCTGGGGATGTGCATTCTATTCAGACAGCCACTTGGGGAGGGTGAGGTGTGTCCTGCCTTTCCAGGGTGAGTCAGGGCTGGACTGAAAAGACCTGGGCTGAATTCAGAGTAGGGGGAGGAGATTTCTTTCACACCTGAATGGGCCTGGTCTGCCTTTGACAATGCTGTCTCCACCTCCTGCCAGAAAGCTGCACCAGGGAGGACAGAACTGGTTTTGGCTGGGCAAAGAGCTTCTCTGCCACCCGAGAACAAATGATTTTGTGCTATAAAAAGTGGGGCCCAGACCCCAGACTTTTAGATTACTTCTAGGATTCAAGAGGAACCTTTGCCAAGGAGAAGAGCTGGAGAAACTGAGGAGAAGTACTGCCCCTTTGCTGTGTGCTGTCTGTGGTTGACCTGTAGTGGCTGTTTCTGCCAAGGAAAGGACAAGTACTTTGCTTTGTGCTGTCTCCCGTGCTTGAGGAAGATCCCCAAGGGCTTGAAGAAGAGCTTGCCTCCTGTTTTTGAAGTCTCAGGGATGCAAAGACTTAACCCCCAGCTCCACTGAACTCCCTTACTGAGAGATCTGACCTGCCAAGAGGTGCCTGTTGCTGTTCTGGGCCTCTGGAGGTTGTTCCTGCTGTTGGGAGCTGGAAAAGTAACGCAGTGAGGAGAAGCGCGATGCATCCGCACCTGTTTCCAACGCATCGCTGAAGAAACTGGCGCAGCGCCTGCCCGCGGCTGGAGAAAGCTGCATGACGCATCGTGTGCACCGAACTACGAAGGACGAGATCACCGTGCCGATTCCGCCGCAGGCCCTGCTGTGCGGCTGCAAGAACCAACGCATCCTGGGACCGCGGCTGAAGAAATCAACGCAGCGCCATTGCCGCCACCGCATCGAGAACCGACACATCGCCGATCCTCACGCATTGCACCAGGGCGCCAAGTCTACAACAACGCTGGGGACGCAGTAAGAAACCGACGCATCACCTCCCCGCACAGTAAGAAACCGACACATCACCTCCCCTTCAGTAAGGAACCAACACATCACCTCCCCTGCTTGGCAGTAAGGAACCGACGCATCACCTCCCCTGGAGTAAGAAACCAACGCATCTCCTTCCCTGCGTGTAAGGAACCAACGCATCACCTTCCCTGCAGCTGTTTTTGTTTATAATTTTGATGCATCCAAGGCACTTTGTGTTGAAAGTGTTGCATCTATAGTTTGCTATGAACAGAACTGTTTCTACCTTTTAAAAGTCATATTTTTATTACTGTATTATGGATTTTTGTTGTTTTGGTCTCGTGTGGTTTAGATAAAGATTACTTATTTTTCTAAACTGGTGTGTTGTCCATTTGTAGTGTTTTCACTGTATTACTGTATGTGTGCACAAATGCTTTACACACTGCCTCAAAGATAAGCCTGTCTGCTCGTGCCAAGCTACCAAGGGGGTGAGCAGGGGTTATTTTAGGAGTGTATCCCCCTTACCCTGACTAGGAAGAAGGGTCCCTACTTGGACAAAGGTGCAAACCATTGTCAACTACAGACCCCCATTTCTAACACTTACAGAAAGAAGTTCTACAAAAATGGTTTAATGTGCTGTGACTTTTATTAATCCTGAGGAAGGTTTAGAGATGATCAAGCTGAAACACTGATGTTATTAATATTAGGACGATAAATGGGAATTATAAATGGCAACATGAATGTCAATATGAGACAACCACATAGGGGCTGTACATCTATGTTACTTAAGAATGGGCTCCTTTCTCTTTTGGTGATTTGTGCTCCAGTTGTCGTTCGTTGTGCATGGGTAGGGAGAGTAGCGTTGATTTCAAGGTGGCAGCCATGAGGCAATCCCATCTGCGCTGAGACCCAACAGGGATTTTCATTACACCTTAGGCATGCTTCTAATTTTTTCAGCAGTAGGATGTTACACCAGATCTCGAAGTTACACATTGATGTCCCCACTATTTCTTCCTCCATTATTAGGGCAACTGTTGGGGAAAGCTCAACCGGTATCTGTTAAGGCTGCCTTACTCAATGTAAAATTGCTCCCAAAACACAGGGATAAATTGTTTATGTTGTTGGAGGAGTTTAAGTGGAGTATGTTTTTTTTTCTAACAGAAACATGGCTAAAACTGGCTTGAGGGCCTGACAATTCAGCTGCCAGTACAGAGGACAATGAGTTATTTCATTTACATAGAGAACAGCAAATTGTAGGTTAAGTTGATTTAGTGGCCAAATACCATTGTTTCCAGATCAGAGGAGCGAGAGAAGTGCCCTGAGGCAGCATTAGTGCTTCAGTACTGTCCTTGCCCCATTACCACCTTTTGTTTTATTTTGCTCTAGCATCCTCCCACTATTAATGGTGTATTTTAGACGACCTTCTGAAACTAATTGGTAAATTCGCTTCCGTCTCCACCAGGGTGACTTCAATTTGTGGTTATCCCTCGCCCCAAGGTGCTGGTTGAGGGTTTCTCTAATTTTCTTACTAAGTTAGATTTCACTCAGAAGGTAGGGATGACCATTCATACTGCAGGTCATGTCACTGAGCGAAAGAGTCCTTTAGACTCTGAACAAAGCAGGAGAACCTGATTAGTCTTTTCAAAGAGGTCAGTAAGGATCACCTCTGTATTGCCCATGGTTCGTATTAATCACTTTTTGATTCAATTTGACATGTCATCATATCAAGCCACTGCTAGTTGAAGTCAGGTGAAGGCAGGGCCCTCCTCTTTGAAAGGGGAGGATGCTATTGTTTGTTTCTTCAACTCTGCCTCAACATTAGAGCCTAATGCGCAAGCTCTGGAATCTAATCAAAGTCTCTCATTCGCTAATGAAGCCATAGTGCCTGAGGCAATGCTCAGCAAACGGTTCTGAAGTCCACATAAACACTGGATTACTCCAGCTCTGTGAGCTTACATCCAGATCAGAGCAGGCCTTTACCCTGCCCAGATGCCAAAATGGGAAACCTTGGTTTCATTTTAGACACAGTCATGCATATGAGGGATCAGGTACATTTTGTTGCCTCAGCCTGGGGCTTGCAGATGAAATTGCTTAAGATGATCCAGCCTCTCTGACCATCTCTGTTTCAAGCCCTTCTGTGATTATGCCAAGGCTTGCTCCTTGGGATTGCCTGCAGAATCGATTTATAAACTTCAGATAATTTAAAACATGGCAGCATGACTTGTGCTCAGGATGAGGTAGATCAGAAATGTCTCTGCTGCCCTTCAGTATTTTCACTGACTGACTGTTATTCAGAGTGTTGAGTTTAGGATCTGCTGTCTTGCTCATCTGACCTTCTATGGTCGGGCACCCAAGGGTTGCCACTCCAGACCATGCCCTCACATGCCTGTTCACTCCTTACGCTCAGAACCTTTGACAGTCCTTTAGCAGAGGGTGCTTTATTCAGAGGGACGGCTTTTCCCATTGATGTCCCTGACTTGTAGAAACACTTACCTCTCTCCCTCCAGTTCATAAGGAATTACAATGCCTTGAAAACTTTCAAGGTCCACCTATATTGTTAATGCTGTCCACAACGAATGGGTAGAGTGCAGACCTTCCAGTCGACTTTCTCGTAAACTCACATTCATTTGTTCCTTAATTATTAAGGTAGGTATTGAAATTGTAATGTTCACAGATAGATTCTTGTGATGTTCCATGAAATTTACAATAGTGTATTCTCTTTATAAATTTATACTGATGATGTATTATTGTTGCATTTTCAGTAATAATTCAGTACTTATCGAAACATTTTAATAAGATAATGGCTGGTCCAAGTTGCCTAGTGGTATAGGAGTACATCACAGTTGATTCCGAGGATTTCTTTAATTGTTTACAATGTCAGAATAAGAAAGAATTTATTATGTTCTATTCCAATTTGGGGAACAAATTAACAAGAGATCCCTGAAGAAAGGAGAGGCATGAATTGTATCTGAGAACAATTCTGCCTGTCCCACATTGTTGTATCCGGATAAGTATGGTAGCTTTCCGTGTCACCTTCCCTTTAGAAGCAGTGTGGTACCCTGTTGTATGTTGAGATCTGTGTATTTTGTTTTGGTGCCTCGCTGCTAGGTTATAGTGTGAATGTAAAGAGTCTATTCCAGGGCTTTGTTATGTTCTACGAGGGAGACTTGAGCTTGTTGATCTACACAGGCTTAGAAGAGAGGACATCATTGCTCCCGATAGGGCGGATGGATTCTACTTGCAATCTACATATAACTTCTTAGAATAAATATAGGTATTTTCTATCCCCATGGATAGACTAGTTATGTGCTATGGAAGCACGTTTGTGTGGCGTGCACCCCAGTTTGCTGTGCCAGATTTACTTCTCTGGAGAATATTGGTTGTGTAATCAAGTTTGGTCCTAGGATTGGAAGGGCAGCAGTACTGCAGACTATCATTCTGGGTCATCCTGTTTCAGAAGAAGGTTAGTGAATAGTGAAGGGCTGAAGATTTCTGCAGAAGCTGAACGAAAGGCTGACCAACAAGGACACTTGGAGATTTCTGGAAAGCTTGCCTGGTTCAATCAGAAAAGCTTGGAGCAGAGCTGATAACATTTTGACTATTTATTTATATATTTTATTTTAGGTTTTTTATAAAGTGTGGCCCAGACCAATGAAGTATTAAGAGCACTGTACATATAAAAGGAGAATATATTGCACAATGATAAGGTTATAAGAGAGTAATAGTGACTGAAAGTCTTTCTATAGGATGGCAGGTAGAGTTCACCTTCTCTGTAGAAAATAAACGGTGAACATATCACACAATGATAGAGTGTAACATAATTGGAAAATGGCCGAAAGCTTTGCCCTAGAGTTCAGAAGGTACATGTTACATAGCTGCCTCAGCCCATCATTATTGGCGTTCCAGATCACTCAGCCTGTCAAGAATCTCCTGATTTCTCTAAAATCCGGTGGATCAACAGTGAAAGATCATCACCTCTATCTTGCGGTATCATCTAAGATCAACACTCCGACTGATTGGATACTCATAACTGCAGCATGCTTTTCCTTCAGTCCCCTACTCTACATGAAAAGACCACTGATAATGCAACACTTACGCCGGCAGAGCTCCTCAGCTTCTGACCACTTTGAATCTGGAAGGCACTGTAGACTGGCTGATTTTCCTGGGATTTTAACATAACCAGGGTGGCAATGATAGGTGACAGAAGAGCTGACAGGAAAGGTAACTGTGCCAACATGCTTCCTGCTCAATTCTGCAAATGGTATTTCTTTGGGGCGACCACAATCACCTGAGAAAAGGAGAAGAAAGAAATAGATCATTGGAAACAGATCACCACAATGAACAAGAAAAGCAAACAGTAACCGCTAATGTTCAATTTTGGTGGAAAAACTGGACGCAAGGATATATATTATTTAAGGAGTTCAGCAGAGTCTTTCACACAGTACATGCTACTTTCTTGGCACTGTATGAAAGATGCCTATATGTAATTTCTCAAACACAAGGAGATGATGGACGGAGCGCCAAAACTTTTCAGACACTCACCCCCAGTCACAGATCTGGGTTAAATCCATCATCGTTCTTTAGCTCACTTTGCCACCCCAGTTCAGACACAGCTATATGCAAATCAGTCTTGACCCGGTGCCTCATGGGAACAGTCCAGACCGAACTGCCAAGCCATGTCTTCCCTGGACCGGAAACAAGCATCCTGGGACCGGTTTCGGGCTAACAGCCCTCATCAGCCAGGCTAACTTGAATCCAGTGGCAAAGTGAGCAAGGGACCCAAGTCTGGGCATACCCTGCCAACTTAGGTCGAACAAAGCAAACACAAGGAGATGACGGACGGAGCGCAGAAACTTTTCAGACACTCACCCCCAGTCACAGATCTGGGTTAAATCCATCATCGTTCTGGGTCCAAGCTGGAATGGCATGGTGAGCAAAAAAACAATGGATTTAGGCCCAGATCTCTGTACTGGGGTGAATGTATGATATTGTTCTGCATTCTGTCCATCAGTTGTTCTTTTTGCATTTGTCACCCCGAATGGGACGGGTATGCCCAGACGTGGGTCCCGTGCTCTCCATGCCACTGGAGTCAAGCTATCCTGGCTGATGAGGGCTGAAAGCCCCAAACCGGTCCTAGGATGCTTGTTTCCAGTCCAGGGAGGACCTGGCCTGGCAGTTCAGGCTGGACTGTTCCCATTGGGTGCAGGGTCAAGACTGATTTGCATAAGGCTGGGTCCAAGCTGGAATGGCATGGTGAGCAAAAAAACGATGGATTTAGGCCCAGATCTCTGTACTGGGGTGAATGTATGACATTGTTCTGCATTCTGTCCATCAGTTGTTCTTTTTGCATTTGTCACCCCGTATGGGACGGGTATGCCCAGACATGGGTCCCGTGCTCTCCATGCCACTGGAGTCAAGCTATCCTGGCTGATGAGGGCTGAAAGCCCGAAACCGGTCCTAGGATGCTTGTTTCCAGTCCAGGGAGGACCTGCCTGGCAGTTCGGGCTGGACTGTTCCCATTGGGTGCAGAGTCAAGACTGATTTGCATAAGGCTGGGTCCAAGCTGGAATGGCATGGTGAGCAAAAAAACGATGGATTTAGGCCCAGATCTCTGTACTGGGGTGAATGTATGACATTGTTCTGCATTCTGTCCATCAGTTGTTCTTTTTGCATTTGTCATCCCGAGTGGGACAGGTATGCCCAGACGTGGGTCCCGTGCTCTCCATGCCACTGGAGTCAAGCTATCCTGGCTGATGAGGGCTGAAAGCCCCAAACCGGTCCTAGGATGCTTGTTACCAGTCCAGGGTGGACCTGGCCTGGCAGTTCGGGCTGGACTGTTCCCATTGGGTGCAGGGTCAAGACTGATTTGCATAAGGCTGTATCCAAGCTGGAATGGCATGGTGAGCACAAAAACAATGGCTTTAGGCCCAGATCTCTGTACTGGGGTGAATGTATGACATTGTTCTGCATTCTGTCCATCAGTTGTTCTTTTTGCATATATGTAATTTCTCAGCAGCATTGATAATGAATAGAAGAGACTTTTTCCAAAGGCGGTCAGAAGTAGCAGTGGGAAAAGTAGTGGTAGCAGTAGTCGCCGTAACAGTAGTAGTAGTTGGCAGTAGTATTAACAGCTGTCACAAGAGCAGAACTGATCTCTTCATGTCTACCAGAGAGCTTCAACTGATTTTAGGGCACTAATACATCAAACTTTCAGTGAGGGATAGCAGCATGTGTAAACATAAGTTTTGAAAACATTTTTTTACCCAACAACATCGTGACCTTACATATCGCCCTACAAAGCTAAAAAAAAATATTGTGTGTCATCCCATTATCAAATACTTGTGCTCAAATTTGCTACATCTGACGATAGAACAGTAAATTAACCTACTTCTAAATTATATGGGAAGTGAATGTGACTGGATTTTGGAATAGAAAACGTCAACATTTTTGTGGGATGATTGTTAACCAAGGCAGAGATTTTGCTAGTTAATATTTTGGAGTCAATATTTAAACAAAACTTTTTTTTGCTGTTTATGTTTTCACCCTGGGAACTACATTTTGTTTTTGTGTGCATTTGACATGTTGCTTTCAATACTGACAGTTTCTGTGGATAAGCTGTGCGGTACGATTAATAGGAGTGAGTAAATTAATCAGACTTCATCTGAAGCAGCTAAGTAGGCCATCCCCTAATCAGTGAAGAGGAGGCAAATTCTCTCAGTGATGGGATATGAATGTGGCTTTTGGAAGAACTGAATTGTAGAGAGAAGTGGGAGGTCTTCAGAAGTTGAGACGTGTGTACTTAACTCAGCATTTTGAAGCTAAGGCTGTGACTCTGAATAGCGGCATCGTTTATGGATTATTTTATGTTTTTGAGTTGGCAAGGAGGATAGTGAGGGCATACCTGGTGGGTGGGGTGGTTTTACTTAAGAGAGGTAGGCTTGACATAGAGATAAATTGCTTTCTCTGTGTATAAAGCCCTGTGTGCATATACGAGCAGGTTATTATACCATTGGAGCGTCCTAAAAAGTGGCGCTCCGGTGAGGCAATGCCCTTGTAAATATGCTCCTCATTGTGATGACTCTTGATTTGCTGCTTACACTTGATTCACTGGTGAAAAAATGTGATCTCCCAGAATTTTCCAGTAGTTCTCTATACCTAGCCCAATATAAGCCAGACTCATTGTTAAAGTTTGTAATAATCCTCATGTACCTTTATTGATGACTAACAGCTGATTTTATCCAGACTTTATGTGTATATCTGTCTTCGTTTGTAATCAATGAAGTGTGAAAGAGATAAGGCAATTCACAACAAGATCTAAGACTACAGCTAAAGGAAAATATTTTCAGAACAATTCAATGTTATCCTATGGGGAAAACAGTTTTGCAGTTAATCAGGTAAGTATGCAACTTACAGTTCCAGTCTTCGGGACCAAAGGTCAGCAGTGGGCAAGGAGCAGGTAAGTACCAACACTGCACCACCAGTGGCACAGGGGCGGACGGGTGCAGAGGTCAAACTCGGACCTTGGAGCCACGCTGCTTGCAGGTAAGAGGAACAGGTGCAGGGGCCAAGCTTTGGGTATTAGGACCAGCATGGGGGGGACACAAGGTGACACCAAACATATACCACCAGCGGTACAGGGGTGGCCGGGTGCAGGGTACAAACCCAGCATTGGGCGCCCAATGCAATCCTATGAAGTTTCTTCTTTTCAGAAACAGGCTGCAGGTGTCGAACTGGAAGGTCGAGACAGCACACCAGCAACAGCACAGGTGAGTTGAGGTGTTGAGGGTCACAGGGGCACCAACTTGTCGAGCTCACCAAAGCCGGGGGGCTGCGACTGCCGAGCCGTGTCGGCTGTGACTGTCGGTCACAGTGGGGGGACCCTTCAGATTCACTCTGCAGGAGCCATCTTGAGGGTCAGGAGAGGTAGACCAATGCTGGATTCAGAGTCCTGGTCACTGGGAAGATGCCACTGGGCAGTTGGACCACTCAGACTTGTGCCGTGGGCGTCAGGTGCAGAGTGGTCACGAGTCGCGGATCCGCCTGGATCCAGAGACTTTGTTGTTGTTTTTCTTCTGGACAGGTCCACTGTCCATGGGAGATTGGAGTCTTTGTTGAAGGCAGCCATCCTCCCAGGGGTTTCAGAGGTCGCTGGTTGCAACACAGGTCGCAGTTTCGTTGAAGCTGGAGACAGGCCGGTAGGGCTGGGGCCAAGGCATTTGTTGTCTTCAGTCTTCTCTGCAGGGTCGCCTTATTTCTTCATAGGTCATCGCAGATCTATTTTCTAGGTCTGGGGGAGCTGCCTTAATACCAAATTTAGGAGGAATTTTAGGAGAGTAGCAGGTAGGGCCAATGGGCACCTTAACCGGGGTGACTACACCCACTATTGTGCCAACCTCCTGTGGGAGGGGGCATAGACTTAGCCCTGATTGGAGAGAGTCCCCTCATCTTCAAGATAGAGGGGACTGAAAAGTGTGCTTAACTTCGCCTCCTCCACCAGAGGGGTGGAGTTGGCAAAGGTAGGCACACCTCCTAGCCTTTCTAGGTTTTCCAGCCGGTTTTCCCGCCCAAAGTGGCAGGTGTAAACCGGGGGCTGCCATCTGCTTCTAGCAGCAGAGGCTGGGGGTCGCATTACAAAGGTGGTAGGCCTTTGAAGCTTCCCCTTCGAGCACTGGCCCATCCTGGGGGAGGAGGTTTGACACCTCTGCCCAGGATGTGCATTGTTTCTGGTCCCAGAGAGCAGAGGCTCTCCACCCAGGGTCCAGAAGCTTGTCTGTTGTGGCAGGCTGCCTAAAGCCAGTCAGTGCCCACACTAGGGTCAGTAGGTTTTCAGGGGGAACCTCTGATGTGCTCTGAGTTCATTTTTTAATAAATTTGACACTGGAATCAGTGTGGATGTATTACAAGGAGCAGTTTGGTACCAAACACTCCTGGGTTCAGTGAAGCCATCATGGGGCTGTGGAACTCAAGTTGTAAAGTTCCCAGCCCATGTACTCTGTATGGATTCCCTGGCACTTACAATATTAGGGAATAGACCCTAATACTGTAGGGGCATATCTGCTCATGCAGATATGCCCACACTTGGCATATAGTGCACCCTGCCTTAGGGCTGATAAGGCCTGCTAGAGGGGTGACTTACCTATATCTTAGGCAGTGCTAGCTGGCATAGCGCACAGGAAGTGTGCCATGTCAACTTGGTCATTTGTTCACCTCACAGGGGCATACCAGGCCTCAGGTACCTAGGGTACCACTTACCAGGGATTTACAAGGGAGCAGAAGTGCCAATTGTGGACATGCTTTTAGGGAAAGAACACTGGTGCTGGGAACCTGGACAGCAGGGACCCAGTACTCTACAGTCAAAATTGCATCAATAGACAGGCGAAAAGTGGGGGTGAGGGTGTACTGCAACAGAACCCCATTTTCTCACAGATATCATGAAAATCAACAGATGCTATGTGTACACTTACCTTCCTGCTTCAGATGGGGAAGGATAAACGTACATGCAATTTGCAATGTCATACACACTGTCCTGTACCATTTTTATGGCTGTTTTCTTTTTTCAAACAATCTTTATTCATTTTACATTTTCAACCCCCACTAACCCCTCCCACCTCCCTCCCCTGCTCAGACAGGTATGATTATAATATACAACTAACTCCCAAAATTCATTACAGTATTTCATGATGTACAATAAGTTAATCCCGTCTGCTACTGCTTAATACAGTACACTTAATCCAACCAACAATAAACAGTTAATGTAACACTAATAAAAATACTAAAGTGACATCTGCAGGGTTTTTCCCATTATAATATAATACAATATAAGTTCTTTCTTGCTTGTTTAGAACCCACAGAGTGGGTTAAGTGTTCTTATTGCATCATTCCCCACTTTGGGTTTGGATCCATGTAAATAGGGGGTTTCAAATTTTCATACCTTTTCTACGCAGGTTACTCCCTTTTAGTTTATAAATGGCTATTTCTAAACTATACATTGCTAATAGCCTGGCAAGCCATTGCTGAAAAACCGTAGCGTTGGGATCCAACCAGGCGGGTGCAATACACATTCTTAAAACTGCCATAGCGATAAAAATCAATTCATGTCCCACTCTTACGAGATTAGTTTCGGAGGTCCGTAGTAGAATTACTTCATCAGTCAATATTATTTCGTTTTAAAACTTCGGTTAAAAATTTCGCTATATCTTTGATTCATTTTTTTAACCCATTACATGATGCGAAGATATGAACACAATTTGCATTATAAAGTGCACATCGAGGACAGAATGTTCCCTTTCCACTCCCCCATTTGGCGATTTTGTCAGGTTTGTAATACAAAAAGAAGCAGGTTTTATAAAATTGTGCCTGTAACCTAGTAGACATTAAAGTGGATTGTGACAACTCGTATGTGTACATAAAGGTCCCGTCAGACACCCCTACTTTCACCTGCCCCTTCTGCGAATATTTATCTAGGTCATCGGGCAAGGTTGCATTTATGACCGTGTATACCTCACCAATAGAACTTACTTTGTCCTGGGTTATTCTGTCAATGATTTCCACTTTCTCAAATTTGGCCCACCTCCTCCTCCCCCTTTCCGTAACAGAAAATCTCTAATCTGGAGAAACTTAAAAAAGTCCCGCCAGTCTAAGGTAAAGTCTTTTTTCAATTCTTCACAGGATCGGAAGCCAGCAGGGGAAAAAAGCAGCCAATCCGATCAATTCCAGCTCTCTTCCATTTTCCCACACATGAATCTCTAAGAACCTCTGGGAGAGTATGATTATTATCTAAAGGTGTATAAAAAGATGGTCTACCAATTCCTAATACTCTCCGTAAGGCACTCCATTCTTTAAAAGCGCTAAAGAGGGATTTAAACCAGACTTTTTTGTAGTAACTATCATGTAGTTCACGCCACAGACAACCGCTGGTCTCTCTCCCCAACAGAAGTTCAAAGGTGGATGGTATTTTATATGTCCGCATGTTATATGTTTTAATCTGAAGTAATTCTGGACTATGAATTATTGTGGTTGCCCAATAATATAATTTCAGGTTTGGTAGTGCCAAACCCCCCGTCCCTAGGTAGGGTGATAAATTTAAACGCCCGTCGTGGTCGTGAATAAGCCCAGATGAATCGGTAAAATATTTGCTCTATTGCTTTAAACCACTGCGGTGTGAATTCCAGACAGATGGCTCTAAAAAGATATAGGATCTTCGGAAAGAAGAGCATTTTAATAACATTACACCTTCCTCCAATGGATAAATGTAGGTTATTGAGCCGTTGGAGGTCTTTTTGAATAGTATCCATGAGGTGTTCCACATTGTCCTTGACCACATTATCTAGACTAGAGGATATACAAATGCCTAGGTATGTGGCCTTTTCTACCACCCGTTTGTCAGTCATCTTAACCTTGTCATTGAGAACAACCTGAGTCTTATCTTGATTAAGTGCATACCCTGAGACCTGACAAAGCGTTCTGCCTCTTCTTCAATAGCTGTTATGGCAGAATTTGGATCAGCCGTCACCAGGGCAATATTGTCTGCTTAGGCAAGGGTCTAGGTATCCTAGCTCTGAGACCATATTGCTGGTATTTGTCCGTTGTTTTCTAATCTAAGGATAAATTGATCAATATAGATCACAAAGAAAAGCGGGGAGCAGGGACAACCCTGCCTAGTACCACGGGAGATTGGAAACTCTTTTGACAGTATGCCATTTACCATCACAGCCGCAGATGGTTCGACATATAGTCTTTGGATCGCTTGGATGAAGCCATCCCCTATCCCAATCCTAGACAAGGTAGCCCATAGATATTGCCAGGAGACCCTATCAAAGGCTTTTTCTGCATCCAACAAAACCAAGGCCATGGGATCTCCTGCAACATTGGTGCTGTCAAATAGTGGGATGACTCTCTGGATGTGGTCTATTGTAGACCTGCAGGGAACGAACCCATGCTGGCGCTCAGAGATAACCTTATGTATTAAAGGTGCTAATCTGCTAGCTAGCAATTTCGAGTACATTTATGAGTTGCCATTAACTAATGTGATAGGACGATATGAGCCCAATTGTCAGGGGATTTTTTTTTTTTTTTAAAGATTACAATTTTTGCCCGTGACCAGGAACCAGGGGGTCGTACCCCATTAAATATATGCAGAATTAAATCAGTGAGGATATTTTTCATCTCGCTTTCAAAGGTAACATAAAACTCGGTCGGGATGTCATCAGTTCCCACAGCTTTCCCCCTTGCCTGACTATTTATGGTCAATAATATTTCCGTCCAACAAGGTGGGCAGTCTAAACTTTCCTGATCTTCTTTCTTGAATTTTTCCTGTAATATGAGGTCTAGGTACTCTTCGATATCCACCTGCGCACTCCCATCGTTTGCCATATATGGAGAGCGGTAAAACCTCCCAAATGCCTCCCTTAGTAATTCTGGGATGGTGGTCTGACCTATCGCCGGGTCAATAATCTCTCGAATTATATTTGATGAAGTTTGCTGCCTGGTGCGAACAGTCAGCTGATGACCAATCTGTTCATTAAGCTCATAGACCGGTTCTTTCTGAGATACAGCTTTACTCACGGCTTTGTCTGTAAATACATTAGTAATAGTAGCCTTCGCAATTGCAACCTGCCGCTGTAGTGTCTCTAGATTCTGGTTTTCTCTAACAGCTCTCACCAACTCCTCTTCTACTGCCCCCAGATTATCCTGCATCGTCTTCATAGATTGCTTGGCCCGTTTGTTAAGGTTTAGGGAATACCGCAATGTTTCTCCCCTAATACCTGCCTTCATGGCATCCCATACCATTTCGATTGAAGTACTCCCCAGGTTATCTTCCAAAAATATTTGAATCCACTGCCTCATCTGAGTACAATATCCAGTGTCTGATAACAGAGCTCTCTCAAGTGTCCAGGACCTCATGCTAGGGTTGACTATTTCCATTTCTAGCTTGAGAACCAACGGGTTATGGTCCGAGAGGACCCGTGGTAGTTTTTCTATTTGACATTTCCAATTTAAAGAGTTGGAGATAAACACATAATTCAATCTGGCATGGGTCGTGTGTGGATTGGAAAAAGAAGTATACCCTGGATCACTTGTGTAGGAAAGTAGGATCTGCTTCTTATGGTTACCCCCACTTTTTGCTTCATGTGATACTGTTTTTGACTAGTCTGACTGGGATCCTGCTAATCAGGACCCCAGTCTATCTGCTTTCTCCCTAAACTGGTATGTCATGTACTTAGGTACACTCCAGATTGAATACTGGGGTACCCTTGTCAGTTTCTAGTATATGGTACCCATGTACCCAGGGCATAGGTACCCCAGAGGCCTCCCATGGGCTGAAGCATGTATTATGCCACCCATGAGAGGTCATGCAAAATGGAACTACAGGCCTGCCATTGCAGCCTGTGTAAGTTGGTGCATGCACCACTTACTTAAGATATAGGTTTACTATATCTAAGGGTCACTACACTTAAAACCTATCAGTCACCCCTATAGCAGGCCTTAACAATCCTGAAGGCAGGGTGCTTGGTTCTAAGTGAGAGGGTGCCAGTGCATGAGCAGAACACCCCTGCAGCGTACGGAGTCCATTCTCCTGGGTTGTTAGTGCAGCAGCCATTTACCACATATAGAGTGGCATTATGCGACCGTGTGATGACCAACTCTAAAACGGCTGAAAGTAACCCTATTGTGTTTGGTGTCATACATTGTGGAATCATACCCCCACACCAGTAACCGGTGTGGGAGGTATGATTCTACCCCTCAGAAGTGAGCTTCGTTGGGTCCCTGGTGTTCCCGGTACCTGCCTTATAGTCCCGGGCAGCACAAAATGGTTGCTGCTGACCAGAGACACGTGTCTGCCCTGCTGCTGCTGAGCCAAGCTCGAGCAGAGGAAGGTGAAACAATAGGCATCCTGTCACAGGGAGGTGTGACCACCTCCCAGACAGGATTTAGTGTATTATGGCTGGGTGGGTGCGCTTGCCAGCGACCGAAAGTCTGCATGAGGGGCCAACTTCTCACAACTTGGCTTTAACAACTGCCAACAGTCAACCAAACCATGAATCTGACACATATTCTTTAACGCCTGAAACACCTTTGGTTTCCTACCCACATATCGCCACCCTTCCTCCATAGACCAATCACTGGGCAAGTTAATATTGAAATCACCGCAGACGATAAGTGGGAGAGGCCAGTGAGCAATTTCGCACGAGATAATATCCAACACAGTAGGGTCATCACTGATACATCCATATAATGTACAAAGCGTTAATTTCTGTCCCACACCATATTGACATTCTGTGATTGTCCAGCATCCAAATTTATCTGAACACGATCGGTTGAACTGCATCCCACCTCCTTTAGCCAGGATCACCACCCCCGCACCCTGGCCCCCTGTGTTGTTGCACTTATCACCCTAAATCCTAATGTTTTTAAAATATGCAATGTGCTTCCTCTATATGTGTCTCTTGGAGGCAAATGATATTAGCACCCAGCGATTGTATCCCAACCGCAACTTTCTGGGTTTTTTTCACATCGTTTAGACCACAAATATGAATAGATGCAAATCTCAATACCCCCATACAGGTTTGCGACATATGCCTAACACAAATACTCCATTACCATAAAAACGCTTTATCCACCCATAAATCTCTACCCTTTTTGTGAAAGATACTGCACCAATGTCTATATTATCTGAAAAGCCATGTGAATTTAGCTTAACCCCTCTTATCCCCTGTCTGAGAAAACACCCCCCCTCCCTCTACCACCCCCGCCAAAAACTAGGCAACCAGGCTCAACCACGAGCCTGTGTGAGGACGTCTGTATCACCCCACCTCTCCCTTCACCTCCCACCTTCAGTTACTACACCTTGTACTCTTGTAATGTGTACCCGTATCCCGAGTTAAGCACAGTACCAGCCTTAAACCAACCATTTGTTATATTTGATACATGTTTTTTAAGTTTTAGCACCCATAGTCTCTATTGCAATATCGTCCAAAAGTTTCTGGGCTTGAACCTCAGAGGTGAAGCTGAAGTTCTGGCCTTTATATATCACTTTTAGCCTGGCTAGATTTTGAAGAAATACCAAGGCTCTTGCAGATTGGAACAGGGTCATTAATTGCCTGAGCCGCCATCTCCTTCCCACCATGGCATGCGCAAAGTCAGGTTTGGCAAAAAAGGAAAATCCTTCAAAATGTCTTTTAGCATTAGGTCTAGCTAGATCGTACACAACCTGCCAAAGCAAAATATTGCCGAAGTAAATCAATATGGCACGGGTTTTGTCTTTTCTCTGAAAGGAGTGTCTTGGCGGTGATAGAGGGAATCGATGAACCCTTTGAACTTCCTTATCCCAGTCCCATGTGGACAGCTCGGGTAGGGAACCCCTCAGCATGTTTATTAGAAACTTCCTCACATCGTTACCCTCACAGTTCTCCGGGACCCCTAGCAGCCTCAGATTGTTACTGCGCTGCTGGTTCTCATAGTCCTCCATCTTCCACATGACATCCTTAAGAGTCTTATCCTGAGATGTGGACTGAATCTTCAGAGTTTCGACTGTATTTTCAAGCACTTCCGTATGTGACTCTACCATGTTCATCCGTTCCGCAATGTTGGAGCAGATATTTACACTTTCCGTACTGAGCCTTGGAGTTTCTTGGTAGCTAGCCTTGCCTGTCGATTGTCGGATTTGACATCATTTTGAAAGGTTCGTAAAGACTGCAGAATCAGAGCTAACAATGGTTTGGCTAGATTGCCTCGCTTTGTATGATCCGGGCCCCCACCAACATCAGCCACTGGTTGCTTCATATCTTCATTTGTCACCTCTGGGGAAAGCATTTGGGTCGCTGAATAATCCCAACCCAGCTCCTCCACCAACTCTTGCTCCTCTGGGTTCTTTCTGCGCGCCTTTCTCCCAGATGCTTGTTTAGATTTTTTCTTCCCAGTAATGACTTTCTCTGATGGGCTACTGCCCGAGGATGAGCCAGCGTCCTCATCACTGCAAATAAATAGACTGGTATCTGAGACTTCTGACTCTTCCGTCAGAGAGAAGAACCTTTCCCCTGGCACATCTGGGGACCGGTAGCCTGCTTCCATAGCTCCTTTTGCACCCTCCCTCTGGGGGGATGATGTTTTGTTTGCCATATCTGTTAATCCATTGTTTTGCTCATTATTAATCATACATGACATGTCTGTAGCCACCACCGGGGGCCGCATGTCCACCATTGGTACATTTTCACCTTAACTGGTGAATAGTGTATGCTCCTGTGCCTCTACAATAGTATTATCGGAATTGTTCAGCCCGGGAGTCACATTTCTCCCACCGGGGATCTCCGCCTTTCCACTTTGATCAGTGGGTGTTGTCGTCTGATCTGGTTCCAACGTTAGGTTATTTACTGCCCTGTGCGTTTCACCATTATTGTTGACATTGCCCAACTTTTTTTGACTCTCCGTCCTAGGTTTCCCTTCACCCCCCATGGCTATGGGCGAGAAGATACTTGAAATAGAGGGTTGCGATTTCCCTATTTCAGTAGGTGGTTTTACTCGCCGAAAGTTTAGCTTTACTGGAGGCTCATTTTTTTCCGTTTCACTTCTACCTTGTTTTTCTCCTTTGTTGGGCCGCGGGTCTCCCTTCTTAATATCTATTTTTGGGTCGGACCCCTCTCGCCGTAGTGAAGCAGCGGAGGTTGTCACTCGCTGCTTTCCCTTTCCTCGAGCTGCCATTGCGACTGGTTCTGTCAGTGAATCTGCCGGGAATGCGTTGCCGTTTCCAAGCAACCGCCGCGAAACATAGGCATGCCCGGCCCCAGCAACAGCGGTCAGGAGAAGCTGCGTTAGAGCCTCCTAGCATCCCTCACAGATGTTCCCTTTTCCCCCGCAGACGTGTGCTCTGTCTGGCCTGGGAGGACGTCAGAAGGGGCCAGTGGAGGATACCATGAACATCGCTGGTGCACCTGAATCCCCCACGCATACTCGCGACCACCGGACAGGATATTTCTTCATGACAAAAGGGGAGAGAGGTAAATGGTGGTTCCTACTCAGATGCCATTTTTCCCTTTTGTGGCTATTTTCAATCATAAGGAGTTTTTCTCCTTATCGGACTAATTTTAATGTTTCTTTAGAGAATTTGTTTATTGATGAGAATTATAAAATAATTACATATGGTGAGTATTTGAGGGTGATTGCACAAAACAGACATAATACTAACTTGAATAAAGATTCTTTATGTTTATTGAGTAACGAGGAGCATGATTTTATTAGGGAATACAATGAAAGAGGAGTGAAAGTAGTGAGAAATGTAGAGGTGCAAAAGCTTACTTTGGAAGAAATGAAAGAGGGAGAAGAATTTAGGCTCTCTGGTTTACAAACTTGGTTGAAAGTAGTACAGGAAAGAAAAGTTGCGATATGTATGGTAAGGTGAAATCCTAGAGATAAGGGTAAAGAAGAATTTGTAGGAGAGAGTGTATTGTAAATCTTATGAAGTAAGTGGCTGTCTGTTGTCTGGAGGAGAACCTATTATGAGGAGAATTTATTATGTTTGTGGAAGGACTGCTTATTTTACCCTACCAAGAAATTGGGTGGGTTCATGTTATCAGGCTTTAGTGTTTCCTAAAATGTATCATATAGATGAAACAGAGGAAGAACATGACATGAAAAGAATAAGACAAAGTTTTGGGCAAGTGGTTTTAGATATTTTAAGAGCAATGGCTCCTTCAATGTGTGGCCATGATTAATGTGAAAATTAGACGATTGTCTACAGTAGTAGGTAGGCTTGCTATAGATACAGCTGGGTCTTTTAAATGAGTAAATATGGAAATAATAGCAAATAGAGCAATGATTATGGAGAACCATCTTATCTTGGATATTATCTTGACGAAAGAAGGCAGAGTTTGTAAAGTAATTAAGGCAAGAAGGTGTTGTACCTATATACACCTGATAATAGTGGTGCAATTGATTCTTTTATTACCACCACAATAATTTGACTTAAGAAATTAATACATTAGCAGAACCAGGAATATAGGAACATGAAGGATCCTGGGTAAGAGAATTAGGGAATACCTTTAGTAAAGTAGGTGAATTGTTAGGTATTATTAGTGAACTCTAACACCTATTATTAATGTGCTGATTTGTGCAATTACTCTATCGCTTCTACTAAAATTGCTAGAGTGCATGATCAATAAATATAATAGAATTGAATGCTAAAATAATTTGAGGAAAATGTCAATGGATTTAGACAACTAAAGGACCGAGTGTATCAACCATTAAAACAACTGGAGGAAAATGTACAATTGCCCAGGAACATTAAGGAATTAATGAACTAATGGCTGATTAATAAAGTTATTTTATGTTTTTTTGTCGAGATAATAAAAAAATATTCAGAGAGGCGGTTGTTAATGATTTGTCAGATGTGCAGATTTTGAGTGACAAATTATTTGTGTAAATTAGTAATTTTAATAGTACATATGACTGTTACTGATGAATTAATAATTTTGCATTTGAAACAAGATGATTATTTTATTTAGGAGTGTGAAAAATAATGTGGTTTAGTTGTGTCATATTTTTAATATGAGACACTGTTTGATTGAGTTGGATCCAGTTTCTGGAGTTCTGTTCATCTTGTTCCTGCTCATTTCAATTCCAAATCAGCGGTCTGCTGCATGTCTTCTCTGTTCACAGTTTTCCGTGAACATAGCAATGACATCAATAGATTGTAGTAATAGAGAGAATAGAAAGCATATATTGTAAATTAAGCTTTCCATCATGTACCTAAAGTATACTTTTGAAGGATTTCCACTTGACGTTCCGATGTAAGCATGCAAAAGAACATGATTCTCTGGACTATTGTTTAATAAATGTTTCATATTAGATTGAATATCTCCGGAGTGCAATTGCTGAGGAAGCAAGAGGAAGATTTCTTTTACTTTAAGAAATGGATTAGTGTTAAGGACCTTTGGAATGTACGGAATTGTTTGTGATTTGTCAATGGCAACTAACCATGGTCATTCTCTGATGTAGTTATAATAATTAATATGCATAGAATGTGTATAAAAGACCCTGGTTTTCAAAGAGCAAGGGCGATGTCTCATTTTCCTCTCAAGACTCTGTCCGAGTATTCCGAGATTTCTTTCTCACTAAGATATTGTCAGTACTCTTTATCAGAGCGAAATTAAGACTTTAGAGGGACTTTGAAAGGGCTTCTGTTATGACTCTGTATTTCTGAGTCTTTCTGACAAAAAGTGTGCATTCCTCTGTAATGTTTTATCAACAATTCTGTATTAATCCTTTAAAACTTAATTTGGATCTAAAACTCAGTTCTTTGAGTGGCTCCCAGTTTATGAAATGGCTATACTCTTCTAAATTTGTCTGATTGAATAGGAGGATGATCTCTTGCCGCTAGATCAATGAGAAGTGTTGTGGAGCTGAACTATCTACGGTAAACATTAGGATTTTGCAATATTGGGGTTCAAGAAATTGTTGGCGTTTGGTCCCAACAAAGGTTCACTCTTTCCTTCAGATTATGCATTAAAATAAGCATTGGCAATACAAACTGTTTTGCCTTTTGTTTAGTGGAATGTTTGATACTGACCTTAACAACACAACAAAGGTACAACATGGACAGTAGCAGCACAGCTTTCCCTAACAAAAAAAATAAGTAAAGAGCACATGAAAGTAACAGGAAAATCACAATTATCTCACACGTACAGGACAGGTACAACAGTGGTAGCTAACAAGCTAATCAGGGAGAGAAACCGATCTCCGTAAACATACATAGACATACATAAACACACAAGAATCACAATACACCTAGAAGAAAGATGGAAACCTGTAATAGAATTACCATACATTCCCGTACTCATGTAAAATGACAAAACCCACCTACCTAGCGTGAAATGTTTAATCGGTGGGCTCCACATCCAGCACTGTCATCAACTAAGAGTAGTACAGTTCACTTATTGTACAGTCACACCAGCTATGGGTTCGCTAGTTTGGTTAGGTCCCTTATATAAACATTTATGCTTTCCCTTTATTAAACTTTCATACCTATTTTAAAATTGTGTGTGGGTGAGCTAAATGTTTTTCTACCTGCTGCAAGATTAAAAATAGAGGGTACAACAGTGGACCCTGTTTCTCTTTTATATTAGCATGTTTTGGCATTTGAATATTGCCCCTTTGGGGAGAGGATCGTCCTCAGGACTACAAGCACCTCACATCAAATATTGTGGAAAAGTCCACGCTCATAGAACATGCTCTGTATCCTTTTTTAATTCATAAGCAGTGGAAACACCTTCATTCTGCAGTGGCAACACCTCTTCTTTATAGAACAGGTACACCTATGTCAGAAATAGCACAAGCATCCCTCCTTCAGAAGACAAATACAGGCAGTGCAGCATCAGCACAAGCTTTCACCGTCACAGGACACATACAAATCAGGCAACAGCAGTGCAAGTTTTGCTTCCTCACAATTGGTACAAGATGGCAGTAGCAAGGCAAGTTTCCCACTCTGACAGAAGCTAACAAGTGCAATCTTCCATTCCTAGCAGAACAGGCTACTGCAAGCTTTCATTGGTTAGAGAACATGTACAGTTAAGGCATGAATGCCATGCAAGTTAGAGACAGATCTTTGGAGCAGGTGCTCAAATCACAGAGGGCAGGGCCGGACTGGCTTCCGGGCGTTTTGGCATGCTGCCGAGCTGGGGGCTGATTTCGTTGATGGGGACCTGCGTGTGCTGAACGAAATTCGTTTTGCTTTGTTTATTTCGTAGCACACGCAGGTCTCCATCAACGAAATTAGCCCCCACCGCAGTGACATCAGCCCCCAGCTCGGCAGCATGCCAAAACGCCCGGTAGCCAGTCCAGCCCTGACAGAGGGGAATATATAAGTAGATGAGTGAGTAAATTTGCAAGTTCAGATACCATTCTCACCTAGGTGATATTCCAAGTCAACATCCCAAAAGTCCCACGTTTTCCAAATTTTTAGAAGTAGCTGTTAAATTGTAGGTCATTTGTATTTGGAGCAGCACAACCACAGCCTAAGTTACTATTCCCTATGCAGGCACAAAGGTGGCAACCTCTTCGAAAAAGTTCAGGTGGGGTGAAATCCCAGCCTCAGTGCTGCACTTGTTCAAAATGTTGAGGGCCGCTATTGAGTTCAACTAGTATTCCAACATTCTCTGGGAAGTTTTACTTGCTGCATCCCCATGGCTCCTCTACTCCACACCTCATTCCCATGCTTATTTTCAGTCTGTAGTTGCAGGTGGAGTTCACCGTCACTTAATTTTGGGGACAGGAACTTATCTTACCTCATCAGACTTAGAACAAGAGAGGGAAAAACTTACAAGGGGAAAATGATGGACAAAAAAGACAGAAAAAACATGACAATAGGAAAAGCAGGAACCTGCAGGAGCGAGATAAAGGAGCAGTGAGTGAGTGGAGTTGAATAAAGAGGCATGCGGTGGAATCAAGACTACACTGCCTTGGTATTCGACATGCAGACATTCAATAGTGCAGACTTCTGAGCAAAACTTTGGGCCGCTGCACTTATTCTTTTACAAATTAAGCACTGCCTCGTTCACATATTACTTTCAATTCAAGTTCCAAAATGAGACAGATCCCATACCGTAGTAATGACAAAGGACTTAGACTCCGGTAGATGTTTCCAGTGCTGTCATACAGCATTTTTCACAAGCACCAAATCTGCACTTCACATTTTCAGTTTTGATTTTGAGTTGTGATTCAGTTTTTAGTGTGAACTATACTATAAAACGCATTCACTCACACACATGCAGTTCGTTTTTTTTGGATCCCTACCATGTCCACTAAACTCCCTCACTCTTGAGTCCTTTCCTGCATTCTCCAAAAACAGTACCTGTATTCAAATCCATCCAACATATCACAGTAAACAGAGCAGATTTTGATACCTTTTATCTCATCAACACAACCTTTTAGCAAAGTAGGTGAATGAAACACAGAAAGAGTTGGCCCTAAGAAGGGCACATCACGCAGAACACCTCTGCCATCAGCATATGCAGACTACCAGGACAATTCGAGAGTTGTCAGTGGCTGGGATGAATGATTACACTTAAACTCGCAGTCTAAGGCCTAAGTTCATTTGAACTACTTCTCAGTCCTTTTCTACTGATGTGAGGGGCCAGAGAAGAAAGAGGGGAGAGTAGAATAATTGACAGATTCCTGTCACAACATCTCTTCATCAATGTAAGTAGTTTTGGGTATAGGGACTGACAACGTCATGAGCTGGGGTACATGGATAAACTTTATGTGGTTGTTGGGTCTATGGACAAAGTGTGAGGGGTGTAGAGTACATTGACAAGCAGTGAGGACTGCAGGGCGCATGCATAATATGAGAAGATTGCTCATCACCCTTAATTTGTCATCTTTCACAAACGCTGAGACCCAAATGCATAAAGTTCAGCTTACAGCTAGCCCGGTCTACGAATTATTATATATTACCTGTCGTATTGGTAATGTTGTACATTTATAGTCAGGTTTAACCATCGCCCGTGTAGGTGCCACAAATGAGATGGTCTGAGCGTCCGTAGGATGAGCTCCGTAATTAACTTCCAAATGGCATGAGCAGGCACTTCAGTGTTGCCCAAGTTAATAAATGGCATAACATCAGCTGCCACAAAAGCAGAATGGGTAGCTGGATACTTTTCAGCTTACACAAATATATCCATGTAATTGAAGCATGACTATCTGAGGTATAAGATTCCTGTGCCCAGCATGATGATACAATGTAACATACATGGCATTTAATTCGGGTACCTCTTTCAGTTCGTTAATATGCCTGTGATCTAGGCCTGTAACCTTCCCCATCCTGTGGTACCTAGTAAGGCCCAATTCCACACCATGCCCTACTACACCTGTTCACTATGACAATACATAGCTGTTCACACTCAGGTGTCCTTTCACTGGGTGTTTGTGCATCTCAAGGTCACATATGGCTGGTCACCTTCAAAAGTGGTGAGATGTAAATAGCTGTCTTGGAATGCAATGTGGAACTATTGAGTCCAACTTTCCCTTGTAGATGGGAAGGGTTCTCCGCCATGGAATATTTAGAAATAAATATGGCCAAATTTCTATAAAATGCATGAAAAGCCATATATTTTATATCCAGTACCAAAGAGGCACTCACAAAGCATTCCGATACTTGCATGGTGTGCCTGGCCTTTCACATAGGTTCAGGAGATTGAACCCTTGAAATCATAGGGGCAAAACAGTGCAATCTTTTCAGAACAACAGTTTAAAAAGGTACAGATTTTGTAGGTAGTAAAATTTATTAGGTATAATCTTTCAAGCTGTATATGGCATCTTTTTCACTTTCTTTCATTTGTCAACACTGCCCCTTCCAAGTAGATTCATAATCATTCATTACAACAGAGAGTCTACATGGAAGGGCACGTTGGGAAAAAAGCTTTCACGCATATCACAGTCTCAGGCTGTAGACAGCAGAGCTAAACCTAAAGCCCGACATGTTAAAGGCTCAGACATTAGAGACACATCTAAGGTTACAGAGCTTGTAGATACAGATTACAGACATATCACTTCAGTGACATCAATCTACAGCTCTGTGTAAAGAAGCGAGGGAGTCAAGTATTAAAGGGTAATACTTATTCATTCAAGTGCCATAAAAGGACCCACTGGTGCAAAAGCTTAAGCGTCCAGCCAAGGCAACTCCAACCGCTTCTCTGGCATTCAAACTCAAGCTCCTGCATCAGTCAGTTCTAAATTACATATACAGGTTCCATGTGACAAGACAATACTAGAATCACAAAACACATTCTAAATTCTATAATTAAAAATGAAAGAAAGACACAATTACCACATGTATCCTTTCACAACAAAATAAACAAAATTACTCCAGAATATAATCATCAAACTTCTTTGGTACTTTGGTACTTCTCTTCTGTAATACAAAATTATCCTGAACAGAAGTGTCAGCAGATTCTTCTACAGTAGAGTCCAAGTGAGATGCATCAGGAATAATGATATCTTCATTCCCAGAACAAACTTGAGAAGAAGAACCACCAAGACAATATTCATCAAACCAGACATCACCACCATCCCCCGTCTTTTCAAAAAAGCATTCTTGCCCCGGTTTGAGAACAACAATGGAACTCTTGTTCCACCAACCCTTGCCCCTCAACAAAACAGTGGAATCAGTGACCCTTTCAACTTTGAAGGGAACAGTGAATTTAGATGAACCTTTACGTGTTAAAGCAGGCTTGATAATCCGTACCCAGTCACCAATTTCTACACTTTTACTTTTGGTTTTGTGAGAGATGTCAATCAATCAATCAATCAGACATTTGTAGAGCGCACTACATACCCGCGAGGGTCTCAAGGCGCTGGGGGGGGGGGGCGGTACTGGTCAAACAGCCAGGTCTTGAGTAGCCTCCTGAAGGTCAGCATGTCATGGTAAGACTTACCACAAATACGAGAATCAGTTATATTCCTTCTAGCTTTGATAATTGAAGATTCAAGAGTGTCTCTCTCAACATCCTTTTTGAAGAAAGGCACCAACAAAGACTTGACCTGTCTGCCTCTCATCAAAAAATATGGAGACACTCCTGTGCACGTATTAGGAGTGATGGAGCAAGGTTTCATAAATGAAACTTGCTTGTATTCAATCCTCCTCACAGTATTAATTTATTAAACTTGTATTGTTAATACTAACCTTTTGCATTCACGACACAAAAGAAAAGGAAGCTTGCCTATGTGTTTTACTAATGAATAACGCTTGTTTGTAATCCAAAATGGCCGCTATGCGCGGGAAAACTCAATGCGCATGTCGCAACCATATCACATGGTGTGACGTCTTTCTTTGCTTGGTGGGAAACTTCTGCTTCTGCGCAGTGTGCATTAAAATGGCTGCTTGATGTTTTCACATGCTTCAGCTTGCTCTCATGTCATTACTAAATTGTCGTTTCCTAACGCTACTAACGCGGGTTAGAATATATAATTAAATGGGAATAGAATATAAAAAGTGGGCATACAGTGAAACATTTTATTTGTGATTTTAATATTTTCTTCTTGTACTTTTATTAGTTCGTAAACTTGGGCCTGGGTTGGTGATCTGAAACTCGAGAGGCAAATGGTTCTGCGCATGTGTCCTGTGTGCCTGCCAAATGAAGTCAATCTGGACGTCGTCCAAAGCCGCGACCCGATGACCGAAGATAATGTACTTTGCTTTTCCTGTTGTTCATTGATACATTGTCTATGAAAATTGTTTTACATTTGTCATGAGACGGGTGGGAAATAAAGCGAATGTATTAAATTGAAGGGTGGGAATTTAAAAACAATAGGCTTTACAATTTAGGCCAAATCGATATGGTGCGACAATCCACCCCCTGTCCCTGTCCAATCAGAAGTAGTGGTCCCATATTTTAGCAACATTAAGGGGAGGTACATGGGCGTAGAAGGGTATAATAGAATATAGCATTAGTTAATTAGTTAGCAGAGCATGCGTTCACGAAGAACAGGCGTCCATGCTGCCAGAGCGCTCTTAGCTCCAGACTGCCAAGCTGATCGATTGCAGACCGAAGTCGCTGTCCAGAGAGAGGTCCTGAGGAGGGGGCGGCGGAGTCCATTAGAAGGAAGGCACGGGAGAATCGAGGAGAAGTCGAGTATCAGAGAGGGAACGACGCAGGCGTCGTTGTAGAGAGGTCACCGGTCCTGTCCTGATCCTGGAGGAAGTCTTTGCTCTTCATCCTTCCTGGGTCCTATCCTTTCAACTCCTTGGCTAAGGGGTTTGGTTCTCGCACTTAGGAAAATATAATGCAACCTTTAGTTGCGCTGCTGTCTCTATCTTCTCCTTTTCTTTAAACACCGTCATTGATTAGCAATAATCATTTCTATGCTTAATCTTGGGTATTGCGATTAAGTACCATGTGGCTCTGTATTTTACTCTGCTAAATCTTTAGATAAACATTTTAAAACTTCCTGACTCAGTGGTTATTTCAGGATTATGTACTATAATGAATGTCACTCATTTTAAACTTCCCAATTAGCAAAGGATTCATTGGTAAGTCATTACTCTTCAATCAGAAGGTAATTGGTAGCAGGGATTTTGATAGAGAGTAACAACTGATAAAACCCAGCGTAAGTATTAGCGTAGTATGAATGTATGGGCCCAAGTGAGTATCTGGTGTATGAATGCTGTTTGCTAATATCGCGCTGGATCAGTTTTCTGGTAATCAGAGGATGGTTACTCTTTGTTAATTGGGTAATGAGAATTTTTATTTGTATTTTTATGAACTAACATCCGTGTATTCAAAGTTTTGTTTTATGTTGTCCAGAATACCCCGGGGTAAAAGGAATAGCGGATGGTAAGTGGAAGCCATACTGCAGTGAGGTTATCTGCCAGGCAGAAATAGTACTGAAAAGTTAAGCAGGACTTTCAGTACTCGTTAGGGACTCTATGCGTGTGAGTAATAGCAAAAGAGTACGCTGGTAAAAATTTGATGTTATATCACCTAGAAAGGGTAACATTGGAGAAGTAACAGGTACTTCTGGAGCTTGTGTGAAGAGTAGACGGAAGTGTTTTACTCGTAGTGTATGTTTAGTAAACGGAAAGGTTTTACTAAGTGTGAGAGAAAACTATCTTTTCTATTTTAGAGAAACTGGCACGATAGCGAATGTTTTATGTTGTTACTGAAATTAAGAATTGTAGAGAAAATAAGTTTGCGTAAATTTTTGTAAAGGGAGGGTCAGTTGCCGGAGAGGGAGCTGACGTCACAAAACGCCGCGCTGAGATTGGTTGAATCAGTGGGTGTGGAAAAACCCTTGTAAAGGAGGGGTCAGTAGTCAGGAGTAGTACTGACGTCACAGGTGCCGCGCTGGGATTGGTTAAACCAGCAAGGACAGAAAAGAGCAGATTGTAAAGGAGGGGTTGACAGATAAACGTCACCAAAAGGCCGCGCAAGGATTGGCTCGGAAATAAAAGATAGCAGACATTTGATTGGTCAAAATTATAGAAGCGAAATTCTTAGTGGATAAGGATTGCATGTTAAAACGCGATCCGACTTTAACAGGAATTCGTCAGGATAGGAGATATTTAGGCTTTGCAGAATATAATTTTATACATCGGTACTTACCCAAGATGTACGGAGAAAGGAGAAAAATGTCATTTTTACAAAAGATCAAGAATTATTTTAAAAAGGACAAACCAATCAAAACTAGAGAAGGAATTATTATTCCACCAGCTAAAACGCCCGCTTCATTCATGATGATGGAGAGAGGTTATCATACTTGTGTATGGATGGAGAATTGGATAGAATATACCAAAAATGATGGAATATTAGCATTTCCCGAGAATGGCACGTTCAATGGGCGAATTCTACAAAACTTGAGATTGAGGATGAATGACTTAGAACCCAGACCTAGATTAACTCAGTACGAAGCTCTAGAGGAATGGGAAACCGAGGCATTTGAGCGGGACCGATCTAGAAGTAATAGGAGTTATCCAGGATTTTTCCCCAGATACCTACATGAGTCTAGGAACGGTCAGATGAAACAATGGAGAAGGGCAATGATTACAGAAGGATTATATCCATTGTTCTCAGCAGAGGAGAAATTAGGAAGTAAGTGCACAGAAAAGACAAAACATTTAATGAGAAATGAGGAGTCTGAAGACGAATTTATGGAGGAAATGTTAAGAAACCCCCCACCATATCAGGAAGGGACAAGTGGATGCACCCCAAGTGCACCACCGAAAACTCCATTAGTGCCACAGGTAATGCATGAATTCACCACGAGTAGAATACTTCATGACAAAGAAAAAGAAGCCCTAGAAAAGACCAGAGCAGAATTAATACAGAAAATAACCCAGATAAAAGTACATCCTGATTCGTTGACCATACCTGTAACAATTGGTCCAGTAGTTCCATTATATGGTACTCAGGGAAGCTGTCCTCCACCGATACTTGCACCTACTCCTGTGAATAATCCCAAACCTGAAGCTCCAGTTATAATTGAGGATCAATTTAGTGACTGTGAATCCACAATATCACTCATGGACTTGCCTATTCGAGGTTCTGTAAATAGCACTCCCAGAAAAGATGTACCTGGATGTTCAAAAGATGTAAGTTTAATAACTTCATCGGGAGCAAAAAGTGCTACCATAGTAACACCTGAAGATCTAGAAAGATGGGTGCAAGGGTCAGTTAAACAGTGCACACCTCCGAAAATAATGGACATTCATAAATTGAAAGTCGAATTAGAAGAAATAATAGCAGGAAATGTAGGACTAGAACGCTTAAATACCTATGATGAAGAAGAATTATTGTTCCTGTGTAGGAGTATCACCAGAAATGTAAGGATATTCCATGAAAAATTATCCAATTTAGCACTACAGATGGGAATAGAAATAGGGAGATCAAAGGTACTACAGAAACCCTATAGAGCAGAATTTTCAGACAAAGATTTAGAAAATATGAATGCCTCTGGAAGAAGATTACAAATAAGAGAATTAATGTTAGTTTTGCAAAAATGGGGAGACCTAGATAAATGGAAAACTAGGTGGGCCAAGAAAAAGGAAGAAGCACGAACAAGTAGAACAGCATCAGAATATGTGATGAAGGAAACAGGGAAAGCAGACCAAATGTATCCGATGCGAGAAGTTGCGGGAGGAGGATATGTACATGTCCCATGGAGCAGACAGGATATTTTGTCATTTACGAATGATTTTCCAAAGTTGAGAGAAAAACCAATTGAATGGTACAAGCAGGTTGACAGGTTTGTGAAGGTGTCAAAGGTATTGTTGAAGGATTTGGATGGTTTGTTTGACATAGTGGTACCTGCCGATTTGTGGACAGATTGCAAAATCACAGTGGATTGGCCAAGTGATGAATATCCTAGAGATCCGAAGACAGGTGCCCCGTCAAATGATGTGATGAAAAAGTATCAGCAGGTGATAACTTACCTGAAAGGGAAAATACCACCGAAAGAAACAGATTGGGTAAAAATAGATCGAACTACCCAAGAAGCTAATGAATCAGTACATTCCTACTATGAGCGTCTATTGCAGGTATTTAAACAGTATAGTGGATTTGAGGACATTGGAGACAAGAACATGAGTCAGTTTGTGTATCGATTTGTTTATGGTCTAAAGCCAGAAATTTGTCAGATGATTAAACAGCATATGCTGTGTTGGCAGGGAAAGCCCATTGATGAGATTTTGAAGTATGCAAAATATTGTGGAGACGATATTGAGGATAGACACAAGAAATTGCAGGAAAAAGTGATGTGGGCACAGGTGAAAATGGCTGAGAAACAGGGAATTAATTTGGAAAATCCAAGTGAAAATCAAGGAAAAGATTCTGGAACGAATGGTGATACTGGGAATGGTGGAAAATTTAGAGGACGAATGAGTAGAGAAGAAGCTAAAAAGAAATTTCCTTGTCATGGATGCGGAAAATTGGGGCATTGGAAGGATGAATGTAAAAAGATTCGGAATAATAATGGCCCAAATCAAAATTTAAATCCACAGACGCAGAATGACTCACAGCAGGGTGTAAATCCTCAGAGTCAGTTGCCACCTGCACCTATTCAGGGTAATGTAAGCAGAGCAAAGCATGGTACAGACATCGGATATCAAGGAGGAAGTGGTAAGAATGATTATATGACATCACAATTTCTTTTGCAGGACGATTTCTGTCAATACAGTCCATGACGGTGCCTAGGAGAGGGGAAGAAGGAGTGCATACTTGGCGCATCCTTACAGGTAGATCAGTCAGGTCCATATGTTGAAGGGAATGTGAAAGGTAATAATATTACTTTCCTTTTGGACACTGGTGCTACCCGGTCTACTGTGAGAACAGCAGACATTCCAGACCTTCCTCTCTCTGGTGAAAATATCCAAGTAGTGGGGGTAGCTAATCAGCGGATTAGAACACCTCTTACCGAACCCATGGAAGTTAAAATCGGAAATTTCAGAGAAATGCATCAATTTGTAGTGTGTGATTCTAGTCCAGTAAACTTATTAGGTAGGGATTTGTTGTGCAAGATGAATTGTACACATTTTCTGCACACCGGATGGTGTGGCAGTTCAGACACCAGATGAAGATCATGTATATAAAATTATGATTGCAAAACAAGGTACAGAAGTGGATGAGATGTTTTCGTTAATAACAAAAGATGAGTTGCCAGAAGAATTAAAAGGTACAGTAAACCCCATAGTATGGGATTTCACCGGAAAGGAAGTAGGACTTATGGCTAAAATAGATCCAGTTAAAATTACTGTAAAAGAAGGTGCAATTTTCCCAAATACCAGACAGTACAAAATGAGTGCAGAAGTAAAAGCAGGAGTCATTGAAGAAATAAATCGAATGGTAGAACAAAACATACTAAAAGAAGTAATGAGTAGCCCATGTAATTCACCAATAATGGGATTAAAGAAACCTAGTGGAAAATATAGGATTGTTCAGGACCTGAGAAAAATAAATAAGATTGTGGAACCATGTTGTCCCATAGTGCCAAATCCTGCAGTAATTCTATACCAGATCCCTTGGAGTGCAGGATGGTTCACAGTAATTGATTTGTGTCAAGCGTTCTTTTCAATACCATTACATCCAGACAGCCAGTATCTTTTCTCATTTAAATTTGAGAACAAGGTCTATGTGTGGAATCGTGTTCCTCAGGGGTACACAGAAAGTCCTTCTATTTTCAACCAGATACTGAAAAAGTGCCTTGAAAAACTAGTGATGCCAGGAAGCTCAGTCTTAGTCCAATATATCGACGACTTATTGGTGGCATCGAACACCAGAGAGGACTGTGTTGTTGATTCCATAGCATTATTAAATCTTTTGGCAGAAGAAGGACATAAAGTCTCACCTGAAAAATTGCAATTCTGTACAACAGCTGTTAAGTATCTGGGACACCAAATTGAGAGAGGAAAAAGAAGAGTAACAGCTGAAAGAGTAGCTTTAATAAAGAAAATGCAAATGCCTGTAACACAAAGACAAGTGAGAATGTTCCTAGGAATAGTAGGTTACTGTCAACAATGGATACCAGGATTTTCCATGTTGGCTAAGCCCTTAATTAACATGACAATAAAGAAAGCAAAGGACCCTGTGGAGTGGGAGGATGAAAGTGTAGAAGCTTTTGTAAAATTGAGAAATGCCCTATGTTCAGCACCTGCCTTAGGCATGCCTGATTATAAAAGAGAATTTGCATTGTTCTGTCATGAGAGAGAAAATTGTGCACTTTCTGTCTTAACTCAGAGACATGGACTAGAAAGACGTCCTATAGCATATTTTTCTGCTACATTGGACCCAGTAGCAGCCGCGTTGCCAGGATGCTTAAAAGCGGTGGCGGCTACTTGTTTGAGCATTGAACAAAGTGAGTCAATTGTGATGGGACACCCTGTAAAAGTGTATGTTCCACATGCAGTTGTCATTCTGTTGACAAGAACCCGAACTCAGCATCTTACTCCTAGTCGGCTGACTAAATATGAAAGAATAATAATGGGTGCTGAAAATGTGAACATGGTAAGGTGTACTATAATAAATCCAGCAACCTTACTACCAGACCCATATCATGAGAGAATTAAAGATGATGAAGACGATGAACATGATTGTATACAAATTACAGAATTATGCACAAAACCACGCCCAGATATAGAGGAACAGCCTCTTAAAAAGCCAGACAGGGAGCTATTTGTTGATGGTTCATGTCAAAGACATGAAGATGGTAAACTAACTGCTGCCTATGCGGTATGTGAATTAACTGGAATAGTTGAAGCATCTTATTTACCAGGAGTCAAATCTGCACAAGTAGCTGAATTGATTGCGTTGATAAAAGCATGCAAAATTGGGAGGAATCAGAGAGTAACCATATTTACAGATAGCCAATATGGTTACGGGGTTGTGCATGATTTTGGCCAACTATGGATGCAGAGGGATTTCATGACTTCTTCAGGATCCCCCATTAAAAATGGACAATTTGTAAGGGAATTGCTAGAAGCAATACAATCACCAAAAGAATTGGCTGTGGTGAAATGTGCCGCACACCAGTCAGGAGATGACTGGGTGGTAGTCGGCAACAGATATGCAGATCTGGTGGCTCAACATTGTGCCAAAACCAGAATGTCAGTCAATAAGAGGGTGGAAAGAATGGGAATCAGCTGCCAACTTATGCTGTATATGCCACCTGAAACTTGGAATGAGGTGAAGAAATTGCAAGATGAGGTTGATGAAAGTGAGAAGAATTTGTGGATCAAAGTGGGTTGTTCCCAAAGAGGAGATGATGAAGTGTGGATCAGTGCTGATGGCAGACCAGTCATGCCAGACTGTTTACTCTCACAAATGGCTAGAATGCATCATGGAGACACACACATAGGGAGAGATGCAATGATTAGGCTGTTCAGACAAAATTGGTACAATCCCAAATTCAGGGCTGTTGCAGAGAGTCTTTGCCAGAGATGTCTAACTTGCCAGATGCATAATCCGGGGAGGAAGACAGTAATTGGATTTGGAAAAATTGGAAAGGCAGAGGGTCCATTTATGAGACTTCAGTTTGATTTCATACAGTTACCACCATGTAGAGGGCTGAAATATGTACTAGTCATAGTGTGTCTGTTTTCAAAATGGGTGGAGGCTTACCCTACTAGGAGAAATGACAGCATTACAGTTGCAAAACTGTTGCTACGAGAGCTCATTCCTAGTTTGGTTTTCCAGTAACTTTGGAATCAGATAGAGGAAAACATTTTAACAGCGAAGTGATTCAAATAATCTGAGAAGCATTTCAAATCAAACAGAAACTGCACTGTGCATATCGTCCAGAAGCTTCTGGAGTGGTTGAACAATTGAATGGCACTATAAAGTCAAGACTGGGAAAAATGTGTGCATCAACATCATTAGAGTGGCCAGATGCATTGCCACTCGTTTTAATGGGACTCAGAAGTATACCTGACAGAAACACAGGATTGAGCCCCCACGAAATAATGATGGGAAGAGCAATGAGACAAACACATGTTCCCACAAACAAACTGGTGAATATATCTGATGATATGGTTCTGGACTATTGCAAAGGATTGGCTGACCTAGTGCGTTCTGTCTCTCATCAGGTTGGAGAAGACGCAGTTTCCAGGCAGCCCGAGCAAGAACATGATCTGAATCCTGGTGACTGGGTGGTAGTGAAGAATCACACCAGAGAAACGTGTCTATCACCTAGATGGGGCAGACCGTGTCAAGTCATACTGACAACGAATACAGCAGTGAAGTGTGCCGGATTTCCTAATTGGATTCATGTAAGTCACACCAAGAGAGTACCAGATCCCGAGGAAGAGAATCCTCAGACAACGCCAATCACTGAAGAAGCTGAAGGTTGCCCAGCTGAAGGATCTCAGGTTCGAGATTCCGGAGAAGCTGAAGAAGAACAACCGAGCACAAGTCAGGATTGGATACCGGTGGTAGAGGTTCCTGAAATATACCACAGAACAAGAAGTCAAGCGAAATTGGAAGAAATTGAAGAAGATCAGATAGGTGAAGAAGAAGCAGTTCAGGAACAAGAAGAAAAGACATTAAGAAATCCTGAACAAGGTCAGATAGGGAAAGGAAACTGGACTCAAAACAGTGAAGACCTAATAGACTTTGAACAGGGACAGACAGGTCTAGAAGAATCCGGTCAGGCTGCAGAAGTTCACAGTGCAATAAGCCCTGATCAGAACAAGTTAGATCAAGAAGAGTGCACAGAAGAAGAAAACCTTGAAAAACATGAACTTGAGGAAATAAATAAAGAACAAGGTCAGTTATTAAAAACTCACAGCGGAGCTGTTACAGAGAAACCCATTAGACCTGAAAAGGAGCAAACAAGAAACACAGTAATTGAAGAACACGAAACAGTGCTAAGAAGTGAAATTAACGAGATCTCTGAAGACGAAAACAAAGAAACAGTGCCAACAAAGAAAACAAGGAAAGGAGATCATTGGCCAAGTGTCATTAAAAGAGTGAAGTACCACATAACAACCAGAAGTGAAGATCCAGATCAAGTGAATGAAGTAACAAGTCAAACTGAACAAGAAAATAAAACTGAGAAAAGAAGAAGTAAAAGACTGAAACTTGTGAATAACAAATTCAAGGGTCCTGACTGGACTTATATCATTCTTGAAGATTTTGAAAGCTCAGAGTCAAGTGACAGTGGTGGTGAAGGAACAAGTGCAGAATTGACGTACGAAGAAGAAACAAGACCACCCTGACTAAGCAAAGGAATAAGGTAAAGAAAAGAAGAAAAGATAAGAAGAGCAATCTTCCTTGTCGAAAAATGCCTGACGATAGAGTTGCTGGGAGACCAAAACAGAAATGTTGTAGAAGATGCTGTGCATTATGCATATGTAGTCTAGTGATGGTGCTTATAGTATGGTTAGTCCTGATTGTAGCAATTCCTTACCTTGAAGTTACCTGAATCAGTAGCAGAAGGTCTAACATATCACCACTTACCACTGACATATGGCATATCATGTAGTGTTTTGTCTAGTTTATTTTATAGAACAGGGAGACTTCAGTATTATTATTCAAACTTAGATGTGATATTTTCTGAGGTTCCGATTCGCAAGAGTATGAACCCAGTGCTTAGTAGTCAAGACGCACAGTTTATGGGAGAATTTTTCTTAACAATGAAATCAATAGACATAACACATGCACATAGACACAATCTAACATGTTCTTTACTTGAAGAAGAAAAGATATTTTTGAGTTTAGTAGAAGATAGAAGACAAGATTTTCAAAAGAAAGCTTCTGAGCATAAGGCTCATTTACCACCTTGGGCTGAGAAAGAAGGGAGTTACACACCAAGCAAAGCTCAAGCTGCTATGGCTCTGGATTTCGTAAAGACAGGGAAAATTTGTCTTCATAGGTTAAAGACTGATTATAACAATGTTTTCATCGGTACCAGTGAATGCAAACACAATTTTTTAATTCTTGGAGGTTGGGGACTCAAAGGAGGAACACATTCAGTTTTTCCTGGAATCTATTATGTGTGTGGGAATAAGGCTTACTTTAGGCTTCCTGCACGGTGGTATGGAAGTTGTTATTTTGGAATAGTATTTCCAAAGATATACCACGTAAAAAGAAACACTGAGAGCAATGAAAACAATAGTGAATTACTACGTAGTAAAAGAGCTAGTTTTTCAGAAATTTTAGATGATATATTTGGTGCATTGATACCTTCAGTTGGAATAATTCTGAACTCAAGGAAAATATGTAAATTGTCTACAGTGGTTGATCGTTTATCAACGGATACTGCTGGAGGTTTTCTAATGATTAATACGGAAATGGTTGCGATTAGATCTATGGTGATGCAAAATCGACTTGCTCTTGATATTATATTGGCAAAAGAGGGCGGAGTCTGTAATTTATTGAAGACGAAACATTGTTGCACTTATATTCCTGATAAGAGTGCAGAAATTGGAACGTATATACAGAATATAACTAAACTTGAGAAAGAACTTAAACCACTGGAAGTTGATAGTGTATGGGAAAGATTGACAAATAGTATCTCGTCAATTGGAACCTGGTTTGCTAATGTAGGAAAAGGACTTATAGGTCAAATATTAGTACCCTTAGCAGGGATAGCAATAATAATCTTGGCAATAACAATATGGTGCAAATGCTGTAAAAAGAATGGAACGTATAAGGTGACCGGAAGAGGAAAGAAACGAAAGATAGATGAAATCGAACTTGAAGAGTGGAGGAGTGAATTATACAAGAAATTAAAAGGGGATTGTAAAAATGGAATGTGTAAAGATGAGAATGAAGTAATTTTCTAGAAGTTGGCATCTGATTGAGGGTAGTATTTTGATGGCTCAGAAACGCCATCAGAGAGGGGATTGATGGAGCAAGGTTTCATAAATGAAACTTGCTTGTATTCAATCCTCCTCACAGTATTAATTTATTAAACTTGTATTGTTAATACTAACCTTTGCATTCACGTACACAAATGAAAAGGAAGCTTGCCTATGTGTTTTACTAATGAATAACGCTTGTTTGTAATCCAAAATGGCCGCTATGCGCGGGAAAACTCAATGCGCATGTCGCAACCATATCACATGATGTGACGTCTTTCTTTGCTTGGTGGGAAACTTCTGCTTCTGCGCAGTGTGCATTAAAATGGCTGCTTGATGATTTCACATGCTTCAGCTTGCTCTCATGTCATTACTAAATTGTCGTTGCCTAACGTAACTAACGCGGGTTAGAATATATAATTAAATGGGAATAGAATAGAAAAAGTGGGCATACAGTGAAACATTTTATTTGTGATTTTAATATTTTCTTCTTGCACTTTTATTAGTTCGTAAACTTGGGCCTGAGCTGGTGATCTGAAACTCGAGAGGCAAATGGTTCTGCGCATGTGTCCTGTGTGCCTGCCAAATGAAGTCAATCTGGACGTCGTCCAAGGCCGCGACCCGATGACCGAAGATGATGTACTTTGCTTTTCCTGTTGTGCATTGATACATTGTCTATGAAAATTGTTTTACATTTGTCATGAGACGGGTGGGAAATAAAGCGAATGTATTAAATTGAAGGGTGGGAATTAAAAAACAATAGGCTTTACAATTTAGGCCAAATCGATATGGTGCGACAATCCACCCCCTGTCCCTGTCCAATCAGAAGTAGTGGTCCCATATTTTAGCAACATTAAGGGGAGGTACATGGGCGTAGAAGGGTATAATAGAATATAGCATTAGTTAATTAGTTAGCAGAGCATGCGTTCACGAAGAACAGGCGTCCATGCTGCCAGAGCGCTCTTAGCTCCAGACTGCCAAGCTGATCGATTGCAGACCGAAGTGCTGTCCAGAGAGAGGTCCTGAGGAGGGGGCGGCGGAGTCCATTAGAAGGAAGGCACGGGAGAATCGAAGAGAAGTCGAGTATCAGAGAGGGGAACGACGCAGGCGTCGTTGTAGAGAGGTCACCGGTCCTGTCCTGATCCTGGAGGAAGTCTTTGCTCTTCATCCTTCCTGGGTCCTATCCTTTCAACTCCTTGGCTAAGGGGTTTGGTTCTCGCACTTAGGAAAATATAATGCAACCTTTAGTTGCGCTGCTGTCTCTATCTTCTCTTTTTCTTTAAACACCGTCATTGATTAGCAATAATCATTTCTATGCTTAATCTTGGGTATTGCGATTAAGTACCATGTGGCTCTGTATTTTACTCTGCTAAATCTTTAGATAAACATTTTAAAACTTTCTGACTCAGTGGTTATTTCAGGATTATGTACTATAATGAATGTCACTCATTTTAAACTTCCCAATTAGCAAAGGATTCATTGGTAAGTAATTACTCTTCAATCAGAAGGTAATTGGTAGCAGGGATTTTGATAGAGAGTAACAACTGATAAAACCCAGCGTAAGTATTAGCGTAGTATGAATGTATGGGCCCAAGTGAGTATCTGGTGTATGAATGCTGTTTGCTAATATCGCGCTGGATCAGGAGTTATGTGATAACTCCAAACTTTTTCTTTTAGAAAATCAAAAACATGCAGATTGCTCTCCAATGCAGCTTGGATCCCTTCTTTTATAAACCTGTTGGCCCTTTCAACTTGGCCATTGGAACGGGGACTATACAATGGTGCCCTCTCAGAACGCACACCAAATTTTCCCCAAAAATTCTGCATTTTGCTAGAAACGAATTGCACCCCATTGTCTGACATTAGAGAAACAGGTGCACCTTCAATTCTAAAAATGTGTTCCAAAAATGATACCACTTCATCAGTAACAGGATGTTCCACAAAGGTGTAGTACAACCACTTGGAAAAGTTGTCAATGAGTACAATTAAAAATCTCTTCTCCTTGCCTAAACACTCATACGGACCTGAAAAATCAATAGAAACTTTTTCCCAAGGACTCATAGGAGCATCTTGAATAGATAAAGGTTCAGTAGAAACTTTCCAATGTTTGTCAGATTTAACACATATAGAACAGTTGTCCACAAACCGCTCAACAGAAGCGTCCATACCTGGCCACCAGTAGTGATTTTGAGCAATTTTTTGTTCCAGACACTCCAGGATGTCCAGAATGGGCTAACTGGATGAGTTTGTTCCTGACACCAGCCGGTGGTACAAACAAATCCTGCCTCAATAAGATGTCATTTTCAATGCTAAGTTCATTGGCAACTTGTGCAAAACTTCGAAGAGGAATCTCTAAATTCTTGCAAGACAGCCAACCATTGGTAACAAAATGCTTGACTTTTGACAAAACAGTATCAACAGCTACAAAATCGTTCCATTCTTTTTCAGAAATAGCAGAATTACACAAATCAATGGCAGCTACCATAGCCACAACACACTCATGCTGGTCAATAATCTCACATCCAGATTCGTCAACCGGCGGAAGTCTAGACAGACAATCCGCAGTAAAAAAAATTCCACCAGGAATGTGTTGAATCTCAAAATTAAACTCCTGCAATCTAGCAATAAGCCTTACCAGCCTGGACGAAGCTTTACCACTCCTAACACCATCCATCATATAAACAAGAGGCTTGTGATCAGTAACAAGAACAAAAGGTCGCCCCCACAAGAAATTTTTAAGTTTTTCTACTGCCCATACACAGGCCAAAGCCTCTTTTTCTATGGTACTATAATGTTTCTCTGCACCACGAATCCCTCTGGAAATGAACGAAATTACTCTCTCCTTGCCATCCACCATCTGTGTAAACACAGCACCTAGTCCGATGGCACTAGCATCAACAGTAACATAAGATTTTCCCTGAGGGTCAAAAGTATTAAGACCAGGTGCTTTAGCAATAAGTTTTTTAACATTATTAAAAGCTTCATCATGGATATCAGTCCAAGTAAATTGAGACCCTTTTTAAGAAGTTGTCTGAGAGGCTCAATAACAAGAGCATATCCCTTGACAAATCTGGCATAATATTCGCCTAACCCTAGAAAAGAACGCAAGGAATCTTTATCTTGGGGTTTGCTAGCCTTCTCCAAGGTATTAATAAGATCCTCCTTGGGAAATATGCCATCAGGAGTGATCCTATGACCTAAATAATTAATCTCATCTACAAGAAATTTACATTTCTCCTTACTCACAGTCATCCCCTTGCTTTCTAAAATCTTTAAAACTTTATCAAGAATGATATTGTGTTGATCACAAGTCTCTGCAAAAATTAAAATGTCATCCTGAAATGACTGCACACCATTCAGGCCCTGAAACAAACTCTCAATTAGTTTCTGAAAAACGCTGGCCGCTGAGGCCAGCCCAAACGGCATTCTCAAAAATCTGTAAAGACCAAATGGAGTGATAAATGCAGTAAGATCTTTCGAGGACTCGTCAAGTACAACTTGATGATAAGCTGATTTAAGATCTATTATAGAGAAAAATGTTGCTCCATTCACAGCAGCTAGCATTTCCTGAAATCTGGGCAAGGGGTAAGTATCTACCACAATGTTTTTATTCAAAGATCTAAGGTCCACACACAATCTCAAATCTTGATTTTTCTTAAGAGCAATAACTATAGCAGAAACCCACTCAGAACTATCGGTGGATTCAATGATGCCCTCAGAACACAAAGAATCTAAGTGGGATTTTAACTTTTGCCGTATACCTAGAGGAACCATGCGTACTTTATGTTGTATGGGCACAGCTCCTTTTTTAAGTTTGATTTTGTGTGTGTGTAACCTTTAACTTGACCTACTTCGTCCCAAAAAACATTTTTGTGCTTATTTAGAATAACATCCAGAGAAGATTTATCAAGAGAAACACTATTGATTGTTATATCTCTTAATTGGATGGGACGATCAGAGCCTGGACATAAAATAACACCCAACTTTCCTAAATCATACCATCCAACTATGTTTTTCCCATCAATAGCAACATAAATCTTGGTAAACACCTTGCGACCTTCAAATTCTAAGGTATCTTCAAAGAAACCCAGCATACTAATATCGAAATTACCAAATGCCTTGGGGTTAACATCAGTTTGCGTGAGTTTGATATCCACCCAATTATCTTTGAAGAAAGTATCAGACAAAATGGTAATGGGTGAGCCTGAATCTGCCATGGCTTCAAAAGTCACATTGTCAATAAGAACAATACCTAAAGGCGCCTTAAAAGGAACAGCAAGATTATTCACAGAGTTATCAAACAAGTCATCATAAACAGTAAGAAGTAAATTCTGCATATCATGCTCAACATTAGAAATATTATTCACATTGGTATTAGAAAATTAGATTTTGCACCCAAATTAAAGTGTTCATTTTGGTCACTTATTTCCCCCAAATCAGCTTACTGTTACCCTTAAAAACATGTTTTGCCCCCAAATATCAGAGATCTTTTCTCAGTAAATACCTACGTTTGGTTCTTAAATATCAGCCTGTGATTCTCATCAAGTATTCTCATGAACTACTGTCCCACTTGGACATATTGCACATAAGATCCTTACTATATGCCAGTGATAGCCACCAGCTATCGGAATGCTCACTATATGTCACAATGGAAAACAGCAGTGTACTAGAACATGAGGGGAGCAATGGTGGTGTAGAGGCACAGGTGGAGAACACTGGGATATGGGACAGGTAGCCATAGCACCATAACACTTTCTGGTGAATGTGCACTTTATAAATAAATAAATATGGGTCCCTACCACTATGGCTGGTGTGGCAACCATTATGCCAAGGATAGCTGGTGTGTGCCAGAACATCTGTTCATTATCACACGGATATTGCAAACTGTTCCCTGGATGTCCAGCATTATTCACAATATGCCAAAAATGACAATAAGATGCCAGAGCCACTTGTAAGCCGTAGGGATCACCACTACTATGGTTGAGATGACTATTAGTATTTAATGTCATGATAATTCCAAGGGTGTCACCATATGGCTTGACTACCAATATGCCAGAGAAACCATCACTTCACATGAAGTGGTGTAAGATCCAAAAACAGGTTTTTTATAAAAGAAGATTTATTGGCAGCAACACGGTACAGAGCAGCTGCTCACAACCAGTCCTCCAGAATATCTCCAGTACCGAGTCATTCCAATACACACTACTCTGGTAACAGTAGAACAAAACACTATTGAAAATAAACACAATGTAAAGCAGTGTAACACATTTCCCCGCTTAACAATATTAATAAGACTAAATGAACAATATTTAATCGCTGTACCTTACTGGCAGATGCCTGATCCTGTTGTTCCCCTTCACTCTTGCCGCCACAGATTTCTGCTCACTAGAACCATCCACCACCATGGAATCCAATGGCAATTCACACTTTGATTCATTTTGAACACCATCATTCCTGGACTTGACCACCTTTCTCACATTCCACACCCTGCCCTACTGGGTGACCACACTATTCTTATTGACTCTAACCACTTTGATGGTACAACCAAACTTCAAGCCACCTTTCATCATGATCCCAGGTTTGCGGATCCTTACCGAATCTCCTACCACAAAATCAGGTACTCTTACTTTCCACTTATCGTCAGACCTTGCCTTCATTTTCTCCTGTTTCTCCTTCACTTTTTCCTCTACCTCACAAGGATCACACTGTTTTGCACGATTGAATCTCTTTTTCATCCACCACGGACACAACTTCGAAACTGGATCCCTCCCTTTCAACAATCTAAACGGGCTCACTTCTGTGACCGAGTGGGGTGTAATGCAATACATCCATAACCTTTCTCTCAACACGTCCTTCCATTCACCTTCAGATTTATGTGCTACTTCAACACCATCTTTAAGGACACAGCTGAAGCGCTCAACTTGACCATTCTCCTGTGGGTTATGAAGGGCTTTGGTGACATGTTATGTTATGTTATGTTACATGGTTATTTATAGGAGCGCACTTTCACCGACCGGTCTCTTGGCGCTGAAAATCTGAACAGAGAGAGATCAAACAGGGAGACATCTAGTTATAAGCCAAGGTGAACAACCATGTCTTCAGCTGTTTCCTGAAACGCACGTAATCATCCTCAAGCCTGAGGGATATAGGTAGTGAGTTCCAGAGCTTCGGACCCAGAAAGGAGAACCGAGTCCCTCCAATGCGTTTGCATCTGAATTTGGGCACTGCCAAAAGATTCAGATGCATAGATCTCAAAGTACGCTGGGGTAGGTACTTGCTGATTCGCGAGGAAATGAAGCTAGGACCAGTTCCCTGAAAGGCTCTGAAAAGAATGCATCCAGTTTTAAACATAGCTCTCTGCTCCACTGGAAGCCAGTGGAGATCTTTGAGCAGCGGGCTAATATGGCATCGTCTATCCTTAAGATAGATGATTCTCGCAGCTTGATTTTGGATCATCTGTAGACGATGTTTCTGATTTTGTGGAAGGCCAAAATAAAGCGCATTTCCATAATCAATTTTTGATAGAATGAGAGCAATCACGATTTGGATACTGGCCTCTTTGCTGAAAAAACGTCTAATCTTACGCAGCTTGCGGAGTTGAACAAAACAGGCGGATGTGACTGAGCCAATTTGGGCCCTCATAGAAAGATCCGAGTCAATATGGAAGCCCAGACTCTTTATCACTGGTTTGGGAAGTGGAGCCGCACCTAACTCAGGGGGCCAGTAAGAGGGTGTCCAGTGTGTGAGTTTGTTACTGGGTATGATTATCTCAGTCTTTTCCGAGTTTAATTTTAATTGGTTATTGTTCATCCAATTCTTGACATACATCATAGAGTTCCTAACAAAGTCTTTGGATTCAGTTGAATTCTCCAGGGTAAAAATTAGCTGCATGTCGTCAGCATAATTAAAAATCTTTACCCCCATCTGCCGGAGGCTGGAAATAAGGGGACGTATGTATACATTAAAAAGGATCAGCGAAAGAGAGGAGCCCTGAGGGACACCACAGCTCATTTCTACAGTATTGGACTTGTAGGGTGAGAGCCACACCGATTGTTTGCGGCCCTCTAAGAAAGATCTAAACCAATCCAGTGCCGATCCCCCGAGACCTGCTGCGGCGATGCGATCCAACAGAATTTTGTGGTTTACGGTGTCAAATGCTGCAAACAGGTCAAGGAGGATTAAGGCCTGAGTACAATCAATGTCCTTCTGTCCTTTAAGGTCATCCATGACAGATAGAATCACAGATTCCATAGAATGTGCTGGGCGAAAGCCTGCCTGATGAGTATCCAGAAACTTGGTGGTTTCCAAGAAAGAACTGAGACAGGTGGCTACATGAGCCTCCATCAGTTTGGCTGGAAACGGGAGGAGTGATATAGGCCTATAATTCTCCAACTTTTTGGGATCCATACCCTGCTTTTTTTGTAGCGGGATAACTACAGCTTCCTTAAAGACTGACGGTACGGTGCCAAGGGACAGGGAGAGATTGAGAAACTCAAGAATAGTGTCGGGAAAGGCCCGATAAATTGCTTTAAGTACGTTAATAGGACATTCCTCCTTAGGGGAGCCCGATTTAACCTTTACTACAAGATCCAAAAAGAGTTTCTTATTCAACATAGGAAAGGTGTTAAAAGAGATGGGGTTGAAATAGGCCAAGCTGTCTTCAGTGCTACTGTAGCTGGACTCGATGGAGTTTCATGCCACAAGTTTTAAGAAACTCCTCCATTTCACGTGACATAGGATGCACCTCATTGTCAATCCCCATCACTTTTGGACATCCTCTCAAGCAAAAAGGTCTCTAAAAAATCTAATCACTACTTGAGAGGTGGCACGCACAACAAGCTTCACTTCCGGCCACTTTGAATGATAATAGCAATTCTCCTAATTACCATGCCAAGAGAATCTGAATTTCATTAAAGACACGGAGGCTAACATTATGCATTAATCATTTTAATGCTAACTCCACACAGCCACTTTGAAGTTTGACATCACAATATAGATTGTTCTAGAACATAATACAGTCACGCTATAATAGGCATGCACTCAGTACAATCTGCCTCTTTCAAATGCGAATAGATTTCTTGTCACATATTAGGAAAGTTTGTAAAACATATGGTAAGACAGGAAAATAGAAGATCTTTGGTGAAGAAACAACGGAAACAGAAACAGAAGATCCTTGGTGAATGAACAGCAAACTAGGATCCAGAAATACGAATAAACTGCATAGTAGGCCGGGTACTCATTGCGTGGTGTCTTCCAGGAGATTGTATGAGAGACTTCTGGATACAAGTCAAGATATCATATTGAGGAATGCAAGTAACAGGGCTTGACATTTTATTAATGCACACGTATTGTACTGTAAAACAGTTTAAATAAAGTATTACATATTATATTGTCTTCATTCTCGATGTACATTTGCTCTACGCACTGATCGGAGATATTATGCGGCATACCCCAAGGCTCCTTAGTCCAAGCATTATGTAAATAATGATATGAATTAATAAGTTTGTTTTCAAATATATAATGGGAAAATATTTTTATAAACATAGAGAAAAATAATACAAATTTAAAAAATAGGTATAAAAATAGGACCATATCTCAATGTAATAGGTATTAAGCAATACAGTTCTTGACTGATAAGAATATGATGGAAGTGGATACAGAGGTGTTTCTTCCATGTCTATTACCTGCTGTACCTTTAAATCTGCTTGGGCTATGAAGCAATGTATCTTTGATAAAGGCTGGGACCAGCCGAAACGCGTCAGTACGGACACTGTGACAAGAATATGAAAAAATAAAAGATTGTTGACTTGCCTGGAGTGCCCACCTCTGCTCTTTTTTATGAGAGTCTCTGAAGAATATATATGTATAAATATATGCAAAAGCCAGTGATGCTGAGGACGCCCAGCCCCTCGAGTCGGGGCCTGTCAGGGTGCATCAAACATCTACACATTCCAAACGTAGAGACATGCACTCTTTGGTGCTGTACAAACAGGCCCTCCAGACATGCTCTTAAAAATAGTTCTTTATTCCAGGCATAATTAATGGCATTACGCGTTTCGGCTCCCACGACTCTTAATCATATGCACACACTGATTGAGAATGCTTCTGATTTTAAAAGCATGGCTCCAAACAGAAAGGAAGGTGTTAGATAAACGCCACCACACAGGTTGAAGAAGAGAAGGGCGTTTATTGAACTAGATCCTCAAGCACCAGCTGACAAGTGAAGCACACTCAACATTCTAAGGTGAGCTTCACACCAAGATTCTACTGGGGGGAATGTACCACTGGGAGGAAAGGGTAGGGGGAACGGGTGGAGGAAAGAAGGGATGGACCAAGTGAAGGAAAGGGACACTGGAACAGGGTTAAGCACTAATTACAACACATCTCCCTTTGAATAAGGGAAAACTAAGGATAAAACAATGGTAATGGTGAGAACATTCACAATGGAGAAAACATTAATATTCGTCATGTATAATACAAAAGATTTACATTTTATAATCCGCCTGCCAAGCTGGCGGTCGGCGAAATCTGAGCTCTTTGGAACCGTGTGAGATGGAGGATGACTCGTCTCGACTTTCCTCACTGGAAGACAACGAGGAGTGTACCTTGGGACAACGAGCTACATTGTCCATGCTCCAGGTGCTTACATCTTCCAGCACAACAGAGTTATTATTGACTCGTTTTATTCTCATAGGTTTGGAAAATGAGGAAACTTTGGCTCGAAAAACATTAGGTCTTTTGATGACCACCCATTGACCTTCCTGCCAGTCCTTGTTGACAGTACCCCATTTCTGGTCATATCTGAAGTTGTAATCTTGTTGATGGCGCCCAACTTTTTCCAATACAGACTTTCTGTCTACCCAAACAGGACACCCCCCATTAAGCCAATTGGGCGTGAGTTTGGAACCAGGATTTCTCCCTTTGAGAGAAACAAATGAAGAAACACCAGTAATACCATTAGGTGTGATGTGGTACGACCATAGCATCTGTCTTATGGCTTCTTCAACAGGTTCATGAGATGCTAAGGCCAATTGAATAGTGTCCTTTATCATCCTGTTGGCTCTTTCTACCAATCCATTGGCTTTAGGACAATAGAGTGGTGATTTGAGATGGGATATAGATAATGTGGCCAGAAACTGCCTCATTTCATCGGAAGTGAATTGAACACCATTGTCTGTGATCAATGTGCGGGGTACACCCTCTTTGGAAAAAGTTTCCTTAACAAATTCAATTAATGAAGATGTAGTGATGGTGGTGACCATTTTTGTGGAAATCCAGTGGGAATGCTAATCGATAAGTACGAACATGAATCTATGAGAATAGTTGAGCAAATTTAAGGGTCCTATAATGTCCAGGCCTAGTTTGTCCCATGGTTTAGTGGGAATTGGAACAGGAATGAGTGGAGCTTTGCGAATGACTTTAGATTTGTCACTAGAACCACACGCCAGGCAGTCTTTCACAATACTCTCTACCATAGAATCCATGTTGGGGAACCAATAGTCTTGCCTGATCTTGCTCTTAGTCATGCTCCTGCCCGGATGTCCTTTATGGGCTATCTCAATTATGCGTTCGTACATTTTTTCTGGAGGAACAATCCTATTTCCTCTGTAAATGTGGTCATTTATGACTGACAACTCGTCTTTCAATACTCAGAAAGACTTAAGATTCTCTGGTAACTCTTTAAAACTCTTGGGCCACCCATTGCAGATAGTGTTTTTTAGATCAGTTAGTATAGTGTCACTTTTCATGCATTTTTTCCATTCATCTTTGCTAATGGCAGGGATATCAACTGAAAGAATGGTCTCATCAGAGGGGTAAAACTGTGAGTTCTCATTAGTGATGGGTAATCTAGAGAGACAGTCTGCAACTAGGTTTTCATTGCCAGGTACATAACTCATGGAGTAGTTAAAACCTTGTAGGCCTAGAATCCATTTAGAGATGCGGGGAGTGGTCTTTTCAATGCATTTAGATGAGAACAAAGGAAGCAAAGGTTTATGATCCGTTTTTAGGATGAATGGAATCCCCCATAGAAAGAATTTAAAATGATTTATCGCCCAATAGCAAGCGAGAGCCTCCTTTTCAATTGTGGAATCGTTGCATTCTGGTTCTTTCGAAGTCCTTGACGCAAAGGCTATCACTCTTTCTTGTCCTTTTATGTTTTGTGTAAGTGAGGCTCCTAATCCTTTCATGCTGGCGTCGGTTGTCAAAGTGGTTCGGGCATTAGGGTCAAACATACTTAAAATGGGTGCTTCTACTATGGCTCGTTTAATCTGTGTGAAGTCATTTTGACACTGGGAATTCCATTCAAACGGGGTTCCTTTTTTGAGTAACTCTCTGAGAGAGTGCACTTATTCCGCAAAGTTTTTTACATACTTGGACATATACTCGACCAGGCCACGAAAAGATTTTAGTTCTTCTTTATTTGTAGGTGCAGGAGCTAGCTTGACTGAATCCACTAAGCTAGATTTAGGTTTGATTCCTTCACAAGATATGGTGTGACCTAGATAAACTACAGATTCTACGCCTATTTTGCATTAGTCCTTTTGTGTAGTGAACCCAGCTTTATTTAGTTTGCTTAGAACTTCCGTTAGAATCTTGTTATGTTCTGCCTCTGATTTTCCATAAATTAGGATGTCGTCCTGAAAACACAGCACTTTGTCTGTCCCTTGTAGAATGTGTTGCATTATGCGTTGAAACACTGCAGCGGCAGATGCTAGGCCGAACGGCATCCTAGAAAACTGATAAAGGAGGTCAGGGACTTGGAGTCAGGATGGAGAGCTACCTGGTGGTAAGCTGAGGAGAGATCGAGAACACTCAAGAACTTTGCCCCTTGTATGACACTGAGCATCTCGTTGATATTTGGGAGGGGATGTCTATCCACCCAAATGTTGGAATTCAGGTCTCTGAGGTCGACACATAGACGAATGCTCTTCCCTCCCTCCTTGGATGCTACCACTATGGGAGCCAACCATTCAGAGCTCTCAATACGTTCTATCACACCGCTGGCTTCCAATCTGTCTAGTTCTTTTTTGAGTGGGTCCCTTATAAGTAAAGGAACTGATCTGGCCTTGTGGACAACCGGTTTGTGCTGAGCCTTTAGCTTGATTTTGTGTAGGAAACCATTCAACAGTCCTAATTTATCTGAAAATACTTCGGGAAATTGCTCACATATTTCATTTCCTATATTCAACCTCTCCACAAGATAAACTGGTTCAGGAGCATTTGGATCTAGCTTGATCCCCAAGTATTTTTGGTGTTTCCACCCTAATAAATTTGAACCGTTTTTTGTGATATAAACCTTTCCCAAAGTGGATCTGTCCTTGAAATAAAAGTGCATTAGAAGCATGCCCACAAGAGGTATAGGATCGTGGTTATATCCCCCGGTTTGATGTCAGGAGGTAGAAGAGTATAGTCTTTGTTCCCTGAGTTTTCCTGAATCATGGATTCATTGATGAGGGTATATGGGGAACATGAGTCAGCAAACACTACATATGGGACGTCATCTAGCATGATCTCACATTTGGGGTAGTTGTTGCTAGAAGATTCCATATTGTTGGCTACTTGAAAAACAATATCTTCATTTGGAGCAGGTTCATTGCTGACCATATGGGTAACATTTCTCCTAATTTCCTTGCAGACCTTAGCAAAGTGTCCTCTTTTATTGCATTTTCTGCATGTAACACTTCTTGCAGGGCATCTAACGTTATTGGCCAAATGGTTGGGATTACCACACCTGTAGCACTTAAATTTGTTTCCTTCAGTTTTTAGTTTCACTACCTCAGTAGACGATGATCTGTTCTTGTCATTTTTTGTAGATATTTTATTTACTCCATTGTCCATTACTTGCTTGATATCGACTGCGTCTCTCATCTCATTCATGCACAATGGAGTATGTTCTATACTTTTCGATATCAATAGCATGTTTTAAATCGGGGGCATCAGCTAATAGTTTCTCTTGTATCTTCTTATCACTTTCACATCTAACTAGTTGATCCCTGATAAGAGATTCAGTCAAGGTACCAGAATCACAAGTTGATGCTAATCCCCTCAGTACAGCAATGTAATTACATACTTTTTCATTTTTCCCTTGTGATCGTGAAAAGAATTTGTGCCGTTCTAGAACAACATTAATCTTTTCCCCAAATTGCGCTTCTAATTTCTTAAGAGTGTTTTGATAAACATCATGCTGTACATCACCATGCGCATCATCATTAACATCTTCACCTTCAATTATAGAATCTGGAAGAGCATCAAAAATCTCTCTAGCATGTTTTCCTAAGTTATGCAGAAGGATATGTTGTTTACGTAAAGATGAAAACCTATCACCCCCTATAGCAATTAAGTAAGACTCGAAAAGGTTCACCCATTTTTTCCATGGGATAAGTGGTTCTCCTGCTTCATTAAGAAATGAAGGAGGTTGAGACATTGTAAATGCTGCTATAGGGAAAGAGGAGTAATTAAGAGGAGAGGTGAGGAAAGAACAGAAAGAGGTAGTAGCAGTGCAAAGAATAGTGAAAATAGGAAGGATTCAGTGGAAGATGAGGATAGAATAAGTGAGACTGGAGGTACAAGAAACAAAACTGTGGGAAGAACTAGCAGGATAATGATACATACCCACAGTTGGAGTTCCAAAATTAACTAAAGTGTTATCAAAATACTAGGTATATTCATACATTAGCAGTAAGGGTACTAATATGTAGAGGTATAACTAGAATTTGTTATATGTTGTTCAGAAGACTCTGCCCATCAGCGTCAGGAAGGCAGTCTTAGGGAATGTATGACCTTAAAGAGAGAATTGCACAAAAAGAATATATGAAAGCAAATATAAAGTAAATAAACTGTGCCTATCAGAGGAAAAAGGCACTATGCAGGAAAGTAGCACAGAAATTGCAAGTACACCACTCCTTCTTTACAGGAATCAACGTGTTAACTCCTATGTAAACGAAATGTGATGGTAAACTGGCAATCTAGAAGTATTGTCCGCTGGGTGTACCAAAAGCAAGATGTGCCTGTCAGCGACAAAATGCTTGTAGGCTGTGGAGAATAATGGCACCCCCGATCAGTATAAGCGTGACAACCTTGAAGGAGAATGCTATATGAAATATCAGTAATACACGCAGGGTGTACAAATGGCAAGCTGTGCCTGTCAGCGATGATAATTGCTGGCAGGTTGAGGTGAAAGAAAACAGCCCCTTCTTTGGTAGAATAACACAGCGCCCGGGGCTCAGAGAGGAAAAACAGAGCGATGTGCTGCGTCACCCAGCAGCAGCTGAGGTGATTAAGGCGAGGCGTCGCCCTCAGCCTTCTCAAGGCTCTGAGCGAAGGAGCAGATGGCGTGGTGCGTCACCAGCTACTACTGAGGCAATTAATGGAGAAGCGTTGCTCTCAGCTCTTTCCAAAGCTCTAAGAGAAGGAGCAGGTCGTGTGCTGCGTCACCTAGCAACAGCTGAGCAAAAGGAGACGAAGCGGTGCCCTCAGCTCCACCCTCGGTGAAATCAACACGGCGCTCGACGCTCTGGAGGATTAGAGCGGAGCGGCGTGTTGGATCGTCTGGCAACAGCTGAGGAGAAGGGGCGGAACGTTTCACACAGCAGGCGCTGGAGGCAAAACGGCACTCGACGCTCTGGGAGATTAGAGCGGAGCGGCGTGTAGGCTTGTCTGGGAACAGCTGAGGAGAAGGGGCGGAATGTTTCACACAGCAGGCGCTGGAGGCAAACTGAGTTCTGTGCCCCTCAAGGTGTTGAAAGCAGCGGTTGTGCAAGACTCTGGCAGAATATCGCAAGGAATCCTTCCCTTAACAAAGTCAACACAGCGCTCAGGGAACAAAGGAGACCAGAGCGCACATGTGTTGTGCATCTCAAAACAGCTGACAGCAATCGACGGATGGCTCACTGTGAAAACAGCTGAGGGAGAGAGGAAGGATGCGAAAAGCAGCGCGGAGTGCTGGATAAGCTGTGCCTGTAAGCCTGTGCCTGTCAGCGATGAGGAATGCTGGCAGGCTGCCCAGAAAGCGCGTAGCACTCACCACAACAGCGGAGATGAAATAAGGTTGCTCACAGAGGTAGAATACTTCTTTTCAACATCAGCAGGTAGACAGTAACAGCACTCTCCACACTCACAGAAGTCCTCCTTGAAACAGAACGTGAGGTGGAAGACGTTGACAGCTGGTGGTAGAAACTGGGGAGAGGAACTTGAGCTGCCCCCAGCACAGCAAAAATCGTCGCCAAAATGTTAGATAAACGCCACCACACAGGTTGAAGAAGAGAAGGGCGTTAATTGAACTAGATCCTCAAGCACCAGCTGACAAGTGAAGCACACTCAACATTCTAAGGTGAGCTTCACACCAAGATTCTACTGGGGGGAATGTACCACTGGGAGGAAAGGGTAGGGGGAACGGGTGGAGGAAAGAAGGGATGGACCAGGTGAAGGAAAGGGACACTGGAACAGGGTTAAGCACTAATTACAACAGAAGGACTAGGACGCTTATTTGTTCTATTTAAAGTGGCAGTCACTCAAATGTCATGCGGTTCTTAACATGTATTCTGGTATGCAGACAGTGATAGTTCTCAATAATTCTTGTGCAGGTAAAACCTTTAGTAGTTGCATAATTGAACTTATTGCAGTGCAGCACTGTCTTCGTTTTGCATGTCATTCATACTTTTCAGGACCACAATGCCCATAATGCCTTGTTCTTGCTTTCTTTTCGATTCCCTGTCCTTCCCTGTTTCTTTGTTTGATTTACTGTTCCAAAAATGTATCTTAGAAGCCTTTACAGGATATAATTCCACTCGTGGCCAAGACATTCAGTTTCAGTCAATGTTACGGAAATACTGCTCCCATTCCAGACTTAGGGGCCCATTAGGATGGCGGGCGGATCACCCCCGCCGGGCCGGCGGTAGCCACCGCTGGCCTGGCGGGGGCGATCCGCCCGCCATCCTTGCCTGATTGACTCCCCCGCCATATTAGTATGGCTGGAGGGTCCGCGGCGGACGGAAAGGCCGTCCGCGGCTTTTCCGCCGGTCGACTCGTCGACCGGGCGGAAAAAGGGCATAATATGGTGGCGGTGTCTGCAAGACATCGCCGTCCATATTATGATGCAGGCGGTGAATCGCCTTTCAATGGTGGCGTTGCCGCCATGGAAAGGCATGCGGTTCTTGCTTTGGGGGGCCCGTTGCGGGCCCCCAGGGTGTTGGGGGGTGAGGGGTGCACATGGGGGGTACCTATGGTACCCCCCCTCATTGCAATGCACTACGTGGCAGGCACCACGTGGTGCCTGCCATGTAGTGCATGGCAATGCTGTGCACAGACCTTTTGCATTGCGAGTGGGTCTGCAGCCAGCAGATCCACCCGCAATGTAAAAGGCCCTGGATTAGCCCGCCAGTGTGGCGGGCGCATCCTAATTCTCATGGCGGGACCGCCGCAGCTTCGGCGGTCGTTCCCTGGCTCCGTTCCGATGGCGGGCGGACTTTGTCCACCCGCCATCATAATGGACCCCATAGTTCTCACATTAGTATGAAACTTGCCTTTTGCTTGTCTTTCAATCAGCACGTCGTGCTGGGGTAAAATACCCCCACAAACCCTGGCCGGTTCAGTAAGTTTTCCCAGTAGACTTAAACTACAAAACCTCTAATCAGACCTATATTGCTTTAATGCTGACCCCTTCAGGTTCTATCCTGCCAACAACCAAATCATGAATCACTTGTACATCTAAATTATACCAATTACAAAATATTCATTTATGTTTTTTTATTTTCTTTAAAAATTCTCCAAAGACATTTTTATCATTTTATATTTGTTCTGATTCACATTAGAAAAAAGTTTACATGAGTACAATTTATTTATGAAATATTCAATCAATGTGACACAAAAGCATTACAAATAATACATTATTGTAAACATTAAAGTTTATAACCCCACAGCAACCACCAATCATTCATTCACACCACACAACCTACTTCAAACATTCTACAATCATCCTAATATGAATAAAAACCACATGAGATTCAATCCTATGAGGGGTCTAAACAATTCGGTGGAGGGAAGACAGAGAGTTGGTAAAAAGGCGATGTCTGATGGTACTATTCCTCCATAGACCTCTTCTCAGAGTTGGACTCGGTCTTGGTCTACGCGCGTTTCAGTGGACAAGCCACCTTCTTCAGGACCAAATAAAAGGGAGCGAAATCTCAGACCCAACAATAGCCGGGGGTTATCCTATTAGATGGCTCACTGCTAAGTACTTCTTCAAATCAGGGTATCTAGAACTCCTTATTACAGTAATGTAACAAAACTAAGCCGGTAATTCCCGTTGCTGTATATACGTGTTCATCAAATTAGTTAGCTGCCATTGTCGCTGTTTAACCGAGGCCCGTGATCCGCACTACGTTAGGCGTTCGAGACGATAGTTTTCCCAGTAGAGGCGGGCCACTCAATGGTGGCTCTTTCATACATACTTTGTCCACGTCCTGTATTTCGGCCGGCGGGCATCCATTTATTAAATCCAAAAGCCAGTGATGCTGAGGACACCCAGCCTCTTGAGTCGGGCCTGTCAGGGTGCATCAACACCTACACATTCCAAACGTAGAGACATGCACTCTTTGGTGCTGTACAAACAGGCTCTCCAGACGTGCTCTTAAAAACAGTTCTTTATTCCAGGCGAAATTAATGGCATTACGCGTTTCGGCTCCCACAAGCCTTAATCATATGCACACACTGATTGAGAATTCGTCTGATTTTGAAAGCATGGCTCCAAACAGAAAGGAAGGACTAGGACGCTCATATGTTGCTCTATTTAAAGTGGCAGTCCCTCAAATGTCATATATATATATTTTTTTTATGTGCAGGGTTGGGAGGGTGGGATAATGTTAGCCTCCGTGTCTTTAATGAAATTCAGATTCTCTTGGCATGGTAATTAGGAGAATCGCTATTTCATTGCAAGACCGGAGGCTACCATTAAGCATGTTGGTAGCTCTGCAGAACTACATTTGACATGTGTTCTATTGTTTTTTCAGTAATGCTTCACAAATGTAGAGGAATTTGACCAATCGCCGGCTCGAAGGCTGTCTTCTAGTGTGCTGCCTTTCCAAAAGGAATTGGCTAGCCATAGCGCTCCTCATGGAATGAGCTTGAAATCTCTTGAGATCGACATCTGCTAAGTGCATAGATTCCTTCACCCAGAGAGCTATCGTAGCACAAGTTACTGCTTTGAAAGGTTTGACAAATGAAAAGAGAAGTTGATTAATGCTTTCTGAGCGATGTTTATTCATTCTATAATCATATTCTTTCATACAGTCTACCACACATAATTTTTTGCATAGATCAAATTTAGGGTAAAAGATGGAGTCAGACATAATTTTAGTTCTTTGAACAATTTTAAACTTCACTCCAAAGGCATCGTAAAATCTGTTGCTTACCTCCAAAGCTTTTACATCCGACACACGTCTGCAGGTGATAAGGCATAGAAGCGAGGCTAGCTTCAAGGAAAGCATCTTTTTACTTAGGAATCCATTATTTGGCTAAGAATTGAATAGATTTAGGACCAAATTAACATCCCAGAGGGGTTCATATTTAGGTTTAGAAGGTCTTCTCAATCTGATACTTTTAAGGAGTCTACATATTATCATGTGTTTGCCAGTGCTTCTGCCATTTACTAACCTGTGACCAGCTGAGACTGCTGATCTATAGCAGTTCAGAGTTCTATAGCTGAGACCATTGTCAAACTGTTCTACTAGAAAGTTGGAAAGTTGGACTATCGGTGCCTCCACGGGATCCAGGTCCCTTTCCAGGCACCAACAAACCCATTTTTTTCAAATTGCATTGTACCTCTTGCAGGTTCTAAGAGCCCAGGATTCCCTGAGGAGTTCCTCAGCTCTTCCCGAAAGTCCTGATATCTCTTTAGATTTCCTGATATTTTCCAGGCAAGAAGGTTCAAAGTCCCTGTTGAGATCAGAGGGTGTTCCTCCCCATCTGTGCTTGTTAGGAGTCCTTCATCTGCGGGAAGGATAAAGGGTATGTTGTATGCCAATTCCAATATCGTTGGAAACCATACTTGAGATGGCCAAAAGGGAGTTATTAAGACTAGGGAGCAAGCTTCCTCTGTGTCTTTCTGGAGGACTCTCTGGATCATGGCGAAGGGGGGAAAGGCATAAGCATGACAACCTTTCCAGGGTTGTAGGAAGGCGTTCACTGCTAGAGCACCCGGGTCTGACATTCAGCTGAAATATTTTTCCAGTTGGAAGGTGAGTCTGCTTTCAAACAGGTCTATTTTCAGTGGACCCCATAGAAGGTTTCACTTTTTGAAGATTGATACGTTCAGTTTGCAATCGCTGTAGTCCTTCAGAAACGTGGAGTTCCAGTCCACTGAGACTTTGGCTTCCCTGGGTAAGTATTCTGCTTTGAGCAAGATTTTGTGTTCTAGGCAGAACATCCAAAGTCTCTTGGCCATGTCTGATAGATCAGTAGATTTCGTGCTACCTAGACGATTTATATACGCTACTGCTGAAACATTGTCCATTTTCAGCAGTACTGATCTGCCCTGTAAAAAATATTTCAAACTCATCAAGGTGTAAAGTCCTGTGGTTAATTCTAGAAAATGTATGTGGTGGTCTCTCTCTGTGTGGGATCACAGTCCCCCCTGTATCCTCGATTCCTAGATGAGCACCCATCCCAGGAGACTCTCATCGGATTCGAGAAAGTGATGATTAAAAGATTGCACATCCGTTCCATGCATCAGGATCTTCCAGCCAACAACTCAACTCTGATTTTGACTCCTGAACCAATGAGATTTTTTCCCCATACCACAGGCCTGCTCGAAGAGTTCTTGCTTTTATTCTTTGAAGGGTACGGTAGTGGAGGGGACCCGGGAATATGGCCTGGATGGAGGAGGATAAAAGGCCTAGAAGTCTGGCAAGTTCTCTCAGGGTTAGGAGGTGTTGTTTCAGAACAAAGCGCATTTCTCTGTGGATTTTGGATTCAACACAATTGACATATATACAGAAATTTGCTTTTGCCTCCAAATACAATAAATGACCCTAAGGAGACATGTGATTTTCATCCTGTCATGTACATGTCTACTTGGGCGTGGTACGCTTGTTCATATCACGACAACGTTTTGACCCCCAGAAAACGAGTGTGGTTAAACAACATCACCATGGGGTCTTCATCAGGACTAGAAACATGATAGTGCACCGCCTGCATGGTAAAGAAATTATATACTTGGTGTCAGTGTGTTTAAACAAGCTAAAACCGCTGTGCAAGGTGAGCATTCCAGAATTAATCTCACCTGCTATGCAAGTTTCTCAAGAAAAAAAGGAACCCGCGTGTTATACTCCCAGAGAGGATAAGACAGTGACACCAAGTATACAATTTCTTTACCATGCAGGCTGTGCACTATCGTATTTCTAGTCCTATTTCTGTATATATGTCAATTGTGTTGAATGTTTTGACTATCTATTGTGTTATTTATGTGGCACATTTATATATGTCACAAACATTGTTCACAGTCTGTATTTATTCTGGTCCTTTAATACTTTTGGATGTATTAGCACATACGATATATGACTTTCCAATATATCGCCCATTATTATTTTTTCAAGCAAACAGTGTTGTTGTCATTTGTCATGTTGGTCAGTAGTGTGTTTTTACGTATCATTGATTGATAGTCCTAAATATTTGTGGACAGATTTTACTCATAGAAAGCATAGTGAGCAGTTCTTGAAATTTTCAAGGCTGCTGGAGAGATATTTTGCTGTTCACTCGATGTAGCAACTGACAAGTTGCCCGAGCGAACAGCTGTGACTATGACGGCCAAAGCGGCCGTTGTCTATGGCTTTTCTCAAATGTAATCTCTACCGACGCGCTCTTATGACGTTGCACATCGGGAGAAGCGGAGTTTGAGATTTGGAGTCCATTTTGAAGTGACGTAAGCTGCACCCCATTGTCAGTCCCTAACACTTCTGGACATCCTTCTCGAGCATAAACGTCTCAAAAAAATCCAATCACTACTTGAGGTGTGGCATGCACAACAAACTTCACTTCTGGCCACTTTGAATGATAATCAATTATGACCAACGCAAACCTGGCCTCATGGGGTAAACTGGTATAAGGACCTAAAACATAAAACACTACCTGCTCCCAAGGAGCATTAGGCCATGAAACTGGCTTGAAGGGAGCAGGAAACACCCTAAGCATTTAATCACTGTTTATACACTTAGTGCATTCTCTCACCATCTTGTCCAACCCTGGCCACCAAAAATTGGCTCTGAGGACCCAATTCCTGGAGAACATTCCTTGGTGTCCCTTATGCGTCAACTTTAAAATCTCTTCCTTCATGGCATCCGGTGGAAAACGCTTCCCTCCTTTGAACAGAAAATCTCCTTCTAATTCAATCTCATCAGAAACTGTTGCATAAGGTCTAACTTCAGGAGACACACATTCCTCCTTAGGCCACCCTTCCATCAAGTATTTGTTCACCAGTAGACACACAGCATCCTCATTCATCCCTGTTTTCCAATTTTCTTCTGAAATGCCTTCAAATTCCGTACCCCCAAAATCTTTAACAGTAGCCACCATTTCAATTTCATTCTTTTCCTCATCACTCCTATTATCAGGACATTTCAGTCTTGATAAGTAGTCAGCAGTGACATTGCTTTTCCCAGGAACATATTCCGCCCTGAAATTGTATTCTTGGAATCTGGAAGTAAGCCTGGCAATGCATGCAGTGGAATTCCACACACCACCGGTGACAGAATTCCCACCAGGGGCTTCTGATCTGTCCTAAGCAGAAATCTTCTACAACATAAACAGAGGCGGAAATTTTCAATAGCCTAAATGCAAGCCAAAAGCTCCATTTCAAGTACCGCGTATCTTCTCTCTGTCTCCATTGAAGTCCTGGGTGCAAATGCCACACACTATTAATATTTCCCACTTCTCTGACTCAACACGCCACCAATCTCATACAAACTGCCATCCACCATTATAACACACAAACTGTTCAAACAGAATGACTTGAGGGTAGGTGCCTGCGCAATCTCTTACTTGATTTGATGGAAGGCTGCTTGCTGTCTTTCCAACCAAATGAACTCAGCCGTATTCCTTGTCAGTTCCCCGAGAGGCTCCATTTTAGTGGCAAATCCTTGTATAAACTTGTTGTAGTATTCACATAGCCCAGCAAATGATAATAACTTCTCCTTATTATCTGGTGCAGTAGCATTAACAATAGCATCCACCAGTGAATTCTTAGGCACCACACCATCTCCCGAAAACATGTGCCCCAAATACTGCACAGAGTTACGGAAAAACTTGCACTTTTCAGCCTTAAGAGTCAGACCATGCATTCCCAATCTCCTGCACACTTCTACAACATGCCCCATATGTTCCTCTACATTCTTTGAGAAGATGAGAATGTCATCTTGGAAGCATTTTACAAATTTGTCCACATCCTTGAAAATGTGGAACATTGCCCTTTGAAGTACAGATGCTGTTGAGGCTAAATCAAAGGGCATCCTTTTGAATTGAAATAAACCTTGGAGTGTTATAAATGCAGTGAATTTTCTTGACTCCTCAGTAAGTTCAATCTGGTGGTATGCTGAACGGGGATCCAAGGTAGAGAACACTCTGGCCCCCTCAAGCATACACACCACTTGTTGATGTTTGGAAGTGGATCGCAATCCACTACCAAATTGGTATTCAAAGCACTCAAATCCACACATAATCTGAGACTTTTATCTGGTTTGCAAACCATAACAATGGGGGAAACCCACTCAGATGACTCCACCTCCTCAATGATGCCTTCTTCAACAAACCCTTCCAACATGCTTTTTAACTCCTCCCTCACATTCACTGGCACCCCTCGTAACTCCTGCTTCACAGGGACAGCACCATCTTTTACTCTGAAATTATGGCTAAACCCCAACAATTTTCCTAAACTTTCAGTAAACACACTGAGAAACTTCTGGATAACATCATATTTGCCTGCACTATCAGACACAATCAACATAAATTCTTTGCTTCTAGGATTAAAGATGATACCTAACTTAGCCTGGTCTCTCCAACCCAGTACATTGACCACTTTGACTGCCACATACAATTTAATCTGAGCCCTCCTGCTTTTAAATTCAATCTCCACCTCCTCATAACCCTCAATATCAATCCTAGACCCATCAAAACTTTCAGAGATGATGTCAGATTTATTGAAAGTGTCCAACTGTATTAAATTCCAAAACTGCTGTACACAATAGTCCTTGGTTATAATAGTTCATGGTGATCCAGAATCATCCATCAATTCGAGTTCAACATTCAATATTCACACCACACACTTGGGAGGCCCTATAGCACCCTTCCTTTCCATTGCTGTACCGAAATCCTTGAAAGATAGAACTATACCACTCTCTCCTCCACCCTCTGCCCCTTGGTTAGGATGATCATTCACACATGCGACGTTTCCTGTAGCAGTGTTACTGCTATTGTTTTTCTTGAAATCTTTACATACCCGTGGAAAATGCCCAATGCAGCCACATTTACTACGTTCCTTCCCCACAGCAAGGCACCGTGGGGCATGGGGAAGAGCAACATGTCCGGTGCTCCCACATCTGAAACACAATGTTTTCATCCACCTCTCAGACTGTTCTAATGCTTTGGCAGCACTAATTACACCCTACAAATTTGGATCACCCATTCTCTACAATTGCACAATTGTTCTTGAACCATCTTGCTCCTGATGTGTACAATAATATGGTCCCTAATCATCTCATCTGTGATAGGTCCGAAACTGCAGTTTGTGGACAAAGCTCGTAACCCAGTGAAAAACCTGTCAAATCCTTCACTCTTTTCCTGCACTCTGGTATAGAACTTAAATCTGTTGAGAGCAACACTAGTCGTAGGTTTAAAGCGATTTTCCATCTGTAGCATAGATTCATCATATCCATTTCTATCACCCACATCTTAAACTTGCGGTAGTGTTCTAAAGACTAATTGCCCTTCCAAACCTAAACAATGCAAAATAATGTTCTTCTTCCTTTCAGATGACATCCTCTCCCCACCAATAGCCTTTAAGTAAGTAACAAATTATTATTTCCATCTAATCCATGGAATAGGCTGTTCCCCTTTATTTTGGAGAAATTTAGTGGGTGGATCAAATTGCATTATGGCAAGAGATGTAATACAACCACAATAGTGTCAATAATCCACAAAGGCTCACTCCAAAAAATGGATTTAGTAATTTACATGAGTAAATAGAAATTGTCAAAAGGAAACTGGATAGTGCTACAGAACATCTGAATATAAAGAGCACTAAAACAAAACACAGCAAGCACAGGTGTAGTTACCACACCAGCAAAACGGAGCTTTACTCACTGTACCATGCAAGAATCGTGGATGTGCTCTGCTACAGGCTCCTAATACACAGAGTCGTAACTGCCAAGGTACACAAAAAGAACAGTTGTATACTTCCGGGTAAAACCAGCATACGACTTGAGGACGTGCAACTGGGTAACAACGTTGAGGCCCAGACGCGTAAATTACGTGAAGTCGTGGCAGCCAATAAGAACGTTGTAAATAGATCTGGAAGTGAAACGCTTGTGGGCCGCACCACGCTGTAGAAACAAGCTGTAATCTGGCTGAGCTTCTACTTTAAAGCCTGTGGGACGCACTGCGCCATAACTTGTCAACGCTTCTATGTCAGAGCGTGTGGGCCGCACTGTGCCGTTCTCAGAGTCAGCCTGGAACCACCTGGAATCCGCTGACAAGGAAGAAACGTTATCTGGCAACAGCCCAACTGGTGGAATGAGTGCACGAGCTGCTACGGGAATCCTCGAGCGGCTGCAGCGGTTAAATTACCAAAATTCACGAAAATGCAGGGAAAGTTGCAGAAAAGTCCCACAACGTTTGAATTTCATGGGGCTTTCACGGTGAGCGTTACTGTATAACAAGGTGTTGAATGATGAATTGTAGGCTTGCTGAGATGCTTGAAATAGTTTTACGGTTCAGTGAAGATGATACTGCACCTGTGCTGCTTAAAATAGAGTAGCAGGCATGTCTTCATAGCTCGCCGCCATTGTAAGATTAAAAACCTAGGGGCATATTATCAAGCGGCAGCGATAATTATCGCTGGCCGCGCTTACCGCGAATTTTCCTATCGCCGGGTATCGCTGGAATATATTGCCATGCTAGCGCTGTATTAACAACGCTTAGCACAATGGCGATTAATATTCCAGCGATATCGGGGGAAATGGGCCAACATCGCTGGAAAACCAGCGATGTTGCAAGCAAAACGGCGATAACCTTGCTGATACAACCCTGTGGTCGTATCAGCATAATCCACCCCCAATGTCATGTATACATAAGTCTGGATTTTAGCAGACGTTAAAATCCAGCGATAATGGCCAGTTAGCGCGATTTCTTTTATCGCTACGCCGGCCGGGCCATTGTTGTAAATATCGCGAAGCTTCCTTTGCGATATTTTGACATGACGTTTTGTCAGGCACGCCTACTTTGCATCTCATTAGCGATGCGAAGTTAGGCGTGCTGGAAACAGGCGCTAAGTCAAGGGAACACGCGCTAGCGTGTTCTTGATGATAATGCGATAAAATTATCGCCGCTTTTCGCCCGAAAACGGACGCTAAAGCGGCGATAATTTTATCGCGGCCCCTTGATAATATGCCCCCAGGTTTTTTATAAAAGGAGATTAATTGGGAGCAACTGCTCCTAGCCAGTCCTCCAGAATACCTACAGTACAGAGTCATTTCAGAACACTACTATGGTAACAGTAGAACAAAACACTACTGATATTAAACAAAATGTAAAGCAATGTAACAAGTGGCATCACAGTGCCACAGACGTGTACCATAATGCCAGTGATGCTCAGAACATGCTGGGGTGCCATTGTAATAGGGGTTACCACCATAATGTCAATTTGGGACACAATCTTACAAGGAAGACCTTCATGGCAAGGATGGTAGTAGAATGCCATGAATGCTCACAATAAATCGAGAATGCCTGCAAAATGCCCTGGTCACTACTGTGCCAGGAATGGTCACCATTATGCTTGGGATGGCCACCATTATGCCAAGGATACCACACAATCTTAGCAATGGGAAACAAAATGCAAGTCTGGTTCCAATATACCTAGGATGGCCAGGATACTCCAGAAGGACCATTGTTAAGCCAGGAATGTGTACCTTAAAGTCAAAGATGACCACAATATATGACAAATGCCTACAATATGCCTGTGGTGGCCACCATAATGCCAAGTGGGAAACTATGCCAAGGATACCCACAATACACCAGGACCATCATTATGCATGGGCACCCATAATAACGTCAAGAAGGACAACACTCTGTGTAGCTAACTTATAGCAGGGCCAGAAGCAGAGTTTAATTTGAGCCAGAGGTTGCAGGTAGAGCCCACTGGAAGGTATTTTTGGGGACACACACTTTTTCAAATTGGACTTTGACCCACAGCTAAAGAGGGAAAAAACTCAAAGAGAGAAAAGAAGGAGGAAAAGAAAGACAGAAAAAAAATGGAGAAAAAATAAATGGAGAAATAAAGAACCTACAGGCGTGAGATTCAGCGACAAGGAGTGAATGATGTTGGATTAAAGGATGCTGACATTCGATAGCACTACCTGCTGCTTTCTGAGCAAAACCTTGACCCCTACACTTATTATTTTACAAAGTAAGCACTGTATGTGACCCTCCCAGAGTTTTGGAATGCACCCCACAAGTTTCTACAAATGTGCAATCGCTCACACATGCACCACAAAAAAGGTTTCCACAATGGTACACACACATGCAGCATAAAAAACAGATGGACATGCACGCTCCATCGTACACACACACGCATGCATAGTGACATATGAGCTCACACTAATAAACCAACTCCCACAGGCTAGCCAATGGTAATCAGTCACAATATTGAATTTTAAATATCGATATGGCAAAATATCGAGTTTTAAATATAGAATGGACATAATATCGACTTACAAAAATATAGTGGCGCAGAATATCGAAATGCAGTAAGAAATATCGTTTTTCATAATATCGAAGTTAGAAATATCGTCGATATAGTTAAAAATATCGATTTTTTTTATAGTGTTTTAAGTGTTAGTATATGTGTTAAAAGTATGTATTATTTTTGTAATGTATGTTTGAATTTTTTAAAAGTAATGAATTTTAATCAAAATAATTTTTGCGTACTTTAATTCCGTAGCGGGTTGTGGGTTTATAGGGGAATAGGGTGGGAAGTAATTTAATTATAATATATTATTTTAGAATTATTTAGAAATAATTAATTATATGTTAATTATTTTTTGCGCAATTTAAGTCTGTAGCGGGTTGTGGGTTTATAGGGGAATAGGGTGGGAAGTAATTTAATTATTTTATTAATTAATAATTTAGTATTTAATAATGTATACTGTTAATTAAGTTAATTAATTTATTATTAATTAATTATAAATTGATTAATCACAAGTAATAATTAATTGGTAATTATGTTAATTGTGTTATTTTTTTATTAATTAGTAATTAATTAGATATTAATTATTAATAATTAATTTGTAAATATGTTATTTGTGTACTTTTTTTAGGAGTGGGTGAGGGTTGATAGGGAGTAGGGTAGGAAGTACTTTAGTTTTAATGTAATTTTTATTATTTTTTATATTATATTTATTAAAAGTTATTTTATAGTGTTAATTTTGTGAATTAATTTAGATTTGAAGGTTATTAATTTTATTGTTAATTGTAATTAGTTAATTAATTCATTTTTAATTAATTATGTTAATTTATTAATATTTTACAATATTGTAGGTGACGTTTATAGGGGAAAATGGTGGGAGGTAAATTAATTTTGAAAAAATAATTACTTGTTAATTAATGTTAATTATATTGCAGCAGTGGGTATACTAAATTATTCCCCTACGCTATCCAACACTTTCCCTACTGTTGCATTCGCTGGAGTGGGAATAGTCATTTTTACCCTCCCGCTATCCAACACTTTCCCTACTGTTGCACTCACTGGGGTGGGAATAGTAATTTTTACCCTCCCGCTATCGAACACTTTCCCTACTGGTGCACTCACTGGAGTGGGAATAGTAATTTTTACCCACCCGTTATCCAACAGTTTCCCTACTGTTGCACTCACTGGAGTGGGAATAGTAATTTTTACCCACCCGCTATCCAACACTTTCCCTACTGTTGCACTCACTGGAGTGGGAATAGTAATTTTTACCCTCCCGCTATCCAACACTTTCCCTACTGTTGCACTCACTGGAGTGGGAATAGTAATTATTACCCACCTGCTATCCAACACTTTCCCTACTGTTGCACTCACTGGAGTGGCAATAGTAATTTTTACCCTCCCGCTATCCAACACTTTCCCTACTGTTGCACTCGGTGGAGTGGGAATAGTAATTTTTACCCACCCGCTATCCAACACTTTCCCTACTTTTGCACTCACTGGAGTGGGAATATACATTTTTATCCACCCGCTATCCAACACTTTCCCTACTGTTACACTTGGTGGAGTGGGAATAGTACATTATTCCCACCCGCTATCCAACACTTTCCCTACTGTTGCACTCACTGGAGTGGGAATAGTAATTTTTACCCACCCGCTATCCAACACTTTCCCTACTGTTGCACTCACTGGAGTGGGAATAGTAATTTTTACCCTCCCGCTATCCAACACTTTCCCTACTGTACCACTTGTTGGAGTGGAAATAGTTATTTTATCCGCTACGCTATGCAACGTTTCCAGTAATGTTATATTTAATGTAGTGTAAAATATTAATTAAAAAATATATATATTTTAATGTTTTAACTTATTATATATAATTTATTTTTATATTTATAATATAGGTTTATTTATATATATGTAATTATATTTTAAATTATGTTTTTAACTTTTTATAATTAAAAATATTATTTTTAATATCATTAAGTTATTATATATAATAAATAATAAAAATGCATGTTTTTTTTACATTATATTTATTATTTATTAATTTTAACGTTTTTTAATATTTTTAAGTATGTTTTACTTAATTATATTGATTATTTAATTAATTTTATATTACTTTTAAGACATTTAAAAAAGTCGATATTTTAGCAAACTATAAGGCCCATTACGATACCCGGCGTAAAAAAATCCGCCACGCATGAAAGCGGCAAAAATCCGCCCGCACACACCGTCTGAACACCGACCACGCCATTACGATGACACAAACCGAAAACCGCCATCGGCGGAAAAATCACACAAGATACCGCCCGCCCTCGTCCGAGTCGGAGTCAAACCGCCCGCCACGGACGGAAACACGCACGACAACACAAAACCGCCCGCCCTCACGGCCGACACACCGCACGTGAAATTACGATCGCACCGCCATGAGCGCGGGTAAACTACAAATATACCGCCCGCCAGCGCAAACAACGCCGATGAAAATTGACACGGCAGAAGCCATGGCGGCCACGTCCCTGCACAGAAACCATCCGCTGACAAAAACAATCGCACACAACATGGCCAACAAGTCCACACAGCAAGGCACGCACAAATACACAAGCACAGTACACATCCCGAAAACACCCCCCTGGACAAACAAAAACTACAAAGGCCAGAACACCAGACACAACACACCTGAAAACAACAGACCATGAGGACACACCCACATAGGTAAGTACAAAAGCAGCACTCCCACAGACCACAACCCCTTGCAACATTGCAAACCAGAGAGGAGAGGAGAGGACACAGTGACACAGCAAGGACAGCAGCACACCACAGAAACGCACACATCACAACCACCACCACCACCACCAAACACCGGCACCACAAACCCCCTGCACATTACACAACACACACCGCACCAGCACCACAAACACCATGGCACCACAAAGAATGCCCAAGTTCACGCCCATTGAGCTGACGGTCATGGTCGACGAGATTATCAAGGTGCACCCACAAATCTATGGGAACCTGGTCCAGCACACACCACTAGCCACCAGAAACAGAATGTGGAACCGGATCGTAGACCAGGTCAATGCAGTCGGGACCCTGCCCAGGAACAGAGTAGAAATCAATAAACGGTGGAATGACGTCAAAAGCCTGGTCAAGAAGAAGGAGGGCAAAAACAGAGAGCTGGCTGCCGTCACTGGCGGAGGGAATCCCGTGCTGTTCAAGACCTTCAAAGCGTGGGAGGAGAAGGTGCGAGTCATCATACATCCGGAGATCCTCACCGGATTAGCAGGGGGAGTGGAGGCTGGTAAGTACAAACTAATGTATACCAGCACACCGCTATGTACTCACATGCACTACCACCATGCCACAGCTCCCAGGGACGAACACCCCCATGTCCAGCACACAATACACAACACATCACACACACATGCAACAGACACCACCACACACAGCCCAAACCTAACAACTGTAAGATACGTGGGGGCATGTGTACACTCAGCCAGCCACGTAACCACCAACAGGTCCCCAAGTATGCCAGAAGCGCCACAACGAGCACCCACCACACCCATGTGTCTGCCATAGCTGCACTAACCGACAAGTAACAGGTAAGTGGCAGGAACACAAAGTGCAGTTGGTGGGAGGGTGGACAGCTCAAGTACAACACACACCAGGCCCCTAGTCCCACAGCACAGCAAGGAGGAGCATCCCCCACACCCCACAGCCACGTGTCAGCCACCGCAGTGCACACCGACAGCCGAAAGGTAGACATCACGGTCCACAACAATCGGTGTCAGTGGGTGTCCAGCCATCACCACGACCCACAACACCGCCCCCACCCCCACAGACCTGCAACATGGAGCACCCCCCGCTTAGAACCATGTGGCATCCAGTACAGTGCACGCCCGAACAACCTGCAGGTGGGAAACTGGACAGGGCTGGATTACTGGAGGCATGAGGACCGTAACACGACCAACACATGGGACATGTCACGTAGCAGACGAACACGCAGCACCGCCCACTGTCACGAACAAGTGAACAATGTGCACACGGACATGAACCACAGACTCACACCCCACATGACCCATCACAGACACAGCAACACCCAAGGAGCCACGTCTGCATGCACAAGCCACACTGAATATAGTACCACACGGCAGCCACTGTGCAACCCATCACACACAACCGAAACACCATTGAAGTCCTGTCCATGTAGCCCCTACTGCCTGTCAACTACACACCCCACAACTACGCCTATGTCAGACAAACAACACTAGACTCAACAGAGCGGAACAACATAAATGCACACGAACACCACTGAACCCATCAAACACACAGACACACCATGCACATACAACATACCATCCATCCCATACGTCAGCCCCAGTCTCATGAAAGGCATGTCATCCGAACAGCTGCCACACATACAGCAGTCACGCTAAGATACATGCCCATGAACAACCATGTGCCAGAAGTCAATGAAGCGCACGCCACACTGTGAGCATCAACACACAACATGGGCCACACCCCCCCGAGCACTGCAGTGATGCACATGGCACAGGGCAGCCCGCACACCAAGGAGATGGGACAACTGCAATACGTCGGGTGGCACGCAACCATCACACACTCATAACGATGCGTCCAATGCCATGTCCAGTAATCACAACAGACAGCAAATATGCAGGGTATGTCAGGCACGCACACACCTCAGACCATGCACTGTCATGCTGCCACAACACATGTCACGTTCGGCACCCATGGCTCACAGCATGTAGCCCAAAAGCATATTCCACCCCAAATGCGTTTCTGGGGCATGGCCCCCATGTTGCCATATGCGTTCCTAAGCGTCCCATTTGAACCCCAAAAGCAAAGTACAAACCAGACCCAGGATGGGCCAGGAGCCCGCATACCCCAGAGTCACAATAAGTAGGGGCACAGCAACACACCCATCGGCATGGCCAATCCGTCCCATGCCACATGTGCACAGCACACAGTCCCATTGCCAAGCACACACAACTACAAATGGTACAGCCACACACACGCCTCCGGGAAACCCATGTACGAGATTGCACGAACTGTTAATGTCAGACGACAAATACATACTTCGCCAGGTGCAACACATTAACAAATCTCATTCTCCCCACAGGTGACGAACCGCTGGATGCTGGGGATGGAGACAGCAGCCAGCACAGCCAGCCTGCAAGCCCCCAACAAGGACACACGGATGTGGAGGATCCGTCCTCCTCCTCGGACACGGACCACCCAGCAGGCCCATCTGGTGTGGCAGGGCCCAGCCGCTCCCCAGGACCCCTCCTACCCACCAACCCATCATCCAGGGCTGCTGAACATTCCCAGCCCCCTGCTGCCACAGTCGTTGCGGCCACACCCACGGTCATTGCGGCCACACCCACGGTCATTGCGGCCACACCCACGGTCATTGCGGCCACTACCACTGCCGCAACCGCCACCACGTCTTCGCTGGCCCCAGCGCAGGTGGTGGCCCGGCCGACTGGATCCACCCTGGGAGCCAGGACGAGGAGCAATGTGGCTAGTGGGCAGGCCGGTGGCAGCAGGACTGGTAGGAGGAGCAGGGTCAGGGAAACGCCAGTCTCCCCTGGGAGCCATGCCCTGCCTCAAATGGCCAGAGTCCTTGGGGCCTATGAAGAGGCCCAAGGACAATGGGCCAGGTCTGCTACAGACACGCGTGAGGTGCTGGGGGTGCTGAGGTCCATGGACGCCCGTATGGGCCAACTCGTGGACCTCATGGGCCAGCTGGTGGTGGCGGTGAGGTCACAGCCAGGGACAGCAGCTCCCCTCCGCCACCACCTGCCGGGGCGCAGGGTCGAGCAGCAGTGTCCAGTTCCCCTGCGTCCACAGCCAGTGAGCACACCTCAACCACCAGCAGGTCGCAAGCAGGCACCCCCTCGCAAACGTGGAAGGGGCCGTCCGAAGTGGAAACAGATCTCCCGGGAGGACTTCGCACGCTCCAGACGCAAGTGAGGCAGCCAGCCAGCCTTCCTTGACCACCCACTGCATTGACTTGGACTACGATCCCACTCCACACAGCCATCTGGATGGCATGTGTGTGTTGGACTATGGACATAGAACCAGTGGGTACACCCTGAGCATCACGCAGCCATGACCGACAGCTCATTGTCACTGCACGCACCACTTTTGTCATCACCTTACACACAATCACATGTTACAGTTTGAAATAAATGCACCTCTTCCACAAACTGCTGTCTGTGCCCTGTGTTTTAATTGTACGGAATACAACGGCCACCTTGAGCGGAACGGCACCTGATGCGTGGCATGGCAATGGAACCGGAGGGCCTGTAGGGACCTAGGGGTGGGAGACAGAACAGGAGCACATTCAATGAGTGTGTCACACACCCATCACACAGTACATGTCAACAACTACAAGCAATGTACACACATCGCACAGAGCAATAGGGCACAATGCCACAGCCACCATCAGTGGCATACTAACCTGGGCATGGAGCGTTGACACACAGCACGCAGTGAACAAAAGGCCACCCTGACACAGCACACACACACCTGCACAAATACAGACACATCAGCCGTCGTACATGGACACTCACCGTCAAGTGAAGTAGCGGGCGATGAGCTGCTGGCGCACATTCCCAGCTTCCTCCTCTCCGCTGTCCTCCTCACTCGAGCTGTCCTGGTCTGCGGGCTGGGGCCCTGGTTGATCTCCGTCATCCACAATGAGGGGGATCTGCTTCCGAATGGCCAGATTGTGCAGCATGCAGCACGCCACCACTATCTGGCACACCTTCTGTGGGGAGTACGCCAGCGCACCCCCGGTGCGGTCCAGGCACCTGAACCTGGACTTGAGGAGGCCAAAGGTACGCTCGACCACACGTCTGGTCCTCCCATGTGCCTCATTGTAGCGATCGTCTGCTGGGGTGCGAGGATTCCTCAATGGACTGAGCAGCCATGCCCCATTCGGGTACGCAGAGTCACCTGGGTGTGAGGGACACAGAGAACCGTTGCTATTCCAACTGGACAGGGGACAGCATCGCACAGCCAGCACGCTACACCACTCCACATACTCACCGACAATACAGCCACGATCCTGTTGCAGATTGGACATCAGTCGTGGCAAGATGCTGTTGCGCATTATGTGTGCGTCATGGGCCGAGCCTGGGAACTTTGCACACACGTGGGTTATCACCATGTCCGCAAGGCACACCACTTGCACATTCAGGGAGTGCGTGTGCTTCCTGTTGCGGTACAGGTGCTCAGTGGCCTGTGGTGGAACAAGGCCAACATGTGTGCAATCAATGGCACCAACGACGTGTGGGATCCTGCCAAGGGCATAGAATGCACCCTTCCCTGCCGCCAATTCACGAGCCCTGGGGAATCTGATGTACCTGTTTCGGTAGAGCATCATGGCTGCCAGTACATCCCTCAGCACCTTGCTGAACATGGGCTGGGACATCCCTCCTCCACTGCCCACTGTGTGCTGGAATGACCCAGTGGCGAAGAAATGCATGGCGGCCATCACCTTAGCCGTGGGGGTGAATGCTGTCGGATACACCCTGCGGGGACGGAGATGGGGTTCCAACATGGCACACAGTCGATGCAGGGTTGGCCTGTCCAGCCGAAACTTCCTTATGACCTCAGTATCCTCCATGTCCGCCAGCAATTGGTATGGGCGGTCAATGTTCGGTCTCCGCCTAGGGAAGATGGCAGTGGACACATGTCAAAGCAACACAACACATAGCAATTTCGCATTCACATCACTGACATGACTGAGCAAGCACATGAGTCACAGCCCAGCTGTCAAGCAGGGACGGCACGGCCACAATACACTTACACAGGTCTCCCACCAATGGCAATGGCTAGTGATGCAAACCACTGCCATGAGCATGCACATGGGGATCTAGGCCCCAATGACTTGCGGGGCGTGCTGATGGGGACTGACTGCATATTCGTCAAGCGGCAACGCCACGGCAACATGAATGTCTGCTGAGCATGGCACTGCTTCTGAGGCTGGATGAGTATGGCACACGACGACGACGATGTGGGCACAGGCTGAGCGGCCAAAACAAGTGGGACCTGTGGCACGAGGGGATATGAGACAGTAGTAGGTGTCAGCACTGCACCCTATGTACAGCACTGTACGGATCACACCTCCCGAAACATTGCCAGGTGTCCACATTGACAGCCCCATGCCAAGACGGCTGTGTGCTTGCAGACACACGTCACAGGTGAGAGGTTACATTGCACGTGCCAGGTGGCAGACGTACATAGTGGGAGCTGGCATGTGTGTGCATGTGTCTCCTGTTCAGGATCCACCAGATGGGCGCTGACTCTGTACTGACCATTGGACACAGCATGTTCCGTGGAAGGCTTGTGTGTGTGGGATGGTGGCACTGGATGTGCCTCCGTTGGGTGGGGGGCCATGCACAGGGCGGGTACGTCGATGATTGCGCATTGTTGGTCACGGTGGGTGCACCCACTCAGATGTGTTGCCCTGTGTTCAATTCCTATGTCCGCATGATGATGGACTGTAGATGTGGGCAGACTACACATTGGTCGATGTGCTGTCTATATGCATGTGCCTTCACACCAGGCACAGCTGCCCCTGCACATGTGACCCCTGCTGGACTCGCTGCTGGGTCTGTGGAGCTGATGCACCTTCTGTGCGTGGGGCGGACAGCTCTCCTCACTTCCCTCATTGCGCATGTCATGACTTTGCCACAGGTGACATGGATCATGGAGGGCCCACATGTACGCGTGGGTAGGCTACACATGATTGTTCACTGGTCGCCACGCCCAGTCAGTGTTTCGAATGGGAAGGTCGTTGTGCTGGTGGTATATTCGATGTGGCGGATGGGCGGGCCTAGGTGCGGGCTTACATTCCGGACATGGGGGGTAGTTGGATTGGCGACTAGTTGCAGTACACACGGGACACGTCTCTTCCTGTCCACATCTGGGTCATCCCTTGTACTCACTGACAGTGATACAGTCATCTTCGCCCCAGCCCTCATGTCCTCCCCTCGCTCCCCCAATATGCATGTGCACCTGCGAGGCTAGCGCTTGCACAGGCAGCCCCAAGCTCGCACCAGAGAGGGCAAGGAGTGTATGTGTGGGTCCAGTTGCACGAGTGGGCTGTCTCAGGGTATGATGTGTGGCGGGACGCCGTCCACCTGCGTGGTGCCCCAAATGGAGACCCGGCCTGCATGGACTATGCATCACAGTCTTCGCCTTCCGGATCCGCCACCTGCGACACCCAGTGGCTGTGGCTGCCCTTGCGGCCAGGCCGCGTCCGTCTGTAGCTGATGGCCCACACATTCACTCTTTGGCCTCTCTGGGGAGGGCTCGGGGTGGTGGCGCACGCGCTTGCACTTAGTCGCAATGGCATGTGGCGTGGTTGGTATAATGGGCAATGGATGGGATGGTGCGAGCCACCTCCCGTGACGTCAGTGCTGCTCGTGCTGTGGTGCATCCCCCTACACTTCCATTTGACTTGTGCCATGCTACACGTTGAGGTTCTATTGCCTGCGTGATATGACCAGGAGGAGCGCGAGGAGACCTCTCACACACCATGCTCCACTGCCATCCCGTGCCCTGTATCGCCTGTGCGGATTGACTATGTTGGGGTTACACCTGGTCGACTGGGGCTGTGTGTGCCTTGTCAAGGGGCATGGCGGGCGCACAACAGGATCCAGCTTGTCCACGGAGGGTGGGCTGACGTGTGCGCCTGGTACCGCATTGTTCGTGTGCCCGGCTGCTGTGCACACACGTGTTCACTTCCCCCCGACAGGTGTCCTCTCACAATGCCCAGGGAAGCGGTGGTGTACTGTTCATGACCCCTCCCAACACGGCGTGCTCCAACTTGGCATGTGCGCATCTACCCGTCACACCCACCCACCTGAGCACTGCGTCCATACGACTTCACACGACACATGTGTGTCTTCCACAGTTGTGCTACTCATTTGCGTTGACATCCAATGCCAGTGGACTACATGGTCATGTCACGACTGCCGTGTACTTCACATACTCTCATCCTCTCTCATTCGTACTTGTGAAATGAGTCAGCGGAGACAGTTTTGGTTTCAAACATTATATTGAGTCTTCTGTCGTCTGTGATGCAGTATAGTGGACACTACTGGCAGCGGAATACATGTTGAGGATATACTGAGCATGATTACAAATGGGATAGGGTGTAGGGTTACATGTGATTGGCTGTTGCATGTGGGATGTGGGCTTCAGAGTTACATCTGCTTGGCCAAGGCTGTGCTAATGTACATTTACGTATAGCTGCGGAGCTGCGGACTTTGACACAGACGGTATACAAGTAGCCTACCAGACCGCTTGGCATCATGGGCACAGTCCATCTCAGTTCCATGTGACAGGTTTGCTGCGGTTGTTCCTCATGCACGCGTGCATGTGAGATGACATCAGGGCATGTGCTTGCGTGCATGCAGCGGCGTGCCACTTGTTGTTGCAATGTGGTGGTTACTGGACATGTCACAGTCACTGGGGTCGTGTTGTTGTTGTATGCACTTGTCGTCCATGCAAAGGTCCTGGTATGGGATTCCCGGGGCGGGGGTGGGAGGGGTGCAGCACCCACAGACTCCAGGCGACCTATTCATGTCCACTGAGCGGTGTGTGTGTCCATGGGCGCTGGATCCATGTCGTGTCCTGGTTGTTCGTGCAGTTCCGTCCATGTGGGTGCGATACACAGACCCCATGCCACTGCCTCCCACGATGCATGCGGTGTTCCTGGATGTGATGGGGAACAGTGTGCATGTCCCGGTCATATCCGATGTCATGGCGATGTCGTTGATGGTGTGGTAATTGTTGCCGGTCGTTTGGTATGGCTGTTGTGGTGGTGACTGGCCAGTCCGTGCGGAAGCTAAGCATGGGTGCGGGGTTGGACATCATAGGTCAATTGGGGGACTTGCGTTGGGGTCCGACGAATTGACAGGTTGTCAGGTATGCGATGCCGTCCAGCAGGGCTTCCATGTCATTGGTGGTATACATGTTTGCCAGCCAATGTAGCGGATGGTGGCTGTCAAGGTGTTGTTCGTAAGTTGTCCCTTGGAGGAGCATGATGGGGCATGCTGGGTGACATTCGATGTAGCTGTGCTCGATGATCCGTCGTGTGGAGGCACAGTGGTCCCATTTCAGTGCGGGTCCGATGTTGGCCACATACGCCATGCCCCCATAGGCAGAGCAGGCCCTGTCGTGTGCGTCCAGAGGGAGGAATAGTTGTAGCAGGTCCGCCTTTAGACATGCCGGGTTGGAGAGACACAACTCCACAGGATGCTGGTAGGGACACCTCCGACAGTAGAAGACGGGTATGACGCAGCTGAACAATGTGATGCGGTAAGTCAGTCGGTAACTTACGTTCAGCAGGGACAGGGGTTCGCATCCCAATATCTGTATCAGGTTGTTTTTGTACAGCTTGACCTGTTCGGCGTAGTTGGGTAGGTGTGTTGAGAGTGCCATTTTGCAGCGGTGCGTTGTGGTGGCGTGCTCCGGCTGTGTGTGCAGTCTGCAATGTGCACGCTCCGAGGTTGCTGTGAGCTCTGTGTAGTCGTAGGGAGACAGGACTTGTGTTCTGTTGGCTTGTGCGGAGGACACGGGCCCTCATCCCACATGCTTCTCAGACAGTTCAAGGTCAGTGATGTGTGACTCCTTCCAGATAACTTGCATGGGGCCGACATGGGGGAGTGTTTTCTTTTTTCTTTCCCGTCCGTAGTGTTCTTCTGTGATATGCGCTATCTGCCCTGTGGTCGGTCTCCTCTGCATGCCTGTGTTGGTCTTTTTTTGGACAATGGCTGTATTCACCGGCTTCTTTCGTAGGGCTGTGGTTTCGGAGTTGGAATGGAAGGTCATTCAGTGCTGTCTGCTCTCCCTTGTGTGGGCGGCAGGCTGCCTTTCCGCTCTGCGTTGGGCCTTGTGTGTGGATGTTATTCTTGGGCCACCTGTTGTCGGTCCCCGGGCTCTTTGGTGTTCCGTTTTGTATGTCTTGTTCATGTGTGCAGGGTGGTATGGGTGTTTCAGTGTGGTACTGGCGTTCCTCTTCCCGAAGGGGCCCTGCTTCTCCTAGTTGGTGTTGCCGCCGCTGTGTGCTTCGCCATGTTTGTTACACTGGGGTGTGTCCTGCTGTTGCGTGACTTCACTGACATGTGTGCGTCGGTTGTGTGACGTTGGGTGTTGACCGTGAATTGGGCGTTGGGGACATGTCTGTGGCAGGCCTGTCACGTGTCATGTGCGTTCGGGGTGGGGCTGGTGTGTGTGCTGCTTGGTTGTGTCCCTGTGTCTGTGTGCGACGCATGCATGGCGCTGCGGTTGGCCTCTGCGTTGTGCGCATGTGTGGCAGCGTCATCGCCGCTTTGGGGCCGTGACGGGGTCGTTGGTTCCTAGTCCCAGGTGGTGTGTACACATGTGTTACGAGATGTTACAATTTGGCCTGTGTGTCATATGTGGATGCAATGGTAGATGTGTCGTGTACACGCGGGGGTGGGGGTTGTCCGCTTTTTCCGCCCTTGCACTGTGTGCGCTTTTGCGTGCACTTGTTGTGTGTGTGCCTACCTGCGTCTTCGCGGTACGTTGCGTCCTTGGTGGTGCATCAGATAGAGCATAGGGAGGGCCTGCAGTGCTGGATTCATGCTCGGGGGTGCCGCTTCTTCGGTGTCCGTGCTCGGCGTTCGTGTTACCGCTTCGGTTTGACGTACGGTGTCTCTTAGCCGTGGGATCAGTTTGTGTGCGGCATCGTAATTTGTACGCCGGGCGGTACGTGTTTCGTCGGACGGTGTGTGTCAATTAGGCTGCGCCGCTACGTGTACGGGCGCACTTTGATGGCGGACGGTGTCGCTGGCTTGCCGGCGGTGTTTGGCTGACTTTTCGCATCGTAATCGGGCGGGCGTGTGGACTGCTGCGTGCCGACGGTAACTGGTGGTTTTTGCATCCGCCAGCACGGCGGTAGTGCTTCCGCCCGACATCGTAATGGGCCCCTATATTATTGACAACGATATTTAGGATTCGATATTTTTGTACTTACCTGTTTGTAGATAGGAAGTCGATATTCTGTCATTCTATATTTTTTCATCGATATTCTGCCATCTCGATATTCTGCTCCTCGATATTCTGTCAGTGATCCCTAGCCAATACCTCGGCCCCTTCGCTATTTTCTCTCCTCCCATTCTCATATTTGAAAACACAGTCTGCATATAAACCTGCCCAATAAGTCCCCTTTTTTAGCTGAGAATGTCAAATTTCAACACATAAACATATAACGATTTCTTGCCCCTACTGTTCACAACATTGCAGTAGATATTTGAGCACGGTACCACATATCTCTAAACATATTTGTATTCGTTGTCTGAAAATTAAGTCTGGCTCCTACTCTCCCTAGATGTCCACGTCACCACACAAGATTGTTGAGTCTGTTGTTCAATGGTGGGAGTTGTATCCTGGAGAAGAGACATATTCGCTGCTGTGACAAAATCAGAAAAGAGCAAATGTAGTCTGCAGAGGAAGGTGTCTCATTCTTTCTAAAGATATTTTTTTAACTACTTACATTTTTTTCTTCACAACCCATGTTCTCCTATGAATCATGCAAATGACATTCACTTACCTTGAACAAAGACAACAAGGGTCAACAGCAGCATCACTCGGATTGTGATTTTGCCTTTGAAAGTTTCCATTAAGGACCACTGTTTCATGATTTAATTTTAGGGCACGCTTAGCAAGACGGGCTCTTCTTAACTTGCAAATCTGAGAGAAAGGACAAAATATAAATACATTAGGCACATATCACACGTGTGCAACTTTATGGTTACAATTGTAGAGCTTTGGTACCCTCTTGAACAGGATGCAATAACAAAGTATAAATTTGGAGCAAGAATGCTCCTTATGTAGGGACACCAAATTGGGCGAAGTGTGCCTTACTAAAAAACTAATCACTCACTGTCTACCACACTCAGTTGTAGGACAAGAGACATACATTGAACGCACCTTCTACTATGCACTCTTGCAGGACCAGGGACATAACTGCCACACTCCCCCGCTACTGCACACTTTTGCATGACCAGCAACATTATACACAATTACCCCCTATAGGGCACTCGCACTGGACCGGGGAACATTGCTAGAGGGCTGCAAGAGAAGTTTAAGGAAAGAGAAGATTAACAGAAAATAAAATAAGTATGAAAGGAAAAATGGAGCTAAAGTTAGGAAGGGGAATTTTCTAAAACAAAAAAAGTGTGTTTTATATGCGACTATCCCTTGCATGTGGGTTGCAGACATCTATGTCCAGCTAGGAATGCGTCAAGTAAAAGTTGTGGTAAAAAAAGGAAATTCGCCAATATGTGGCAAGGCACTAGAATGTAAGTTAGTAGTACTGTAAAATGGACCAGGAGAACAAGGTGATGAATCTAAAGAAGGGGGTGCTAAAGAATTGCTTTAGCATTTAGGGCGTTTCAGTCAAATGTGTTGATTCATACATGAACATAACAGTGGATGGGAAAGTTTTAATTCTATCAGTTGATTCAGGTGCTTGCATTAACATGATAAAAGATCTATTCAAAGAGTGTTGGGACAACAACAATTAGAACCTCCTTGCAGGTCGTCATTGCCATACAGATGGTGGAAACTGAATTTTGGAGGTTTTTCAAATGTGTGCTGTGTTTCAAAGACACACCATTTGTAAGGAAGTGTACATTGTAAAGAATGGGTTGAACATTCTAGTGTGGTATCTTCAGGGTTTGTTCGGTATGACTTTAAAGCCTGGCACAAAGGAGCAAATTATGTTGGTTGGTGAGTAAGATGATGAAACTTAATGTAAAATAATCAAGGAGTTCAGGGAGTTCTTTGAAACCAAGTTAAAAAGGATTTGTGGATTTAAGCACAGGATCTAAATCAAATATGGGGCAAAAGCTGTCAAACCTAAAATGGAAAATGTCCACTTAAGTGTAAGAGAAGATCTGGTAGATGAGCCAAAGATGATTGATGATGGGGGTAATCGAGCAGACTGAGTCATCTTTGTGGTTGCCTCCCTTAGTCATTGCACGAAAGAAAAATAAGAAGTTGAGGGTAATTGTTGATTTGAGAAGTCTAAACAAGTAAATATAGGTAGGCTCTCACACGTTGCTGTGCATTAATGACATTCTGAAGATGATCGGGGTTGGCAGGTGCTTTAGCAAAATCGATCTAGCATGAGCCTGGCACTGCAGGAAGCCTTTGATACAATAAAAGTATCCTGTTATCTTCAATGGCACTGGTTTCTGTTCACCTCTCAACAATGGCAACAGGGATGGGAAATTACAGCAACACAGTCAAAGAAAGCAAGAAACATGTATTGTGTCACATCCCTGCTGCATTGCCTGGGACAGCTGCTCATGGAACATCTCAGCCTATTCTAAGGACAACATTCTACCTGGAGCCCAGGTTGCTAGGTGAGTACAACCTTTCAGAACACCTCAGAAGAAGACACTACACTTAAAACAGAATCCCACTGGTAGATGTGTCTATTGCAGGAACTACTAGCACCATTCCAATTCCCTCAATCTAAAACAAATCTCCATTTCTCTGTCACACCTCCTTCCTTCCCTCTCACTCTCTATTACACTAGCCCTCTTTCTATCACCTCTCACTCTATCTCTTTTTCAATCCCACCTAACCTTTCTCTCTTTTACACCTGCCTTCCAGTCTCTAACACACCTGCCCACTCTTTCTATGGCACTAGCCTATAACCTTCTAGCATACCTATACTTCCTTCTTTCACAACTTTCTCCCTATTGCAAACTCATTATTCTCCTTCAATCAGTCAATCAAGCAGTATTTATATAGCACGGCTTATCACCTTTGGGGGTAACTAGGCGATGAAGTACCGTAGGCCTTTAGTCAAAGAGCCAGGTCTTGAATCCCTTCCTGAAGTCGGCGAGTGATGGTGAGGTTCGAAGGTGGGGGGGGGGGTTGTTCTAGGACTTGGCAGTGAGGTAGGAGAAGGAACAACCTCCTCTGTAGCTTTGGTTGATGCTAGGGATGTGTGCAAGGGCAAGGGAGGCGGAGTGAAGTTGTCTGACTGGTAGGTGGAAGGTCAGGCGGTGGTTGATGTAAGTTGGTCCGATGTTGTGGAGGGCTTTGTAGGCGTGGGTTAGCAGTTTGAACTGGCATCTCTTCTGGAAGGGGGGATCAGTGGAGGCTTCTGAGGTGGGGATGATGCTGGTCCATTTGGGGAGGTTGAGGATGAGTCTGGCTGCAGTATTCTCTATGGTCTGGAGTTGCTTGAGGAGCTGGGTGGTGTTTCCGGCATAGAGTGCATTTCCGTGGTCAAGTCAGCTATTGACACAGGCTTGGGTGACTGTTTTCCTGGTGTTGACGGGGATCCATCTGAAAATCTTTCAATGCATGCTGAGGGTGTGGAAGCAGGAGGAGGATACTGCGTTCACCTGGCGCTTCATGGTGAGCTTGCTGTCCAGGATGATGCCGAGGTTGCGGCCGTGGTCAGTGGGGGTTGAAGAGTGTCGGGCCACCAAGTGTCGTCCCATGTAGAGGTGTTCCTCCCAAAGAAAAGCACTTCCGTCTTGTCTGTGTCCAGCTTCAGGTAGTTGGATCTCACCCAATCGGCGACAGTGGTCATAGCATTCCAGAAGTTGGATCTGGTGATGGTGCAGTCTACCGTGAGAGAGAGGATGAGTTGAGTGTCGTCGGCATAGGAGATGATGTTGAGTCCGTGGGTGCAGATGATGTCGGCTAGCTGGGTCATGTAGGCATTGAAAAGGGTGGAGCTGATGGAGGAGTATTGGGAGATACCACAGACGATGCTCTTGGGCTCAGAGGTGAAGGTCGCTAGGCCCGATTCTCTAAGTGCATCCTGTGAGGAAAGAGGCGATCCACTTGAGGGCGTCTCCCTGGACGCCGATGTGGTGGAGTCTTGTGATGAGGGTGTGGTGGGATATGGTGTCAAAGGCCGCTGAGAGGTCGAGGAGGATCAGGACAGCTGTCTCACCTCAGTCTAAGAGGAATCTGATGTCATCGGTTGGAGCGATCAAGACGGTCTGTGTGCTGTGGTTGGAGTGGAAGCCAACCACAGCACAGCACAGCACGGATTGGGAAGCGTCGAGTATGTTGTTTCCTTCCAAGTGTTCGGTGAGCTGGTGGTTGATGGCTTTCTCCAGAACCTTTACGGGGAAGGGGAGCAGCAAGATGGGGGTGGTAGTTCTTGTGTTCGTTGGGGTCGGCAGAGGGTTTCTTCAGGAGGGGTTTGACCACTGCAAGTTTTCATGCATCAGGGGTGGTGGCAGTGGTGATGGATGAGTTGGGGATGTTGGTGAGTGCACTGCTGATTTCCTTCTGTCCCAGATTGAAGGCGTGGTGGGGGCACACTTTCCTCATTGTCACTCACTTCTCTTTATCACATATACCTATATTTATTACACAATCATCTGCAAATCATATCAGACTCCCCTATATGGAGACTGTTTAGAGTCAGCAATCCACTTCATAATTCTAAAGGTGTCTCCACAAGTTGTCCTGAGGAAGACCGCGAACAAGGAAAAAGTGTCATGCTGACTTTACGGGGTCAAAACATCAACAATATAAACTGTTTGTACCATATGTATTGGCTGGTGTAAAATCAATGGACGAATGTATTAACCAGTTCCAAATGAAGCATAGTTCTAAGTGGACAGACCCAACAACAACAAAATAGATTAATCTTAAAATTGTATATATCATCGCATTCGCACTTCAGTAATTGCATGATCACTTTTCACATATGTTACCTCAGTAGTGAAATAAACTATTGTGAAACAATATAATCATTTATATACATGGAATATTTGTGTGCATAATTTATTCCACTGTGTTCAAATGTGATTTTAGGGGAGTATCCTGAACTTCGGACTCCTTATAAAGGTTTAAAAAGATGGGCACAGCATAACAAAATGGGTGCCAGTTATACAAGCTTTGCAGACTGCGTCATGAAATGAAAAGAACATTTCTGAAGAGTGCAATCATGATGCAACATGAAGAAAAATAAAGCCCTGAAGGAGTTGGAAGCCTGTGGGGAGCGGCAAAATCCCTGTCATCCAGGAAACTGTATCCAACAATGTAGCTAATGGATGGTGATCCACTTTCATACACAGATGATGAAGCTCATATAACTCCAAATATCGATGCAGTCTGGGAAAATGTTATGGGTCCTGGAGCAGGTGGAGGAGGAGGCTCAGGTGAAGCTGTGGGATTTACGAAATATGGGTTGCCAGAGATGTCATGTTACACCTATATGGATAGCATTGAAAGTGAGGTTCACTCAGGTGCAAATAACATTTATAGTTTCTTTCCATGACCGTATAAAGCTGTGGTGTTAATTTCACTGATTAGAGTGGAAATTGGAATTCAACAGTGTCAATGTAAGGACTTTAAAAACAACTTATGAAACCCATCCCTGTTTTCCCTTTCTACTAAAGTCTATTCTATGATCTTTCAACAGCAAGCCAAACCGCTCCACAGTTGCAAGTGCTCTCCTGGGGCAACAAAACAACATCTGTTTGAGGAGACACCAATAGAAACAGGCACATCAATGAGAGAGGATGATAAGGCAATCAGGGCTACAAGAGGACAACACGTAGGGGTGTCAACAAAGGGGCTGAGCCAAACCCCCAAATCGTCTACCTCAAGTACGAAAAGGGAGGTGAACAGGCGAGTAATATACACTGACAGGGTTCTTGCCAACAGTTCTTGACAGCTGTTCTTGTCACTATGACAGCAGAGTGATCTTTGTTCTAGGTACCCTTATTCTCATTCCTGCTGGTGCTGTCCCTGATTGGCCAGCTTTCCTATTTGATCCAATGACAACTGTAGCCAGGATGAACACTACAGATTCCCCAAAAAAGCCCATGCATGTTGTCTCCATGAATGTCAATGGTCTGACAAGTTATATCAATAGGAAAATGATCCTGAACTACCCTAATAATATGACGACTGATGTAGCCCTATTGCAGGAGAAACATCTACTGCCCAGCAAAACTGCAATAAGCTAAAGAAGGGTGGCATAGGCAGGATGATTAGTGGCAGTCGGGTCTACTCTGGCGCTAAGAACTTGTCAGGAACCACTAATTGCTCCAGAAAGTGTGTGGCAGCGATCCTTATCTGCAAAGTTCTCCCTCACAAGATCCTCAAAACTTGAATCGAACCCGGAGGTTAATGTGAAATTGATGACATCTAGACAGACCCTAATGCTGAGCTCTGTCTATGAACCAAATTCTTGTACTTTTCCACAGCTATCCAGACTGCTCACTTCATTTGAGAAGTCGCAGGCTGTAGTTGGGGATAATATGGAGCTTTGTGCTTACCCAAATATTAACAGTGTGAGGGCCCTATGTACGTTCAAAGCTTTGTTGCAAGATAACATGTGTTTTGGAAATTGGGCTGCTGGTTGTGGGGTTACAGGTACAGGGGGACCCAGTATGAGGTACAGAACATAGAAAATCAGGAAGCACGAATGGTATTTTAGCCAAAGAAGACAGATCATGCTACACCTACAACAATAAATGGAATACCTGATCAGTGTACTACAAACAATCTATCACAATGAAAGTAAAAGCGATATTGGTTGTCCCTGATTGGCTCTCCTTAATGTCAGCTTCTTCTAAAGGAACCACGCTACAGAGGGGCCTCAGTCCATGCACCTGTGGAGCAGACCACATTCCAAGGACAATGAAGAAAGCGTGTGTATAAATGACTTTCAGTGCGGGCTGTATATCTCAGTTCTCGTCTTCCCCATTTGGAGGCTGTCACCTTCATGGGGTGGTCATATCTGTAGCTTCCAGAAAGGCCTCCAGGTCCACCGAATTAGGATGTTTTCTCATTGATGGCAATGATCATGACAACAGGATGTAGTAGAGGCCAAATGTGACATTTTCCTGTCAGAACCTAGTTCTTAGTGCCAGAAACGTTGTCCTCTTTATTGTGCCATGATAGGCGAATAGTCAACTGCAACATGCTCAGCAAGCCCATCGTACAAGAATGGGTTCTTTTGTTTTTGGCTACTTGTAGAAAAGAACAAAAATGCTGGAGGTACAAGAGGTAGATTATAATAGGCCTCAGGCTGTTTGAGTTGCCACAGCTGTGAAGCCATAGCTTGTGCGCCCATTGGAATTTAAGATGCTCAAGGAAATGGAGGCCCAATAAGCAAGAGACAAAGCACTTTAATAATCCAATTTATAGCCCCTTTCTCGGCCTCCTCAGGGACGCCATACAAATGAATATTATCTCTCCTGGAAAGGTCTTCGAAGTCTGTGATGACCTTGCGCTGGAGATACCAGAGTTCTCTACTCCAATCTGGTTGGGAACTCAACTGTCTCTCCACATAGCCCAACTTTCTTTCAGTGGAGTCCAAGTGCTTGTGCAGGGATGCAGAGTCCGCTCTCATGGACTTGATTTTGGTAGAAATATCATCCTGATATGGTCCAAGGTGCCTACTGATGGAGCAAGGACTCACAAATGAGACTTGCTCGGATGCAATCTTCTCACAGTATTAATTTATTAAACTTTGTATCGTTCATACTAATAATTGCACACACAAATATAAGTAGCAAGGAAGCTTGCTTATGTGTTTAAACTAACCAGTAACGCTTGTCTATTCTAAAATGGCCGCTAAAACGCGGGAACTTTACTGCGCATGTCTCAACCATATCACGTGGTGTGACGTCTTTCTTTGCTTGGAGGGAAACTCTTGCTTTTGCGCAGTGTGCATTAAAATGGCTGCTTTATGTTTTCACGTGCTACAGCTTGCTCTCATGTTGCACTTAAACAGTGGTATTCTAACGCTACTAATGCGGGATAGAGTTTATAAGTAAATGGGAATAGAGTAGAAAGAGTGGGAATACAGTGAAACAATTTATTTGTGATTTTAATATTTTCTTCTTTGACTTTATTAGTTCGTAAAATTGGGCCTGGGGTTGGTGAACTGAAACTTGAGAGACAATGATCCTGCGCATACGTCCTGCATGGCTGCCCAGAGAGAGAAAGGATGAAGTCAACCTGGACGTCGTCCAAGGCCGTGACCTGATGGCCAATATTGCTGTACCCATGAATGTCCCTACTAATATGCAACAATGTACATGAAGAATGTATAAACTTTGTCATGAGACGGGTGGGAAATAAAGCAAATGTATTAAAAGTGATGGGCGGAATTTAAAAACAATGGGCTTTAAGAAAAATGAATTAAATCAGTATGGTGTGAGGATCAACCTTCTGTCCCTGTCCAATCAGAAATAGTGGGCCCATAATTCTGCAACATTTAGGGGAGGTACATGGGCGTAGAAGGGTATAATAGATATAGAATTAGAATTAGTTTAGTTCTGCTTAAGGCATTAAGGCTGTCGGCTGGAAGAACCACAGAACGAGCTGATCGATTGCAGACTGAACCGCTGTCCAGAGAGGTCCTGAGGTGGGGGCGGCGGAGTACCTTAGAAGGAAGACACGGGAGAATTTGAGGAGAAGCGAAGTACCAGAGAGGGGAACGACGCAGGCGTCGTTGATAGAGAGGTCACCGGTCCTGTCCTGATCCGGGAGGAGGTCTTTGCTCTTCATCCTTCCAGGGTCCTATCTTTCCAACTCCTTGGCCAAGGGGTTTGGTTCTCGCACTTTAGGTAAATATAAATGCAAACCTTAGTTGCGCTGCTGTCTCTATCTTCTCCTTTCTTAAGGGACCGTCATTGATCGATAATTGATTGTTATGCTTCATCCTTGATATACGATTTAAGTACCATGTGGTTCTGTATTTTACTCTGCTAAATCTTTAGATAAATATTTTAAAACTTCCTGACTCAGTGATTATTTCAGGAGTTATGAATTGTATTGAATGTCACTCATTTTAAACTTCCCAATTAGCAAGGGGTCCATTGGTAAGTCATTACTCTTCAATCGGAAAAGTAATTGGTAGCAGGGATTTTGATAAAGAGTACCAACTGACCCACCAGCGGAAATTGCTAGCGTAGTATGAATGTATGGGCCCAGGTGAGTATTTGGTGTATGAATGCTTGTCGCTAGTAACGCGCTGGATCAGTTTTCTGGTTATCAGAGGATGGTTGCACTTTGTTAATTGGGTAATGAGAATTTTATTTTTATGAACTAACATCCATGTGTTTTAAAGTTTGTTTTATGATGTCCAGAAATCCCCGGGAAAAATTGAATAGCGGATGGTAAGTGGAAGCCATACTGCAGTGAGGTTATCTGTCAGGCAGAAATAGTACTGAAAAGTTAAGTAGGGCTATCAGTACTTGTTAGGGACTTTATGCGTATGAGTGAAAGCAAAGGAATATGCTAGTGAAAATTTGATGTTATATCACCTAGAAAGGGTAACATTGAAGAAGTAGCAGGTATTGCTGAAGCTTGTGTGAAGAGTAAACGGAAAGGTTTTACTCGTAGTATATGTATAGTAAACGGAAAGGGTTTACTAAGTGTGAGAGAAACTATTTCTTTTAAAATTTAGAGAAACTGGCACGATAGCGAATGTTTTATGTTGTTACTGAATTTTAAAGAAGTGTAGAGAAAATAAAGTTTTGGGTACGATTTTGTAAAGGGAGAGTCAGCTACTGGAGAGGAAGCTAACGTCACAAACGCCGCGCTGGGATTGGTTGAAACTGCGGGCGTAGAACGACTCTTGGAAAGGAGGGGTCAGTAGTCAGGAGTAGTACTGATGTCACAGGTGCCGCGATGGGATTGGTCGAAACAGCGAAAGACAGAGAAGCGCAGATTGTAAAGGAGGGGTTGGCAGATAAACGTCACAAAAAGGCCGCGCTAGGATTGGTTCAGAGACAAAAGTTAGCTGGAATCTGATTGGTTGTTACCATAGAAGCAAAAATCCTAGTGGATAGTGGAGATTGTATGTTAAAACGTGATCCGACTTTAATAGGAGTTCGTCCGGATAGGAGATTCCTAGGCTTTGTAGAACATAATTTTGTACACCGAAATTTGCCAAAAATGTACAGAGAAAAGAGGAAAATGTCATTCCTACAAAAGATTAAGAATTATTTTAAAAAGGATAAACCAATCAAAACTAGGGAAGGAATTATCATTCCACCAGCTAAAACGCCCGCTTCATTCATGATGATGGAGAGAGGTTATCATACTTGTGTATGGATAGAAAATTGGATGGAATATACCAAAAATGATGGAATATTAGCTTTTCCCGAGAATGGTACTTTCAATGGGAGGATTCTTCAAAATTTGAGATTAAGAATGAATGACTTAGAACCCAGACCTAGATTAACTCAATATGAAGCCTTAGAGGAATGGGAAACCGAGGCATTTGAACGTGACCGATCCAGAAGTAATAGGGGTTATCGGGGATTTTTCCCCAGATACCAAAATGAGTCGAGGGACGGTCAGATGAAACAGTGGAGAAGAGCAATGCTTACAGAGGGTCTGTATCCAATATTAATGACAGAAGAATCATTAGGGAGTAAATGCACAGAAAAGACAAAACATTTGACTAGATTTGGAGATTCCGAAGATGAATTTATGGAAGATATATTAAAGAATCCGCCACCATATCAGGAAGGGACAAGTGGATGCACCCCAAGTGCACCCTTGTTGAGGACACCCTTGGTACCACAAGTATTGCATGATTCCCCAGTTAGTAGAGTACTTCACGATAAAGAAAAGGAAGCAATAGATAAAAACAGAGCAGAATTAATTCAGAAAGTAACACAATTGAGTATTCATCCCGATTCATTGACCATACCTGTAACAATTGGTCCAGTGGTTCCCTTATATGGTGACAAAGTAACTTATCCCAAACCTCTAGTTATGCCTACACCTGTGAATGTTCATAAACCTGAAGCGGTAGTAATGGTTGAGGATCACTTTAGTGATTGCGAGTCTATGATTTCATTAATGGACTTGCCCATTCGAGAATCTGCAAACAGTACCCCCAGAAGAGTAACACCTGGTTGCTCCAAAGATGTAAACATAATAAATTCATCAGGAACGAAAAGTGCCACAGTAGTTACACCAGAAGACTTAGAAAGATGGGCACAAGGATCGGACAAGCAGAGTTCACCCCCAAAGATCATGGACATTTATAAATTAAAGGTGGAGTTAGAAGAAATAATAGCAGGAAATGTAGGGGTAGATCGCTTAAATACTTATGATGAAGAAGAATTATTGTTTGTATGCAGAAGCATCACGAGAAACGTAAAAATATTCCATGAGAAATTATCAGATTTAGCTCTATAGATGGGAATTGAAATAGGGAAGTCAAAAGTGTTACAAAAACCCTACAGAGCAGATTTTTCAGACAAGGATTTGGAAAATATGAATGCCTCTGGAAGAAAATTACAAGTAAAAGAATTAATGACAGTTTTGCAGAAATGGGGAGAACTAGATAAATGGAAGGTTAGATGGACAAAGAAAAAGGAAGAGGCACGATACAGTAGAACAACTTCTGAATATTTGATGAAGGAAACAGGGAAAGGAGATCAAATGTACCCGATGCGAGAAGTTCCAGGAGGGGGATATGTACATGTCCCATGGAGCAGACAGGATATTTTATCATTTACGAATGATTTTCCAAAGTTGAGGGAAAAGCCAATTGAATGGTACAAGCAGGTTGAGAGGTTTGTGAAGGTGTCAAAGGTATTGTTGAAAGATTTGGATGGTTTGTTTGACATAGTGGTACCTGCCGATTTGTGGACAGATTGCAAAATAACAGTAGATTGGCCCAGTGAAGAGTATCTTAGAGATCCAAAGACAGGTGCCCCATCAAATGATGTAATGAAAAAGTATCAGCAGGTAATAACTTATCTGAAAGGAAAAATACCACCAAAAGAAACAGACTGGGTGAAAATAGACAGAACCACCCAAGAAGCCAGTGAATCGGTACACGCCTACTATGAGCGTTTATTGCAGGTATTCAAGCAGTATAGTGGATTTGAGGATATTGGAGATAAAACATGAGTCAGTTTGTCTACCGATTTGTCTATGGTCTGAAGCCAGAGATTTGTCAGATGATTAAGCAGCATATGTTGTGTTGGCAAGGAAAGCCAATAGATGAAATCTTGAAATATGCGAAATATTGTGGAGATGACATTGAGGATAGGCACAAGAAACTGCAAGAGAAAGTGATGTGGGCTCAGGTAAAAATGGCTGAGAAACAGGGAATTAATTTGGATAATCCAAGTGAGAATCAAGGAAAAGATTCTGGAATGAATGGTGACACTGGGAATGGAGGAAAATTGAGAGGACGAATGAGTAGAGAAGAGGCTAAAAAGAAGTTTCCTTGTCACGGGTGCGGAAAATTGGGGCATTGGAAGGATGAATGTAAAAAGATTCGGAATAATAATGGCCCAAATCAAAATTTAAATCCACAGACGCAGAATGACTCACAGCAGGGTGTAAATCCTCAGAGTGAGTTGCCACCTGCACCTATACAGGGTAATGTTAGCAGAGCAAAGCATGGTACAGACGTCGGATATCAAGGAGGAAGTGGTAAGAATGATTATATAACCTCACAATTTCTTTTACAGGACGACTTTTGTACCTATAGCCAATGACGGTGCCTGGGAGAGGGGGAGAAGGAGTGCGTACTTGGCGCATCCTTACCGGTAGATCAGTCAGGTCCATATGTTGAAGGGAATGTGAAAGGTAATGATATTACCTTCCTGTTGGACACTGGTGCTACCAGGTCTACTGTAAGAACAGCAGACATCCCAGACCTTCCTCTCTCTGGAGAAGCTATCCAAGTTGTGGGTGTAGCTAATCGAAAGATTAGAACACCTCTTACTGAACCAATGGAAGTAAAAATTGGAAACTTTAGAGAAATGCATCAATTTGTAGTGTGTGATTCCAGTCCAGTAAATTTATTGGGCCGAGATTTGTTATGTAAAATGAACTGCACAATTTTCTGCACACCGGATGGTGTGGCAGTACAGACCCCTGATGAAGACCATGTATATACATTTATGATTGCAAAGCAAGGTACAGAAGTAGATGAGATGTTTTCTTTGATAACAAAAGACGAGTTACCTGAAGAACTGAAAACTACAGTGAATTCCATGGTATGGGATTCCACGGGAAAGGAAGTAGGACTTATGGCAAAAATAGACCCAGTTAAAATTACGGTGAAAGAAGGTGCGATTTTCCCAAACACTAGACAGTACAAAATGAGTGCAGAGGTAAAAGCAGGAGTCATTGAAGAAATTAACAGAATGGTAAAACAAGGAATACTAAAAGAAGTAATGAGTAGCCCTTGTAACTCACCAATCATGGGTCTGAAGAAACCTAGTGGAAAGTATAGGATTGTTCAAGACCTGCGCAAAATAAATAAGATTGTGGAACCCTGTTGTCCTATAGTGCCAAATCCTGCAGTGATTCTATACCAGATTCCTTGGAGTGCAGGATGGTTTACTGTGATTGATTTATGCCAAGCATTCTTTTCAATACCATTGCACCCAGATAGTCAGTATCTTTTTTCATTTAAATTTGAGAACAAAGTCTATGTATGGAATCGTGTTCCTCAGGGGTACACGGAAAGTCCTTCCATCTTCAATCAGATATTGAAAAAGTGCCTAGAGAAACTAGTGATGCCAGGAAGCTCAGTCTTAGTGCAGTATATAGACGACTTACTGGTGGCATCTAACACCAGAGAGGACTGTGTTGTCGACTCTATTGCATTATTAAATCATTTAGCTGAAGAAGGGCATAAAGTTTCACCTGAAAAATTGCAGTTCTGGACAACAGCAGCTAAGTATCTAGGACACCAGATTGAAAGGGGCAAAAGGAGAATAACAGCTGAAAGAATAAAATTAATAAAGAAAATGCAAATGCCCGTCTCCCAACGCGAAGTAAGAATGTTCCTGGGAATAGTAGGTTATTGTCGACAATGGATACTAGGATTTTCCCTGTTGGCAAAGCCATTAATTCAAATGCCAAAAAAGAAGGCAAAGGACCCAGTTGAGTGGGATGATGAGAGCGTAGGTGCGTTTGTAAAATTAAGAAACACTTTGTGTGCAGCACCTGCCCTAGGCATGCCTGATTATAAAAGAAAATTCGCATTATTCTGTCATGAAAGAGAAAATTGTGCACTTTCAGTCTTAACCCAGAGACATGGTTTAGACAGACGTCCTATAGCATATTTCTCTGCTACATTGGACCCAGTGGCAGCCGCATTGCCAGGCTGCTTAAAAGAAGTGGCGGCTACCTGTTTGAGCATTGAACAAAGTGAGTCAATCGTAATGGGACACCCTGTAAAAGTGTTTGTTCCACATGCGGTTGTGATTTTGTTGACAAGAACACGAACTCAGCATCTTACTCCTCGTCGGCTGACTAAATATGAAAGAATAATACTGGGTGCTGAAAATGTGACCATTGTAAGGTGCACAATAGTAAATCCTGCTACCTTACTACCAGACCCATATCATGAAGAAGTTAAAGATGACGAAGAGGAACATGATTGTTTACAAGTCACAGAGTTGTGCACGAAACCACGTCCTGATATTCAGGAACTGCCCCTCAGGAAGCCAGACAGGGAGCTGTTTGTTGATGGTTCATGCCAAAGGCATGAAGATGGAAAACTAACTGCAGCATATGCAGTGTGTGAATTAACTGGAATAGTCGAAGCATCCTATTTACCGGGAGTCAAATCTGCACAAATAGCTGAATTGATTGCATTGATAAAGGCTTCCAAAATTGGGAGGAATCAAAAAGTAACTATATTTACAGATAGCCAATATGGTTACGGGGTTGTGCATGATTTTGGCCAACTATGGATGCAGAGGGATTTCATGACTTCTTCAGGATCCCCCATTAAAAATGGACAGTTCGTAAAAGAACTACTGGAAGCAATACAATCACCAAAAGAATTGGCTGTGGTGAAATGTGCCGCACACCAGTCAGGAGATGACTGGGTGGTAGTCGGCAACAGATATGCAGATCTTGTGGCTCAACATTGTGCCAAAAACAGATTGTCAGTAAATAAAAGGGTGGAGAGAATGGGAATCAGCTGCCAACTTATGCTGTATGCACCTCCTGAAACATGGAATGAGGTAAAACGATTGCAAGATGATGCTGATGAAAGTGAAAGAAGTACATGGATTAAAATGGGATGTTCTCAAAGGTCAGACGATGATGTATGGATTTGTGCCGATGGCAGACCAGTCATGCCTGACTGTCTGCTTTCACAAATGGCTAGGATGTATCATGGAGACACACGTAGGGAGAGATGCAATGATTAGGCTCTTCAGACAAAATTGGTACAATCCAAGGTTTAGGGCGGTAGCAGAGAGTCTTTGTCAGAGGTGTTTAACTTGCCAAATGCATAATCCAGGAAGAAAAACAGTAATTGGGTTTGAAAAAATTGGAAAGGCGGAGGGACCATTTATGAGATTGCAACTTGATTTCATTCAGTTACCACCATGTAGAGGGCTGAATATGTACTAGTCATAGTATGTCTGTTTTCAAAGTGGGTGGAGGCATACCCTACCAGGAGGAATGACAGTATTACAGTCGCAAAGTTGTTGCTACGTGAACTCATTCCTAGATTTGGTTTTCCAGTAACTTTGGAATCAGATAGAGGAAAGCATTTTAACAGTGAAGTGATTAAGATAATCTGTGAAGCATTCCAAATTGAGCAAAAATTGCACAGTGCATATCGTCCAGAGGCTTCTGGAGTGGTTGAACAAATGAATGGCACGATAAAATCCAGACTGGGAAAAATGTGTGCATCAACATCATTAGATTGGCCAGATGCATTGCCTCTTGTTTTAATGGGACTCAGAAGCATTCCTGATAGAAATACCGGATTGAGTCCGCACAAGATAATGATGGGAAGAGCAATGAGACAAGAACATGTTCCCACAAATAAACTACTGAATATATCTGATGATATAGTTCTGGATTATTGCAAAGGATTGGCTGACCTAGTGCGTTCTGTCTCTCACCAGGTTGGAGAAGTTGCAGCTTCCAGGCAGCCTGAACAAGAACATGATCTGAGTCCCGGAGACTGGGTGGTAGTGAAGAATCACACCAGAGAAACGTGTCTATCACCTAGGTGGGGCGAACCTTGTCAGGTCATACTGGTTACGAACACAGCAGTAAAGTGTGCAGGATTTCCTAATTGGATTCATGTAAGCCACACCAAAAGAGTACCAGATCCTGAAGAAGAAAATACTCAGACAGTATCGATTGCTGAGGAAGCTGAAGGTTGCCCAGCTGAAGAATCTCAGGAACAAATTCGAAGGAAGCTGAAGAAGAACAACCGAGCACAAGTCAGGACTGGATACCGGTGGTGGAAATTCCTGAAGTTTACCACAGAACAAGAAGTAAAGCAAATTTAGAAGAAATTGAAAAAGATCAGATAGGTGAAGAAGAAGCAGCTCAGGAAGAAGAAGAAGAGATAATAAGAGAACCTGAGCAGGAACAGATAGGGAGAGGAAACTGGGCTCAAATTAAAGAAGAATCAATAGAATTTGAGCAGGGACAGACAGGTTTAGAAGAATGCGGTCAGGCTGCAGAAGTACAAAGTGCAATAAGCCCTGATCAACCAGTTAGATCCAGAAAAGTACCCAGAAGAAGATCTCAAGAAGCTCGAGCATGAAAACGTAAATCAAGAACAAGATCAGTTATTAGAGAATCACAGTGGAATAGCTGAAGAAAAACAAATCAGACCTGAAAAAGAACAAATAGTAGAAGAAACAGAAATTGAAGAACATCAAATTGTGACACAACCTGAAAATAAAAGAATTTCTGAAGAAGGAAATAAAGAGAAAGTGCAAACAGAGAAAACAAGAAAAGGTGATCATTGGCCTAGTGTCATTAAAAGAGTAAAATACCACATAACAACCAGAAGTGAAGATCCCGAACAAGTAAATGAAGTGACAAGCCAAACGGGACAAGAAAATAAAAGTGAAAAACGAAGAAGCAAAAGATTGAAACTTGTGAATAACAAATTTAAAGGTCCTGATTGGACTTATATCATCCTTGAAGATTACGAGAGTTCAGAACCAAGTGAAAGTGGTGACGAAGGAACAAGTGTGGAACTGACTTATGAAAAAGAAATAAAACCACCTTGAGAACGTAAAGAGACTTGAAGAATACGATAAGAAGAGCAATCTTCCTTGTCAAAAATGTCTGACGATAGAGTTACTGGGAAACCAAAGCAGAAGGGTTGTAAAAGATGCTGCGCTATATGCATATGCAATCTGGTAGTGATGCTTATAGTATGGTTAGTAGTGATCATAGCAATTCCTTACCTTATGATAATAGATAAAAAGATTAACAACGAAACAAAGGAAAGAACAGATAACTTGAAAAGTAATAGAGTAGAACTAAAGGCAGAAGATTAACCAGAATTTCATCATGAAGTAACAGATAACGACACTAGTCTGAATGTTTTCACAAAATTATTGTTTCAGTATGTAGATACCATGGAAGTTAGTAATTGTTATGTCTGTATGAAGCTACCTGAATCAGTAGCAGAAGGGTTAACGTATCATCACTTGCCCTTAACCTATGGCATATCATGTAGTGTACTGACTAGTTTATTTTATAGAACAGGACGACTTCAGTATTATTATTCAAATATAGAGGTGATATTTTCTGAGGTTCCGATTCGAAAGAATATGAATCCAGTGCTTAGTAGTAAAGATGCACAGTTTATTGGAGAGTTCTTTTTAACAATGAAATCAATAGACATAACACATGCACATAGAAGCAATCTAACATGTTCATTACATGAAGAAGAGAAGATATTTTTGAATTTAGTAGAGAGTAGAAGACAAGATTTCCAGAAGAAAGCTTCTGAGCATAAAGCTCATCTGCCACCTTGGGCTGAGAAAGAGGGTAGTTACACACCTGGCAAGGCTCAAGCTGCTATGGCTCTAGATTTTGTAAAGACAGGGAAAATTTGTCTACATAGGTTAAAGAATGAGTATAACAATATTTTCATCGGTACCAGTGAATGTGAACATAATTTCTTAATTCTTGGAGGCTGGGGACTAAAAGGAGGAACAGATTCAGTTTTTCCTGGAATCTATTATGTGTGTGGGAATAAGGCTTACTTTAGGCTTCCTGCACGGTGGTATGGAAGTTGTTATTTTGGAATACTATTTCCAAAAATATACCACGTAAAAAGAAACACTGGCAGCAATGAAAATACTAGTGAATTAACACGTAGAAAAAGAGCTAGTTTTTCAGAAATTGTAGGTGATATATTTGGTGCATTGATACCTTCAGTGGGAATAATTCTGAACTCAAGGAAAATATGTAAATTATCTACAGTGGTTGATCGTTTATCAACTGACACTGCTGGAGGATTTCTAATGATTAATGCGGAGATGGTTGCGATTAGATCTATGGTTATGCAAAATCGACTTGCTCTTGATATTATATTGGCAAAAGAGGGTGGAGTCTGTAAATTATTGAAGACGAAACACTGTTGCACTTACATACCTGATAAAAGTGCAGAAATTGGAACGTATATACAGAATATAACTAAACTTGAGAAGGAACTAAAACCACTGGAAGTTGATAGTGTATGGGAAAGATTGACCAATAGTATTAGGTCAATTGGTACCTGGTTTGCTAATGTAGGGAAAGGACTTATAGGTCAAATATTAGTACCCTTAGCAGGAATAGCAATAATAGTACTGTTAATAATAATATGGTGCAAATGTTGTAGAAAGAATGAATCGTATAACGTGACATGAAAAGGAAAGAAGCGAAAGTTTGATGAAATCGAACTAGAAGATTTAAGAAGTGAATTATACAAGAAATTGAAAGGAGATGTGAAAAATAGAAAGTGTAAAAATGAAGCTGAGACAATTTTATGCTAAAAGTTGGCATCTGGTTGCGGGTAGTATTTTGATGGCTCAGAAACGCCATCAGAGAGGGGATTGATGGAGCAAGGACTCACAAATGAGACTTGCTCGGATGCAATCTTCTCACAGTATTAATTTATTAAACTTTGTAGCGTTCATACTAATAATTGCACACACAAATATAAGTAGCAAGGAAGCTTGCTTATGTGTTTAAACTAACCAGTAACGCTTGTCTATTCTAAAATGGCTGCTAAAACGCGGGAACTTTACTGCGCATGTCTCAACCATATCACGTGGTGTGACGTCTTTCTTTGCTTGGAGGGAAACTCTTGCTTCTGCGCAGTGTGCATTAAAATGGCTGCTTTATGTTTTCACGTGCTACAGCTTGCTCTCATGTTGCACTTAAACTGTGGTATTCTAACGCTACTAATGCGGGATAGAGTTTATAAGTAAATGGGAATAGAGTAGAAAGAGTGGGAATACAGTGAAACAATTTATTTGTGATTTTAATATTTTCTTCTTTGACTTTATTAGTTCGTAAAATTGGGCCTGGGGTTGGTGAACTGAAACTTGAGAGACAATGATCCTGCGCATGCGTCCTGCATGGCTGCCCAGAGAGAGAAAGGATGAAGTCAACCTGGACGTCGTCCAAGGCCGTGACCTGATGGCCAATATTGCTGTACCCATGAATGTCCCTACTAATATGCAACAATGTACATGAAGAATGTATAAACTTTGTCATGAGACGGGTGGGAAATAAAGCAAATGTATTAAAAGTGATGGGCGGAATTTAAAAACAATGGGCTTTAAGAAAAATGAATTAAATCAATATGGTGTGAGGATCAACCCCCTGTCCCTGTCCAATCAGAAATAGTGGGCCCATAATTCTGCAACATTTAGGGGAGGTACATGGGCGTAGAAGGGTATAATAGATATAGAATTAGAATTAGTTTAGTTCTGCTTAAGGCATTAAGGCTGTCGGCTGGGAGAACCACAGAACGAGCTGATCGATTGCAGACTGAACCGCTGTCCAGAGAGGTCCTGAGGTGGGGGCGGCGGAGTACCTTAGAAGGAAGACACGGGAGAATTCGAGGAGAAGCGAAGTACCAGAGAGGGGAACGACGCAGGCGTCGTTGATAGAGAGGTCACCGATCCTGTCCTGATCCGGGAGGAGGTCTTTGCTCTTCATCCTTCCAGGGTCCTATCTTTCCAACTCCTTGGCCAAGGGGTTTGGTTCTCGCACTTTAGGTAAATATAAATGCAAACCTTAGTTGCGCTGCTGTCTCTATCTTCTCCTTTCCTAAGGGACCGTCATTGATCGATAATTGATTGTTATGCTTCATCCTTGATATACGATTTAAGTACCATGTGGTTCTGTATTTTACTCTGCTAAATCTTTAGATAAATATTTTAAAACTTCCTGACTCAGTGATTATTTCAGGAGTTATGAATTGTATTGAATGTCACTCATTTTAAACTTCCCAATTAGCAAGGGGTCCATTGGTAAGTCATTACTCTTCAATCGGAAAAGTAATTGGTAGCAGGGATTTTGATAAAGAGTACCAACTGACCCACCAGCGGAAATTGCTAGCGTAGTATGAATGTATGGGCCCAGGTGAGTATTTGGTGTATGAATGCTTGTTGCTAGTAACGCGCTGGATCACTATCTTGATATCAAAGGCAGCGATCTCCTTCATGTTGGCATTGAGGGTGACCTCAGGCATTTAGTCGGTATGTCGGTGGGCTTGGTGGATCAGTGATTCAGAAGGCAAGGGCAGTGTCATAGCAGGTCCAGGCACTGTGGTATAACCACCAACCAGAGACCTCTAGACAGAATAAAAGGGTGCACAGGTGACTCAATATGAATGGCCCGAATAAAAGCATTGAGTAAAAGGAGGCAGTGCCAGTGTGCATGGAGCTTTCTCCGAGACACTTCATAGTTCTACCCAACTCTTCAAGAGTAAGCAAGGTTTAGTGCTATGGATGTCAAAGGCAAGTGTGGATGCTCTTCTCAGGTGAATCTAGGACCATGTCCAGCAGATTACTGGGACACTGTATCCCGAATAGAAGGGGGAGAGTAAGTCAAATAAGTATGCCTTGACAGAGGAACATAGCTGAGTGAGGTACAACCACTCACAAGGCATTTACTTCAGCAGCAAAAGGAAGGGTCATACTAAACCAACTGGAGCCTGTACACTCCAACATCAAAGGCTGTAATGAGTCACTACCAGGGAAAAAATCCAAGGGTAACTCCCTTTCGCCAGCAGACCAAGGCAAGAGGTAGGTCAGACAGATGAAAAGAGGAGGGATAAGGAAGGAAACTCTCAAGCTCACAGTGTCGCCAGTGTTTGCTGTTGCTCATATGAGCCGCAGGAGTAGTCTGCAATCACAGCCCAGTAGAATGCCATAGCCTGCTGCAATCAGCCATTGTGGGCCTCTCAGTAATCCCATTCAGCAATGCCAAGGAGCCACTGAATCACAGCTAAGCACCAACCTCAGCACCAATCGTGGACCAGTACTGCAGCCCCCAAACAGGTCCCCACGACTCCCGCTCAGGGAACGTTGCTGAGGGTGATACAGCCAGCAGGTGGGCACCGCAGAAGCAGCCACCACTCATCCACACTGCATTTGCAGCATGAGTAAATTACAGCTCACAATATAAGGAGCGTTTCCCTCACCTTACATTCATGTAAGCCACCTACGTACCTCTGGAGTATGCTGTACAGAGCTCTTAGTATGTCTCACGGAGCAGCCATCTTAGCTCATGGCTGCCTCTGCCCTCCAACGCACCAGCTGCCATATGATCATACCAGCTTCCACCTCTCTATCTCTCCAGGTAGCATCTGTCACACATTTTCCTCTATCCCACCAGCCTCTCTCTCTATATCGCACCTGCTTTCCTCCTGTCACACTGTCTCTGACTCTATCACACCATCCTCCTTCCATTAGACCAGCTTCCATTTACCATATCAGCCCTTCTCTCGATCAACCTGCCACTCTCTATCATACAAGCCAACTCGTCTTACACACTCTTCCCCTGTCTCCTTCTTTCTTACACATTCCCGTTCACACCAGACCCCTCTCTCCATCACAGCTGCTTCCCTCCAGTGTACCAGCTCTCACACCCACTATGCCAGCCTCAACCCTCAATCCCACCAGCTAACTCTGCCACACCAGTCCCCTCCATCAATTACACCAGCCCCCCTCTCTCATACTAACCCCCTCCCTCTATTACAACAGATGTCCCTAGCACACAAGCCCCCATCTAGCATGCCAGCATCCATCTCTATATAGCACCAGGTAGCCGTTCTCTGTCACTTCACGTCTGCTATCCTGCCAGCCTCCCTTTCTCCATCAGTCTCCTTAGATCAGGACAGCTCCTCTTCCACACCAGCTCCCCTCCCTTTATTACTCTGACCTATCCCTAACGCACAATCCTCACTGCCTTCAATCACACCAGCCGTGCTCCCAGACTCCATCACACCAGCCTTCCTCAATCACTCCGTCAAAGAAGCCTCCTATATACCCTCCGTCACACTAGCCTACTTCATTCCTCTTATCACTCCAACCTGCATCATACACTCTGTATCACACCAGCCTCCCTCACTCGGTCTGAACAGCCTCTCTCACTCTCTTTATCAGACCAGTCTCCCACCATCACTCCACCAAAACAGCCTCCCTACCACAATCATCTTCTTCTAACAGCTGAAGCATACCATATGAGTTCATTAATACCTGCACACGCAGCACTAGTTTGATGTCCCGGATCGCATCCCCAATCCGAAAGCTGCTGGTTAATTCTCTTCTGCTAGTTTCACCGCCTGTCTGTGAAAACAACTGTGTCCGGACCTTCAATAGAGCACAGCCTGACAGATATAGTGAGTAATTGATTAACTACTCTTGAATATCCACAGCGAGGCAGCGCAAGTGCGGATTTTTTTAATAAATCATCGTTCATAATCAGGACCCCCCCGACCATATCCCATTTTGCAATACAGATGTGAAAATTATTAATTCGTGCTAAATATATTTCACTAATTGTTTAAAAGAGCGCTGCCGGCTGGAGAGGCACTATACAAAAATGTACCAAAAATAATAACAAGCATTTTCAAAGCAAATAAGTCTAGCCTTGGTGCGCTGCTGCAATGATTACTTCTTTATTGGAAGCATATGGCACAAAAAACAAAAATAACATGCTGCCACGAGCCAGTCATATGATTACAATTTAAAAAAAAAAATTAGGGGGGGCGTGGCCAAGCAAGATGGCTGAGCGGACGTGAGCCGCTTCAGCTCCGGACCACCGTGGCTGCCCCGAGTGATTTCCAGTGCTCATAGAGAGCTGTGACACAAATGCTCTCACTTGGTTCAGGCCCACGCTGACCGGGATCACCTCAGTGGGTCCCGAAATCGACTTCTCTGCTCGCAAGCGGACCCGAGACGAGGAGTGGGGCCGGGTCGGCTTCCAAGATGGCGTGGAGAGAGGCGCCGGTCGGGGCTGGCGAGGAGAGGTGAGCGCCTACTGCCCCTGGGCTCAGCGTGCCCGCGCCTGTGTCGGCGGTGGGTGCCATCTGCCGCGGCGATACCGTGGGGGGACTCTGGCACCCCCCACTTCACTCAGAGACCTGCCACGCTGCCTGGAGGGGAGACGCGTGCCCTGCGGAGCCGAGCAACCGGTACCCTGAGCTCCGGAGGCGCGCCGGAGGTATGCACGCACTGTGAAGCAGCGTCGCTAGAGACGATGAGCGACGATCGACGGTGAGGGGGCTGGCTTGCTGGGACAATCCTTACTACTTTTCCTGCCTGAAGTCAGCATTTTGTTGGGAGGAGAACCGTGGAGGGAGGTCTGTCTGACCTCAAAATGGCACCCGCAAGTTGAAAACCCATCAGCCCAAAGCCCAGCTCTGCTCCAGCGGCGGTGGGGAGATTGAGGCAGGCTGGTCATCATCTCCCCTATGCTGCCTTACCCGAGGTGCTTCCAGGCACCATGCGGCCAACGCCTTATGGCTACTCCGCCATACATGTTGCCTGACTCTAAGATGGCCTACAGAGTGTAATCGCTAGCATCAGCTCGACCTCACGCCTAGGTGCATAGGAGTGTGGAGATAGGTTCTTGGCACCAGCCCACGGAGGTGTCCGCTGCCTACTTGGCGCCGTGCACCGCTTTGCACCTATGCCACCGAAGAAAGCAACGAATAAAGTCTCCCGCTATTTTGCAACCGCAGATAAGAACGCTACCTCCGCCGACTCGGACCAGACGACGACCATGGCCCTCACCAGGGAAGACCTGGTGGCCTCACTAAGAGACTTTAAAGCTGAACTGTGCCAGGAGATAAAACAGGACCTACGCGCCTCTGTGGACCAACTGAAGGCCAACCTAACGGAGAAAATGGCGTCGCTTAGACAGGATGTGGACGCGGTGGGTACCAGGGTGCTGGAGGTGGAGGAACAGACGCAGGACCTCGACGCCCGCTCTAGCAAGCTCTAGCAAGCTACACGACACCCAGCAGAACTTTCAATCCCAACTGCAACAAGTGCTCCTGAAGGCAGAGGACTTAGAAAACAGGTCTCGGAGGGAGAACATTCGTATCCGAGACCTGGAAGAAGGTGCGGAAGGGCCAGACCTCGAGGCGTTTGTAATAGGCCTCTTCTCAGAGATCCTGGCGCCTCGCCAACTGAAGTTGAAGATCGATCGAGTCCACCGGGTGGGGACCCCACAGACAGGAGTACGCAGAAGGACACGGGACATCTTGGTGAAGATGCACTCCTTCCAAACGAAAGAAGCCATCTTAAGCTCTGCAAGGAAGAAAGAGGAGACCTCCTTTCAGGGATATACGTGCGCGCTGTTCCAGGACTTGGCGCCCTCCACTCTGGCCCGTAGACAAGCGTTTCCGCCCTTTCACCACCAAATTGCGGGAGGCCAACATACGCTACCGCTGGACCTATCCTTTTGGCCTTGCCTTTGACTATAAGAATAAGCCCAACCACGTGACTGAGCTGAGCGAGGGTCTGCGAATTTTGGGCCTACCATTGCCGGACGAGGACACCCCTGCAGACCCTTCACACAGCACGGGTCGGCCCTGGAGAGAGGCCCGATCCTGGCAAACAATCACGAAGAACAGGCCAATCCCCAAGTGACGGGTTTTTTGTTTTTTTCTGGGAGGAGATGGCTACACACACGCCGCACATAGGGGCTTCTCACGGAGATCGGGCGCCGGGCCGGTGGCGGCCACACTGACGATGCAGCAGGACTATCCAGGCGATACGCCTTGACTCTGAACTGATTTTTGCAAGTGCTCTGTATGTTTTTGCCGCATGGCAGCCAGGGGGTGCGGGCCTTGTCCGTACCGCCCAGAATTTCGTTTTTTCTTCCTAATGAAGAATCGAGCTGAGGGCCTGTGGGCGACTCGGCACATTTTTTCTAGGGGATGTTGGGGAATTGGTTTTGGGGGGGGAGGGTTCCTGGTGGTGGGGTCGGGGTAACGTTAGATTTTAGGTTTCTTGGGCGGGGGCCACACATGACGGTAAAACTAGCCACTCTTTGCAGCAAACGATTGGAGGGGGGCAGCCTTCGAGAAGGGGTCAATAGTCAGGGGGGGAGGGTTCAATCTACCCCATGGTCTCCTTAGCGTCCTGGAACGTTAAAGGTTTGAATTTGTCTCAAAAGCGCCCAAAAATCTGGAAATATCTCAACGACCGCCAGTTCGAGGTTGTGGCGTTACAAGAGACGCATTTGAAAAAGTCCGAAGACATTCGGCTTCGCCACAAATCTTACCCTTTAATTTATAAGTCATCGGCCAATACCAAACACAAGGGTGTGGCTCTGCTCTTCCGGGCCTCAGCCAAATTTCAGCCCGAAGCGGTTAAGTCCGACCAGGAGGGGAGGGTCATAATGGTGAAGGGAAGACTACGGGGTACCCTTTGCACATTTATCTCCCTCTACGCACCCAACTCTGGGCAGACAGCGTTCCTTTCCACTACACTCAACTTAATTGGCAGCTTCGCAGAGGGCCCAGTGATTCTTCTGGGGGACTTCAACCTGACGTGGCACGACACCTTAGATAGTTCGCATTCCCACAGGGCGACCCCCACTTGCTTTCCCAAAAGGGTCAAACAGAACCTGCTCACGTTAGGCCTGTGCGACGCTTGGCGGACATTACATCCTACTGATCCAGCGGTAATTTCACGGTAATTTCTCAATGCAAGACATCATTTACCTCTAGTTTACCGCTTTAAAGGTGATGGACCTTTGCCACCGTGTATCACCTTCAGGAGACTATACATAAAAATGAAAAATCAAAATGCAATTAATATTCAAGCCAATAATGAGAGTACTGAGTAGTTTTAAAGGGTTTTATTTTCTAGTTAAAAGTTAAGGTTCTCTGACCCTTTATTCATTAGTCAAATATCAATCAGGTTACAGAATTGAAAAACAGGAAAAATAAAATTAATACAAAACATATTATAGGTTGCATACAAAGCACTCCATAAAGGAGGAAAAAAACCCTAATTCTATGTCAGTCAGAACTCTTTAAAGAGTTTCAGGAAAAATATAATTCAAGAGTGAGTTTTGCAAGGCTAATCAATAATTAATAATTGGCAAAAATCTCCCAAAAAGAGAAATAAATGCATAAGACAAATACATCTTTTCAGAACTAGTTAGTTAGTCAAAGCATAAACTTAGAGTTTTAGCATCTAAATCTAAACCTGTTCCATCAGCTGCGTTCTCTGCCCTGGTCTGTTCAATCTGTCTCTCTGTGTCTCACACAGAGAGGCTGCCCTCCCTTCACAAGACCACAGAGGAATGTGATCTGCCTTGCCAAAAATATGACGTGCAAGGACTCTCTGAAAATAAATATGAGCAAGAACCCCTCCTCCCTCTGTCTCTCCTCGGACGCAATCTCCTCCCAGGCTGCACCAGCGACGTTCACGTACCTAACCCATATGATGTCTGTGTCAGATCTGCTTCTTCTCCTCTCCTCCCTCTAAGACTTCTAAGGCGTCTAAAGCTGCTAAAGCTGACACACCCCCTAAGGGGTCATTATTTATACGCTATTTCTTGGCTGACTATACTAATAATGTTGCAGTTTCAGTAGAAACTCGCACTGTGATTGGTTAGCACAGGTGACATAGGGGTCTCATCATCCTGTTCTCATTGCAAATCCAACCCATACCAGTTCTGACAATAAGGGCTTAATGCTAAGAACAATATACATAACATGTATCAATAAAAACATTTCTTGCAACAAAATGTATCACTCAATTTCCGGTCTCTCTTTCACATAGCACATAAAAATGACACTTTCCCACAAATACTGATACATTGGCACGATGACAGGAATGTACAGTTCATTGTGGCCTTGACCCATGTGTCTTCACTTGAGGCACTTGGCAGTTGATGCAGCTGGCTCTGCGCATGCGTCTCTCATTCAGCACACTGCTAACAATTCTCAGCCATGCTGGATTCTCAGGCTGCCATTTTATGGTGGTCCCAAAAACAAAACAAACACAAAAGAATATTAATTTATGAAATAAAACCCATTATGTTTACCTCCCCCCATACTAGTACCCTGTATTAGTTATTACCTAGCAAAAGCTTTTAGTTTAAAGTAGCTTTTCTATCATTTGTGCACCACATGCAAAATGTGCAATGTACAACATAGCATAAACATGTACCAGTGCAAATTTTCAAAGCGCAAACAGTTAATACATACTCATAGCAACATGCTCTAATGTTTTAAATAGCTTTTCATGCAAAATGCGTTTGCCCCATGTGTAGTGTTGGTGCATGGTTGATTAATTAATACACATTATAAGAAGATGTGTTATGAACTGAATATGCATTGTCTAAATATGCAACAAAGCCAAAGTCTCTTGAGATGGGAACAGGGAGTGTAAATTACAAGGAAAAGGAGCTGGGCAAAGCTAAAGAGGCCACAGTGAGCCTTCTAAAGGAAACTGAAATCATGAGTTTTCTACACTGCAAAAACACATGTTAATTTAGCACAAGCATTTCAGACTGAAAGCATTTTGACCAGGCCTCATTTCATGTCTTTCACTTTGCATGCACCAAAAGTGCCACTTTTAAAAAGCATTTGACTAGGCCTCATTTCATGTTTTTCACTTTGCATGCACCAAAAGTGCCATTTTAAAATGCAGTCTGTCTGAAACACAAAAATAAAGCAATGCCTGAATCCAGATGAAATCTGAGCTACATCAACCCTCCCTTTGATGATAACAAATCATGATACCTCAAATGATTTGTAAATCATCACACTTATTTAATCTCTCAGGTGACTTTTTTTTTTTTATTGCAAAAGCTGAGCATATAACAATTTTACCTCTATTTCTAAGGCAACACAAGTTTTGTCTGTAATCAGATCATATATATCCAAGCTCAAAATTTTAGTGCAGAGTTCTGTAAGTAGCTTCCTGGAACAGTTAGTCTTCTCTAAAATAAGTAACTAAAATAATAAAAGGAAAATTCAACAGAACAGTTCTTTTTTTTTTAAATTTTTTTTTTTACTTCTTCTTTATCTTTTCTTCTTTTTCTTTAATCATTCAAAGATTCTTTTCTCTTCAGCTCTTGACAATTCTCAGTTATTGTTTCCGCCTTTCTTTTTCTCTTTGTCACCAGCTTGCCATCAGGGTGGCTCATACAGTTCATTCAAAGTGGCATTCTGTACTTTTTCCATGCATTTTGACCACTCAGGTGCTGAGAAACTCTGACAGAGCACCATCAATTTTTTGCACTTTTTCAATCCAAGCCTTTCACTTTTATTTTCACTTTGATCAGATTCAGATGTTTCAGCTATGGGTGCAAATGATTTTTCAAGGGACCACTGTAGACTTTTTGGATACCCTTTCAGCCAGCTTTTTCCTACCTCCACTCGTAGGCCCACAGCACTAATTTCTTCTTCAGAGGCTGCATCTGACTCTTTCACCCTTTGGACACCGCTTTCATCTGAGTCAGTTTCCACTTTTTGCTTTTCCAGTGCCACTTCAGTTTTCTCTAGTGCTGCTTCAGACTCTGTGTGTTCCCTTACAGCTTGACTGACCCTCTTCTGTGGACTTTTAACCACTGCTGGCATCTTTTCTTGAAGAGGAGCTGTTTTATCAGGGGGACACAGGACCATACGCGTGTGAGAGGCATGCACCCAATTTGGAAGGCCACCACATTTCACAACAGTCTTTGCCAGGATCATTTGGAAGAGGCCTTTCCATTTCACAGCATCTCTCAGATCAAAGTTTTGGCACCATCCATTATGTAGATCTTGTGTAGCAGCTGCAATCTGGTGAGAAACTGCACGCTCCACATCAGTCAGACCTTCACAGCAATGGCTGGTCTTTTCATCTGTGTTTTTCACAAGTGCATTTGCATTTATATATTCAAGCCACTTCAGTGATGCTGAAACAGTCTTTTGCAAAGTGTAACTCTGTGCTGTCTTTGTGTTGCTTTATTATGCTTGAAACTTCAGGCAGATAGTTAAAATCCAATCTTTGTCCATTCTGTTGTTCTGCACACATCATCTTTGAGACCTCATTATGATCTGATTTCATAGAAACTGGCAATCTATACCGGGGCATCAGTTTTTGCAATAACACATTTGCTACTATGCAGTTGTCATTTTTCTCAAAATATGTTCTGATACAACCCTGTTGTTCTGCTTCTGAAACAATTTCTTGAGCCTCTATTAATTCACCTGTGAAAGTTCCATTGAATGTATATGCTAACAGAACACAATATTGTGCAACTGAATTAGCATTTCTCTCTCCCATGGCAATAGTGACTCCCATTTGAGCAGCTATACTGCATGTTATGGTAAGGGCAATCAATTTCGAATTTTGGGCTGAGGTAACTACTGAAAGCCATGAAGCTTTGACAACATAATGTATAGGAAGCACAGCATGTGTTGCTCCTAATGTGTCATTGTTACCTTTCAAATATTGGCCATCTACAAAATGGACATTGTTGGGCTGAATTCAGACGTTCATCATTAAAGTCTAACCTTGGCTTCATGCATATATTCATGATATCTAGACACTCATATTCAGTTTCATCACAAACCATTTGATTTGCTGGCATTTCTGTGACGTTAGGGTCAAAGGTCATTGGGAAATACATCACAGACCTTTGAACACATTCATGTTTTTGAACAGGCACTGAGAGAGCGCAGCCCTCCCTCTCACTGCAAATTGGTGTATTTTCTTTTAAATAAACTTGCATTCCTAGTGCCGGGGCGCAACACTTTTTCTCTTTCAACTCTAGGAATGCTCTTGTGCAATTGTTGTCCAATGGAAGCGGATCAGACACATACTTGTGTGTCAGCCTCAGTAAAGGCTTAGCCACTAGGGAAAGGTTTAATAACCACTCTCTACAGCAGCTAACCATTTCCAAAAACTTCCTGACTTCTTTCTGAATTTGAGGTGGATTCATCTGGTGAATTATTTCCACTCTCTCTGGTGACACCTTTCTAACTCCCTTTCCAATTATGTGTCCCAGACATTCATCTTCTTTTTGACAGAACTCCTGACTATTCTCATGCAATGGCACTGTGACATGAACTTGACAAAAATCAATAACAGTAAGCCATTCTTCAGCACATGGAATGTGAAAAAATATGTTGGCTGGATTCGGTACCACAGGACAACATGGAAAAGTTATGCTATTAATCTCCTGCACTAATCTGTTCTTTTCATTTAGTTTCTGTGAACCTGTGATCAGAAAGTTACATAAACTTCCAATCAATTCCATCAAAAATCCTTTACTCAGTTTATCTCCAATTATGGGTAACATGTTCTGCAACTGATGGTGTTCTTGAATACATGTCATCTGGTTCTAATTTGAATAAGACATGTTCTGCACATTTTATTAATCTGACATCCTTCTCTGTGAACTCTCTTATTTCTGTGTTTATTATTTCTTTCAAATCAGAAGGTAATTTTTCAACTGTCCTTTCTGAAAACAATGCTACAGCTGTCTCTTGTTGGGCCATTTTAAAATGTACATCCTCATCAGGAATCTGATAATTAACATCATCTGGTGTACAGTAATCTGTGCTGTTTAATTTGCAAAACAATTGTTTTCCTGCCAGGCCTGTATAACAAACAGCAAATTGGTAACTTTCCTCAAATGGGCCTAATTGTGCTGCAAATTCTTCTAAAACTGGGTTTGTAATTTCTCTTTTTAAAACTCCTACAACTAAGTCTGAACCTTCCACTGCTTTCACAATGGACTTGGTAAATTCAGAATTGTTAGGGTTAAAACTCTCATTTTCAAATACAGCAACCTGTTGAACTGGGTTCTGATTTTGTTTCTGGAAAGAATTCTCATTTGCTCTGGACAACTGATTTAAATTAATTTTAGCATTTTCCATATTTTGTGGGAGCATCTGAGCTTGAAAAACTCGTGCCGTTGGTACCTGTTTCTGAACTGACATATGCATTTACTTGGCTGGCACATTTTGCACCTGCATTTCTCTTTGTTTTTGCACATTTCCAATTGCTGCATCATGTTTAAATTTATATTTCTTCTTCCAATGCTCAAATCTGTTATAAAGATGGCAAAGTGATACTTTTTCCAGCAGTGCAACATCCATACCTGAATTTGCACAAACCAAAACACCTTTACTTCCATCCTGTGTTCTTTTAATCTGTACCCAATTAACATCCTTCACTTGCACTCTACCCTTCAGGAAAGTAATCACTGCTACGTTTTTCGCCATAACAACAGAAAATGATGGTGCATTTATGCAAACCTTTTTCATTGTCTCCTCACCTGGCCTTTGCACAACAAATTTAGATTCAAACCACAATTCAGTTTGCATGGCAATGTCAAAGATCATTTCCAAATTAATATATAACTCCTTTAAAATTTCAACAAATCCAACAATTTGTGGGTACCACAGCATAGGTTTGTCTCTCAATCTGTGGGAATGTGTTCAGAAATGCTGCAAGTTCACTTTTGTTCCGTGGCACATGAACATGCACTTCTCCTACCTTTTCTCTCAATGAGTAAGCAAAAGCTTCTCCCTCATCCTGTTTATTATTTTCCTCAACAAGGTCTGGTGGTTTCTTTTTCTTCTCATGTTTTCTTGCCCACTTGTCTCCTAATTTCTCAAACCCATTGCATTTGGAAATATATTTAATTATTTCTGCAAAGTGCAATTGCATTCCTGAAGAACACATTTTCTCATTTGCCTCATTATTCATATGTACCCTGAAACTTTTCTGAAATGGAAGACTTCCTGAAACATCAATTTTATATTTTTGAGCCAAATCAGTCAGTCTATCATGTGTAGTTACTGCACATGTAGCTGTTTCCTTACTCAGGGAAATTAATTCTTTTTCCTGACACTGGTTCACATTTTCATGATTTAAACAGCAGGGACTGTTAATTTCTTCATGTTCAAATGTTGAATTTAAAACATTAAGCTGTTTCTCTTTTTCAGGGTCTGGGTTAATTTGTTCTCCCATGCTCTCTATCTTTTTAAGCATTGCTGCTTCTTCAAAGCAGGTTTGAAAAATCCCATCTTCAAATATATTCATTTTATCCTGGGCTGCAGATGTTGTAAAGACCATTTTCCCCCCACCTTTCAGTGCTAGAACTGTCTGGGGTAGTTTCTGTTCAATAATCTGTGAATTCTGAGTTTCTGAAATAAACCCTGACTTAATTACTTCTTCTGCAGCTCTTTGAACTTTTTGAGTAGGGGCCATATTAATTGGGACAGTCACAATTTGTCTAGGCACTGCCTGTGCATCTGCAGTTTGTAATATTTGGACTGAATCAGTCACATTTGAAGCAGTAACACCTGGAGATATCACTGTCAGGGCTGAATCAACAGATAGTGGGTCAATCTGAAATGTCTGCACAGTTCTCTCAATCTGTGTTTCTCTCTGTTTGACAGAAGCAGTAGTCACTGTAGTACTTACTGGTACACTATTTTCAGTATTTTTAATGGGAACCACATAAAGTTGGTGAACACTTAGTTAACAATGCATCCATTATTTCATCCCCTGAATCACTATTTATTTGAAGCTTTTTGTCATCATTAATTTCCTTCTCCTGTATCTGGTGCTTTACCTTTTTATCCTCACTTGCTTTGTCTCTTGCTGCCTTTTCCCACATGCTTAAAGCTTCAAATTGTGCAGCTCTAGATGGTGTCTTTATTTCACATAACACTTCCCTTAGTTTGTCAATACTTTGCAATTCAAAAGTACCATCTTTTGGAAATCTCAAAGGACCTTCTTTTTCAGTAATCTTGCACCATTGGTGAACCCACATACATGAATTTTGTCCCAAATTGGTAGACATAAAATGCACAGGTGTTCGTTCAGGAGCATCACCAATTAAAAACGAATTTTTCACTTTACCTCCCAACAGTTTCTTTAAACCTTCAAACATTTTCATTTCTGCAATAGTTCAATGCAATTTCTTTTCTCCAATGCTGTCAGTTTCAATTTCAGTCAGTTTAACTCCTACTACTGACCCTCCACAAAATCTTACTGCAATATTTTTCTGAGTTTTCTTAATCAAAATTCTGTTAGTAACAATATAAAAACATTCGCTACTCTGTCTGTTCCACTAAATAAAGGATAGATTTCATTCCACTGCCAGTAACACATTCCGCTTACTCTTCACAAAGTAAGAACTTCCGTTTACTCTTTAAACACTGCGAGTAAATCCCTTCCGCTTACCTTTCACTCAAGCTTGGAAGAACCTGCTACTCCTTCGGTGTTACCCTTTCTAGGTTATGTAAGACCAAAGTTTCACCAGCGAACTCTTTTGCTGTCACTCAAGCTTGGAAGAACCTGCTACTCCTTCAGTGTTACCCTTTCTGGGTGATATAACACCAAAGTTTCACCAGCGAACTCTTTGCTATCAATCACTCTCACTTTTACACAGAAAATAGTCCCTACTTTAACACTGCCAGCCCTACCTAGCTTCTCAGTGTTATTCCAACAGACGAGTAACCTCACTGCAGTGTGGCTTCTGTCACCACCCGCTATTCATTCCCCGGGAATTTTCCAGACAACATAAAACAAGCCACTAACTTTTCATGTTAAGAACATATAATCAATAATCAAAACTTCTGTCCTATGAAATTACCAATATAATCAATAAAACCATCAAGTCAAAATGAGCAAAATTTCACCAACAGTCAAAACCCTTACTATTTTTTCAACACTTCAAGAACAAAACATACCTTCTAGCACATTAACAACATTTCACAACCCTATTGATACTAACACCACTCCAGCAATCGCCTTCTTGCATTACCTTCCAGTACTGCTTTGCCAGTCTTCAGGTTCTGAGCATTGGAATCAGGAATCAGGACATTTATCTAACTTGGGCAATTATTTATTTTCTAGTGCTATTTAGGCTTTAAACTAAACTATGCTCCTTTTGGTGATGGTGTTAACCATACCTCTGCTACCAGAAACTGATCCAGCGGTAATTTCACGGTAATTTCTCAATGCAAAACATCATTTACCTCTAGTTTACCGCTTTTAAGGTGATGGCCCTTTGCCACCGTGTATCACCTTCAGGAGACTTTACATAAACATGAAAAATCAAAATGCAATTAATATTCAAGCCAATAATGAGAGTAGTGAGTAGTTTTAAAGGGTTTTATTTTCTAGTTAAAAGTTAAGGTTCTCTGACCCTTTATTCATTAGTCAAATATCAATCAGGTTACAGAATTGAAAAACAGGAAAAATAAAATTAATACAACACATATTATAGGTTGCATACAAAGCACTCCATAAAGGAGGAAAAAAAACCTAATTCTATGTCAGTCAGAACTCTTTAAAGAGTTTCAGGAAAAATATAATTCAAGAGTGAGTTTTGCAAGGCTAATCAATAATTAATAATTGGCAAAAATCTCCCATAAAGAGAAATAAATGCATAAGACAAATAAACCTTTTCAGAACTAGTTAGTTAGTCAAAGCATAAACTTAGAGTTTTAGCATCTATATCTAAACCTGTTCCATCAGCTGCGTTCTCTGCCCTGGTCTGTTCAATCTGTCTCTCTGTGTCTCACACAGAGAGGCTACCCTCCCTTCACAAGACCACAGAGGAATGTGATCTGCCTTGCCAAAAATATGACGTGCAAGGACTCTCTGAAAAAAAATATGAGCAAGAACCCCTCCTCCCTCTGTCTCTCCTCGGACGCAATCTCCTCCCAGGCTGCTCCCGCGACGTTCACGTACCTAACCCATATGATGTCTGTGTCAGATCTGCTTCTTCTGCTCTCCTCCCTCTAAGACTTCTAAGGCGTCTAAAGCTGCTAAAGCTGACACGCCCCCTAAGGGGTCATTATTTATACTCTAATTCTTGGCTGACTATACTAATAATGTTGCAGTTTCAGTAGAAACTCGCACTGTGATTGGTTAGCACAGGTGACCTAGGGGTCTCATCATCCTGTTCCCATTGCAAATCCAACGCATACCAGTTCTGACAATAAGGGCTTAATGCTAAGAACAATATACATAACATGTATCAATAAAAACATTTCTTGCAACAAAATGTATCACTCAATTTCCTGTCTCTCTTTCACATAGCACACAAAAATGACACTTTCCCACAAATACTGATACATTGGCACAATGACAGGAATGTACAGTTCATTGTGGCCTTGACCCATGTGTCTTCACTTGAGGCACTTGGCAGTTCATGCAGCTGGCTCTGCGCATGCGTCTCTCATTCAGCACACTGCTAACAATTCTCAGCCATGCTGGATTCTCAGGCAGCCATTTTATGGTGGTCCCAAAGAACTAAAAACAAACACAAAAGAATATTAATTTATGAAATAAAACCCACTATGTTTACCTCCCACCATACTAGTACCCTGTATTATATTACCTAGCAAAAGCTTTTAGTTTAAAGCAGCTTTTCTATCATTTGTGCACCACATGCAAAATGTGCAATGTACAACATAGCATAAACATGTACCAGTGCAAATTTTCAAAGCGCAAACAGTTAATACATACTCATAGCAACATGCTCTAATGTTTTAAATAGCTTTTCATGCAAAATGCGTTTGCCCCATGTGTAGTGTTGGTGCATGGTTGATTAATTAATACACATTATAAGAAGATGTGTTATGAACTGAATATGCATTGTCTAAATATGCAACAAAGCCAAAGTCTCTTGAGACGGGAACAGGGAGTGTAAATTACAAGGAAAAGGAGCTGGGCAAAGCTAAAGAGGCCACAGTGAGCCTTCTAAAGGAAACTGAAATTACGAGTTTTCTACACTGCAAAAACACATGTTAATTTAGCACAAGCATTTCAGACTGAAAGCATTTTGACCAGGCCTCATTTCATGTCTTTCACTTTGCATGCACCAAAAGTGCCACTTTTAAAAAAGCATTTGACTAGGCCTCATTTCATGTTTTTCACTTTGCATGCGCCAAAAGTGCCATTTTAAAATGCAGTCTGTCTGAAACACAAAAATAAAGCAATGCCTGAATCCAGATGAAATCTGAGCTACATCACTACTACTAAAGACTATACATATTTCTCTCATGTCCACCACTCCTACTCCAGGATTGACTACATTTTTCTTAGCCAGTCACTAGTGAGGTCCCTTCAAGCTGCCCAGATCCTGCCAATTTCGATATCAGATCACAGCTTCGTATCTATCAGCCTAGCTTGGGGAGGGATTAAGCCAGGTACATCTAGATGGTACTTCCCGGCCACGATTACCTGAGACAAGTCCCTCCGAGACTAATTGCGGACCGCTATCACTGAATTCTTCACACTCAATACTCCGGCGGGCACTACACCACAAAACAACTGGGACGCTTTCAAAGCGGTCTTAAGGGGTAAATGCATCCAGCTTAACGCAGTCCTGAATAAACATCGGGCGAAGGAACGATTGGCCCTAGAAGGAGAATTTGAGGCCGTAGAAAAGTCACACAAGGAAACCCCCACCCGTGCGCTACAGCGAAAGCTCACCACGTTAAGAGGCAAATTACGTGCCACTTACAATAACAGAGCCGAATACACTCTGCTTAAATTACGACAGACATCATACTCCCAGGGTGACAAAGTGGGAACTCATTTAGCGCGACAGTTACAGGAGAAGAGGGAACGTGAGTTTATTGGGGGCATCACGGATGCGGCTGGGCACCTTACACATGCGGATGACATTAAAGCTAATATCTTCGGAGCATTCTATGGGGATCTGTATCGAGGCACTCCCCCCGATATCTCCCTTCAACAGCAATATCTCGACTCGGTGGACCTTCCTCACCTCTCCCCGGTGACCGTGGAGCCGTTGGAGGCTCCCATTACATCAGAGGAGGTTAGCCAGGCCATGGCTAAGATTAAAATGCACAAGGCTCCGGGGCCCGATGGCCTGACGGCGCAGTTTTATAAATGTTATGCATCTGAGCTCATCCCGCACTTAACCGAGTTGTTCAATGCTACAGCGGCAGATGCTAGAGTTTCGGCCTCAATGGACGAGGCGGTAATTTCTGTCATCCCTAAGCCAGGGAAGGACCCTCAGATCTGTGCGTCCTAAAGGCCCATAGCCCTCCTCAACCTAGATGTGAAGCTTTACTCCGCGATTCTGGCCACTAGACTCGACGACTTAATACCCACGCTAATCCACCCAGATCAATCCGGGTTTATAAAGGGTCGGCAAACACATGACAACATTTGGCACACTATACACCTTATAGAGAAAGTGCCAAATTCAGAACACTCGCAATTTTAGTGGGTCTTGACGCCGAAAAGGCCTTTGACAGGGTGGATTGGTCACTTCTTTTCCTTACCATGCGGAAATTTGGCTTCGGGGACAGGTTTCTCAACATAGTCAGGGCCAACTATCATCTTCCGCAATCATGTGTACTGGTCAATGGTTACAGGTCACTCCCCTTTGCCCTAAGCAGAGGTACGCAACAGGGTTGCCCGCTCTCCCCCCTTTTATTTGCACTCTGTATCGAACCCCTAGCCGCACAATTTCGAGCTTATGAGGCTATCCGGGATATACGCTTTGGAGGCACAGATCATTAAGTGTCCCTATTTGCGGACGATATCTTGCTCACGCTCTTGGAGCCAGCCTCCTCACTCCGAGCGGTACAGGAGGAACTGCGGAATTTTGAGCTGGTCTCAGGTTTTAAAGTTAATTTATCCAAATCCTCCATACTAAATCTCACACTCTCTGACACTGAGGCAACGAGATTGCGGGGTCAAACGTCTTTCCACTGGGCCAAACACTCCCTTTTATACCTGGGCGTACATCTCACGCCCAAAATTGGGGACCTTTATAAGGCTAACTACCCTCCTCTGGAAGCGCAGCTTAAACAAGATTTTAAACGATGTAAGCCTCTCTATATTTCCTGGCTTGGTCGGATTAACGCCGTCAAAATGACGGTCCTGCCGAAACTCCTGTATCTATTCCAGGCACTCCCAATTGCTCTCGACCGGGCCCTCCTACCTCGCCTGCGCTCGCTTGTCACCAATTTCATTTGGCAGGGAGGGAGGGCGCGCCTTCCCTTCCATGTCCTGCGGCGCCCAAAGAATGGTGGGTGTCCCTACCGGATTTTCACTTATACTATCAGGCGGCACAGTTGCGGGTGGTGACAGAGTGGTCCGCTAGAGAATCTGACAAACACTGGCTCCACATGGACCGGGCCATAGTGGGGCGCACAATCTGGGATGTCCTGTGGAAACCTAAGTCAAACAGGCCAGCAAACGCATACCTCAGCACGCCCACACGCACCACACTTACAGTTTGGGATCAAATCACGAAGAGAGAGGGATGGACCTCTTTCCCCTCCCCATACACTCCAATTCACTTCAACCCGGACTTTCCACCGGCAATGCGCGAGGGGCCCTTTGACTGTTGGAGGGAAGGGGGCTGCTTAAAATTGGTTGACTTATTTCACAACTATGATTTTTTAACGTTTGACTTCCAGGTTCCCCATAGTGAGCACTATCACTACCTTCAGCTTAAGCACTGGGTCACTCTCCCATACGTGAGCAAGGCCGCTACCAAGGACCTCACAGCTATGGAACGATTAGTATGAAAAGCGGGAACCATGAAGGGGGCAATTTCCTCACTCTACGCCATGCTACTAAATACTTTAAACGCACCCCGGGCGCGATACATGTACTTTTGGGAACAGGTGCTAGGAAGGGAGATTTCAGATGAGGACTGGAAACACATTTGGGGCGACATTCCTAAGAACAACCACTCAGTGGCCTTGAGGGAAGCACATTACAAGACCCTCTTCAACTGGTACCTTTACCCCACTAAACTCAAACGGATTTTCCCTGACACCTCGGATCTCTGCTGGCGGGGTTGTGGGCTGCAGGGGGATTTTCGGCACATCTGGTGGGACTGCCCTGGTATCCGTCCATTCTGGGAGGAAATCCTTTCCCACATCAAGACCTGCTGGGGTATCCCATCCCGACAACTATAGAAGGGGCACTACTAGGCATTAGGGTCCCTGACCTAGAACACCAAATGAAAGCCTGTCTGGGGGCAGCAAAACTCACGATAGCAGCGGCCTGGAAAAAGAAAGCCGCACCGGCGATTTCCTTGTGGCATGCCCGTCTATGGAGAATTCTCTCTATGGAACGCCTCTCAGATATCTTCCGGGGCAACTACAAGGATTTTGAATACAAATGGGGCCCACTGGTAACTTATCTGTCCCGGGGTCTACCCTCGGCGGTCTGCCCTCTCTCTTTAAGGGCCATGCATCTTTTTCAATTCTAAACACCTCAACGAGGGTTAGCTGACGTGATTATTCCCTTTCTAGAAGTTGTGGCCCTGCCTTCACAGTCTCACTTTTTTGACACACCCATGATTCTCGCTATGTTTTTGTACAGCTCCACCACCACCAGGGAGGGGGAGGAGGGAGGGTCGGGGGGAGGGGGTTTCTTTTTGTATTTCCTTTTCTTGTTTAAGGGGTCACCCTTAAGGTTGAATGTTTAAAAACAGACATCTTCTCTTTGGGTTGCAGGGGGGGTGTAACAGACCTAGCGACAGGTGAAACTGGACTACAACTGGCTGAATGTGTTGACCCTGGGTCCTGTGCGCCCTACTGTACTCATGTCGTTGTATCTGCTTATGATGTTGAATAAAAAGACTTTTGACAAAAAAAAAATTACAAATATTAACCATTGCATATAATTTAAATTGAATTATGTATACTTCCTAGTAGGTAAGAGAGCTAAAAACAGGTATAGAAATCCAATGTAGTTTTACTGCACACCACAGGAAACTAGCATTCGTGTTGGTGCAAAGAAAAAAGAACATTGGCTCTGAATAACTGTACCTTAAAGACGTAGTTTAAGCACAACTGATTACTAAAAAACTTAAAATGATAAAGAATGGAAAAAAACATTAGCAAAGTTATCAGATGACCAACCTTGGTACTGAAATGCACTTCTGTTTAAGCGGATGTGCACATGTGACCAGGATCATGCAGTCACTCACAATGCAAAGAGCCTTAGCTACAGTGGAATGACCCATTGTCCTATTCGATGGAAAGTGGAAGCAAAATGTTAATTTTATTTAAACAGCCAATGTATACAGATGGATGACCAAAATCCCCTTTTCTTTTTGATCTTTTTTAATTACATGAGACTAGAGATACAGTTACAGTATCTTTAAGCCAGATGGAGAAAAAGTAATAATATTGTTAAGGGTCAATCATCAGGAGCGAGCATCGCTCACGCCTAGTTGATTGGCCTGGAAGGCTTTTTGTCAAGCTTTTGTCACTGCTGGATTCGACAGTTTTCTGTTGTAATGTAATCTTTTGGCTCAGAACCTTGGTACCAGGTTTGGTACCAGGCGGTGTCAACAGACATAATGCATTTGGTGACATTTCAAAAAATTAAATAAACTCCGCTGAAACTGTAGACTGGGTGCAAACTGAATGTAATTGCTTGTTTACGCAAAGGTCAACATGTGTCTATAATGTCAAACTGCACAATCGCCAATTATGCACTAATCATTTTTCCACTTGCTTGACCAGAAGTCAAAATTGGCCTTGGGGGTGTAGGCATTGATAGTGCTATGTTACATAACTGTGGGGTTGAGTTTGAGGTTGGTGTTCCTGGCCATAGCTTCACAGTCTCAGTCTTGGAACAGGATCTTTACTCTATTGCTGTAACTCTCAATGGTCAAAATCCATCCTGTTTGTGTGCAGAGGATGGAGAGGGTGTGGGGGGCAGGTTGATAGTGAGTAGGGACAATAAGAGACACAATTGCCCTTCATCCCTTTCAGCACACCCTTTACTCTCAATTTTGTACACACTTTGAGAAGGCAACACCTCTCCTATCTCACACACCACATTTAATTAATTCTGGTATTCTCACCCACTTGTAGCAGACCTCCCTCCATAAACCTAAATCTGACTCCAGCATACAATGGAAACATCAGGTAAAATGGCAAACCCCCAGAGATCAAGCTAAAATATTGTGTGTGTGAAAAAGGCCACTTTATTGAGACAGGTGCATATCACTTTAACATGGTCATGCAGACTAACATCAAGGTCTCACTATATGTAAATTGCGATTCTCCTATTAACATGACAAGAGAATCTGGATTTCATTAAAGACACGGAGGCTAACATTATGCATATTTCTTTTAATGTAACTCCAAGCAGCCACTTGAAAGCATTACATCACAAAGTGAAAAAGGTTCTAGAACAGAATATTAAGTCCATACAATAAGCATGAGCACAGAACAGTCTGCCTCTTTTAAATGTGGTGAAATAGGAAAAGGTTCAAAATTTTCTTCTTCTTTTTTTAAAATATATTTATTCTTGCTCTTCTTCTTTAAAACCAAAAGGAACCAAAATTCAGTGAAGACTCAGGAAGAAGACCAAACTTCAGATGGTGAGTCAATTATGAAGAGTTACCTGAAATGAAGAGAGATATAAGTACTCTAGAGACAAACAATAAAATTCTAAATATCAAAATGTTATTTAAATAAACCATATAAAGATACACTGATATGAAAAATATACTGTCTAATAAACAGAATTGAACTTAATCACCCATGGGAGGGAATGGGTGGGATAATGTTAGCCTCCGTGTCTTTAATGAAATCCAGATTCTCTTGTCATGTTAATAGGAGAATCGCAATTTCATTATAAGACCGGAGGCTACCATTATGCATGTTGGTAGCTTTGTAAGACTACATCAGACATATGTTCAATTGGTTTGCAATAATGTTGTGCAAATGTGTTTGCATTAGACCAGTCGGCCGCCTTGAGGATGTCATCTAACTTACCTCCAGACCAAAAGGATTTACTGGCCATAGCACCTCTGAGGGAGTGTGCTTGGAATTTTTTTAAGTCAATGCCCGCTAAATTCATTACGGATTTAACCCATCTGGCTATAGAAGCAGAAGTTATAGCTTTGAAAGGTTTGACGAAGGAAATAAGTAATTGATTCACACCATGAGCACGAAGACCATTCATTCTAGAATCGTATTCTTTCATACAATCCACAACACAGAGTTTGGGGCATAAATCAAAACGTGGATAAATTTTTTTATCTGACATAGTTTTAGTTCTTCTAATTATCTCAAATTTAACACCAAACATATTGTAGGATCTATTAGAAACTTCAAGACCTTTGACGTCAGAAACCCTTCGGCATGAGATTAAGCATAACAAGGTTGCGAGTTTAATGGATAGGCTTTTCCTATCTAAAAGTCTGTTATCAGGCCAAATGGAGAATAGGTCTAAAATTAATTTAATGTCCCACAGCGACTGATATTTGGGTTTAGTGGGTCTCCTTAGTCTGATACTTTTTAAGACTCTACAAATATGACATTTTTACCTACCGTTTTTCCATTGACTAAGGCGTGACCTGCAGAGATAGTTGATATATAACAGTTAATCGTTCTATAGCTGAGACCCTTTTCAAACTGTTCTACGAGGAAATTAACTATGTGTACGATAGGAGCCTCCACGGAATCCAGGTTCCTCTCCAGGACCAACGCACCCATTTTCTCCAAATGTTGTTATACCTATAGTGTGTGCCCGGGGCCCATGACTCTCCGAGGAGAGTTGCAGCTGTTGACGAAAGTCCAGACACTTCATTGGATGTCCTGACACTTTCCAGGCAAGAAGGTTCAAACTCCCAGTCTGTACTAGGGGGTGATCTCTTCCATCTGCGTCTGTTAGGAGCTCCATCTCGGCTGGAATTAAAAAGGGAATGTTGCAAGCCAATTCTAGCGTCGTGGGGAACCACGCCTGAGATGGCCCAAAGGGGGTTACTAATACTAGAGAGCATTGATCTTGTCTCACCTTCTGTAGGACTCTCTGAATCATGACGAAAGGTGGAAATGCATATGCTTGGATTTCTTTCCAGCATTGGAGAAAGGCGTTTACTGCCAGAGCACCCGAGTCTGGCATCCAACTGAAGTATTTCTCAATTTGGAAAGTTAGTCTGCTCGCGAACAGGTCTATTTCTAAGGGGCCCCAAACTTGGTTGAGGGCCCTGAAGACAATTGGGTTGAGTTTCCAGTCGCTGTGATCTATAAGGAATCTCGAGTTCCAATCTGCAGATACGTTTATCTTTCCTGGGAGGTATTCTGCTTTTAGAGCAATCTTGTGCTCCAGGCAAAACATCCAAAGTTTCTTGGCCAAGAACGACAGATCTGCTGATTTGGTCCCCCTAAACGATTTATATATGCCACTGCTGACATATTGTCCATCTTCAGAATGACGGATCTCCCTTGAAGGGAATGTTTGAAACTCATCAGTGCGTATAAACCAGCAGTCAGTTCTAGGTAGTTTATGTGATGGGAACTCTCTGCTTGTGACCATCCTCCACCTGTATTTTGATCGAGAAGGCAAGCTCCCCAACCATGAAGACTGGCGTCTGATTCCAGGATAAATTCTGGTGTTGACCCAAAAATGGCTTTGCCATTCCAGGCATCTAAATTCTCTAACCACCAAGACAGTTCTGATTTGGCATCCTGATCTAGGGTTATCCGATCCCCGTACCAAAGGCCAGATCTTAGAGCTCTCGCTTTTACCCTTTGAAGAGCTCGGTAATTCAGAGGACCTGGGAAGATGGCTTGAATGGATGAGGAGAGAAGGCCCAGGAGTCTGGCTAGTTCCCTTAGAGTTAGGCTTTCTTGTTTCAAAACAAACCTTATTTCCTTTCGGATTTTGGATATTTTCTTGGAGGGGAGTAAAAGAAGGCATTTTGTTGTATCTACTGTGAAACCTAAGAACTCCAGGGTTCTGGAGGGTGTCAAAATCGATTTTTCTTTGTTTATAATGAACCCTAAGCTCTCTATGAGATCCATAACTGTCTTCAGGTCTTGAATTATTTGTGTGTGGTGTTGGGACATTATGAGAATGTCGTCCAGGTATATAATTAGTCGAATACCTCTTTCTCTTAGGAGTGAGGCGATTGTCTTCATGACCTTGGTGAAACACCAGGGGGCAGAAGAAAGCCCAAAGGGGAGGGCCTGAAATTGGAACAGATGGTTGTTCCAGAGAAATTGAAGGAAGGATTGATGAACTTTGGCCATTGGGATGGTGAAGTATGCATCCTTTAAATCAAGTTTGACTAACCAGTCTCCCTCTAGTAACAAATCCCTCAGGAGATGGATGCCCTCCATCTTGAAATGTCTGTAAACAAGATATTTGTTTAGTTCCCTGAGGTTTATAATGGGTCTCCATCCCTTGTCCTTTTTTTGAACAAGGAAGAGTGTACTTACAAATCTCATGGAATCCAAAGGTACTTCTATTATCGCCCCTTTCTGAAGCATTGAGGATATTTCCTCCTCTACTATTTTTTGTTGTTCTTTGGTGAGTGGTATGTCCTTCGGGTGAGATGTTTGTGTAGGAGTTTCTACGAAATCTATCATGAAACCTTTGACAGTATTTAATACCCACGGGTCTTGAGTGATTAGACTCCAATTGTGATAGAAGAATTTGAGTCTGCCTCCCACCTTTTGAGGGGAAGAAGAAAGAAGAGGGGGTAGGGTACTCACTCTGAAAGTTGTTGTTGGAGACTCCACGTGATCTGAACCCTCTGTTGCGTGAACCTCTCCCTCTCTGCGGGTAGAATTGGGGCGGGTTGGAAGGTTGGAAGCTTCTTCCGAAACCTCTGAACCTCGAATAGGGCCTTGGATTGAAGCGGCCGGAAAAGAGGCCCCTTCTTCCGGCCCGACCAAAAAGGTTTGAGTTGAACACACGTCTCATATTGTGCTGTGCTTTGTCCAGTGCCGTAAAGGTTGAAACATATTTGCCGAGTGACTTGATCATGTCTTCGCCGAAGTGTAAACCTTTAGGGTTTTGGGAAGGTTCCCTGTCTGCCATATCGCTCAGTTTGGGGTTTATTTTAGTAAGGACTACCCTTCTCCTTTCGGCGTTGAGGCTGGGGTTAGCATTTCCCAGAAGGATCATTGCTCTCTGTCTCCATCCCATAATTAGTTCAGTGTCAAGGGGTGTTCCATTAATGTGGCTTTCTTCAGCCGTATCGATAATCTTGGCTAAAGGACCCAAAACGTCAAGAAGACGGTCTTGACAGGCTTTAAGGGACCTCTCCATCCCCTTCCTGGGGTCTCTTCCGAGTTTAAAAAGGAATTTAATCAGTTCCGGATCAAGGTTGGGGGTCTGACAGATTTTATCTTGAATAGGGTCTAGAGCATTCAGCTCTGAAGATGTTACGGGTATCTTTTTCAAGTAGGTTCCTGAGCCATTTTTTTATGAATTTGGACACATGGTCTTGCGGCCACCATTCCGAGCTTCTCAGATGTTTAATATTGTAGGGTGAGAACATTTCTTCACCTAAAGGGTTAAAAATATTATCTCTGGAGGAGGAAGGGAGTTCATCTTCCGTTGGTTGACTATTAAATTCGTGATCATCTTCATCGAGGTCAAGGACATATTCGTCAAAGACATTAGCAGTCTCGTCATCCTTGGATTCATTGTATGAGCACTTTGATAGTTTGTGCCGCTGAGGACACCCATATGTGTTGTGCCGCTACGGACACCAGGATAATTTATGCCGCTAAGGACACCTGATGCGTTTGAGGTGTGAGGACCTCCATTAAGGGTTGAGGTGCTAAGACCTCCCATATTGTTTGAGGTGCTAGGACCTCCCGTTGTGCTCAGGAGGTTAGGGTATTCAATATTATTATTTTTCTTTAGTCTTTTCCCCCTAATTTCAGTGATATCGTCAATTACTTGTATGTTCGGGCTTTCAGTGATCTCATCCTCCTCGGTAGGGAGTGATCTTTTGGATGACATGACTTGGTTTAGAGTCTCCAACATACAGGATCTCATCTCTTTGTGGATAATTTTCTTGAAAGCCTCGTTATTAATGTTAGGGATGGGGGCTACAGCATCGTCAATTTCAGACATTTTAATGGCTCAGTTTAGTTTAAATATATAATAAAAATGGTTGTTAGCAAGGGTGCTCTATAGATAGTAAATGAATAAATTAATTTTTAATATTGAGTAATTAGCTTTTTTATTTTTTACATTGGCTATAAGCCCAAACAGATTTTTTAATTTTTTTTATATAATTAGGAATAGAAAGGGAGTAGTCAGACCTTTAGTTGAGGTTATATCATGTTCTGGAGTTTCTGGAGTTCAGTAAGACATAAGTTTGGCTTGTAAGGGGTTACAACTTCTAAAAATGAGGCCGGTAAAACAGCGGAGTACTCCCGAGTAAGGCAGCAGCTGATCGGAGCAGAGCAACTGCCACAATATTTGCTCGAGATCAGCTGCTGCCCGTAGCTATGGAACGAGGTCTTCGCCTCGTAAGGGAGCCATGGAAACAAGGTCTTCGCCTCGTAAGAGAGAAATGAGCAGGAGAAAAACGCCTTGGCAACGGGACGACGTCGCGTCCTCGTTCCCAAGGTACTTTCCTCAAACCTCCACTATCCAGAGGGGGGAAGAGATTGGGAAGGAGACGTCCGCGCTCGGCTGGGCGCACTCCGAGATGGAAATAAATAGAAGGGAGAGAGCCGCCTGCACTCAGCAGGGCTCTCTCCCGAATTTAAACTCCATAGGTAGCTGAAAGCGGAGCGCGGAGGGGAATAGATGCAGCTCGCTCGCTCGAGTCAAAATAACATATTTGAAGGCATAAGCGGCATAAACAGAACTCCGGTGAGGAGAGGGGGGAGGGGGTGTCGGGTTAGACAGAAGGGAGAGACTGGAAAGGAGATTGATCTCCGTAAATTGAAGATCAGTAGGAGTCAGAATAAGAGGAGAGGGGAAAGTCTCTCAAGCTCATAAGGAAGTCTCTCAGAAAGGTCATTGAAGAAAGTAAAGGTTAATTTAGGCAATATAGTAAAAAATAGAGAGTAATAGAAAGATGAACTTATCTGCTTGGAGCCGCATTTAAAAGAGGCAGACTGTTCTGTGCTCATGCTTATTGTATGGACTTAATATTCTGTTCTAGAACCTTTTTCACTTTGTGATGTAATGCTTTCAAGTGGCTGCTTGGAGTTACATTAAAAGAAATATGCATAATGGTAGCCTCCGGTCTTGTAATGAAATTTCACCAAACCACACTGCTCCCCGATCCGTAAACAAGCAATTCAGCTGTAACAAACAAATGTAAATGCACATCACCACTCGCTCTAATCCTGCATAGCATAATGTAGTACCATCCCAAAGACTTCTCTTTTCTTAACAAATAGACTATGAACTCTCCCAAACCCCTAACCCTGTCAGTCATTCGAGCTGATCCACCCGACCAATAGCGTAAGCGACTTTCATTATGTCCTAAAACAGTCCCTAGACCTGTCTAACTATAGAACTTGCCCATCGGCGACAATTCATTCACCAGTTAGAATCCCGGAAGCACCTGTACCACCAAACTGTAGCCTTCCCCACAAGCCCTTGACCCATGTTAATTAAAATACCATGCCCCTTAACAAGGGGAGGGTGGTAACAAAAAGCTAGCAATGTGTTATAATGACAGTGGTTGGCACGCGCAATGCCACCAGGATGGCGCGTGACAATCTCTGGCACGCGACACACCTGCACAAGAGCAGGTATTGTGATGTATAACCTTTCCCCTGTTCCCATTGGTTCCCCTTTCCATTCCACATTCTAACTTACCGTTAACCGTTGTTCCTGACAGTTAGACCCCAGCTGCAGGACTGACCAGATGTGTATGGGGCTGTTACAATAAACTTGAAGTAATGAACCGTAAGAAGTCTCCAGCATCATTATTACATAGTGGCGACGAGCGGATTAGGCCCCTCACGTCGGATTTGAAGATTAGAAATCCTGCGACTTTCCACCAGATTGTGTTTCTGTGAGCCGGACCCATCTGGATATCGTTTGCCGGTCACAGTCCAGCAGGAGAATCAGCAGAAAACAAGCCGAAGTGTCTGCCAGTACTTGAAGTAAACATCGAAGGCGTCCGGAACGAGTAACGGGTGTGCTGGACCCCAGCTGGGATCTCCGTGCCTTCTCATGGCACCCTGCGGTGAGATTTTGATTAGAGCCTGTCAGCCTACCGAACGATGTTAAGCCTTCAGCTGTGTGCTTAATAATGACATTAAAAAAAAAAACATAAACAAGCGTGCGGCGGCCATATTTGGTTACCGCTTACACTCAAATTTACTTCTCCTCAGAACTATTGCAGCGTGCGCCTCTCTGGTGACACGCACACCGCATTAATACTACAATACTAAGGAATAAAAAGATATTTGTAAACGCATGACAACGGTGACACGCACACCACTGGCTAAATATAATACAAGCTTTAAAAAAAAAAACTATTAGAAACTGGAGTGTATATGGAAAAACTAACAGTGACAAGCACACCAGAAAAATAAAGTGTGTGTCATCCCTATCCAGCCTGTCAATCAATACGGCTTCGGTGACACACCCACCTACTCTTGCACATCTCATGGTGATGAGCACACCTTTCAATAGTAATCAAAATACATATGCATAAAGAATAAAACTTGGGAGAAAAGAACTGAAATTTACAAAACTTTATTTATCTTACATCTAATATTAACAAGCACAAATAAATAACCCACCATGTGTGCTTTAAGCTCTTTAAACTTATCTCATCCACAACCCTTCCTTCCAGCCAAAGGAGAACCTTGCATGCCATGGAAAGAATGGAAGGAGTATTTTTGCAATTTCATAGAAACAGTTGAGGATAAGGATTTAACACCTGATAAAAAGAAAAGAGTTTTACTTTATTGCCTTGGTCCTGGTGGTCTGAAAACCTACAATCAAATAGAAAAAAACCACGGGATGGTGACGATGTATTTCAACATGCCCTTGATGATCTTGTTGCACATTTTTCACCAATTGTATGCGTAGCTGTTGATCGTTACAAATGTTTCCAAAGAAAACAAGGCAAAAATGAAACCATTGATGAATATGTGTCTGCTTTAAATGCATTAGCTTTAACTTGTAGATTTGGGTATTTACAAGAAGTGTTCACACATGATCAGATCATAAGGCACGCTAGTAATCCAAACATACAAGATAAATTGTGGGTCAATGGAGAATCCCCGTTGAAAGAAGTTGTCGCTCTAGTCAAAAAAGCAGAACTCACTGGTAGATGTGCAAAAGCTGTTTTAGAAGAGTCCACTGACATAAAATTAGTAAACACCGCCAATACTAGCAAAAACAAAACAACAGAAAACAAGAATAAAACTAGCTTTAATGTGGATTATAAGAAAAAGATCAATGATGAAAAAAAGTACTTGAAGAAATCCAGTGAAGATTCTGATAGAAAGTGTTATCGTTGTGGATCTACGTCCCACCTTGCTAATTACAAAAAGTGTCCTGCTAGATTTAAAAAATGTGCCTCTTGTGGCTTGATAGGCCACTTTGCTAAAGTATGTAAAAAGAAAAATTAAGTCAGTTCAACATATACAAGATGATAATAGTGCAAAATCTGAAGAATCGGATGAATCAGAATCAGACAACATTAACTATGTATTTTCTATTGAGTACGACATTTTAGATGTCAACCCTACTAAAGTCAAGAAACCAATCTGTGAGATAAAAATGGGTGGTGTGTTAATGAACATTGTAGCTGATTCAGGCTCTCCCTTTACAATAGTCAATGAGAGCATCTGGAAACAATATTTTGCAAACAAAGTGGGGGCTTCTCTTGAGAAATCCAGAGTTATAGCTAAAAGTTATACTGGAGACAATATTGAATTTATTGGAACTCGTGAACTAGAATTTGAGTTCAAAAGTAGGAAAGCAATATGCAAACTCTTTGTGGCAAAGAAAGGACCTTCTGTCCTTGATTGGAGCGACCAAGCAGATTTGGGCATAATCCTTGACCCAAACAGTGCAGATCCAGTCATGTCCATTGATGATACTAATTAATTAAATAACAACATCCTCAAAGAAAACCCAGATGTCTTTTCTGGCACCGTGGGTCTACTAAACAACTTTCAACATAAAATTGAATTGAAAGATAATGCTGTACCCTGCATGCATAAAGTCAGATATTGGCCAATATCAATTAGAGATGATGTTCAGAAGGAACTCAACAGACTAGTTAATAATGGGATCATCGAGAAAGTAGAATCTGCTGAATGGGTTTCCCCATTAGTCGTCGTGAAACGTCCCAATGGCAAGGTCAGATTTTGTATTGATCTGAGAGACCTTAATAAGAATATAATTGTTGACTAATTTCCCCTGCCACAAATTAATTAAATGTTTAGCATAACAAAGGGCATGAAACTGTTTTCCACTATACACTTAAAGTCTGCTTATCATCAGGTACCATTGCATGCTGATAGTAAAAAGTTCACTACCTTCATTACACCGTTTGGTTGCTATCGCTACACTCGTGTACCATTTGGTCTAGCTTTTGCTGCAGTGCTTTTTCAAAGGATAATGTCATCTATCTTTGAAGGCACTGTTGGTATAAAGTTTTTCCAAGATGATATCCTAGTCATGGGCAGCGACAAAACGGAACATGATGCACGATTGAAGCAAGTAGTCGAAATTTTAAAACTTAATGGTTTAATTGTTGAAATTGACAAGTGCAAATTTGCACAAAAGGAAGCTGTATACCTGGGCCATTGTATCAGTTAGGATGGTATTAAACCAAAACAAGGTCTTGTGGAAACCATTATCCAAGGCACCCTGTCCCAACAGCAAAGATGATGTCAGGGCATTCCTTGGTTTAACTGAATACTATTCTAAGTTCATACACAGCTTTTCAGAAAAAACGTACCACATTCGACAACTACTCAAAAATAAAGTAAAATTCAGTTGGTCCTTGTTGTGCCAAAATGCATTTGAAAACATTAAAAAAGAAATAAGTAATGCACCTTTTCTTAAAGGTTTCGATCCCAAAGCTAAGATCATTATCACAACTGACGCCAGCAACAAAGGGCTTGGGGCTGTTCTTTCACATAAGGAATCTGAAAACAATGAATGGGTAGTAGCCTTCGCGTCTCGATCACTGACCACTGCAGAAGAAAAATATTCGGTGATTGAGCACGAAATGCTTGCATGCTCATGGGCTCTTAACTACTTTAGAGTTTACATATGGGGCTATAATGTTCTACTTCGTACAGATCACAAACCCCTTATTAAAATTCTCTCTACTGCAGGTTTACAAAACGCTTCACCTAGACTAAGTAAAATGTCAGTAAAGCTCCTAGATTACAGTTATACAGTGGAATACTGGCCTGGTGTCAAGAACAAAGTTGCAGATTTTCTCAGTAGATTACCTTTACCCAATATGAAAGTTGGGGAGGATCCTGAGGACAATGACAAAGTAGCATTACTTTTCTGCGAAGATTTTAATCGCATTACAATTAAAGAATGGAAAGAGCACATGAGAAAAGATCACACATTACAAAACATTTGCAAATACATCAATAGCCATTGGCCAGATAAAAAGCATCTTGATATTGATGGTTAGATCTTTTGGGAACTCAGAAATGAGTTAAGCGTTGAAAATGATTTGCTATTTAGGCTTGGCAAAGCGGTTCCTCCTGATACACTTAGAAAGAAAATACTTAAACTTTGCCATATTTGTCACCTTGGCATTTATAAAACTAAACAAACAGTAGAAAGTAACTATTGGTGGCCTGGACTCGACAAACAAATTGAAGTCTTAATCAGAGACTGTGTAACCTGCAGTGATTCAGACAAAAGTCTCAAAGTTTTTAAAGTTCCCTTAATTCCAATAGAATGTCCCAGTATGCCTTGGGAAAGAATTGGTTTGGATATAGCTGGACCCATTGAAGGTCATGATGGTATCATCAAATATATCCTAGTTGCCATGGATCACTTTTCAAAATGGCCAGAGATCAAAATTGGTCCCAATGCTGATAGTAGCAGTGTTATATCATTTCTGGACAAACGTTTCTTGAGTGAGGGGTTACCCAAATGTGTCGTAACTGACAATGGATCACAATTTACATCAGCTGCATTCAAATCATTCCTTGAAAGGAATTGTATAACTCACAACACAACTTCACTCTATCATCCTGAAGGAAATGGACTCGTTGAACGCTTCAACAGAGTCATAAAAGGCAGCATACAATTATCCATAAATAGCAACCTCAATTGGGAAGAAGAGATCTTTAAGTTCATATGGGCGTATAGAATTATACCTTGTGCCAGTACAGGTGAATCTCCATTTGTACTCATGAGAAGTAGCCAACCCATTAGCAAGGACCTACGGTGGATGCCAACGTCAAAACAAATAAACCGTCAGAAACAAAATAGCTACAGCACAGAAGTGTTATAAAGAATGGTATGATAAAAGACATGGGGTCAAAGAACACTCCTTTATTTGTGGTGATTTTGTTAAAGTTCGTCTCGAAAAAAAAGTCAAGAAAGGGGAGAGTAAATTCACCACCCCCCTTCGCATTTGCAAGTTGGCAAGGTTTGGCATATGAACAGATTAGCAAGATGCACACTGGATGGCAAACCACTTTTGCTTAATCACCAACATAAGAACAGATGCAATAATAATTTATGGGTTGATTATGATGAACCAGGAAATGTACCTAAATCCATGATTTCTAGTAATGAAACGTATGGTAAAGTTAACGACACAAATGTTGATGATGTTCCATTTTCTTCTGAGCCTACTGACCATCTCACGTCTGATCTTAGTGGTGAAATCGATTCACACTCTGACTCCGATGATATAGGTGTTAGTCATGGTATCACTGGAAGATTTGGTAGACTCATTAACAAACCCAAAACGTTCAATGACTTTGTAAGTTATTAACACCTCATTTTGCTGTAATGTTTTAAGAGAGGAAGATGTATTATAATGGCAGTGGTTGGCACGCGCCATGCCACCAGGATGGTGCGTGACAATCTCTGGCATGACAAACACCTGCATGAGAGCAGGTATTGTGATGTATAACCTTTCCCCTGTTCCCATTGGTTACCCTTTCCATTCCACATTCTAACTTACCGTTAACCGTTGTTCCTGACAGTTAGACCCCAGCTGACGGACTGACCAGACGTGTATGGGGCTGTTACAATAAACTTGAAGTAAAGAACTCTAAGAAGTCTCCAGCATCATTATTACACCCTACTCTCCTAGATAGTCAATGCGCTGTCATTTACTATTTAAGAGAACTCAGTCATGTTGACAATCATTTCTTAAGTTTTTCTAATACTGGCCCCTCAATCACTACAGCACGTGCCTTGTGCACCATGCAAGGTTTTGTCAACAAGTTTCGTTTATTCACTGGTAATTTGTGGAGAAAGTCCAACTGGGATTTAACAGAAGCGCACAGACATGAACGGAGTAACAAATGTGGCACCATCATTCAATACAATATGAAGGCAAAATATGTTTTATTTAGATAATCTAAGTAAATATGTATGTTTATAATCAAATAGAAGGAGATAGCTACCTGGATCACCCACCTTCACCCTTCAATTCAGTGTTAAGGAAGAATTTCTTAACTTCCTTAAAAGGGAAAAATATATACCAGTGATTGTTGACATGTTGGAAGAAGGTAGGATCGGTATTCCTAGCAACACCATCATTTATGGTCATAGTAGAAGGAGCTGGGAAGGGGCCAAGAGGCAGTGACTACGAAATGGAGGTCCAGGTCTAATGATGATTCCCTAGAAACAGCACCTAAAATTTATCAGCATTCAAAATGTTACTGGCCATCAATCACACAACTGAAGAAAAATATGCTGAAGTTCCAGGGGAATGTCAGAGTTACTACCAATTTGTTGTATCAGGAAGGAAATGTCAACAGTGTGTTTAAAAAAGTAAAGCCAACGGTTTAATAAAGTTTAAACAACTCCATAAAGTGCACAATAATAAAAAAAAAAATCTATGTCCAGTGGTTTTTCTTTTAAAAAGCAAAAGTACTTTAATTCACACACAACTAAATAATAAACATAAAAATAAAATCCAGACAATGGAGTTAAGACCTCTCTAGCATTACCAGAAGGTCTGTTACTGTTAAACAACATAGAGGCCCTCTTTTTGGTATTCATCAATGGAAGTTCTTCTTGTTGTAGCTGTCATGGAGTTCTCAATGTAAAATCCTTTCCTTTTGCCTTTTCAGAGTTTACGAAGTAAACTCTTTCTAGTGTATTTAGCAAGTTGTTCACAATGGCCAGATTACCACGGCATTGAAGAAGAGCAGCTCAAGGCTGACTCACAAGGGTGTTGTGGGCCTCAAACTCAGAGAACCAAGCAACACACAAAAATAACATACAATAACTCAATGTATAACCAATTATTTCTCTTTAAAAAGCAAAAGTACTTTATGCATACAAAATTAAATACTGTACTCTAAATGACAAATATTTACAAGATTTCATGGGGAATTACAAATTGGTATCTCACCTTTGGGGGCTTCCCAGAATAATAGCATGCAAATCACAATAGATCACAGGGGAGAATAATCCTGTAATTGTAGTCTGCTCCCATTATGTGTGAGGCACCAGGAGCCAATTTGCACACAGGCTTTAATCCTAAAAAACAGGAGGCTTTTCACAATCAAAATCTTTAAGCCTACAGGCTTTGTCAAGTCTTTCAAAATTTAAACTGAGAGATCTACCTCCCTTGAGACCACATTAAATAATCAATAAAGCAACTCTGTTAGCTGTAACATGAAAATAAATAAACATGTACTCGCTGTTTAGACAGGCCCATCAAACATTTTAGGTAAACTCAAAGTATACATTGACATGAACCTACCTGTGGAGATATCAAGCATTGTGCAGTGCCAGACCAAGAATAAGGACATATGTATTAAACCCCATCTTATTGCATTTGAATGAGAGTTCACACTGAATATCCCCTTCCTGTTGTATTTGTCAAATAGTTCTAAATGAAAAGCCCCGTACCTATGGTATGTGTCTTGGAGCTCAGAGTGTAAAAACCCCTTTCTGTTGTATTAGCCATAGAGTTCACAATGTGAAAGCACTCTCTGTTACATGAGTTCAGGTGTAAACCCCATTCGTATTGCATTTGGGAGGGAGTTTGCAAGGTAAAGACCCTTCCAATGGTGTTTGTAAAAGAATTCACAATGTAAAAGCCATTCCTGTTGTGTTTTTAGAGTTCAAAAAGTAAAATCTCTTTCTATTGAAGCTATCAGAAGGCTAACACTGTAAAACCCTTTTCTATGGTATTTGTCAGTGTTGATGCCCTTCTTTGTCATGACGCTCACAACATAAAAGCCCTTCCTTTTGTATGTTATGTGAAACCGAGTTCACAGTCAAACACTCATTCCTTTGGTGTTTGCCAAGGAGTTCACCATCCTATTGTAGCTTTCACAATGCAAAATGCCTTCTTATTGCATTTGAGAAATCTGGTTTGGGATGTCCCAAAGCAGTTGGTAGTTACTGGGCCCCAACTGTGTCAATGATGGTCTTTCACCCTTGGTGTGCTGACGCTTCTATACCTCAGTCCCGCAAACTGTGGACCAAGTAACTCTTTTAGCGCTTGAATCTCTGGGTAATGAGGCAAGCAGTCTGAGGCTGAATTGGAGAGGTGACTTGGGCTAGAAAATAAAAGCTCAGCAACACACAAAAATACCATTGAAGTAATATCTAGTCAATGCTTTACAAAGGAAAACTACTGTAATGAACATACAACTGAATACTATGCACAAGGATAACAAATATTTCCAAGAGTGCAAGTGGAACTGTAAACTGAAAACCTTCCTGGAAAGACCGGATAGAATCACAGGGTTCAAATCAAGTACCCAAAGAAATAGGAGGCAACTAACCCAGTACATCTAGCGTGTTCCTTTTACCCATGTGCACCAACTGGCTATAAATCTAAAAACCAGCAATGCCCATAGATGGGCAGATTGCAATGCACAAAGGTTTTCATGATCAACAGGTTTAGGCCGATAAGCTTTGCTAAGTCATTCATTACTCCTGAATAGGAGTTCTACTGCCTTTGTTACCACATTTAAAAATCAATAAAGAAGTAGTTTGGCTTAAATAAGAACATACACATGGCCAGTGGTCTCTGCCTAAAAAGACCCTCAATCATTTTAGGCAGACCAAGTCTCCTACTGAATACACCAAGCATTTACTGTGGCAAGACCCAAAAAGAGACTCTCAAACTGGGAACGATGTGTTCCTTTTTAACACTTGTCTCTGATGATAACTAGGCAGAGCAGTACAAGGCTGACTCAAAAAGTGTTGTGTTCTATACTCGCATAACATAGCAACATACACCATTAAGACTCAGAATATCTATGCAAAGTCAGTGCCTCTTCTTTAAAAAGGAAATGTTCTTTAATTATTCATTGCTAAATACTGTAATTTACATTCATCTAAGGTAACTAGGAAAACAATCCACGTCTGTTTAACGGGGTGCTGTGCATTAGAATCTCAGAACACATCAACACACAACATTAACACTCAATAAACCAATATCTAGACAGCGTTTTATCTTTAAAAAGGAAAGGTACTTAGTGCTTACACAAGTAAATATTATAATCAAAATGACAAATATTTTACAACATTTTAGGTGAAATTACAAATTGGAACCCTTCATACAGGAACCTTGCAGATTCACTGGTACAAATCATATACCCTAAAGAATTATCACAGAGGGCAGCTAAACCTGCAAATGAAATCTGCTCTCATTATAGTAAGGTCCCATGTGACAATGTGCACACCAGTAAGGCTCTAATTGTGAAAACCACAATGGCCTATATGGACATATTATAATGATGCTTTCCACAATCAAAATGTCAAGCTTGCAGGCTTTGGTAAGCTGCCCACTATGTAAAATGAGAGGCCTATGGCCTTTGACACATCATTTAGTTATCAATGAAGCAAGACTCTTTGTCTTGAACACAAACATGACTTTGTCAACTCTGCTTAGAATGACCCATCAAACAATTTAGGCAGTCCCAAAGAAGGCATTGACATTAATATTATCTCTGCTTCTGGAACATCATGCATTTACTATTGCAAGTCTCAAAAGACGATAATTGTACTAAATCACTTCCTGTTGCATTTGCCAGAGAGTTCACACTGCAAAATGCATTCCTACTGTAGTGTTAATGGGCTTACATTATGCACCATTCAAAGCCCCTACTGTATATGAACTGTGGTCTGGTCTGCATTACAACACGCTTGTCTATAGCCTTAACATAGTAGAATAACAATATGCAGAAAGGAAAACTGACTTTCCCATATGCTTTTCACAATAAATAATTCTGGCCTACTGCATTTTTGTTTATAACTTATCATAATAAGCTGATCAGACCAATTGCATATGACATAACGTTTCCCAATGAACCAATCAGGCCTGTGGCTTTCTGGTGGATACTCTTCCTATCTGCAGACTCCTCACCTTTAGAATTTCCCTCAGACTGGATAAGAAAGTTTCCATAGCAGTGCTCCAGCGCTGCCAGGTGGCGCCAGATGGCTCCTGGTCACTTAGTTCCACCTTGGAAGTAACAGGGCAGAGCCACATATAAGTGTCACCACTGTGCCCCAATGTCAGATTGTTGCTTGACTCTTTCTGCACCATCGGAAGCAGAGTACAAGGCAATTGTCCCTATCAGTGTGCAGATCTCTAATTTGGAACAATTTTAGATGATAAAAAGAAACCACCTCCTAGAATGGAGAGGTGGAAGGGCACTGAGGAATTTGCAGTTAGATAGAGTATCCACCAGAAAGAGTGTTACCAAACGTAAGTAAATAGTTGCTCTGATGGATACTGAAACAACTGGTATCCACAACCTCAAAAGATGTGTAGAGACCACCGTCATCACTTTTGTAACCACCAAAGAGGCACTGGTAAGACTGAAGGAGAGCACAGCAAACTGAAAATGCTCATGATTGACCTTAAACCTCAGGTAAGGTCTGTTGGACGGTGGGACTGACACATGAAAGCACGATCCTGCAGGTACAAGACTACCATCCAGTCATCCAGGGCAAACAGAACTTAGGCCAATGTGAGCATTTTGAATTTGTTCTTCCTTAGGAAGGCATTCAGAGGGTGAAGATCTAACATAGAACAAAAAAGCTGTTCTTCTTCAGCATGAGGAAATAGCGGGCATAACACCCAGTCCCTATTTCTGAGGCCGGCACCCTCTCAATGCCCCCTTTGGACAGTAGAGCTGCCACCTCTTGCAGCAAGATACACAGATGCCCCTCTGAGAGCCGCTCTGGTGTTTAGAAGATGTGGTGGGTTGGAAATTAATAGAAGGTGTTAGACCCAGTGGTTTCGGGCTGGCTAAGAAGCATCGAAGCCAATCAGAATCCACTGTTCTAATTAGTACGAGTACGATACACTTGTCCGATAACCTGTGGTCACCCTCAGGTTGCTTGGCACCAAGCAGTCAGGCTTATCCTCAGGGCTCGAGTGTAAAGTATTGGCACAACACCCCCTCGCAAAACACTGCGTACGCTACAAAAGACCACTCCATATGTATAAAAACACTTGTCTTTGGATTACACACACACATTGAAATCAAAACGAGATATACATTGTATATACACTCTAAGTTATACGCAATTGTCAAACTTCTCTATTGAAATCAAAATGTAACACACATTTTATATACACTTTACAGTTATATGCAATTGTCGGACTATTCCATTAGCAGAAAGGTTACACAGTCACAGTTCTTTGACTACGCCTTGTGATCCAGCCCTCAGTCTTCAACTACACCAGCCAACGATACACGTTTCCCTAGCTGGCGCCCCACTGTCTAGACAGTCGGAACCCCTAACACGGAAAGAAACAGTTACTTAGTTTTGTCCATCGGGATTAGACCTCCAGGCGCCCGACCGCACCTGCAGAGTGCAGGATCACTATCCCCCCATAGACAAAAGGTTGTGACCCAGGAAGCTGGTGTTCTTCCACATATTGGGAAATGTGAACTTCCGTAGACCACGGACAGACAGCTGCAGATGCCCATGAGGCACATGAAACCCCTCGGGCCTCGTCACAGTGTTTTCCAAAACAAATCACCCTGTGGCGTGGGTCTAGGGAGAGGGAGCCAGTGACCTTGGACAGAGGTTGCGATGTCAGGCACTGTCGTCCTCCCGATCTGGAGGCTGAAGACAGTCTCAGCTCCAGCTCTCGTTCCCCCAAACCCCTCGAACATCACACGCTCTGGAGCGCAAGCGAGCACAGGTCCACTCTGCAAGCTTCACCGCACTCCTCAAACTCCTCACATCCCAGCACCTTAGATGGCTGCTGATCTTGTGTACACACTCCTCTTGCATAGAGAGATGATGGCGTATGTCAGGACGGTCCTTGTCCCAAACACGATCACTTCCACCTGTCTCCACGGCACCCACTGCGGTCCTTACGATCTTGTGGAGATAGTGAGATCCTTTGTGTCCCTGGGATCTCCTGGAGAGGAGGCCAGCTCAACGGCCCTTACAGAGGACTTCGAGACCAAGGCCACGACAGTGGCACTTAGCTGCAGGCCAGCAACATCCAGGCAAAATCAACCAAGTGATAGCCTTTTTGGAGAATGACAAGCTTCAAGCCACCACAAATCTGTGGAGAGTCCAGTTGCAGACCCTCCTGCCCTAATGATTCCTCCTGTCAATGCCCCAGTATCAAACCAGCAGTACAATAAAAAGTTGGTCACAATAGCAATATGAAACTTCAAAGTAAACATAGAAATATTTTAATGAAAGCATTCACAAGGACATAATCATAAGTCTGCAGTAGATGCAATTTATTCTCAAAAAATCAAAATCAATTGTTAAAGACATCACAATTGTCTATCCACTTGGGAGAATGGTGCTCAGGTTGAAAGAAAAGGTAGAGTGCTCAGAATAAAAGTGCGTTTGTGAGGGTTGAAAGAAAAGGAAAGGTAATGTGCCATATATACATTATATATACATAATAAAAACCTGTCCGGCCTACAGAAGGCAAATCGTTACAACAAAAACATAGCAATCTGTGGACGCTGAAGACAAATCTCAGTCGTTTATGCTTGTTACTGGAAGAACAGATGTCAACGTTTCGACCCCTTCCCAAAATCAAGGTTGTTGAATCCTTAGCATGGGGTCTTCATCAGGACAGAAAGATAGAGCACCTACAAGAGATGGAATACTCCATATTACTTACATGGGGTCACGTGGCTGTATGTGAATGCTAAATAAAATGAAGAGGTAATTACCAAATCAGAACACAGACAGGGAACTCAGGCTGGATCGAATGGGTGGAGGGCTCCTTAAAGCTCCTAAAGCAGAGAAAACGAGCGTTAGTCTAAGTGGGGACAGGGTCTAGTAAGACAAAGGTTCAGAGACCCAAGTGGTAAGAGCTTACTCGGAACGTGGGCAGAGGTGCAAAGTATCACCTTGGCGCGGGCCGTCAAAAAAGACTGAAAAGTGAAGCTATTGGACAAATCTTAAGGTTTCACACTGGATGTTGAGGCAGATGCAGTTAGTCACCTGTCCATCAAAACAAGCAGAGGAAAGTAGGTCAGCGGATCCTATAGTGTCTAGGAACAAACCTAGTGTGAACTAGAAAAGGCATAAATTTGGGAACCACCAGTGCGTCAACAATGACACGCAGTTAGGGAGCAATTAATGATCATAGAACAGGGGGGGGGAAGAAACTACCAGTGTAAGACGCCCCACGATTATTTGCGGAAGCCTCAGAACAGGGATGTGAGGTCATGCATGGGTAAAAAACAAAACAAATAATGCGGCTCTAATAGCCAGGCAACTCACGACGTGAGTGAGCAGGGAAAACAATCCCTAGGAGGTTAAAAAAAATGGCTAGTAGGTAACAGCATGCTCCATAGTGCTCATGCTCAAACAAAGCTACCAACCGCGGTTGGTGCTTACCTTATGGCGACGTGATAAATCTACGGAAAGGGACACATGAAACATCGGATAAACTAAACTAATACTTGGAAAGGCGGGTGAAAGAATCATAGCGTACACAAAAGTATCAAAGTTTTAAGTCGAGACTCTGAGCCATCGCCTACCTCCGTTCGCCATCAGTGTCAAGAAGGACTGCTGCGCCTGGGCCCCGGACCTAGCCTAGTTAAGGACAAACCGGCTACGTGCACGGGGGTGCAGCCGCTCGGTGTCGGCACGTCTCACATAGACGACCGAGCTCGGTGATCCAGATTGGGCGATCTGGGTCTAGGTGAGGGGGACGGAGAAGGAGTCCCTAATCGTAGGTAAATACGGAGTGTTCAAAGAATGCGTTAATGTACATGGAGTCATGGAAACAGGTTGTTGCCAATGAATACCTGCCACACCCAAATTATATTTTTTGCAGGGGCTCGATTGACAATGCCCATCTATGAAGAAACGGTTGGCAAACCACACATTTTAACATTATAAAGCCGGAAGCAATCTGGGTAAACAAATAAATAATTTGCAACATAAATTCAGGACGGTATGTGTAGGTATCAAAAGTGATGGGATAAGAGAAGAACTCCATACGGCAGCGAGACACGTCTGACATTACATCAATGGTTGTTATCATAGCTATAAAACATATGTTGTCGCCTCACACGTCATATATGTTAATTGGACCAATGTCCGTAGTATATTCAAGGGCCAAGGTACATAAGGCCATCTGTGGTATCAGACGGGATTGAAATGAAATAACACAAATATTCGCAATGTATGTCATGTGATAACAGAATATTAGATACATACTCGTCTAATACAAACAATGATGTTGGTAACCTAAGATGTTATCCAAAAAAGGGGTAGGTACATCAGTATATCATGTATCCCATCAGTATATCATATATCAAAAACATATCACTGAAAGTAGGAAAAGCTCGAATAGTGCCCTATTCGGTATGGAGACAAGACAGTTGTGCATTCAAAGTATCTAATTCATTTAAACCATTGCTGACCATGTCCATGGTATACATCCATTGACACTCTTGTATGTTAATGTATGGAATTGATGTCCCCTCCCCTTGCTCCCAACAATATTTTTTCTAAGATCAACCACTTGATGGAATCTGGTTGATGTCCCTGACTCTGAAAATGGTCTACCAATGGTGCTCCCGCCGTGCCACAACGGATTCTGCTACAATGTTGCAGTATCCTGGTCTTGACTTTTTGTCTGGTTTGCCCTATATACATCTCATTGCAAGGACACAGAATGGCGTAGATAACGTCTGTTGTGTTGCAATTAGTGTGTACCTGTAGGTCTATTGTATGGTGTTTGTAGCAGAACTGTTTGGTTTCTATTGTAAGCTTACAAGCTTTGCAGTAGCCACATTTATAGTGACCCACAATTTCCGGTAGTTGCCACAGTGTCTGGATTGTAGGTTGAGGGGGTGTTGGAAGCAGAGATTGTACCACATGATCTTTGATGTTCTTAGCCTTTTTGAAGGAGTGCATCGGTGGCTCTGGCAGATCTAGCTCATCAGAAATCAGTTTCCAATGTCCATTTATGATCTTTTTGATGTCATTGCTTCTAGTGCAATATGTGGTCACACATATCATTCTCTTCAAGTCCGTGGAACGTTGTTTGGGAGTTAGCAGGCACTCCCTATCATTAAACCAAGCCCTCTTTCTTGCTCGTTTCACCAGTCTTTTGGGGTAGCCCCATTTGACAAGGCGGTTGATGAGATCGTCTGACTCAGTAAAATAGTCGACCTTCCTTGAGAAATTCCTCCGGATCCGCAAGAATTGCCCAAAGGGCAGGTTGTCACGTAAACCCCTCGTGTGGTGGCCGGAATATCTCAATAGCGTGTTAAGTTCTGCTGGCTTCCTATACAGGGTCGTATAGAGGTGATCGTTCTCAGTCTTTATGGAGATGTCCATAAAATCTATCGTATTCAGGTTCCAATGGAATGTGAACTTGATATCATCTGATCTTAGGTTCACCCATTCAAAGAATTTTTGTAGGTCCATCGCATTGCCTGTCCAAATGAGGAGCACATCATCTATATATTGGGAGAGGAGTTGGCTTAATGGCTAGGGCGGCCGACCTCGAATCTGGGGAACTGGGTTCGAGTCTCGGCAATGACGCTGAACATCCTGTGATTCTGGGCAAATCACTTAATCTCCCCGTGCCTAACCAAAATTAATGTGTGTCCTCGTGTAACGTAATTGGTGCTATGTAAAGCGCTCTGATACCCGATTCGGGTCAAGTTCGCGCTATATAAAACTCTGCAAATAAATAAATAAATATATCTTTTCCAGTGTGCCACATTGTTCTTGTAGGGACTGGTCTGGCTGAAGATGAATTGATCCTCAAATTCATCCATGTAGAGGATTGCTAGATCTGGGGCGAAGGCAGCGCCCATCGCCACGCCCTTGGTCTGTAAGTAGAATTAACCTTGAAAGAGGAAAAAGTTCTTCATCATGGCCACTTCTAATAACTGCACTATAAATTCTGTTGGGACGGGAGCTGGATGGGGTCTCTTGTCCAGTGCTTTCATCATTGATTCCAGAGCTGGTTGTTGGGGAATACTAGTATAGAGTGATACTATATCCAATGTCACTAGTAACTGGTGTTCAGGGTCAAATGGCATGTTGTCAATCAGGTTGATCACTTGCATAGTATCTCGTAAGTAGGATCTCGTTGATTCGGCCAATGGTTTCAAAAAGACATCAACATATTTACACAGTGGTTCCAAAAGTGATCCACATCCAGAGATGATGGGGCTTCCAGGTGGATGATTCAAATTCTTATGTACCTTGGGTAATGTGTAGATGGTTGGAAGACGCAGTTGTTTCATATTCAGGTACTCAAACTCCTGATCAGATAGAAAGCCTGCTGTTCGGCCTTTCTCAGTGATATTCAGAATGAGTTTCCTAATCTCCTTTGTGGGATCGAGGTTCAGTCGGGAATAACTCACACCATCATGCAGTTGGGAATAGATCTCAGCTTTATAGTCTAGGGTATTCTGTACAACGATGGCTCCGCCTTTGTCAGCCGGTTTGATCACAATCATCTTGTTGTTTTTAAGTGCACCACGCGTGCACGTAGCCGGTTTGTCCTTAACTAGGCTACGTCCGGGGCCCAGCCGCAGCAGTCCTTCTTGACACTGACGGCGAACGGAGGTAGGCGATGGCTCAGAGTCTCGACTTAAAACTTTGGTACTTTTGTGTACGCTATGATCTCTGTGTGCTGATAATTGTTATGTGTCGCAGGTACGGTGATCTTACTTAAAGGGGGCAATGCATGTCTTGTGTATGAAGTTATATATCTAATGTATTGGTGCGGCGCGCAATAGGCAGAATCTCGGTCGCCATCTTGTAGTGGGTTCTTGTGATAGATGTGATAAATGAAGTATAGGGATATAGTGTGGTATGGTGGCTGTCGTAGGGCAATAAGCTGTTGCGATCTGTGGGCTTCCTATATGTCGTGGTCGACACTTTTCCATCTTTGAAGAGAATTGAGTCTACATGGTGAAATGTCCTTGCAACCTACTATACATAGGGATGACCTCTAGAGTTGTAAAAACAAGGGTGAATGAGCACAGGAGCAACATCCGGTGCGGTAGGAACACCACCAAATTGAGCAGGCATTACATCGAAAAGGGACATACACCAGACCAAGTCAATTGGACCATCCTTTTGATCCAATCCTCTCAGGACAACAAAAGCCCTCTTCCAAAAAGAGCAAAGATGGGTGCACCGCCTCAAACGAACACCCAAGGTCTTAACGATGAAATACCTTGGATTGAGGTACTATAGGAATTCAACCCTTGACATCGATCTCACCAGTGTGACATTCATAAACACTATAGTAAAGACTATGCCAGCAGACCTCCTAGATGCACCACTCACCGCAAAATGATACACCAACTATAAAAACTGACAAAGAGGACACTAGTGCACCGCAAATAACACCAACAAATACGGTGACCCCTTATTGTGATTCATCAGCCCACTAGGGATACTTCATTTATCACATCTATCACAAGAACCCACTACAAGATGGCGACCGAGATTCTGCCTATTGCGCGCCGCACCAATACATTAGATATATAACTTCATACACAAGACATGCATCGCCCCCTTTAAGTAAGATCACCGTACCAGCGACAAATAACAATTATCAGCACACAGAGATTCAACAGCCCGTGAATATCTCTCATATGAGCATTTCATAGAAGATATCACTCCAAGATGGCACCCATAGTAACAACCAAAACTTGCCAATCAATGCAGTGATTAAACAATGAACACCCCACCCGGAAGCAGGCCACTCCTATAAAAGAGACAGAATTTTCACTTCCCCACCGGCGGAGACAGCGAGATGCACACAGGTGACACAGCCCAGATGCACCGAGAGAACCGTGAGTAACAAAGAGGCAAGATCAGTCCAGGACAGATCCTGCACATGGCGGCATCCTCTCCCTTCAATTTTTGACTCTATTTATACGATTCACGCCTACTCGATAAAACCAGGGTATGTTCACAAATAAAAAATTAAAATACTGATACAGAGAACAACCCTGACACCATTCTCTGAGCACTAATCATTGATCTTATACGTCTGTCTGTCTGTCACCTAGTTATAACCTCCTTTTTAACAATTTTTAGAAAGATCACAGCACCTTTTAGCTCACGTATACATACCGCGACCATTAACAGCAATGATCACGCTACGAACTACAAGCACCTGGCCCTCCAATGGAGAACCCAGACCTGAGCATAACTTCCATTGGTATTAATACCCTAATGGCAAATTGTATCTTTGTTTTTTGACTCTTGTCGTTTCAGAATCTCTACTCCTTTCATTTATCCGGGGGCACCGACATTTTTGGGCCACTGTAGATATAACTTTCTTATTCGGTCCTGACGAAGTGCCCTGGATCTCCCCCTGAGACTACTGAAGCGCGAAACATGTTGACCATAACATATTCCCACTAGGGACATATAATCAGCCAGCTAAGAAGGGACATAATACCCCTTAAAGCAGCTCCATACACTTTGTTTTAATAATGACAGAGGGATCACTTTATTAAAAATTAATCACTCTCCCTCCAGCCATTTTTTAATACACTTTCTAGGACTTCACTGCCACTTACACCCACGCACCCATACGGCTTCATCCAAAGATCTCCGAAAAAGAGACCCTTCGGGGGACCCGTAGGGCATTGCAGAGCCGGCCTGACGAGGAGCAAAAGCCCAATGATGAAGCATGACATCCTTCGGGGTGTGTGAGGGCATCAAGATGAGGACACCCTGCCTCCCACAAGCAGAGTAGCACACGACAAGAGTACCCCCTACTTTACTTCTCTCCATCTCCACTCAGGAACGGTGACTCCCTTTGTTATAAGTTTATTTTCGGGAGCACGGGTCACTGGACCTTTTAGAATAGCTCCTAGAGTCCCCCTCTTTTGATAAATAGGATTTGATATATGATATACTGATGGGATACATGATATACTGATGTACCTACCCCTTTTTTGGATAACATCTTAGGTTACCAACATCATTGTTTGTATTAGACGAGTATGTTTCTAATATTCTGTTATCACATGACATACATTGCGAATATTTGTGTTATTTCATTTCAATCCCGTCTGATACCACAGATCGCCTTATGTACCTTGGCCCTTGAATATACTACGGACATTGGTCCAATTAACATATATGACGTGTGAGGCGACAACATATGTTTTATAGCTGTGATAACAACCATTGATGTAATGTCAGATGTGTCTCGCTGCTGTATCGAGTTCTTCTCTTATCCCATCACGTTTGATACCTACACATACCGTCCTGAATTTATGTTGCAAATTATTCAATTGTTTACCCAGATAGCTTCCGGCTTTATAATGTTAAAATGTGTGGTTTGCCAACTGTTTCTTCATAGATGGGCATTGTCAATCGAGCCCCTGCAAAAAATGTAATTTGGGTGTGGCAGGTATTTATTGGCAACAACCTGTTTCCATGACTCTATGTACATTAATGCATTCTTTGAACACTCCGTATTTACCTACGATTAGGGACTCCTTCTCCGTCCCCCTCACCTAGACCCAGATCGCCCGATCTGGATCACCGAGCCCGGTCGTCTACGTGAGATGTGCCGACACCGAGCGGCTGCACCACGCGTGCACATAGCCGGTTTGTCCTTAACTAGGCTACGTCTGGGGCCCAGCCGCACCAGTCCTTCTTGACACTGATGGCCAACGGAGGTAGGCGATGGCTCAGAGTCTCGACTTAAAACTTTGGTACTTTTGTGTACGCTATGATTCTTTCACCCGCCTTTCCAAGTGCTAGTTTAGTTTATCCGATGTTTCTTGTGTCCCTTTCCGTAGATTTATCACGTCGCCATAAGGTAAGCACCAACCGTGGTTGGTAGCTTTGTTTGAGCATGAGCACTATGGGGCATGCTGTTACCTACTAGCCATTTTTTAAACCTCCTAGGGATTGTTTTCCATGCTCACTCACGTCGTGAATTGCCTGGCTATTAGAGCCGCCTTATTTGTTTTGTTTTTTACCCATGTATGACCTCACATCCCTGTTCTGAGGCTTCCACAAATAATCGTGGGGCGTCTCACACTGGTAGTTTCTTCCCCCCCCCTGTTTTATGATCATTAATTGCTCCCTAACTGCGTGTCATTTTTGACGCACGTGTGGTTCCCTAATTTATGCCTTTTCTAGTTCACACTAGGTTTGTTCCTAGACACTGTGGGATCCTCTGACCCACTTTCCTCTGCATGTTTTGATGGACAGGTGACTAACTGCATCTGGCTCAACATCCAATGTGAAACCTCAAGATTTATCCACAAGCATCACTTTTCAGTCTTTTTGTACGGCCCGCGCCAAGGTGATTCTTAGCACCTTTGCCCACGTTCCGAGTAAGCTCTTACCACTTGGGTATATGAACCTTTGTCTTACTAGACCCTGTCCCCACATAGACTAACGCTAGTTTTCTCTGCTTTAAGAGCTTTAAGGAGCCCTCCAACCATTCGATCCAGCCTGAGTTCTCTGGCTGTGTTCTGATTTGGTAATTACCTCTTCGTTTTATTTAGCATTCACATACAGCCACGTGACCTCATGTAAGTAATACGGAGTATTCAATCTCTTGTAGGTGCTCTATCTTTCTGTCCTGATGAAGACTCCATGCTAAGGATTCAACAACCTTGATTTTGGGGAAGGGTCGAAACGTTGACTTCTGTTCTTCCAGTAACAAGCATAAACGACCGAGATTTGTTTTCAGCGTCCACAGATTGCTATGTTTTTGTTGTAACGATTTGCCTTCTGTAGGCCGGACAGGTTTTTATTATGTATATATAATGTATATATGGCACATTACCTTTCCTTTTCTTTCAACCCTCACAAACGCACTTTTATTCTGAGCACTCTACCTTTTCTTTCAACCTGAGCACCATTCTCCCAAGTGGATAGACAATTGTGATGTCTTTAACAATTGATTTTGATTTTTGAGAATAAATTGCATCTACTGCAGATGTATGATTATGTCCTTGTTGAATGCCTTCATTCAAATTTTTCTAAGTTTCATATTGCTATTGTGACCAACTTCTTATTGTACTGCTATTCTTACCCGGGTCCGGTAGCATTACGGGTTACCCCATTGATACTTAACCCCCAGTATCAAACCAGCGCAGTATGATTCCAAAGTCAAAAGTGTCTCTACTTTCGGAGGCCGAAGGCCCAGTAGTTATAACCACCATGGACTTTGAAGATATGATCAGTTCAAAGGCCACCTTTGAAATGCACAGGCCCTCTCATAATTTTGTCCTATCTGCCATGCTACCCCGGAAGGTTTGATCACAATCTTTAGTGGGGCCAAGACCGTGCTCCTCGGAATGCAGGTGCCAGTTCCGCCCCAAAAAGGCCCCTTACAGGTAGAGTTCCGCAGTTTCCCCTGAACCTCTCGTTTATGGTCCCCTACCAGGAATGCACAGATGTGGCAGCCCCCCTAGCCCCTAGTTGTGAATTAGGAGACAGGCTGCCAGGCACAAAGAGCCCTAAGCATCAAAATGCTCACTTTCCCAAAGTGATATTTGTAGCACCGTAATGCCAATCCCCCTCCCACTACCGGAGAGCATTCACCAGTATGAACTCATCGACACCAAACACAATAGTGTTACTATTCTGCCCATAGGAAATAATGCTCAACACCTAAAATTTATCAGCATTCAAAATGTTACTGGCCATCAATCACACAACTGAAGAAAAATATGCTGAAGTTCCAGGGGAATGTCAGAGTTACTACCAATTTGTTGTATCAGGAAGGAAATGTCAACAGTGTGTTTAAAAAAGTAAAGCCAACGGTTTAATAAAGTTTAAACAACTCCATAAAGTGCACAATAATAAAAAAAAAATCTATGTCCAGTGGTTTTTCTTTTAAAAAGCAAAAGTACTTTAATTCACACACAACTAAATAATAAACATAAAAATAAAATCCAGACAATGGAGTTAAGACCTCTCTAGCATTACCAGAAGGTCTGTTACTGTTAAACAACATAGAGGCCCTCTTTTTGGTATTCATCAATGGAAGTTCTTCTTGTTGTAGCTGTCATGGAGTTCTCAATGTAAAATCCTTTCCTTTTGCCTTTTCAGAGTTTACGAAGTAAACTCTTTCTAGTGTATTTAGCAAGTTGTTCACAATGGCCAGATTACCACGGCATTGAAGAAGAGCAGCTCAAGGCTGACTCACAAGGGTGTTGTGGGCCTCAAACTCAGAGAACCAAGCAACACACAAAAATAACATACAATAACTCAATGTATAACCAATTATTTCTCTTTAAAAAGCAAAAGTACTTTATGCATACAAAATTAAATACTGTACTCTAAATGACAAATATTTACAAGATTTCATGGGGAATTACAAATTGGTATCTCACCTTTGGGGGCTTCCCAGAATAATAGCATGCAAATCACAATAGATCACAGGGGAGAATAATCCTGTAATTGTAGTCTGCTCCCATTATGTGTGAGGCACCAGGAGCCAATTTGCACACAGGCTTTAATCCTAAAAACAGGAGGCTTTTCACAATCAAAATCTTTAAGCCTACAGGCTTTGTCAAGTCTTTCAAAATTTAAACTGAGAGATCTACCTCCCTTAAGACCACATTAAATAATCAATAAAGCAACTCTGTTAGCTGTAACATGAAAATAAATAAACATGTACTCGCTGTTTAGACAGGCCCATCAAACATTTTAGGTAAACTCAAAGTATACATTGACATGAACCTACCTGTGGAGATATCAAGCATTGTGCAGTGCCAGACCAAGAATAAGGACATATGTATTAAACCCCATCTTATTGCATTTGAATGAGAGTTCACACTGAATATCCCCTTCCTGTTGTATTTGTCAAATAGTTCTAAATGAAAAGCCCCGTACCTATGGTATGTGTCTTGGAGCTCAGAGTGTAAAAACCCCTTTCTGTTGTATTAGCCATAGAGTTCACAATGTGAAAGCACTCTCTGTTACATGAGTTCAGGTGTAAACCCCATTCGTATTGCATTTGGGAGGGAGTTTGCAAGGTAAAGACCCTTCCAATGGTGTTTGTAAAAGAGTTCACAATGTAAAAGCCATTCCTGTTGTGTTTTTTAGAGTTCAAAAAGTAAAATCTCTTTCTATTGGAGCTATCAGAAGGCTAACACTGTAAAACCCTTTTCTATGGTATTTGTCAGTGTTGATGCCCTTCTTTGTCATGACGCTCACAACATAAAAGCCCTTCCTTTTGTATGTTATGTGAAACCGAGTTCACAGTCAAACACTCATTCCTTTGGTGTTTGCCAAGGAGTTCACCATCCTATTGTAGCTTTCACAATGCAAAATGCCTTCTTATTGCATTTGAGAAATCTGGTTTGGGATGTCCCAGAGCAGTTGGTAGTTACTGGGCCCCAACTGTGTCAATGATGGTCTTTCACCCTTGGTGTGCTGACGCTTCTATACCTCAGTCCCGCAAACTGTGGACCAAGTAACTCTTTTAGCGCTTGAATCTCTGGGTAATGAGGCAAGCAGTCTGAGGCTGAATTGGAGAGGTGACTTGGGCTAGAAAATAAAAGCTCAGCAACACACAAAAATACCATTGAAGTAATATCTAGTCAATGCTTTACAAAGGAAAACTACTGTAATGAACATACAACTGAATACTATGCACAAGGATAACAAATATTTCCAAGAGTGCAAGTGGAACTGTAAACTGAAAACCTTCCTGGAAAGACCGGATAGAATCACAGGGTTCAAATCAAGTACCCAAAGAAATAGGAGGCAACTAACCCAGTACATCTAGCGTGTTCCTTTTACCCATGTGCACCAACTGGCTATAAATCTAAAAACCAGCAATGCCCATAGATGGGCAGATTGCAATGCACAAAGGTTTTCATGATCAACAGGTTTAGGCCGATAGGCTTTGCTAAGTCATTCACTACTCCTGAATAGGAGTTCTACTGCCTTTGTTACCACATTTAAAAATCAATAAAGAAGTAGTTTGGCTTAAATAAGAACATACACATGGCCAGTGGTCTCTGCCTAAAAAGACCCTCAATCATTTTAGGCAGACCAAGTCTCCTACTGAATACACCAAGCATTTACTGTGGCAAGACCCAAAAAGAGACTCTCAAACTGGGAACCATGTGTTCCTTTTTAACACTTGTCTCTGATGATAACTAGGCAGAGCAGTACAAGGCTGACTCAAAAAGTGTTGTGTTCTATACTCGCATAACATAGCAACATACACCATTAAGACTCAGAATATCTATGCAAAGTCAGTGCCTCTTCTTTAAAAAAGGAAATGTTCTTTAATTATTCATTGCTAAATACTGTAATTTACATTCATCTAAGGTAACTAGGAAAACAATCCACGTCTGTTTAACGGGGTGCTGTGCATTAGAATCTCAGAACACATCAACACACAACATTAACACTCAATAAACCAATATCTAGACAGCGTTTTATCTTTAAAAAGGAAAGGTACTTAGTGCTTACACAAGTAAATATTATAATCAAAATGACAAATATTTTACAACATTTTAGGTGAAATTACAAATTGGAACCCTTCATACAGGAACCTTGCAGATTCACTGGTACAAATCATATACCCTAAAGAATTATCACAGAGGGCAGCTAAACCTGCAAATGAAATCTGCTCTCATTATAGTAAGGTCCCATGTGACAATGTGCACACCAGTAAGGCTCTAATTGTGAAAACCACAATGGCCTATATGGACATATTATAATGATGCTTTCCACAATCAAAATGTCAAGCTTGCAGGCTTTGGTAAGCTGCCCACTATGTAAAATGAGAGGCCTATGGCCTTTGACACATCATTTAGTTATCAATGAAGCAAGACTCTTTGTCTTGAACACAAACATGACTTTGTCAACTCTGCTTAGAATGACCCATCAAACAATTTAGGCAGTCCCAAAGAAGGCATTGACATTAATATTATCTCTGCTTCTGGAACATCATGCATTTACTATTGCAAGTCTCAAAAGACGATCATTGTACTAAATCACTTCCTGTTGCATTTGCCAGAGAGTTCACACTGCAAAATGCATTCCTACTGTAGTGTTAATGGGCTTACATTATGCACCATTCAAAGCCCCTACTGTATATGAACTGTGGTCTGGTCTGCATTACAACACGCTTGTCTATAGCCTTAACATAGTAGAATAACAATATGCAGAAAGGAAAACTGACTTTCCCATATGCTTTTCACAATAAATAATTCTGGCCTACTGCATTTTTGTTTATAACTTATCATAATAAGCTGATCAGACCAATTGCATATGACATAACGTTTCCCAATGAACCAATCAGGCCTGTGGCTTTCTGGTGGATACTCTTCCTATCTGCAGACTCCTCACCTTTAGAATTTCCCTCAGACTGGATAAGAAAGTTTCCATAGCAGTGCTCCAGCGCTGCCAGGTGGCGCCAGATGGCTCCTGGTCACTTAGTTCCACCTTGGAAGTAACAGGGCAGAGCCACATATAAGTGTCACCACTGTGCCCCAATGTCAGATTGTTGCTTGACTCTTTCTGCACCATCGGAAGCAGAGTACAAGGCAATTGTCCCTATCAGTGTGCAGATCTCTAATTTGGAACAATTTTAGATGATAAAAAGAAACCACCTCCTAGAATGGAGAGGTGGAAGGGCACTGAGGAATTTGCAGTTAGATAGAGTATCCACCAGAAAGAGTGTTACCAAACGTAAGTAAATAGTTGCTCTGATGGATACTGAAACAACTGGTATCCACAACCTCAAAAGATGTGTAGAGACCACCGTCATCACTTTTGTAACCACCAAAGAGGCACTGGTAAGACTGAAGGAGAGCACAGCAAACTGAAAATGCTCATGATTGACCTTAAACCTCAGGTAAGGTCTGTTGGACGGTGGGACTGACACATGAAAGCACGATCCTGCAGGTACAAGACTACCATTCAGTCATCCAGGGCAAACAGAACTTAGGCCAATGTGAGCATTTTGAATTTGTTCTTCCTTAGGAAGGCATTCAGAGGGTGAAGATCTAACATAGAACAAAAAAGCTGTTCTTCTTCAGCATGAGGAAATAGCGGGCATAACACCCAGTCCCTATTTCTGAGGCCGGCACCCTCTCAATGCCCCCTTTGGACAGTAGAGCTGCCACCTCTTGCAGCAAGATACACAGATGCCCCTCTGAGAGCCGCTCTGGTGTTTAGAAGATGTGGTGGGTTGGAAATTAATAGAAGGTGTTAGACCCAGTGGTTTCGGGCTGGCTAAGAAGCATCGAAGCCAATCAGAATCCACTGTTCTAATTAGTACGAGTACGATACACTTGTCCGATAACCTGTGGTCACCCTCAGGTTGCTTGGCACCAAGCAGTCAGGCTTATCCTCAGGGCTCGAGTGTAAAGTATTGGCACAACACCCCCCCCTCGCAAAACACTGCGTACGCTACAAAAAGACCACTCCATATGTATAAAAACACTTGTCTTTGGATTACACACACACATTGAAATCAAAACGAGATATACATTGTATATACACTCTAAGTTATACGCAATTGTCAAACTTCTCTATTGAAATCAAAATGTAACACACATTTTATATACACTTTACAGTTATATGCAATTGTCGGACTATTCCATTAGCAGAAAGGTTACACAGTCACAGTTCTTTGACTACGCCTTGTGATCCAGCCCCTCAGTCTTCAACTACACCAGCCAACGATACACGTTTCCCTAGCTGGCGCCCCACTGTCTAGACAGTCGGAACCCCTAACACGGAAAGAAACAGTTACTTAGTTTTGTCCATCGGGATTAGACCTCCAGGCGCCCGACCGCACCTGCAGAGTGCAGGATCACTATCCCCCCATAGACAAAAGGTTGTGACCCAGGAAGCTGGTGTTCTTCCACATATTGGGAAATGTGAACTTCCGTAGACCACGGACAGACAGCTGCAGATGCCCATGAGGCACATGAAACCCCTCGGGCCTCGTCACAGTGTTTTCCAAAACAAATCACCCTGTGGCGTGGGTCTAGGGAGAGGGAGCCAGTGACCTTGGACAGAGGTTGCGATGTCAGGCACTGTCGTCCTCCCGATCTGGAGGCTGAAGACAGTCTCAGCTCCAGCTCTCGTTCCCCAAACCCCTCGAACATCACACGCTCTGGAGCGCAAGCGAGCACAGGTCCACTCTGCAAGCTTCACCGCACTCCTCAAACTCCTCACATCCCAGCACCTTAGATGGCTGCTGATCTTGTGTACACACTCCTCTTGCATAGAGAGATGATGGCGTATGTCAGGACGGTCCTTGTCCCAAACACGATCACTTCCACCTGTCTCCACGGCACCCACTGCGGTCCTTACGATCTTGTGGCGATAGTGAGATCCTTTGTGTCCCTGGGATCTCCTGGAGAGGAGGCCAGCTCAACGGCCCTTGCAGAGGACTTCGAGACCAAGGCCACGACAGTGGCACTTAGCTGCAGGCCAGCAACATCCAGGCAAAATCAACCAAGTGATAGCCTTTTTGGAGAATGACAAGCTTCAAGCCACCACAAATCTGTGGAGAGTCCAGTTGCAGACCCTCCTGCCCTAATGATTCCTCCTGTCAATGCCCCAGTATCAAACCAGCAGTACAATAAAAAGTTGGTCACAATAGCAATATGAAACTTCAAAGTAAACATAGAAATATTTTAATGAAAGCATTCACAAGGACATAATCATAAGTCTGCAGTAGATGCAATTTATTCTCAAAAATCAAAATCAATTGTTAAAGACATCACAATTGTCTATCCACTTGGGAGAATGGTGCTCAGGTTGAAAGAAAAGGTAGAGTGCTCAGAATAAAAGTGCGTTTGTGAGGGTTGAAAGAAAAGGAAAGGTAATGTGCCATATATACATTATATATACATAATAAAAACCTGTCCGGCCTACAGAAGGCAAATCGTTACAACAAAAACATAGCAATCTGTGGACGCTGAAGACAAATCTCAGTCGTTTATGCTTGTTACTGGAAGAACAGATGTCAACGTTTCGACCCCTTCCCAAAATCAAGGTTGTTGAATCCTTAGCATGGGGTCTTCATCAGGACAGAAAGATAGAGCACCTACAAGAGATGGAATACTCCGTATTACTTACATGGGGTCACGTGGCTGTATGTGAATGCTAAATAAAATGAAGAGGTAATTACCAAATCAGAACACAGACAGGGAACTCAGGCTGGATCGAATGGGTGGAGGGCTCCTTAAAGCTCCTAAAGCAGAGAAAACGAGCGTTAGTCTAAGTGGGGACAGGGTCTAGTAAGACAAAGGTTCAGAGACCCAAGTGGTAAGAGCTTACTCGGAACGTGGGCAGAGGTGCAAAGTATCACCTTGGTGCGGGCCGTCAAAAAAGACTGAAAAGTGAAGCTATTGGACAAATCTTAAGGTTTCACACTGGATGTTGAGGCAGATGCAGTTAGTCACCTGTCCATCAAAACAAGCAGAGGAAAGTAGGTCAGCGGATCCCATAGTGTCTAGGAACAAACCTAGTGTGAACTAGAAAAGGCATAAATTTGGGAACCACCAGTGCGTCAACAATGACACGCAGTTAGGGAGCAATTAATGATCATAGAACAGGGGGGAAGAAACTACCAGTGTAAGACGCCCCACGATTATTTGCGGAAGCCTCAGAACAGGGATGTGAGGTCATGCATGGGTAAAAACAAAACAAATAATGCGGCTCTAATAGCCAGGCAACTCACGACGTGAGTGAGCAGGGAAAACAATCCCTAGGAGGTTAAAAAAATGGCTAGTAGGTAACAGCATGCTCCATAGTGCTCATGCTCAAACAAAGCTACCAACCGCGGTTGGTGCTTACCTTATGGCGACGTGATAAATCTACGGAAAGGGACACATGAAACATCGGATAAACTAAACTAATACTTGGAAAGGCGGGTGAAAGAATCATAGCGTACACAAAAGTATCAAAGTTTTAAGTCGAGACTCTGAGCCATCGCCTACCTCCGTTCGCCATCAGTGTCAAGAAGGACTGCTGTGGCTGGGCCCCGGACCTAGCCTAGTTAAGGACAAACCGGCTACGTGCACGGGGGTGCAGCCGCTCGGTGTCGGCACGTCTCACATAGACGACCGAGCTCGGTGATCCAGATTGGGCGATCTGGGTCTAGGTGAGGGGGACGGAGAAGGAGTCCCTAATCGTAGGTAAATACGGAGTGTTCAAAGAATGCGTTAATGTACATGGAGTCATGGAAACAGGTTGTTGCCAATGAATACCTGCCACACCCAAATTATATTTTTTGCAGGGGCTCGATTGACAATGCCCATCTATGAAGAAACGGTTGGCAAACCACACATTTTAACATTATAAAGCCGGAAGCAATCTGGGTAAACAAATAAATAATTTGCAACATAAATTCAGGACGGTATGTGTAGGTATCAAAAGTGATGGGATAAGAGAAGAACTCCATACGGCAGCGAGACACGTCTGACATTACATCAATGGTTGTTATCATAGCTATAAAACATATGTTGTCGCCTCACACGTCATATATGTTAATTGGACCAATGTCCGTAGTATATTCAAGGGCCAAGGTACATAAGGCCATCTGTGGTATCAGACGGGATTGAAATGAAATAACACAAATATTCGCAATGTATGTCATGTGATAACAGAATATTAGATACATACTCGTCTAATACAAACAATGATGTTGGTAACCTAAGATGTTATCCAAAAAAGGGGGTAGGTACATCAGTATATCATGTATCCCATCAGTATATCATATATCAAAAACATATCACTGAAAGTAGGAAAAGCTCGAATAGTGCCCTATTCGGTATGGAGACAAGACAGTTGTGCATTCAAAGTATCTAATTCATTTAAACCATTGCTGACCATGTCCATGGTATACATCCATTGACACTCTTGTATGTTAATGTATGGAATTGATGTCCCCTCCCCTTGCTCCCAACAATATTTTTTCTAAGATCAACCACTTGATGGAATCTGGTTGATGTCCCTGACTCTGAAAATGGTCTACCAATGGTGCTCCCGCCGTGCCACAACGGATTCTGCTACAATGTTGCAGTATCCTGGTCTTGACTTTTTGTCTGGTTTGCCCTATATACATCTCATTGCAAGGACACAGAATGGCGTAGATAACGTCTGTTGTGTTGCAATTAGTGTGTACCTGTAGGTCTATTGTATGGTGTTTGTAGCAGAACTGTTTGGTTTCTATTGTAAGCTTACAAGCTTTGCAGTAGCCACATTTATAGTGACCCACAATTTCCGGTAGTTGCCACAGTGTCTGGATTGTAGGTTGAGGGGGTGTTGGAAGCAGAGATTGTACCACATGATCTTTGATGTTCTTAGCCTTTTTGAAGGAGTGCATCGGTGGCTCTGGCAGATCTAGCTCATCAGAAATCAGTTTCCAATGTCCATTTATGATCTTTTTGATGTCATTGCTTCTAGTGCAATATGTGGTCACACATATCATTCTCTTCAAGTCCGTGGAACGTTGTTTGGGAGTTAGCAGGCACTCCCTATCATTAAACCAAGCCCTCTTTCTTGCTCGTTTCACCAGTCTTTTGGGGTAGCCCCATTTGACAAGGCGGTTGATGAGATCGTCTGACTCAGTAAAATAGTCGACCTTCCTTGAGAAATTCCTCCGGATCCGCAAGAATTGCCCAAAGGGCAGGTTGTCACGTAAACCCCTCGTGTGGTGGCCGGAATATCTCAATAGCGTGTTAAGTTCTGCTGGCTTCCTATACAGGGTCGTATAGAGGTGGTCGTTCTCAGTCTTTATGGAGATGTCCATAAAATCTATCGTATTCAGGTTCCAATGGAATGTGAACTTGATATCATCTGATCTTAGGTTCACCCATTCAAAGAATTTTTGTAGGTCCATCGCATTGCCTGTCCAAATGAGGAGCACATCATCTATATATTGGGAGAGGAGTTGGCTTAATGGCTAGGGCGGCCGACCTCGAATCTGGGGAACTGGGTTCGAGTCTCGGCAATGACGCTGAACATCCTGTGATTCTGGGCAAATCACTTAATCTCCCCGTGCCTAACCAAAATTAATGTGTGTCCTCGTGTAACGTAATTGGTGCTATGTAAAGCGCTCTGATACCCGATTCGGGTCAAGTTCGCGCTATATAAAACTCTGCAAATAAATAAATAAATATATCTTTTCCAGTGTGCCACATTGTTCTTGTAGGGACTGGTCTGGCTGAAGATGAATTGATCCTCAAATTCATCCATGTAGAGGATTGCTAGATCTGGGGCGAAGGCAGCGCCCATCGCCACGCCCTTGGTCTGTAAGTAGAATTAACCTTGAAAGAGGAAAAAGTTCTTCATCATGGCCACTTCTAATAACTGCACTATAAATTCTGTTGGGACGGGAGCTGGATGGGGTCTCTTGTCCAGTGCTTTCATCATTGATTCCAGAGCTGGTTGTTGGGGAATACTAGTATAGAGTGATACTATATCCAATGTCACTAGTAACTGGTGTTCAGGGTCAAATGGCATGTTGTCAATCAGGTTGATCACTTGCATAGTATCTCGTAAGTAGGATCTCGTTGATTCGGCCAATGGTTTCAAAAAGACATCAACATATTTACACAGTGGTTCCAAAAGTGATCCACATCCAGAGATGATGGGGCGTCCAGGTGGATGATTCAAATTCTTATGTACCTTGGGTAATGTGTAGATGGTTGGAAGACGCAGTTGTTTCATATTCAGGTACTCAAACTCCTGATCAGATAGAAAGCCTGCTGTTCGGCCTTTCTCAGTGATATTCAGAATGAGTTTCCTAATCTCCTTTGTGGGATCGAGGTTCAGTCGGGAATAACTCACACCATCATGCAGTTGGGAATAGATCTCAGCTTTATAGTCTAGGGTATTCTGTACAACGATGGCTCCGCCTTTGTCAGCCGGTTTGATCACAATCATCTTGTTGTTTTTAAGTGCACCACGCATGCACGTAGCCGGTTTGTCCTTAACTAGGCTACGTCCGGGGCCCAGCCGCAGCAGTCCTTCTTGACACTGACGGCGAACGGAGGTAGGCGATGGCTCAGAGTCTCGACTTAAAACTTTGGTACTTTTGTGTACGCTATGATCTCTGTGTGCTGATAATTGTTATGTGTCGCAGGTACGGTGATCTTACTTAAAGGGGGCAATGCATGTCTTGTGTATGAAGTTATATATCTAATGTATTGGTGCGGCGCGCAATAGGCAGAATCTCGGTCGCCATCTTGTAGTGGGTTCTTGTGATAGATGTGATAAATGAAGTATAGGGATATAGTGTGGTATGGTGGCTGTCGTAGGGCAATAAGCTGTTGCGATCTGTGGGCTTCCTATATGTCGTGGTCGACACTTTTCCATCTTTGAAGAGAATTGAGTCTACATGGTGAAATGTCCTTGCAACCTACTATACATAGGGATGACCTCTAGAGTTGTAAAAACAAGGGTGAATGAGCACAGGAGCAACATCCGGTGCGGTAGGAACACCACCAAATTGAGCAGGCATTACATCGAAAAGGGACATACACCAGACCAAGTCAATTGGACCATCCTTTTGATCCAATCCTCTCAGGACAACAAAAGCCCTCTTCCAAAAGAGCAAAGATGGGTGCACCGCCTCAAACGAACACCCAAGGTCTTAACGATGAAATACCTTGGATTGAGGTACTATAGGAATTCAACCCTTGACATCGATCTCACCAGTGTGACATTCATAAACACTATAGTAAAGACTATGCCAGCAGACCTCCTAGATGCACCACTCACCGCAAAATGATACACCAACTATAAAAACTGACAAAGAGGACACTAGTGCACCGCAAATAACACCAACAAATACGGTGACCCCTTATTGTGATTCATCAGCCCACTAGGGATACTTCATTTATCACATCTATCACAAGAACCCACTACAAGATGGCGACCGAGATTCTGCCTATTGCGCGCCGCACCAATACATTAGATATATAACTTCATACACAAGACATGCATCGCCCCCCTTTAAGTAAGATCACCGTACCAGCGACAAATAACAATTATCAGCACACAGAGATTCAACAGCCCGTGAATATCTCTCATATGAGCATTTCATAGAAGATATCACTCCAAGATGGCACCCATAGTAACAACCAAAACTTGCCAATCAATGCAGTGATTAAACAATGAACACCCCACCCGGAAGCAGGCCACTCCTATAAAAGAGACAGAATTTTCACTTCCCCACCGGCGGAGACAGCGAGATGCACACAGGTGACACAGCCCAGATGCACCGAGAGAACCGTGAGTAACAAAGAGGCAAGATCAGTCCAGGACAGATCCTGCACATGGCGGCATCCTCTCCCTTCAATTTTTGACTCTATTTATACGATTCACGCCTACTCGATAAAACCAGGGTATGTTCACAAATAAAAAATTAAAATACTGATACAGAGAACAACCCTGACACCATTCTCTGAGCACTAATCATTGATCTTATACGTCTGTCTGTCTGTCACCTAGTTATAACCTCCTTTTTAACAATTTTTAGAAAGATCACAGCACCTTTTAGCTCACGTATACATACCGCGACCATTAACAGCAATGATCACGCTACGAACTACAAGCACCTGGCCCTCCAATGGAGAACCCAGACCTGAGCATAACTTCCATTGGTATTAATACCCTAATGGCAAATTGTATCTTTGTTTTTTGACTCTTGTCGTTTCAGAATCTCTACTCCTTTCATTTATCCGGGGGCACCGACATTTTTGGGCCACTGTAGATATAACTTTCTTATTCGGTCCTGACGAAGCGCCCTGGATCTCCCCTGAGACTACTGAAGCGCGAAACATGTTGACCATAACATATGCCCACTAGGGACATATAATCAGCCAGCTAAGAAGGGACATAATACCCCTTAAAGCAGCTCCATACACTTTGTTTTAATAATGACAGAGGGATCACTTTATTAAAAATTAATCACTCTCCCTCCAGCCATTTTTTAATACACTTTCTAGGACTTCACTGCCACTTACACCCACGCACCCATACGGCTTCATCCAAAGATCTCCGAAAAGAGACCCTTCGGGGACCCGTAGGGCATTGCAGAGCCGGCCTGACGAGGAGCAAAAGCCCAATGATGAAGCATGACATCCTTCGGGGTGTGTGAGGGCATCAAGATGAGGACACCCTGCCTCCCACAAGCAGAGTAGCACACGACAAGAGTACCCCCTACTTTACTTCTCTCCATCTCCACTCAGGAACGGTGACTCCCTTTGTTATAAGTTTATTTTCGGGAGCACGGGTCACTGGACCTTTTAGAATAGCTCCTAGAGTCCCCCTCTTTTGATAAATAGGATTTGATATATGATATACTGATGGGATACATGATATACTGATGTACCTACCCCTTTTTTGGATAACATCTTAGGTTACCAACATCATTGTTTGTATTAGACGAGTATGTTTCTAATATTCTGTTATCACATGACATACATTGCGAATATTTGTGTTATTTCATTTCAATCCCGTCTGATACCACAGATCGCCTTATGTACCTTGGCCCTTGAATATACTACGGACATTGGTCCAATTAACATATATGACGTGTGAGGCGACAACATATGTTTTATAGCTGTGATAACAACCATTGATGTAATGTCAGATGTGTCTCGCTGCTGTATCGAGTTCTTCTCTTATCCCATCACGTTTGATACCTACACATACCGTCCTGAATTTATGTTGCAAATTATTCAATTGTTTACCCAGATAGCTTCCGGCTTTATAATGTTAAAATGTGTGGTTTGCCAACTGTTTCTTCATAGATGGGCATTGTCAATCGAGCCCCTGCAAAAAATGTAATTTGGGTGTGGCAGGTATTTATTGGCAACAACCTGTTTCCATGACTCTATGTACATTAATGCATTCTTTGAACACTCCGTATTTACCTACGATTAGGGACTCCTTCTCCGTCCCCCTCACCTAGACCCAGATCGCCCGATCTGGATCACCGAGCCCGGTCGTCTACGTGAGATGTGCCGACACCGAGCGGCTGCACCACGCGTGCACATAGCCGGTTTGTCCTTAACTAGGCTACGTCTGGGGCCCAGCCGCACCAGTCCTTCTTGACACTGATGGCCAACGGAGGTAGGCGATGGCTCAGAGTCTCGACTTAAAACTTTGGTACTTTTGTGTACGCTATGATTCTTTCACCCGCCTTTCCAAGTGCTAGTTTAGTTTATCCGATCTTTCTTGTGTCCCTTTCCGTAGATTTATCACGTCGCCATAAGGTAAGCACCAACCGTGGTTGGTAGCTTTGTTTGAGCATGAGCACTATGGGGCATGCTGTTACCTACTAGCCATTTTTTAAACCTCCTAGGGATTGTTTTCCATGCTCACTCACGTCGTGAATTGCCTGGCTATTAGAGCCGCCTTATTTGTTTTGTTTTTTACCCATGTATGACCTCACATCCCTGTTCTGAGGCTTCCACAAATAATCGTGGGGCGTCTCACACTGGTAGTTTCTTCCCCCCTGTTTTATGATCATTAATTGCTCCCTAACTGCGTGTCATTTTTGACGCACGTGTGGTTCCCTAATTTATGCCTTTTCTAGTTCACACTAGGTTTGTTCCTAGACACTGTGGGATCCTCTGACCCACTTTCCTCTGCATGTTTTGATGGACAGGTGACTAACTGCATCTGGCTCAACATCCAATGTGAAACCTCAAGATTTATCCACAAGCATCACTTTTCAGTCTTTTTGTACGGCCCGCGCCAAGGTGATTCTTAGCACCTTTGCCCACGTTCCGAGTAAGCTCTTACCACTTGGGTATATGAACCTTTGTCTTACTAGACCCTGTCCCCACATAGACTAACGCTAGTTTTCTCTGCTTTAAGAGCTTTAAGGAGCCCTCCAACCATTCGATCCAGCCTGAGTTCTCTGGCTGTGTTCTGATTTGGTAATTACCTCTTCGTTTTATTTAGCATTCACATACAGCCACGTGACCTCATGTAAGTAATACGGAGTATTCAATCTCTTGTAGGTGCTCTATCTTTCTGTCCTGATGAAGACTCCATGCTAAGGATTCAACAACCTTGATTTTGGGGAAGGGTCGAAACGTTGACTTCTGTTCTTCCACTAACAAGCATAAACGACCAAGATTTGTTTTCAGCGTCCACAGATTGCTATGTTTTTGTTGTAACGATTTGCCTTCTGTAGGCCGGACAGGTTTTTATTATGTATATATAATGTATATATGGCACATTACCTTTCCTTTTCTTTCAACCCTCACAAATGCACTTTTATTCTGAGCACTCTACCTTTTCTTTCAACCTGAGCACCATTCTCCCAAGTGGATAGACAATTGTGATGTCTTTAACAATTGATTTTGATTTTTTGAGAATAAATTGCATCTACTGCAGATGTATGATTATGTCCTTGTTGAATGCCTTCATTCAAATTTTTCTAAGTTTCATATTGCTATTGTGACCAACTTCTTATTGTACTGCTATTCTTACCCGGGTCCGGTAGCATTACGGGTTACCCCATTGATACTTAACCCCCAGTATCAAACCAGCGCAGTATGATTCCAAAGTCAAAAGTGTCTCTACTTTCGGAGGCCGAAGGCCCAGTAGTTATAACCACCATGGACTTTGAAGATATGATCAGTTCAAAAGGCCACCTTTGAAATGCACAGGCCCTCTCATAATGTTGTCCTATCTGCCATGCTACCCCGGAAGGTTTGATCACAATCTTTAGTGGGGCCAAGACCGTGCTCCTCGGAATGCAGGTGCCAGTTCCGCCCCAAAAAGGCCCCTTACAGGTAGAGTTCCGCAGTTTCCCCTGAACCTCTCGTTTATGGTCCCCTACCAGGAATGCACAGATGTGGCAGCCCCCCTAGCCCCTAGTTGTGAATTAGGAGACAGGCTGCCAGGCACAAAGAGCCCTTAGCATCAAAATGCTCACTTTCCCAAAGTGATATTTGTAGCACCGTAATGCCAATCCCCCTCCCACTACCGGAGAGCATTCACCAGTATGAACTCATCGACACCAAACACAATAGTGTTACTATTCTGCCCATAGGAAATAATGCTCAACACCTAAAATTTATCAGCATTCAAAATGTTACTGGCCATCAATCACACAACTGAAGAAAAATATGCTGAAGTTCCAGGGGAATGTCAGAGTTACTACCAATTTGTTGTATCAGGAAGGAAATGTCAACAGTGTGTTTAAAAAAGTAAAGCCAACGGTTTAATAAAGTTTAAACAACTCCATAAAGTGCACAATAATAAAAAAAAAATCTATGTCCAGTGGTTTTTCTTTTAAAAAGCAAAAGTACTTTAATTCACACACAACTAAATAATAAACATAAAAATAAAATCCAGACAATGGAGTTAAGACCTCTCTAGCATTACCAGAAGGTCTGTTACTGTTAAACAACATAGAGGCCCTCTTTTTGGTATTCATCAATGGAAGTTCTTCTTGTTGTAGCTGTCATGGAGTTCTCAATGTAAAATCCTTTCCTTTTGCCTTTTCAGAGTTTACGAAGTAAACTCTTTCTAGTGTATTTAGCAAGTTGTTCACAATGGCCAGATTACCACGGCATTGAAGAAGAGCAGCTCAAGGCTGACTCACAAGGGTGTTGTGGGCCTCAAACTCAGAGAACCAAGCAACACACAAAAATAACATACAATAACTCAATGTATAACCAATTATTTCTCTTTAAAAAGCAAAAGTACTTTATGCATACAAAATTAAATACTGTACTCTAAATGACAAATATTTACAAGATTTCATGGGGAATTACAAATTGGTATCTCACCTTTGGGGGCTTCCCAGAATAATAGCATGCAAATCACAATAGATCACAGGGGAGAATAATCCTGTAATTGTAGTCTGCTCCCATTATGTGTGAGGCACCAGGAGCCAATTTGCACACAGGCTTTAATCCTAAAAACAGGAGGCTTTTCACAATCAAAATCTTTAAGCCTACAGGCTTTGTCAAGTCTTTCAAAATTTAAACTGAGAGATCTACCTCCCTTGAGACCACATTAAATAATCAATAAAGCAACTCTGTTAGCTGTAACATGAAAATAAATAAACATGTACTCGCTGTTTAGACAGGCCCATCAAACATTTTAGGTAAACTCAAAGTATACATTGACATGAACCTACCTGTGGAGATATCAAGCATTGTGCAGTGCCAGACCAAGAATAAGGACATATGTATTAAACCCCATCTTATTGCATTTGAATGAGAGTTCACACTGAATATCCCCTTCCTGTTGTATTTGTCAAATAGTTCTAAATGAAAAGCCCCGTACCTATGGTATGTGTCTTGGAGCTCAGAGTGTAAAAACCCCTTTCTGTTGTATTAGCCATAGAGTTCACAATGTGAAAGCACTCTCTGTTACATGAGTTCAGGTGTAAACCCCATTCGTATTGCATTTGGGAGGGAGTTTGCAAGGTAAAGACCCTTCCAATGGTGTTTGTAAAAGAGTTCACAATGTAAAAGCCATTCCTGTTGTGTTTTTAGAGTTCAAAAAGTAAAATCTCTTTCTATTGAAGCTATCAGAAGGCTAACACTGTAAAACCCTTTTCTATGGTATTTGTCAGTGTTGATGCCCTTCTTTGTCATGGCGCTCACAACATAAAAGCCCTTCCTTTTGTATGTTATGTGAAACCGAGTTCACAGTCAAACACTCATTCCTTTGGTGTTTGCCAAGGAGTTCACCATCCTATTGTAGCTTTCACAATGCAAAATGCCTTCTTATTGCATTTGAAAAATCTGGTTTGGGATGTCCCAGAGCAGTTGGTAGTTACTGGGCCCCAACTGTGTCAATGATGGTCTTTCACCCTTGGTGTGCTGACGCTTCTATACCTCAGTCCCGCAAACTGTGGACCAAGTAACTCTTTTAGCGCTTGAATCTCTGGGTAATGAGGCAAGCAGTCTGAGGCTGAATTGGAGAGGTGACTTGGGCTAGAAAATAAAAGCTCAGCAACACACAAAAATACCATTGAAGTAATATCTAGTCAATGCTTTACAAAGGAAAACTACTGTAATGAACATACAACTGAATACTATGCACAAGGATAACAAATATTTCCAAGAGTGCAAGTGGAACTGTAAACTGAAAACCTTCCTGGAAAGACCGGATAGAATCACAGGGTTCAAATCAAGTACCCAAAGAAATAGGAGGCAACTAACCCAGTACATCTAGCGTGTTCCTTTTACCCATGTGCACCAACTGGCTATAAATCTAAAAACCAGCAATGCCCATAGATGGGCAGATTGCAATGCACAAAGGTTTTCATGATCAACAGGTTTAGGCCGATAGGCTTTGCTAAGTCATTCACTACTCCTGAATAGGAGTTCTACTGCCTTTGTTACCACATTTAAAAATCAATAAAGAAGTAGTTTGGCTTAAATAAGAACATACACATGGCCAGTGGTCTCTGCCTAAAAGACCCTCAATCATTTTAGGCAGACCAAGTCTCCTACTGAATACACCAAGCATTTACTGTGGCAAGACCCAAAAGAGACTCTCAAACTGGGAACCATGTGTTCCTTTTTAACACTTGTCTCTGATGATAACTAGGCAGAGCAGTACAAGGCTGACTCAAAAAGTGTTGTGTTCTATACTCGCATAACATAGCAACATACACCATTAAGACTCAGAATATCTATGCAAAGTCAGTGCCTCTTCTTTAAAAAAGGAAATGTTCTTTAATTATTCATTGCTAAATACTGTAATTTACATTCATCTAAGGTAACTAGGAAAACAATCCACGTCTGTTTAACGGGGTGCTGTGCATTAGAATCTCAGAACACATCAACACACAACATTAACACTCAATAAACCAATATCTAGACAGCGTTTTATCTTTAAAAAGGAAAGGTACTTAGTGCTTACACAAGTAAATATTATAATCAAAATGACAAATATTTTACAACATTTTAGGTGAAATTACAAATTGGAACCCTTCATACAGGAACCTTGCAGATTCACTGGTACAAATCATATACCCTAAAGAATTATCACAGAGGGCAGCTAAACCTGCAAATGAAATCTGCTCTCATTATAGTAAGGTCCCATGTGACAATGTGCACACCAGTAAGGCTCTAATTGTGAAAACCACAATGGCCTATATGGACATATTATAATGATGCTTTCCACAATCAAAATGTCAAGCTTGCAGGCTTTGGTAAGCTGCCCACTATGTAAAATGAGAGGCCTATGGCCTTTGACACATCATTTAGTTATCAATGAAGCAAGACTCTTTGTCTTGAACACAAACATGACTTTGTCAACTCTGCTTAGAATGACCCATCAAACAATTTAGGCAGTCCCAAAGAAGGCATTGACATTAATATTATCTCTGCTTCTGGAACATCATGCATTTACTATTGCAAGTCTCAAAAGACGATAATTGTACTAAATCACTTCCTGTTGCATTTGCCAGAGAGTTCACACTGCAAAATGCATTCCTACTGTAGTGTTAATGGGCTTACATTATGCACCATTCAAAGCCCCTACTGTATATGAACTGTGGTCTGGTCTGCATTACAACACGCTTGTCTATAGCCTTAACATAGTAGAATAACAATATGCAGAAAGGAAAACTGACTTTCCCATATGCTTTTCACAATAAATAATTCTGGCCTACTGCATTTTTGTTTATAACTTATCATAATAAGCTGATCAGACCAATTGCATATGACATAACGTTTCCCAATGAACCAATCAGGCCTGTGGCTTTCTGGTGGATACTCTTCCTATCTGCAGACTCCTCACCTTTAGAATTTCCCTCAGACTGGATAAGAAAGTTTCCATAGCAGTGCTCCAGCGCTGCCAGGTGGCGCCAGATGGCTCCTGGTCACTTAGTTCCACCTTGGAAGTAACAGGGCAGAGCCACATATAAGTGTCACCACTGTGCCCCAATGTCAGATTGTTGCTTGACTCTTTCTGCACCATCGGAAGCAGAGTACAAGGCAATTGTCCCTATCAGTGTGCAGATCTCTAATTTGGAACAATTTTAGATGATAAAAAGAAACCACCTCCTAGAATGGAGAGGTGGAAGGGCACTGAGGAATTTGCAGTTAGATAGAGTATCCACCAGAAAGAGTGTTACCAAACGTAAGTAAATAGTTGCTCTGATGGATACTGAAACAACTGGTATCCACAACCTCAAAAGATGTGTAGAGACCACCGTCATCACTTTTGTAACCACCAAAGAGGCACTGGTAAGACTGAAGGAGAGCACAGCAAACTGAAAATGCTCATGATTGACCTTAAACCTCAGGTAAGGTCTGTTGGACGGTGGGACTGACACATGAAAGCACGATCCTGCAGGTACAAGACTACCATCCAGTCATCCAGGGCAAACAGAACTTAGGCCAATGTGAGCATTTTGAATTTGTTCTTCCTTAGGAAGGCATTCAGAGGGTGAAGATCTAACATAGAACAAAAAAGCTGTTCTTCTTCAGCATGAGGAAATAGCGGGCATAACACCCAGTCCCTATTTCTGAGGCCGGCACCCTCTCAATGCCCCCTTTGGACAGTAGAGCTGCCACCTCTTGCAGCAAGATACACAGATGCCCCTCTGAGAGCCGCTCTGGTGTTTAGAAGATGTGGTGGGTTGGAAATTAATAGAAGGTGTTAGACCCAGTGGTTTCGGGCTGGCTAAGAAGCATCGAAGCCAATCAGAATCCACTGTTCTAATTAGTACGAGTACGATACACTTGTCCGATAACCTGTGGTCACCCTCAGGTTGCTTGGCACCAAGCAGTCAGGCTTATCCTCAGGGCTCGAGTGTAAAGTATTGGCACAACACCCCCCTCGCAAAACACTGCGTACGCTACAAAAGACCACTCCATATGTATAAAAACACTTGTCTTTGGATTACACACACACATTGAAATCAAAACGAGATATACATTGTATATACACTCTAAGTTATACGCAATTGTCAAACTTCTCTATTGAAATCAAAATGTAACACACATTTTATATACACTTTACAGTTATATGCAATTGTCGGACTATTCCATTAGCAGAAAGGTTACACAGTCACAGTTCTTTGACTACGCCTTGTGATCCAGCCCCTCAGTCTTCAACTACACCAGCCAACGATACACGTTTCCCTACCTGGCGCCCCACTGTCTAGACAGTCGGAACCCCTAACACGGAAAGAAACAGTTACTTAGTTTTGTCCATCGGGATTAGACCTCCAGGCGCCCGACCGCACCTGCAGAGTGCAGGATCACTATCCCCCCATAGACAAAAGGTTGTGACCCAGGAAGCTGGTGTTCTTCCACATATTGGGAAATGTGAACTTCCGTAGACCACGGACAGACAGCTGCAGATGCCCATGAGGCACATGAAACCCCTCGGGCCTCGTCACAGTGTTTTCCAAAACAAATCACCCTGTGGCGTGGGTCTAGGGAGAGGGAGCCAGTGACCTTGGACAGAGGTTGCGATGTCAGGCACTGTCGTCCTCCCGATCTGGAGGCTGAAGACAGTCTCAGCTCCAGCTCTCGTTCCCCAAACCCCTCGAACATCACACGCTCTGGAGCGCAAGCGAGCACAGGTCCACTCTGCAAGCTTCACCGCACTCCTCAAACTCCTCACATCCCAGCACCTTAGATGGCTGCTGATCTTGTGTACACACTCCTCTTGCATAGAGAGATGATGGCGTATGTCAGGACGGTCCTTGTCCCAAACACGATCACTTCCACCCGTCTCCACGGCACCCACTGCGGTCCTTACGATCTTGTGGAGATAGTGAGATCCTTTGTGTCCCTGGGATCTCCTGGAGAGGAGGCCAGCTCAACGGCCCTTGCAGAGGACTTCGAGACCAAGGCCACGACAGTGGCACTTAGCTGCAGGCCAGCAACATCCAGGCAAAATCAACCAAGTGATAGCCTTTTTGGAGAATGACAAGCTTCAAGCCACCACAAATCTGTGGAGAGTCCAGTTGCAGACACTCCTGCCCTAATGATTCCTCCTGTCAATGCCCCAGTATCAAACCAGCAGTACAATAAAAAGTTGGTCACAATAGCAATATGAAACTTCAAAGTAAACATAGAAATATTTTAATGAAAGCATTCACAAGGACATAATCATAAGTCTGCAGTAGATGCAATTTATTCTCAAAAAATCAAAATCAATTGTTAAAGACATCACAATTGTCTATCCACTTGGGAGAATGGTGCTCAGGTTGAAAGAAAAGGTAGAGTGCTCAGAATAAAAGTGCGTTTGTGAGGGTTGAAAGAAAAGGAAAGGTAATGTGCCATATATACATTATATATACATAATAAAAACCTGTCCGGCCTACAGAAGGCAAATCGTTACAACAAAAACATAGCAATCTGTGGACGCTGAAGACAAATCTCAGTCGTTTATGCTTGTTACTGGAAGAACAGATGTCAACGTTTCGACCCCTTCCCAAAATCAAGGTTGTTGAATCCTTAGCATGGGGTCTTCATCAGGACAGAAAGATAGAGCACCTACAAGAGATGGAATACTCCGTATTACTTACATGGGGTCACGTGGCTGTATGTGAATGCTAAATAAAATGAAGAGGTAATTACCAAATCAGAACACAGACAGGGAACTCAGGCTGGATCGAATGGGTGGAGGGCTCCTTAAAGCTCCTAAAGCAGAGAAAACGAGCGTTAGTCTAAGTGGGGACAGGGTCTAGTAAGACAAAGGTTCAGAGACCCAAGTGGTAAGAGCTTACTCGGAACGTGGGCAGAGGTGCAAAGTATCACCTTGGCGCGGGCCGTCAAAAAAGACTGAAAAGTGAAGCTATTGGACAAACCTTAAGGTTTCACACTGGATGTTGTGGCAGATGCAGTTAGTCACCTGTCCATCAAAACAAGCAGAGGAAAGTAGGTCAGCGGATCCCATAGTGTCTAGGAACAAACCTAGTGTGAACTAGAAAAGGCATAAATTTGGGAACCACCAGTGCGTCAACAATGACACGCAGTTAGGGAGCAATTAATGATCATAGAACAGGGGGGGGGAAGAAACTACCAGTGTAAGACGCCCCACGATTATTTGCGGAAGCCTCAGAACAGGGATGTGTGGTCATGCATGGGTTAAAAACAAAACAAATAATGCGGCTCTAATAGCCAGGCAACTCACGACGTGAGTGAGCAGGGAAAACAATCCCTAGGAGGTTAAAAAAATGGCTAGTAGGTAACAGCATGCTCCATAGTGCTCATGCTCAAACAAAGCTACCAACCGCGGTTGGTGCTTACCTTATGGCGACGTGATAAATCTACGGAAAGGGACACATGAAACATCGGATAAATTAAACTAATACTTGGAAAGGCGGGTGAAAGAATCATAGCGTACACAAAAGTATCAAAGTTTTAAGTCGAGACTCTGAGCCATCGCCTACCTCCGTTCGCCATCAGTGTCAAGAAGGACTGCTGCGGCTGGGCCCCGGACCTAGCCTAGTTAAGGACAAACCGGCTACGTGCACGGGGTGCAGCCGCTCGGTGTCGGCACGTCTCACATAGACGACCGAGCTCGGTGATCCAGATTGGGCGATCTGGGTCTAGGTGAGGGGGACGGAGAAGGAGTCCCTAATCGTAGGTAAATACGGAGTGTTCAAAGAATGCGTTAATGTACATGGAGTCATGGAAACAGGTTGTTGCCAATGAATACCTGCCACACCCAAATTATATTTTTTGCAGGGGCTCGATTGACAATGCCCATCTATGAAGAAACGGTTGGCAAACCACACATTTTAACATTATAAAGCCGGAAGCAATCTGGGTAAACAAATAAATAATTTGCAACATAAATTCAGGACGGTATGTGTAGGTATCAAAAGTGATGGGATAAGAGAAGAACTCCATACGGCAGCGAGACACGTCTGACATTACATCAATGGTTGTTATCATAGCTATAAAACATATGTTGTCGCCTCACACGTCATATATGTTAATTGGACCAATGTCCGTAGTATATTCAAGGGCCAAGGTACATAAGGCCATCTGTGGTATCAGACGGGATTGAAATGAAATAACACAAATATTCGCAATGTATGTCATGTGATAACAGAATATTAGATACATACTCATCTAATACAAACAATGATGTTGGTAACCTAAGATGTTATCCAAAAAGGGGGTAGGTACATCAGTATATCATGTATCCCATCAGTATATCATATATCAAAAACATATCACTGAAAGTAGGAAAAGCTCGAATAGTGCCCTATTCGGTATGGAGACAAGACAGTTGTGCATTCAAAGTATCTAATTCATTTAAACCATTGCTGACCATGTCCATGGTATACATCCATTGACACTCTTGTATGTTAATGTATGGAATTGATGTCCCCTCCCCTTGCTCCCAACAATATTTTTTCTAAGATCAACCACTTGATGGAATCTGGTTGATGTCCCTGACTCTGAAAATGGTCTACCAATGGTGCTCCCGCCGTGCCACAACGGATTCTGCTACAATGTTGCAGTATCCTGGTCTTGACTTTTTGTCTGGTTTGCCCTATATACATCTCATTGCAAGGACACAGAATGGCGTAGATAACGTCTGTTGTGTTGCAATTAGTGTGTACCTGTAGGTCTATTGTATGGTGTTTGTAGCAGAACTGTTTGGTTTCTATTGTAAGCTTACAAGCTTTGCAGTAGCCACATTTATAGTGACCCACAATTTCCGGTAGTTGCCACAGTGTCTGGATTGTAGGTTGAGGGGTGTTGGAAGCAGAGATTGTACCACATGATCTTTGATGTTCTTAGCCTTTTTGAAGGAGTGCATCGGTGGCTCTGGCAGATCTAGCTCATCAGAAATCAGTTTCCAATGTCCATTTATGATCTTTTTGATGTCATTGCTTCTAGTGCAATATGTGGTCACACATATCATTCTCTTCAAGTCCGTGGAACGTTGTTTGGGAGTTAGCAGGCACTCCCTATCATTAAACCAAGCCCTCTTTCTTGCTCGTTTCACCAGTCTTTTGGGGTAGCCCCATTTGACAAGGCGGTTGATGAGATCGTCTGACTCAGTAAAATAGTCGACCTTCCTTGAGAAATTCCTCCGGATCCGCAAGAATTGCCCAAAGGGCAGGTTGTCACACAAACCCCTCGTGTGGTGGCCGGAATATCTCAATAGCGTGTTAAGTTCTGCTGGCTTCCTATACAGGGTCGTATAGAGGTGGTCGTTCTCAGTCTTTATGGAGATGTCCATAAAATCTATCGTATTCAGGTTCCAATGGAATGTGAACTTGATATCATCTGATCTTAGGTTCACCCATTCAAAGAATTTTTGTAGGTCCATCGCATTGCCTGTCCAAATGAGGAGCACATCATCTATATATTGGGAGAGGAGTTGGCTTAATGGCTAGGGCGGCCGACCTCGAATCTGGGGAACTGGGTTCGAGTCTCGGCAATGACGCTGAACATCCTGTGATTCTGGGCAAATCACTTAATCTCCCCGTGCCTAACCAAAATTAATGTGTGTCCTCGTGTAACATAATTGGTGCTATGTAAAGCGCTCTGATACCCGATTCGGGTCAAGTTCGTGCTATATAAAACTCTGCAAATAAATAAATAAATAAATATATCTTTTCCAGTGTGCCACATTGTTCTTGTAGGGACTGGTCTGGCTGAAGATGAATTGATCCTCAAATTCATCCATGTAGAGGATTGCTAGATCTGGGGCGAAGGCAGCGCCCATCGCCACGCCCTTGGTCTGTAAGTAGAATTAACCTTGAAAGAGGAAAAAGTTCTTCATCATGGCCACTTCTAATAACTGCACTATAAATTCTGTTGGGACGGGAGCTGGATGGGGTCTCTTGTCCAGTGCTTTCATCATTGATTCCAGAGCTGGTTGTTGGGGAATACTAGTTTAGAGTGATACTATATCCAATGTCACTAGTAACTGGTGTTCAGGGTCAAATGGCATGTTGTCAATCAGGTTGATCACTTGCATAGTATCTCGTAAGTAGGATCTCGTTGATTCGGCCAATGGTTTCAAAAAGACATCAACATATTTACACAGTGGTTCCAAAAGTGATCCACATCCAGAGATGATGGGGCGTCCAGGTGGATGATTCAAATTCTTATGTACCTTGGGTAATGTGTAGATGGTTGGAAGACGCAGTTGTTTCATATTCAGGTACTCAAACTCCTGATCAGATAGAAAGCCTGCTGTTCGGCCTTTCTCAGTGATATTCAGAATGAGTTTCCTAATCTCCTTTGTGGGATCGAGGTTCAGTCGGGAATAACTCACACCATCATGCAGTTGGGAATAGATCTCAGCTTTATAGTCTAGGGTATTCTGTACAACGATGGCTCCGCCTTTGTCAGCCGGTTTGATCACAATCATCTTGTTGTTTTTAAGTGCACCACGCGTGCACGTAGCCGGTTTGTCCTTAACTAGGCTACGTCCGGGGCCCAGCCGCAGCAGTCCTTCTTGACACTGACGGCGAACGGAGGTAGGCGATGGCTCAGAGTCTCGACTTAAAACTTTGGTACTTTTGTGTACGCTATGATCTCTGTGTGCTGATAATTGTTATGTGTCGCAGGTACGGTGATCTTACTTAAAGGGGGCAATGCATGTCTTGTGTATGAAGTTATATATCTAATGTATTGGTGCGGCGCGCAATAGGCAGAATCTCGGTCGCCATCTTGTAGTGGGTTCTTGTGATAGATGTGATAAATGAAGTATAGGGATATAGTGTGGTATGGTGGCTGTCGTAGGGCAATAAGCTGTTGCGATCTGTGGGCTTCCTATATGTCGTGGTCGACACTTTTCCATCTTTGAAGAGAATTGAGTCTACATGGTGAAATGTCCTTGCAACCTACTATACATAGGGATGACCTCTAGAGTTGTAAAAACAAGGGTGAATGAGCACAGGAGCAACATCCGGTGCGGTAGGAACACCACCAAATTGAGCAGGCATTACATCGAAAAGGGACATACACCAGACCAAGTCAATTGGACCATCCTTTTGATCCAATCCTCTCAGGACAACAAAAGCCCTCTTCCAAAAAGAGCAAAGATGGGTGCACCGCCTCAAACGAACACCCAAGGTCTTAACGATGAAATACCTTGGATTGAGGTACTATAGGAATTCAACCCTTGACATCGATCTCACCAGTGTGACATTCATAAACACTATAGTAAAGACTATGCCAGCAGACCTCCTAGATGCACCACTCACCGCAAAATGATACACCAACTATAAAAACTGACAAAGAGGACACTAGTGCACCGCAAATAACACCAACAAATACGGTGACCCCTTATTGTGATTCATCAGCCCACTAGGGATACTTCATTTATCACATCTATCACAAGAACCCACTACAAGATGGCGACCGAGATTCTGCCTATTGCGCGCCGCACCAATACATTAGATATATAACTTCATACACAAGACATGCATCGCCCCCTTTAAGTAAGATCACCGTACCAGCGACAAATAACAATTATCAGCACACAGAGATTCAACAGCCCGTGAATATCTCTCATATGAGCATTTCATAGAAGATATCACTCCAAGATGGCACCCATAGTAACAACCAAAACTTGCCAATCAATGCAGTGATTAAACAATGAACACCCCACCCGGAAGCAGGCCACTCCTATAAAAGAGACAGAATTTTCACTTCCCCACCGGCGGAGACAGCGAGATGCACACAGGTGACACAGCCCAGATGCACCGAGAGAACCGTGAGTAACAAAGAGGCAAGATCAGTCCAGGACAGATCCTGCACATGGCGGCATCCTCTCCCTTCAATTTTTGACTCTATTTATACGATTCACGCCTACTCGATAAAACCAGGGTATGTTCACAAATAAAAAATTAAAATACTGATACAGAGAACAACCCTGACACCATTCTCTGAGCACTAATCATTGATCTTATACGTCTGTCTGTCTGTCACCTAGTTATAACCTCCTTTTTAACAATTTTTAGAAAGATCACAGCACCTTTTAGCTCACGTATACATACCGCGACCATTAACAGCAATGATCACGCTATGAACTACAAGCACCTGGCCCTCCAATGGAGAACCCAGACCTGAGCATAACTTCCATTGGTATTAATACCCTAATGGCAAATTGTATCTTTGTTTTTTGACTCTTGTCGTTTCAGAATCTCTACTCCTTTCATTTATCCGGGGGCACCGACATTTTTGGGCCACTGTAGATATAACTTTCTTATTCGGTCCTGACGAAGCGCCCTGGATCTCCCCCTGAGACTACTGAAGCGCGAAACATGTTGACCATAACATATGCCCACTAGGGACATATAATCAGCCAGCTAAGAAGGGACATAATACCCCTTAAAGCAGCTCCATACACTTTGTTTTAATAATGACAGAGGGATCACTTTATTAAAAATTAATCACTCTCCCTCCAGCCATTTTTTAATACACTTTCTAGGACTTCACTGCCACTTACACCCACGCACCCATACGGCTTCATCCAAAGATCTCCGAAAAAGAGACCCTTCGGGGGACCCGTAGGGCATTGCAGAGCCGGCCTGACGAGGAGCAAAAGCCCAATGATGAAGCATGACATCCTTCGGGGTGTGTGAGGGCATCAAGATGAGGACACCCTGCCTCCCACAAGCAGAGTAGCACACGACAAGAGTACCCCCTACTTTACTTCTCTCCATCTCCACTCAGGAACGGTGACTCCCTTTGTTATAAGTTTATTTTCGGGAGCACGGGTCACTGGACCTTTTAGAATAGCTCCTAGAGTCCCCCTCTTTTGATAAATAGGATTTGATATATGATATACTGATGGGATACATGATATACTGATGTACCTACCCCTTTTTTGGATAACATCTTAGGTTACCAACATCATTGTTTGTATTAGACGAGTATGTTTCTAATATTCTGTTATCACATGACATACATTGCGAATATTTGTGTTATTTCATTTCAATCCCGTCTGATACCACAGATCGCCTTATGTACCTTGGCCCTTGAATATACTACGGACATTGGTCCAATTAACATATATGACGTGTGAGGCGACAACATATGTTTTATAGCTGTGATAACAACCATTGATGTAATGTCAGATGTGTCTCGCTGCTGTATCGAGTTCTTCTCTTATCCCATCACGTTTGATACCTACACATACCGTCCTGAATTTATGTTGCAAATTATTCAATTGTTTACCCAGATAGCTTCCGGCTTTATAATGTTAAAATGTGTGGTTTGCCAACTGTTTCTTCATAGATGGGCATTGTCAATCGAGCCCCTGCAAAAAATGTAATTTGGGTGTGGCAGGTATTTATTGGCAACAACCTGTTTCCATGACTCTATGTACATTAATGCATTCTTTGAACACTCCGTATTTACCTACGATTAGGGACTCCTTCTCCGTCCCCCTCACCTAGACCCAGATCGCCCGATCTGGATCACCGAGCCCGGTCGTCTACGTGAGATGTGCCGACACCGAGCGGCTGCACCACGCGTGCACATAGCCGGTTTGTCCTTAACTAGGCTACGTCTGGGGCCCAGCCGCACCAGTCCTTCTTGACACTGATGGCCAACGGAGGTAGGCGATGGCTCAGAGTCTCGACTTAAAACTTTGGTACTTTTGTGTACGCTATGATTCTTTCACCCGCCTTTCCAAGTGCTAGTTTAGTTTATCCGATCTTTCTTGTGTCCCTTTCCGTAGATTTATCACGTCGCCATAAGGTAAGCACCAACCGTGGTTGGTAGCTTTGTTTGAGCATGAGCACTATGGGGCATGCTGTTACCTACTAGCCATTTTTTAAACCTCCTAGGGATTGTTTTCCATGCTCACTCACGTCGTGAATTGCCTGGCTATTAGAGCCGCCTTATTTGTTTTGTTTTTTACCCATGTATGACCTCACATCCCTGTTCTGAGGCTTCCACAAATAATCGTGGGGCGTCTCACACTGGTAGTTTCTTCCCCCTGTTTTATGATCATTAATTGCTCCCTAACTGCGTGTCATTTTTGACGCACGTGTGGTTCCCTAATTTATGCCTTTTCTAGTTCACACTAGGTTTGTTCCTAGACACTGTGGGATCCTCTGACCCACTTTCCTCTGCATGTTTTGATGGACAGGTGACTAACTGCATCTGGCTCAACATCCAATGTGAAACCTCAAGATTTATCCACAAGCATCACTTTTCAGTCTTTTTGTACGGCCCACGCCAAGGTGATTCTTAGCACCTTTGCCCACGTTCCGAGTAAGCTCTTACCACTTGGGTATATGAACCTTTGTCTTACTAGACCCTGTCCCCACATAGACTAACGCTAGTTTTCTCTGCTTTAAGAGCTTTAAGGAGCCCTCCAACCATTCGATCCAGCCTGAGTTCTCTGGCTGTGTTCTGATTTAGTAATTACCTCTTCGTTTTATTTAGCATTCACATACAGCCACGTGACCTCATGTAAGTAATACGGAGTATTCAATCTCTTGTAGGTGCTCTATCTTTCTGTCCTGATGAAGACTCCATGCTAAGGATTCAACAACCTTGATTTTGGGGAAGGGTCGAAACGTTGACTTCTGTTCTTCCAGTAACAAGCATAAACGACCGAGATTTGTTTTCAGCGTCCACAGATTGCTATGTTTTTGTTGTAACGATTTGCCTTCTGTAGGCCGGACAGGTTTTCATTATGTATATATAATGTATATATGGCACATTACCTTTCCTTTTCTTTCAACCCTCACAAACGCACTTTTATTCTGAGCACTCTACCTTTTCTTTCAACCTGAGCACCATTCTCCCAAGTGGATAGACAATTGTGATGTCTTTAACAATTGATTTTGATTTTTTGAGAATAAATTGCATCTACTGCAGATGTATGATTATGTCCTTGTTGAATGCCTTCATTCAAATTTTTCTAAGTTTCATATTGCTATTGTGACCAACTTCTTATTGTACTGCTATTCTTACCCGGGTCCGGTAGCATTACGGGTTACCCCATTGATACTTAACCCCCAGTATCAAACCAGCGCAGTATGATTCCAAAGTCAAAAGTGTCTCTACTTTCGGAGGCCGAAGGCCCAGTAGTTATAACCACCATGGACTTTGAAGATATGATCAGTTCAAAAGGCCACCTTTGAAATGCACAGGCCCTCTCATAATTTTGTCCTATCTGCCATGCTACCCCGGAAGGTTTGATCACAATCTTTAGTGGGGCCAAGACCGTGCTCCTCGGAATGCAGGTGCCAGTTCCTCCCCAAAAAGGCCCCTTACAGGTAGAGTTCCGCAGTTTCCCCTGAACCTCTCGTTTATGGTCCCCTACCAGGAATGCACAGATGTGGCAGCCCCCTAGCCCCTAGTTGTGAATTAGGAGACAGGCTGCCAGGCACAAAGAGCCCTAAGCATCAAAATGCTCACTTTCCCAAAGTGATATTTGTAGCACCGTAATGCCAATCCCCCTCCCACTACCGGAGAGCATTCATCAGTATGAACTCATCGACACCAAACACAATAGTGTTACTATTCTGCCCATAGGAAATAATGCTCAACACCCTTTCCCTACACCCCCTCATGCTAATGCAATGTGAGAAGCAGGCCACATCGTACCGAACACACCATCCGGTGTCATTCACGACAACTCTTGCAGGTAACACATACACACACCTGCCCAACCTCTTTCCAACACCGCACCCTGTCACCAGGGAGAACTCCGATATAGCAGGAGACATGCAGAAACTTGGCATGCAGTTTTATAAATGCCAAACCGAGTAACAGTAACCCGTGCACATAGTCCCCACCAGGGAAAACCTGTGGCACAAACGATCAGCTACGTCCATAGATGGTACAACCAGTGCGTCAAGCCCACAGAGGTGCATTCGAAATGCATGCCCCTGGTATAGGTTCTACCCCATGACAAGGGACTTACAGCTAACTCGAATCAACCAATCCCATATACACCGATACACAGTATGTATATGACGAGCACAGCACTTTGACACTGCACAGCAGTGTCAAACGTGCTCAAGTCCTAAGGCTAACAAAACAAGGTCAAAACATGAGGTCGGCAGCCAAAAAGGTTAGGGGAGACCACGCCAACAAGGGCCAGGTCTAACAGAAGGGCATAGACCTACTGGATGATCTGGAGGACTCATCTGTCAGATGTGAGGGATTTCCATCCTTGGGGAAAATGTTGGATCTTGCCTCCCACAGGCTGGCTCTGTGCTACCTAGGGCAAACTGAAGCAACGTAGAGGGTGATGCTGCAGAGGAGGGGGACTGAGAATATCAGTGCCGCTTGTGACCTGCACACTGTCTGTCTGATCCTTGTCCATGAAAGGGATGAGGTGACTGCAGCAGAGATGGTTGGTGGGTGCTTGCATTGTCTATACACCAAACTTGGGGGTGTTGGTGTTGTCTATACGCGAAACCTCAGGATTAGCCTCGGAAGGAACAAAACTGAAGAGGGAACTGTCTTGCGCAAAAAAGGGACATCCATGAGGGACACATGCACATCTCCAGAAAAGCCTGTAGATCTCATTCACATGTGGTGACAAAGAACCACACTAGTGAGGACCCCTGACCTCAAGCAATCAGTAGTAGCCAGGCTAGTTCAAATTAAATATTTGGCTGCGCCCTGACCATCCTGAATGGTTTGAGCCATGGAGGCCCTGAACTCTTCCGGGATTGCTGGCAAGACCTCCTGGCCATGTCCCAGAGCGCATGCGTATAACGGCCTACTAGGCAACTGGCACTGACCCACCTCAAGGCTAGGCTGGTCAAAGATACCATCCATTTCCCAAATGCCTCTGTCCTTTTTGACTTCCTGTCTGGGGAGTCGTGGGGAATGAATTAAGATTCACCTTGCTTGTGGAAGCTTTGACCACCAAACTTTCAGGCGTAGGGTGCTGCATAAGAAAATCAGGATCACCAGGCACTGGTCTGTTGTCACTGGCCACCTGTCTGTTCATTGGCAGTTAAGAGCAATGGTTTAGGCTAAGTGCCCACAGGGTATCAGCTAGGGCTTCATTGAATGGTACTACTAGCTCAGAGAAAGATGGACTAGGCTGAAAAATGTCATTATGCTTTTTGTTTTAACCTCAACAGAAGAAAGTTGCAAATCCAGAACTGCATCGGCACATCTGATACCTACAGCAAAAGGAGGTCTCTCTTCGTTAGCCACTCAAGAGTGAAAATCAACCTTGCATCAGGGGAAGTATCAGGCCCGCTTGCCTCTTGTAGACCCATATACAGACTATAATCATTACATTGGGAGGTAAATCGTCCCCATCATCTCCATTGTCATCTCCAAGTGGCAGTAAATTCTGGTCAGAGTTGAAACTGAAAAGCTGGTGGAGCAACTGAGGACATCTACGTGGTAAAGGGAGGGTTTTGTCTGAATCAGATTGCATGGGGACTGGGTGGGCTTGAGTGGAGTCAGAGTGCGACCTTGGGTGGGGCCAAGGTGGATTTGGTTCAGGGTCGGACACCGGAGTTGGCAAAGCATCCACCTCGGGTGATGTGCGGAATGTTATTGATGTGAAAGATACCAGCAGAAGTCTTAGACTTCGAATAGAAGTCTGCACTGGAGTCTGTATTGAACACAAGATGAGTTCCAGAGGCTCAGATGGTGCTCAGGAGAAATCCGCCCTTGGCAACCTGACTGTAGGCCCCTACGAATCCTTGGGGCCCAGTGGCACGCCAGAGGAAGCCAGAAGAGTGCTAAAAAATGCTCTATGGCCTCCCTAAAGGCCTCAAGCTGTGGCAGATTCGCTGCTGATCCGGGGAACTCAGGGTGCATTGGGATGAACTGAGGGACTGGTTCCTCAATTGTAGATTGGGAGAAAGATCGAGTGGCACTTTAAAACTCTTGCGCCTTCTCTTTAGCTAGAGAGCTGCTGGAAAGGGTTGAGCCCTACTTCACGCTCTTGTGCTTCTGCTTTGAGTTTTGGTTTTGAGAGCGGGAATGGGTTTGCGCCCTTGACTTAGAGCGAGACAGCAGGACTTACATGGGTTCTTTCGATGTTAAGTGATCTACAGCTTTGCTTCACGGTCTCAAATTGCCAAAGTTGCATAGGGGCACATTCCTCATATGACTTGGAGTTTTACCTCGAGCCCAAACACCAGAGTCATACCTTGTGTGAGTCATTCAACAACATCTGTTTATGACAGTCGTGGGATGGATTGAACCTGGTAGTTTTAGGTCGGTACATTGTTCTCTTGTACACTGGATTCCAGTTTTGAAAAACGTATTAACTGAAAAAAGGGAGCAGAGCTCCGGATCTGTATTAGAATGTACGGAAAGAAAGGTATTGATGTCAGGGCACAGGTATGCCATATATACACAGCTCTGATCTGTCACTTCTGGGGCAGAACGGAGTCCATGAGGAGCCGAATGGTGTCACCTGGTGGCGCATTGTAGCGCTGCTGTCAAAACGTCTGGATCCAGTCTAGTGCCTGGGGATGTTCTAAAGGTGAGGAATCCGTGCTCAGAAGTATCCATCAGAACATTAGCTTCTTACTATAATCTACTGTGTTGAGTATAATCCTTACACTATATAGACTCTTTTTCAGTGGACATGTCCATTAGCCAAAAACCCTCTCTCAGTATTGCTTCTTAAAGCTTTTTTTTCTGTTGATCACATAAGGTCTAGTGATAGCTGTGTTGTCAGGCTAGACCTACAAGGCATTACTTTCTGTATACAATACATCCATGTGAGAACACATTTTCTGTGTGATAATTTATTATACTATTGAGATGAAATTGTTGAAATAGTTCTTCATGTATTGCATTGCAAGAAGGTGGAATTATACACCAAACACACAAAAGGTGATTGAATGCTTGGTAGCGATTGCCAGTGGTTTAGACTATTAGCAAGCATTCCTTCCATCACCGTTTGTGTGTTTGATGTAATACTCTAAGTAGCCAAGTGTATATCCAGATGCAGGTTCCTGGCTCTTTGTGGCACAGGACCCAAGCTCTACCTCACTGACAAGGTCTAATATGGCCAACTCCAATATAGGATTGTTTGTGTTCGCTTTTGGAGGGGGCTTTGCCCAGCAGTTGAAGATGGACTGTTACCATGAGGAGCATGGTCAGCTCTAATTTGTATAGGATGGACCACTGTCTAGAGCGCCACAGTGAGCGAAAAATCATTGGGTGGAATGCTACCAAGAGCGACAGCCACTAGTTTAAACTATTTGCATGCATTCCTCCCATCAGTGTTTGTGTGTGGAATGATACACCAAACAGCCAATAGCATTAGGTCAGAGGGTAATACTCCTGTGGTGCAGAGCCAAATCCCATTTTATGGATATGTTAAAATTGGAAACATTAGCTCCTGCACACAGCTAGACTGCCAAGTCAGACCTAAAATAGTTTAAGAGAAACATGTGTAAATTGCACTTATTTGTTCGAGGAAGTTGCTGCAAGTGTCTGGTATGCAGCATCAAATGCACTTCAAGATATAGACAACAATGCCTCGACTCATTTTATATTACAGAGGGCTATCATGTTTTCAGTATGCCTGGTCCTTGATCCCTTTAGTCAAAAGTGTAAACTAGATAGGGAATTTGTTTTGCTAAATGGAGCAATTGTCTGAATTAATGGTCATCCCAGCACCCCTAAATCAGAATATCCCCTTTAATCATGTTACAAGAAGGACAAAAGAGAGCAAATTCGACCTTCTGAGAGCAAAATTAGAGTCATGAAAGGGGACCTATAGAAGGATAAAATTGAAAACTAAAGCACTGGCCACCAGCAGAGAAACTGAAAGACACTAATTTTGAGGACGGATGTGCTCCTGTGATCAGGCAAAATGAAATTAGGGCAATAGAGAAATTGGTAGAAATTGGCCTGCCCATTGCCTCATGCAGTGTACTGCCAAGGGGAGGAGCCAATTGTGAATGATACTCAAACAGACAGAAGAGGGCTGACCCAAAGCCCCTCTATGTATGCTTATATGTAGAGTGTTTTTTATTACATTAGCCGACCTGGAAGATATTACAGTGCAAAACATCCACGCCCAGGATGTGTCAAAGGCAGTGGTGTAGCTGAATCAGTAATATTAGAGGGGTGGGAGTCTGAAATATCCCATCAAACAACAGAGCGACCCCACTAAAAAGGACATGTGGTGGACTGGGACATGATTTGGGGTGGGTGGAGTGAGATTAATTAGTTTGGAGCTGAGAAAATTAAGGAATATGCTTAGTAGCATTAATATACAGATAGAACCTTCCACTGCCAAAACATCTTCACACAACTCTAAGCAATATTGTGCTACAAAGAACAGAGACCACTTGAATAATAATCAAATACTAGCCAATACAGTAAGTCGAGCGCATGATTTAGTTAGTACTGAGTTTGCAAAGAGGTACAATGCAATTACAGGTCGAAATGACATACACTAGTATGTAGGTGCACGAGGCTGGCATTGTGCCACCTCAGTACTATTTTGTGTGCTTGGCTTAGATCTCTGAATTGTGCATTTGTTTCAACTGGGTAATTTAAAGCAGGTCCTAGTTAAAAAAAATAAATGCTGACTCCAAAGTCCCAGGTCAAATAACTGTACAATATATTTAGGAGATGCAGATGTGTACTAAATCAAGTACAGAAATGCAGCAAGTACAAATGACACCTTATCTCTGATGCCCCCACTATACTTCCACCATCTCCTGTAGAGAAGCTGGTATTGACCTAGGAAGTCACCACAGTATTTGAATGCAGGACTGTGGACTGTTCTGTTCTATGAACTCAAGCTGATTATAGGCAATCCACATACACGGTCCTAGTTTGATGGGAGGCCAGCCAGTCAGCAAATGGCCATAATGAATATTGGATGAAAATTACGATTTTCATTCCAGTCCCATTCCTTGACACAACAATGTAGCACAGATCGGACAAGGACAGAACAATCAATCAATCAATCATGTCACTTATAAAGCGCACTACATACCCGCGAGGGTCTCAAGGCGCTGGGGAGAGCAGACCTTGCACTAGCCCTGGTCATGCAAAAGCAACCCTTGCTGATGAGGGCTACAATAACAAACTGAGTTCAGCCCAATCCATCAGCAGACCTGGCCTGGTAAAGAGGGCTCACGGAGATCAGGGCCAGCAACAGTAGCATACGGGTGGAGCAGAAAGAGCTTCCAGGAGCTAAATGAGCAATAACAGTTACAAATTCTGCTTGATGAAAATTGTGAGCTAGCAGGAAGAGCTGCTGAATACCTCAAGGCACCCAAAACACAAGGCATAACATAGGATATATTAACAGTACCACGATTTGTTAAAAAACCATACACTTGAGAACTTTTCCAGTACTTTCAAGGAGTATCAGGCAACCCTGACCATCCCTGGAAGTGTTTCACATTAGTTTGTACCAAGGCAATTTTCAGAAATTGGTGATAAAAATGGGTACTTTTCAGTACTATTTGTAAAAAGCTACAAGTGATAGAGTTAATAAAATGCAGTTTTCATTGGCCTCTCAATTACCTTAGCATCTAACTACATTAATACTATTTACTTCTTTTCCTGCAACTTCTAAGCAGATTCCCAATCATATGTTGTAACTAAGAATCTTCTTGAAAGGGACAGAATAGCAAAAAAAATTTAAAAAGAATTCTTGCAATCTCAGGGCTTACAGGGGACCTAGAGCACCATTACAGGCTTCAACAACAGAGCAATTACACTAATATCACATATATGGGATGGCTTTTCCACGAAAGATCAGCTTTTCAGTTTATAAAAATTCACAAATTTTGCTATCAAATACAATCTTTTCATGTTGACACAACAAACTCAATTATACTAAACAATAGCTTTTCTTTTTTTTATGAAAAATTAACTATATCAGTCTTTCATCTTTTGTAAATACATGTTTGGTGACCCAGCATCATTTTCATCTCACCTGTACTAGAGGGCAGAACCCGCACTGCATAGTCTGGGGGCCACCCCTGACAGTAGCAGTTGAATTTTTCAGGGTTAAAAATATTGGAACCAGTGATCATAGATGAACAATGATTTTATCTGTGTATCTGTAGGTATTCAGGGAATCCTTCAGAATAGGTTCAGAAGCTTTAAATTCAGTAGAAAATGGACCAACCAGAATAGAATCCAACATCTCTTGTTCAAAGCTAATAGAGGGACACTACTGTTGGACTCTCTACAGTTCAAAAGTCCTAAAAAAATCCCAGATATCTTTGGACATCTTCAAAGCCCACCATGGGGAACATCTTTACCCTTATGCATTATGTCCAGCATGATGGAGGCAGATTAGAAGACTTTGGCACAGGATAGGAATCTTGTTAGGGTAGACGTACAATGTTCCTTTTGTTAATGCAGTGCAAAGGCACTACACCAGAGCTCATCACCTGCACTTTTGTTCATCATTGTTGTCGTTTGCTCCTGGGGCCATATTATACATGGGGCACATTTTCCTGGATTGCGCTGGGCGCACCTTTCAAACGGTGCGCCCAGCGCAATCCAGGAAAATGCACCCCATTATGATGAATGTGCTGCCCCAAGGGCAGCCGCAAACTCACGCTGCCCTGGGGGCAGCGCATTCATGTGAAAAACGGAGCGGCTGCTTTAAAGCCGTTCCGTGTTTTCACAGTGCAGGCGGCAACCCGCATGCACTTTTAAAGGGGATTCGAGATCCCCTTGCAAGGGGATGTCTGAGGGGTTCATGGGGCCCCCTTTCACCCTGCCAAAGGGCTGCTCTCAGTGGGTGCACTGACAGGGTGCCACCTAAAATGTGGCGCCCTGACAGGGCACCCCCTGACAGCTTCTTTGCCTCTGCGCCCAGGTCTGAATTACGATGCAGGCGCAGAGGCAAAGGGATTCCCACATTTGCATGCAAATGAGGGAACGCCCCCTTAATATAGCGCTTGTGCTTTATGTGCGCCAGCACTATCGGTATTACAGAAGGGGATGCACAAGCATCTGCGGCCTCTTCTGTAACACCAAAGTGCCCTGAGGGCATGCAAAGCGGGTGCAAATGCCCGTTGCGCCCTCAGGGCACTTTTGTAATAAGGCTCCTGGTCCACTGGATCAGCTCCACCACCATGACTTTCTTTTACTACTGCAATATCTGCAGTCTCCAGAGTGCATTGGGCATGCGTTCCTGGGCTCTACACTTGGCCCCTCATGATAGGGTGCTTCTGTAACTTTGGGAACCTTTTCAACATGTACAGAGGTAAATCTTCTTAGGCAGAACTGCATTACGGCTGCAGGCAGTGGGTCCACATATAGTGTGATTTCCTGTTGACTGCAAAAGTCCAAGTAAAGTTTGAGGTCTAGTGCAGGTTCAATCCAGTACCTATCTTTATTTAAAACCTTGGTCACTAGACTATTTAAATGCAAGACCGTTTTGCTGTCCTTCCCAAAGTTGGCACACTGAAAATCAGTCTTTGCTGAATTTAGATGTAGACTCCAGCTTTCAAGCTAGACAGCTAAGTAATACCCTTTTCAGTAGGCAACATATGTGGAATAAGAACACAAGGACAAAATGACAAACGAATCCTAGATAAAGATAAAAAGAGAGCTCACATATAATGCGATTAATTCCTGCCAAAATCGAGGAAAGGCGGTCTAAGTGAAGGCCAGAACTGCCGACTATGCCATCAGGGGATTGAGACTCTACTCCACATTATATGTATCCAGTTTTTGTCGAGAAGCCTATTAAGATGAGAGTTCCTAGACCGGGGAATCAGGTCTTGCTGGACTAGGCCTTAGGGTCGGTTGGTAAGGGCTGCCAGAGAACTTGATATAAGGTTCTGCCAATCCCGTCAAGTTATGTAAACCTGCATGAGCTGGTAAAATGGATACGCAAGGACGGGCTGCTAGGGGCAAGGATAGTAGCTGCTCCCTATACCGTCATGCTAAGGCAAAAATCACTTAAATCAGCAGTCATTCCCTGCACATCGGCACTTTAAAAGCACATAGTTTTGCACAATGGCACTTTATTGGTAGAATTACCACTGACCACTTAGTAAAGCACATATATTTTACCCGCTCCATGGGGCACACAGGCACTTTAACCACTCTTAGTCTTGAACAATGATATTCGTCTGCAGAAACACGAACGGCCGCATTGTAAAGAACTCTCACAATAACCAACCAGGGAAAAGTTCGGTCTGCGATCAATTACCCTTGAGTTGTAGGAAGGCGTTGGGCGGGCTGGCTCCCCCAACTGCCTTTTAACATTTGTATTCATCAATTTTATTCATATACTTGTGAAGGGCAGCAAATAATGAGAAGGTTTACTGCTTAGATGTGCAATGGTTGCAGCTGATGTATAATAAGTTTTGGACTTCTTCTTAGATGTCTTGTACGGTATGATTCGAGTTGTGTTTATGGTTTTAATTGACTAATAAACTATTTATTCATTTATTCATATAATACTATCCCTCCTCTTGAGTACCTTTCCCATTCCCTCTACACAACTCAGTGCTAATTCGCCAACACAGGGAAAGGCCAAAGAAGATCCACACCAATGCCTAGGACTGAAGTCTAGGGCTTGTTGGAACAAGATTCTTACGCAGAGGTCAGAGATCCAAAATCAAAATGGCAATCACAGTGCTTTAACATTCTACATCAGATAAGTACCAATAAGTGGAGCATTCGTACAAATCTTTAATCCCCATATCAGCTGACACACGAAGGGTTCCAACTTCAGGATAAAATACCCATCTATACAACCTTGCGTGAGAGCTGTCACCACTCAGATGTTAGACATCTGCTGGAACCTACATCTAAAACTGTGAGACCATGGTAGCTCAACGGCCTGAATCATAACATTGTCTCGATTCAACAGAGTCAAACCCTAGCTCTCACCCAGGTCCCTCGGATTCACCCTAGATACTGACCTTTTCTCCAAGGAACACATCACCAAGAAACCAAGCCAACTTGGTACCAGCTTTACCTACTTAAGAAAGTGAAACCATTCCACCAGAAAGCTTACCACTTCTGGGCCCACATAGCCAGGTCTGGAGGTGAAGAAGTGTAAAAAAAGAAAAAAATAAGACATCAAGACTTCTCCATCTGTCTACCCAACGTCTAGAATGGCACCTGCATAGCCATTAAGACCAGCCCAACCCTGCCTCAATTTAGAAAAGAACTGAAGAAACATCTATTTAGAGAAAGCTACATTATTATGCAGTAACATTCCACTTCTGCTCTCAAACCCCAGCTACACTTCCAATCACTTGTTGATTGTACCTTTCCAATTGCCCCTTTACATGTCTTGGCTGCCTTTTGGCTAGGTTAACATTATACAAATACTACGTACCTACATGAAGTAGGTTATAGTGCAACTGACAAGATATTGTTATGGGTTCAAGATTAGGTGCATGACTCAGCCCTAAGACAGTCCTGCAAGTGCTCTTTCCTGCCATTGAGAATCCTCTGGATGTCAGAGCTGTGACCCAACCCCACAAAATGAATCTCATTCCTGATTTTCAAGCATCCCCTGAAATCCCGTTATGTTACACACAGCTGTGTCAATGCACTTTTGTCCTGGCTAGCAGCAACCTACAGCAATCAATATAATTTTACTGGTGGGTGAAACACACCACCCTGCCAATGCAGCTCCAGCTCTCTCACACAAATACAACCACACTCTATCACACACACACACATGCACACACTCACTCTCCTGATTGATACAGCTGTGCTGACCCCACTGATTTGCAAACCCCCAAACCAATAAATCAAGTAATACATACCTCTACTAGTGCAACCGAGACCTGATCTGCAGCGCCTCACATCACTTTAGTTCTCAGTGGAAGACACGCTGCTCTGCTGGTTCACTCTCATTCACTCCTTTCCTGCAGCAGTCCCATCTAAGCAGCTCCCTCTCTCCTTACACACACAAGCAGACACATCTCTACCAATACACTCATCCTTGACCACAAGCAGGCAACATATTCCACATCTGGTGGAAGGATGGCTCCACAAGAACTCTTTAGTAATAACCTGCACACACATACACACACACACACACACACACTTGTTACTCCTGCGAGCCATGCCTCAATGACTCACAATGAGGTTTGACAAGAGTCTCCTGGCGTGCTGTGCCCCCACTATTTTAGTCCTCATTGACATACACACAGGTACCAACACCGTGAATTCTCTACCTGGGGAAGCCATTCATTTAGCTATTTGTGACTTACAAACTAATACTTTTGCCAATGAACTAAATTCAGAACTGCTGGGTGGTGTTCCAGTCATTCTAATGCACACACTCATGTGCACCCATGCACACTGCCATGCACACATAACCTATATATGTTTGTGAAGGCGCATGTGCACCCTTTGGGATATCTTGGGATATCTTGGTTCTGAGCTGCATGTTTTATTTGCCCAGTTTAATGGTACTCATTTTACAAACCTTGGAAGGATGAAAGGCTGAGTAGACCCACCATAATTTGAAACTGTAACCATGAGGTCAAACAAAGATTCCTGCGCACACACTTGTGCACACACAGTTATGTTCGCACTTCCTCATGTAAACACACATTCAGTAATACATTGCTTTGTCTGTAATGCATTGCTTGGGTCACTGCCACAGGAACTAGCCAGTACACAGTATCTATTTCAGATCGTGGGTGCATCCCGTACTGGACTTTGACACAACATCATTCTTTACAGCCAATTCATGAGGTGACCCGTGGAGCCAGTAAATTATGGCATGTAATCTGATTGCCCGTAAATATTGGGTGGGGGGGTGTTCCACCACCCTCTCCCCATAGATATGTCCCTAGTCAAAGGAAGCAATCTACACCAAACTCCATGTTTGCTAAGAAAAGTAATTTCTTACACTGCATGAAACAAAATACTGGTACACAGCGTAATATCAATAAACCCGTAAAGAAGTATTGGTTTTAATTTACGATTTTCACAAAAAATAAGTTAAGCCTACTGCCTTTGTTATAATTTTTCTTAGTTGACAGATCGGGCCTATGAACCAATAAGGCATATACCCTTAATAATTGGCTCATCATCATAACCAATTTATTCATACTATGTTGAACATAATTTTCCAAAAGGGTAGCCCTTAAGTACACAGTAATAAAATTAAAAATATGTTCATAATTAGAGTTAGGAAAACAATATACAATGTTGCCTAATAGGGCCCAACAAGAATTCTCACAGTAAAAATCTTCAACCCCTGGGCTTTTGTCAGAGAGATAAAATACCAGATCCCTTATATATTGTAATAATCTGGAGGAATCAATATAACTCAAGTCCTGTTTACAGGCTTTAACACAGTGTGACATCAATTTTCCCCTAAACAGCTATTGGCTTTAATATGTTTTCCCAAACAATAAGTCAGGCCTACTGCTTTTGTCATACCTTTTCACAATAAACAGATCAGACCTATGGGATGTTACATAACTTTTCCCAATGAATCAATCAGGCCTATAACCTGTTTTGTTGACTCGTCAACATGAAGAACTCATGCCTAAAGTACAGAGCACAATCTTTGCCACCAGCATCAGCCATCAGTGTACAGTAATAAAATTACAAATATATAACAAATGGCAAAACATATACAACCCCTTCTAAAATGGGAGAACAAGGATTCTCAAAACACAAACCTGCCCTCAGGGTTTGTCACAGGGGGTAACCAGCACCAAAGCCTTGGTCAACTATGGTAATCTCCGAGATTACTTGTAACTTTTGTTGTAACGTTTCCTAATAAGTAGATCAGACCTACAGAATCTGACATACGTTTTCCTAGTGAACCAATCAAACATATATCCTTCATCATAGACTTGTCACCATAACCAACCAAGGCCTCCTGTATTGCACATAAACTAGAAACCGTCAGGGACACAGTGCTACAAATACAAATTACAAATATATACAAAATTACAGTTGGCAAAGTATTATACAACCACTCTGGATAGGGCCTAGCAAGGATTATTATATTGCAAATGTTTATCACTAAGAGTGCGTCAGAGGGGCTAACCAACACCAAAACAATTGCCTACTATGGTAATCGCTGACGTTCCGTGTAACAAAGTGTATGTCTACAGCCTTTAACACAGTGTAATGACAATCCACCTTTAAAAGCACATTACCTTTAACAAAAGCTTTTCACAATAAATTGCCAGGCTTAATGGCTTTCTCAGAACTTTCCATAATAAACATATCAGAAGTATGGCATCTGACATACAATTTCCCAAAGAAAAAATCAAGCCTCAGGATTTGTCACTGCTCAACCAACACCAAAGTCTTGGCCTACTATGTTAATCTCTGAGAATCCATGTAACAGAATATCAGTCTACAGCCTTCAACATATTGTACTACAAAAACACCCTTAAATTCCTATTGGCTCTAATAAATGCATTTCACAATAAGGAAGACCCACTACATTTGTCGCAACTTTTCCTAATAAACAGACTGACCTATAGAATCTGATATCTTTTCCCAATGAACCAATCATGTCTATTGCCTTTATTATTGGCTTATCACCATTACCAGCACGGGCATACAGAATTCGGCAAAAAGTAAAATATAAGCACTCTTTTTCAGCGGAAACACAAAACCTCTGCCAAAGCCAGAGAGCTGTACTCAAGAAAATCAAATTTGGATCCTCACTCATCAGTCCCAAAATTTAAAATATGTACAAATTTACAGTTGGCAACACAATATACAACCGGTCCCAGGATGCTTGTTTCCAGTCCAGGGAAGACTTGGCTTGGCAGTTCGGGCTGGACTGTTCCCATGAGGAACAGAGTCAAGACTGATTTGCATATGGCCGGGTCTGAACTGGGGTGGCGAAGTGTGCAAAAGAACGATGATGGATTCAACCCAGATCTAATAGTGACTGGGGGTGAATGTCTGAAAAGTTTCAGCACTCCATCCATTATATTATTGTGTTTGCTTATTTGCCTTAAGTTGGCAGGGTGTGCCCAGACGTGGGTCCCTTGCTCACTTTGCCACTGGATTTAAGCTAGCCTGGCTGATGAGGCGTGTTACCCCGAAACCGGTCCCATGATGCTTGTTTCCGGACCAGGAAAGACCTGGCTTGGCAGTTTGTGCTGGGCTGTGCCCATGAGGAACAGGGTCAAGACTGATTTGCATAAGGCTGATTTGATGCGGTGAGTGCAGGGTATGTGTTTTTCTTTTTTTTAAATTTAATTTTCCCTTGTCGTTGTCTTTCGACTCCCCCCACCCCGCCTCCCTACCCCCCTGCTCTTACCTGCACGGGCCGCTCCTGGAGCCAAAGCCTCTCTCTCAGTAGTGTTGCTTAAAGCTCTTTTTCTGTTGATCACATGAGGACTGGCGACAGCTGCTCTTTCAGGCCAAAGCCAAATAGTAGAAATGATCTTCCGCAATTGAAGCAGAAGAAGCATCACCTGAGCTTCAGTGTTGAAATTATTTATTTGGAATTTGCCAGACGCTGTTACTGGAAGGGGCCTGGCGTGTGTTCATGAAGGTGCAATGACCTTGTCCAGTTTGTTTGCTTTAAACAAATATTCCGTTAGGGGAAAAAAAGCACTGTTCAAAATGGCCCTTGCACCCTGTGGACTCTCCGACCCCACTGGCTACTGACAGCTCCAGGTCACATTCACGTCCCTTTGAATAAGACACAGAGGCCACCACTCATGGAAAAGCTGCTTATCTCTCGGACACACTGAGTCCAGACTGCCACAGGTCATTAACCCACCGGGCCAACCTTTCACTGCTAAACTACTGTGTACTCACTTCCCCCAATTGTACAAAATCTCTGATCAACATTAGCTTCACCCAAAGAGGCAGTATAAAAAAGAAAACAATATAATCCTGTTGATGATCAAGGTGCCGACAGACCCTTTTTTCACTACACAGCGCGCAAATGATTGTTAATAAAATTCACATAGACGTCCAAGTACACGAAAATAACATCCAAACTTTATAAACCAAAATTATTTATTTTCTTTTTTAAATGAAATTGTTTATAAAGCACAAACCTTTCCAAGGCTTATGGAGCGCTAAATAAATTATTGATCAGCAGTCCGAGATTTTCTAGTAAGAGGGATGTCCAAGCAGACAAGATATTTGCTGCAGGCAGTCTGCTGTTCTACGGCAATATGAAGTTTGACTGGTAGATAGGATGGGTGTTACAGAATCAAGGCCTTACAAGCAGAGATATGAATATGGGTATATGATCAGATTTCTTAGTGCTTATAATGAGCAATTGTAAGCATAAGGGTACATTTAGGAAAGTTGCCCAGCAATTCATTGCCACCTTAATTATGAGAAAGCACTAGAGACCCTTAGTGGGATATTCTCAAGAACGTGTGTTAACTATCGCCAAATTCGCTTAACGCAACTTCTCACATCGCTGTCCATCGCAGGAAAATAACACTGTGTTAACTCAGTATTCCCAACCCGGCGGCACCATGCGATAGTCACACGATAACGCGACAAATACCCGCGTTAAAATTAACGCAACGCCGAAAAAATGCAAAACACGAACGCGAAAAAAGTGGCGTTGTCCCCAATGGCGATACAAAAATCCGCGAAAACCAGCGACAGGCCTGCGATTCCCAAGCGTCATACGTGAGAATGCACTATAAAAGCAGAGAAACAAAAAAATGCAACTGCGTAGCACCATGAACGCACCCGGGCTGAGTGCAGAGGACAACGCGAACCCCACAAGCCCCACAGACGACCACCAGTAACCCCGGGGAAGGGCAAGGAGAAGAGGAAGAGGAAGACGGGGTTCAGTCCGCAGGAAAACCGGATCATCGTCACAGAGGTGACAGAACACTACCAACAACTGTTCGTCACCTCCACTGTGTCATCGGCAACACAAACCGAAATATGGCAGTCCATCGTGAACAACGTGAATGCAGTCGGAGTGTCGAGGAGGTCAATGGAGGAGGTCAAGAGGCGCTGGCATGATGTGAAAAGCGAAACCAAGCACAAACTCGCTGCCAACCTGAAGGCAGCAACGGCGACTGGAGGTGGGTGTCCTGCGCCACAGGAGGAGCTGGATGAAATGGTGGCCACAGTCATCAGTGCGGAGACGGTGCAAGGAGTTGGGGGTCCGGACACTGCTCGATATGACCTGACCATACAGCAACAGGGTGAGTAACGAACAGGGACTGGGGGTACGGGGGGAGACGGGCACAATGGCACACATGCACAATTATGGGTGGCACACTGCACACCCACAATGACTGTGGAACATGTCCCTGATGGCCTTGGCACACTGCAGCACACATAGAAACACCAAGTAGGCCCCCGTCCACCATGTGCACAAATGCCCCCCTCACCAATCTCACAACCCACCCATGCACATGTGCTGAACCCAGCAAAGCACACTGACAATGCAAGTGACACAGCATGACCAATAGCATGGCTGCAGTCAAAATACATGACATGGTGCACGCCACGACACTGAGGTGGCCCAGTGTGGATAACATCCTCAAAGGAGCAGGTCACACACTGACACATCCACATGCACATACAACCCCTGACGTCAACAACACATCTGCAGACAAACAATGCACAAGAGTCCAAAATCCGTCCAAGAGCACAAATGACCCAAGTCGCCAACATCTCAGCACCGTAAAAGCACACAAGTCAAAGGCACACCGCCTCAAAGGGATAAGCGGCCGCTAAATCAGAGCTGCAGGGGCGACTCTCCCACAATGCAGCACACACACATATCAATCACAGCAGCACATCAACATTGACGACAATGTGGTACAAAATGACACACCTACACCACAGAACAGAGGACACAACTGGTGCCGCATGTGCGTAGAAACTGGCCAACCACATCAGGCATAGCAGGAAACTGTCAGATGATAATGTACGAGTACAACCTCACATCCGTCATGTAGTCGAAATGTCCACTGTCCCCCATCAAATACCCAGCTCCTCCAAAACAGTCACAATGTACATTGTCATGCAGTCTGTATGTAAACATGTACAATGCATGCACATACATGGAACACACTGTTAACCTGCATCTCCCCTTCACATTGCAGAGGGACAATCAACACCTCCTGCAGAGCAGACCAGAAATCTCTTCAGTGATGATGAGGAGGACCCCCTGGCCATCTGCTCCGACACCCTCCAACAGCTCATGGACAGCCTCCGCACCCCACCTCCAGAAGCAGGGCAGCCCAGCTGCATCGAGGTGATCCCACCCCCTGCACAGACCACACAGCAGGAAGCACCCACCACCACGGCTGGCTCCCAGCACCTCACCGAAGAATACATGGCATTCCAACGCCGTGTGTCAGACTGCCAGAGGGGGTTGGCTGAACAGGTTGGGTGGGTTTCGACCTCATGGCAGCCAAACTAGATGCCATACGTGTGTGTCTCAGTCTCATTAGCGACCACTTACAGACCCTAACGGACACCCACAGTCCGCTCCATGCCCTACAACAATCCTTGGCTGACCTCGCCGGAGCCATTACTCGGATACAAGAACCGTCTAGTCAGACAGGCTCCAGCGACGACAGCACAGAGTTGGCACAGATGCGGAGGACAATGGAGAACATGGAGCGGATGCAGGCAGGAAGGATGGCTGCCACGGCTGAACACCAGCAAGATGTAGCTGGGATCTACCATGCCCTGCAGATCCTCATCTTGCCATTGCTGCCACAGAGCCTGTCCCAGATGACTGCTCAAGGAACTTCGACACACATCTCCACCTGATGTGTCAGTGGCACACAGTGATGCAGCCATACTACCTCCACCCCCTGATGTGTCAGTGGCACACAGTGATGCAGCCATAACACCACCACACACACCTGTCACAGAAGACATATCAGATGACGAAGATGTGGATGTTAATGACTCTGTGTCAAAAAGGAGGTTGTAGCATTCATCCCCCGCCATATGGCCTGGTTTTGCTTGGTACAGCCCTCTGCATCATGCCCTGGTACAACACCTTCCACTGTCCCCCCGGAACACTCTGCGACATTCACCTGGACCCCGACATGGACTGCCATATCTGCTCTGGTCACCAATGACACAGCAAACAGGCTGCGAACTCAACCCTTCCTCTACTGATTAACTTGTCATCCCCTAAAGGACTCTGTTTGGACCTCCACTAGGCAACCATGTAATGTGGGGTGTGCATGGCCATATACTGCTCCAGCTCCGACACTCCACAGGATGTGAATAAAACATTCCTAATCACACAGATGTGTCATGTCTATGTTCAATCAAGTATAACAGTATGGATGACTGTAGGGACATTGATTGCTCAAAAAGGAACCCTCTGGGAAATGACATCAATGCGCATGTCTGACCGTGACACACATGGCCAATTAGATGACTGTGAAGGTGTGAAATAGCTGTGGCCTCATTGATCATGAACAACAATCTCGCAACCCCCCAACGTAGCCCAACGTCCATGTATTAAATAGGGCTATGTTTTCCAAAATCTCAAAGTCGGTAGGAGGCCTAAAGTAGTGTCTCACATCACATGCGTCAACAGAACATCTCTTCGCATACCTACACACACTCAACTGTGTGAACACAGCCTGGTTTGATGGTACACATTGATCCACATGGCAAGAAGTTGGACACCATACTCACATTGCTGAAGACACGTAAGCGCACAGGTCTACCATCAACTCTCCCAACCACAATGTCTGGCTCACAGAGGTGGAGCTGGCAATAGGGACCCACCCCTAAGTGAAATGTGCCAGTCAGTCCCTCCCTGTGTATGGACAATGCTCATTGAGGCACACGATGTGGCATGCTAATCAACACTCATCACAGTTGAACACTAGTGAAATTGCGTACACTTTATTAGCATGTGCGTGTCAGTACGGGCAAGACAAGGGCCACAACATGCAGACCAATGCATCATACACTAACAGGCAGCAAAGGAACATGTAGAGGTGCAAGACATGGGGAGGCACAAATGAACACCAATCATTAGGGATGCCAACGGTCTCAGCCCACCTTGCCTTGCTGGACGAGTCATGTGGTATTTGGCGTATGCTCATTGCACCGTGTCAGGGGACACCACTCACAGCCCATGGGATCTGCATAGTCCTGTACCACCGAACTGCGCTGACTGTCTGCTCTGCTGACAGTGAGCAGGTGAAGGAGTCCAACAAGGTCACATGTAGTACTACATTGCCATGTGTGTACTCTCCCTCCAGCGGTGTGTCAGGTTGAGGAACGTTGCCATGCGCCGCTGTCCACTCACCTTGCACAGGTGTGTGTCAACCAGCAGTGATGCATGCACATGCATTCTGAGTCCAGGCGAATGCAGCCATGTCCACTGTTATGGTGGGATATGTGTCCATTTCTCCAAGATGCAAAAGGGTGTTGGGACCTGTGCTATGGGTTACAATCTTTTGTGGCTGCAGGAACGTAATTACTGGTCCATGAAAGCGAGCGCAGCTTCATGGGCAATCAGTTCCAAGAGTATGTCGTTGTCGACTTCAACGAACACGGGGGCGAGCCAATCCATTAGCTGGTCCGGACAGATGTGCTCCGTTCACGTCGTTACACCAATCCACAACACAGCCCAATAGGGGAGCGCTTCGATGTGGTCACTGCACACGAGGAATTGTGCAATGTCACATGCCCAACTGCCAGCACATACGCCAGATACCAAGGCATCCCATGAACGGGTATCATGGTTACACTCCTGGTCGTGGTCCAACAGGGGACGCACACACATGTCAAAATCCAGTTCAGCTACCGTTGTGTTGGATAGGCAGACATCCATGGGCCACTCAAATATGCATGATCGACAGTGGAACCAGGGCTGAACGCAGGTGACGTACGCAAGATGGAAGCTCAGACGGTAACTGATGCGCAACACTGCCAGTGGCAGTGCCCCCAACAAATGCAGCATACGGTCACAGTACAGTTCCACGTGACAGGCGTTGTGCATGCGCCCGGGATGTTCTGACATTGCGTTGTTCGCTCCCGTAGAACCGGCACTCTTCTGACCTGCGGCTGTTATGTGGATGATATGCCACAGCTCGGTGCAATGAGTCGTATGTGTGTGCAGAGTTTGGACGTATGGGTTGTGCTGTACGTAAGTGTCAAGGCCATTCCATGCAGGAGTACCTCGAGCAAGGACTTCTGTGTGTGGGGTGTGGATACGTTCATCTTTCATTAGCGCTGTGTGTAGTGTGGGAGTCGTCATCATTTGCCATGGTATCTCTCTCAGGGGGTGCCTGCCGCATGCAATTCCAAGGTCGGAGGTGCAGATGTCCTTCCGCCTTCTGTGTTGAGACAAAGGGGCTTTCATCCTTAATGTTAGTCTGACTACTGCTTGTATCCTGGGAATGTGATGTGGCTTTCACGCTGCAATTGAGGCTAGGCCTTGAGCTTATGGTGCACCAAAAGCGATGAACACACACAACAGTTGGCATGTATGTGCCAAGACCCGAGCAGCCTTGCGCTCCTTGTACAATCCCTTAGTGCGCGGACGCCCTCTGGGTGCATGCAACATTGCAACATTGTCCATTGCAGGCCGTGTGGCGCAGACACAGCAACAGAGACACACGCATCAGTTGGTTTCCTGTGCAGCCCAGATATGAACCACGCCCAGACGCAAGGGATATTTGTTCAGGCCCCTACGCTGGCCTTGCGTACGCCGAGCCAGCCCACTCGGCTTACGTATAAAGGGGGGGGGGGGACGCAACGTGTCCCAGTTCTTCCCCAATGCCTGAGGTGACATGGCTGCGTCCGCCTGCCATATGACGAGGCTCAATCAGATAGGGTCCATGACTTGCGTTGCACGGAGTCGGTGGCACCGGTTACACTGCGGCCGGCACGGGCTTACCGCCACGGGACTGTGACTTTCTGTGCACTGAGGTAGGGGCACCTAAAGTGCTGAGAGGGTGTGCAGCCTGCGATGATGCCGTGTGCACTGATATGGTCTCTGCCATTGCAATATCAAGACCCAGAATCAAGTGTGCGACCTGGTGGACCGCAGTGTAGGACTGAGCCAGCGGGCAGCGCGGGCCTACCGCCACGTGGCGTTGCCTCGCGGTTCACAAAGTTAGTGGCACCTATGGAGCTGAGCGGGTGTGCAGCCTGCGATGATGACGTGTTCACTGATATGATCTCTGCCATTGCAAAATCAAGACACAGAATCAAGTGTGCGACCTGGTGGACCGCGGTGCATGGCTGCATGATGTGGAGGCTGCCAAGGTCGCGGGCCCCGGGCTTGGAGCTTGCACCGGCACATGGTGGGCCCTCTTGGAGACACGTCGGTGGCGGAAGGTGAGCAGTGAGGCCTGTGTGCGCAGGGGCGGGCAATCCCCGCTGTGCGGCGGGAGGGGCTGGGGTGCAGCAGCCTGTGTGCACAGGGCGGCCAAGCGATGTTGCCGTGTGCAATGATATGTACTCTGCCATCATTAGCTGTGGACTCTGTTTCAGATGAGGGACCTGGTGGACTGCAGTGTCTACCGGCACGTGGTTGGAGACACACCGGTGGCAGCAGGTGAGCTGTGAGGCCTGGGTGCGCAGTGTCGGCACTGTCTCTCCCTGTCCCTCTCTTCCTTTCACTGTCTCTCTCTCTCCCTCTCTTTCTTTCACTGTCTCTCTCCCTCTGTTGCTCTCTCTCTCCTTCTCCCTCTCTCCCCCTTTCTTTCTCTCTCTTTCTCTCTCTCCCTCTCTTTCACTCTCTCTCTCTCTACATTTCTTTCTCTCTCTCTTTCTCTCTCTCTGTCCCTTGTTGGGCGCATGACGCACCTTCTTATCTTCAATTTTGTCTTGCAGGTTTTGACTTGCAGATTGTCCAGAGGAGACCCGCCATGACTCTTCCACTTATTGGTGTTGAGTTAAATTTGAATAAAATAATTATTTTTGGAATTTTAAGATGTATGAATGTTTTTCCTTTTTCTGGCCACACATGAATGTTAATTGTTGTACTTGTGCAACATCAGACGAATTGTTGTGTTCATGAATTTGTAAGGTAGATGTGAGATATCTTTGTCCGGGGTGGGGGGGTGCCCGGGGTAGGGCCCGGGGGAGGTCCGGGGGGGTGGAGGGCCTGGGTTTGGTGGCGGTGGGTGTTGTGGCCCTCTTGAGGCTCCGAGCTGCATGATCAGTGGCTCCATGGCATCTGTTGTTCTTCAGGTGTGGCTCTGGGCTGGGCTCCCTTTCATGGTGCAGGTTGTCGTCCGACTTAACACCAGGTAGGAGCAGGTGTTAAATCCCTGCTGCTAACGCGCCTTATCACATGTTTTTGATTCTTATCGCCGATCTGGCTGGTCGTTGAGAATGTTGCGCAGTGGTGTTTCTGCGGCTTTTTGCACGGGAACACCTACTCTGCATCTCATTAGCGTTAGTTGCGGGTGTCATCCGTGGCGATGTTTTTCGTGGCTGCTATCGCAGGAAAACTGGTGATATCGGCTGTTAGCACCTGCTTGTGAATGGTGCGATACGTCCTTGAGAATATGCCCCAAAATGTGGTGATTTCACACCAGGGGCGTAACTCTTCACCTTCTGATGGGAGGGGCATCATTTTGAGTATGCCACTGTTCCACACATCTCAGGAGAGAGCGCTAAAAGTGAACAATCCGAGCTTTCTTAGCAACATGTGCTTGTCTGCTTAAATTAGAACATAAATCGAACTCTGATGATCAGATGGAATCAACCAATGGAATTGTCTCTCTGCGGGAAGAAAACAGGGCAAAGTCAGTGTATCTTGGATTGAATTTTCGACTTGCCTTAGGCTTCCAGTTTTCAATTTCCAAAATACAGTTTTACAAGCGCAGTAAATCATTCAGAAATCATCAGATTTGGTTACTTGTCTCACAGAGAACCAATGTATGCTGCAGCACCCCACAAGGACCTGAACATATTGGGACATATTCAAAAGATAAATTTGGTTGTTAATGTAAGTTTGCAAACCAAATTTTACCTTTTAGGCCTGCCAGGAATTCAAAAGAGATCCCTGTCAGGCATAAATGGTTTTATGATTGCAGATTTTTCCATCAAGAGAGCAGAGAATTCTGCACTTGTAAATCCCACACAAAAGATGGTCTGCCTTGGAGGTCTGGGAATGCCCACAAAAATATCCATGTGTGGAATTCCCAAACTACTCCCTGTCTCCTTTCCACCTGAAAAAATGTAATAGATTCGCTGCAATCCCCTGACGGAATAACTCCCCTTCAGTGTGAAAAGGGGAATAGATTACCAACAGATTTGGAGGTGTGTGCACAAGAAGGGTTATATCTATCCCAGAAACATATAACTGGTGAATTTCAGAGCTTTTTTGGTTTCAAAATGGTAGTGCATTTTTAGTGAATGTATAGAGTTTTTTTAACGTGTTAAAATGTTACTACCCTCTTCCCGTATAACTTCACTTTAACTTTTGTTTTGTTTTCAGTAAATGTCTATGTTTTTTTTTTAAGTAAAGATATATTTTATTATGATATGTTTGCGACCAGCCCTTCAACGCGTGGAGGGATGAGTGGGTGGTCACAGGGCCTGTATCCAGGTCCTGCACCCACACCCTGGGAGCAGCCCAGCCCCCACCAATCAAGATCTTCAGCAATGTGTGGCATGGGGTTGGCCAAAGGGCCTGCCAGCCAGGCCCCGCATCCAACCCCCCATGGGCTGTCAACACCCCTAATTTTCTTTTTGTTTTTGTTTTTTGGGAGTGTCATGACAAGTTAGTGGATTTCTTCAAAAACAAAGTGGAGGAAATACATGTCACTCACGGAAAAAACAATTTTTGTAAATTTCCATCTCTGACAGAGGAGAAAGTAGTCGAACTTATATGCCAAACAAAGTCAGGGGCTACATCAGACCCCTGTCCTCTAAAAATAATTCATGATATAGTTGGAACAGTTGCCCCTCCTCTTACTATACTTCTGAACACTATTATTGATTCAGGAGAGTTCCTTATGGAGCTGAAAAAAGCTTTGATCCTCCCTTTATTGAAAAAACCTTCACTAGATACTGAAGAAGTTAAGAACTATTGCCTAATATATCGTTTACCTTTGCCAGCAAAAACACTGGAGAAGCACATGAACGTTGCACTCTCTAATTATCTGGAAAAAAACAAAATTCTAGACTCAGCTCAATTTGGGTTTAGCCCAAACCACAGAACCGAGTCAGTTTTGGTAGTAGCCACAGAATAGCTGAGAAGTATTTTAGATAATGGTGGAAAGGCAGTGATGATCCTGTTGGATCTATCAGTGGACTATCACACCATGAACCATGCGATTATGTTGGAACATTTGAAGGAAATCGGCACTGAAGGGCTGGTTCTAAATCTACTGCAGTAATTTCTCGCAGACAGAGAGCAGTCAGTCACCCTAGGGGACTTTGCATCTAAACCATTCTCACTGCCTTGTGGTGTCCCCCAGGGATCATCATTGAGCCCCTTTTAATATTTATGTGGCCCCTCTGACAAGGTTGATTCTCTCCTTTGGTCTTGCCCCGGTGGCCTATGCTGATGATACACAAATTGTCGTGTCCATTGTGAATGATGTTGATGAGGCTGCACATCGCTTTAACAACTGCATGGGTGCAGTCACAGAATGGACGAACTGTAATACTTTTGGACGAAACTGAGATCCTTCTGTTCGGCAAGGACACAACTTTTTCAGACCAATCCTGGTGGCCTCAGATTCTTGGCCCTCTCCTTATCCCAGCTTCGTCGGTCAGAAATCTGGGAATTATCTTTGACCCCAGTCTTTCTTTTAATGCACAAATCAATAAGCTTACTTCCTCTTCCTATTTTCTGCTCTGCTGTGCATTTTAAAGAAAGTTCTTCCTTTATTCCATACGAACTGCAGAAATCTGTGATCACTGCTTTAGCCCTATCCAGGTTGGACTATTGCAATGTCCTATATTTGGGTAGTCACCATTGCTCTTTCAATAAACTTCAAGGCCTACAAAATGTGGCGGCATTACTGTTGAAAGATATTCCCAAGTTCAAGTCAGTTTCGGAGACTTTAGTTGAACTCCATTGGCCCCCTGTGAGAAAAAGAGTGATGTTCAAGGCCTTATGTATGGCACATAAAACTCTGTATGGCAAAGGTCCAGCATATTTAAAAAGAAACCTTTTCTGGTACTCCCCCAGAAGAACCCTTCGTTCAGCAAACTCTTGGACAATCAATGTGTTTAAAATCAGAAGAGAGTTCTGGGGAGGAAGGATATTTATCCACATTACATGTCGACTCTGGAATAATTTACCCTACCAGCTTAGAGCTCAGTCTAACCTGTCCAGTTTCAGAAAACATCTGAAAACTTGGCTATTCTCCCATGTGGTCTGATTCAGATATAGGCCCTTCCTGGAGGTAAATATTTGGGTTTCTGTCCGTGCACACCTTAATGTAGCAGACATCAGCGCCAAGACGCCTTTGGCATTCGCGCACTATATAAAATATTCCAATATCAATTTCAATATCATGAGACCACACTGGTACTCTGCTGGTTCCTGTTGCAGTCTTGCAGATTTGCAGCAAACCCAAAGAACTTTTTTTAATCTTTCGTCTGACATTTTCCTTCGCGGGCCCCTCTACAAGGGTTAGGTGGTCAGGGTATCCGTACCCTGGCACCTTATGTGTTTTGCTTTAATTTTTCTGGACTTGTGGACTGAGTACCTGTGGATCATTAGGTTAATGGTTGAGGGGGGTGCAACCCTACTCAAGCATCAACCATAATCCTTGCCAGAGTGAAGTCACAAGCAAAACCCAAATTAAGCTGTACTCAACCCTCTGTTAGCTTGGTACAGAGCAGTCAGGTTTGACTTAGAGGCAGTGTGTAAAGTATTAGTGCAACACTTCAAACAATACAAAAGTGAAATTCCACTACAAAAATCCCATCCGGGATTGTGGAAGGGCCAATCACTGGGGGCTGTAACTTTATTTAAACGTAATTGACACAGACAGGTCGTATTGAGCAGTTGGTTTAGATGTCGTCTTTAATTTTTTCTGTTACCCCTGATGAAGGGCCTTCAGGCTCGAAATGCATTGGGTGGAAATTATATGGAATTACATGTGTCTACTCTACACGAATGGTTCACCACGTGTCGCTGTTGAAAGCCCGAATGGGCGTGCAGAAGACATTTGAAAATGTAAAATAAAGAACCATGGTGGAATCAAGCTATCCTCGGTGTGATTGAAATCTTATGGATTAACTGTGAAGTAAAAAATGTTGATAAAAATATCGGTTTAATATTAGGATTAAAATTGGAGTACTACATGAGCAGCTTTTCACTGTGAGGAAAAATTCCTACACTTTGCAGTGCGACTGATGGGGGCGTAATTTGCCTTTTTGGATATTCATTATTAACATTTCCGTGAGCTTTGGGACAGGTCACGGTATCTGTTCGCACGCAACAATTTCAGCTTCATGAAAAATAATACACACGAGTTTAAGGAAAGGAGTGCATTCTTTCATCTCTTGTCCTGCTTCAACTTTCTAAAAGTAGCATTTACAAAAATGTATTTGAAAATTCGATTGGCGTGGTAACGTTCTGTGTTGTCTTCGAGGCTGCCATTGACAAAAGGCTTGCGATGCGAGGGCCTGCGTCTGGGATTAATCACTTAGTGGTGGTTCAGATGAGGCTACGATGTCGATGCAGAGCCCCTGTGCTAAAAGAATCCTCGCTGCAGAGGTGATGTGCTGGTTCTGCTTGGAGTTGCGCAGCAGAGGAGATGTGTCAGTTCTGCTGGATCCATAGATAGGCTGGCAGAGCACCTTCAAGCCCACCTCCATGGGTCCAGGACTGGTGTGGTACCACTTGGCAGGGTAGAACTCACAGTTGCAGAGTCCGGGTGCTGGTTACAACAGACTAGCCATTGGCATCACTCTGGTTGTCCTGGGTACAGGCAAAAGGGCAGCAGGCAGCAGGTCAGCACACCAGGCAGCAGTCTATCAGGGCAGCAGTCCAGCAGATTTGCAGTCCTTATAGCAGCACATCAGTGCTTTTTCCTGGCAGAGTCTTCCACAGGTTCAGAAGTGTACTGAAGAGATGGGGTCTGAGGTCCAATATTTATGCCTGATGTCCTCCTTTGAAGTGAGAGAAGCTTCTAGATGTTTCCTTTTGAAGTGCACAGGCTTCCTGTCTCCCCTGCCCTGGCTCCAGACTAACTACAGTGTATATGTAGTCCTTTGTGCGAAGGCAGGATACAGCCTATTCAGGTGTAAGTGGGGATGTACCTAACTCCACCCTCCCTTCCTGCCAGTAATGGCTCATCCAGGCACACTTAAACTCTCAATTGTGTGTCGCTGTCTAGGAGGAATACACAAAGACCAACTGCCAACTACACCCAGTCATGTTACCCGGAGACAGGCTGCAGGCACCAAATGGCAAGAGCAGGAAAATGCCAACTTTCTAAAAGTCGTATTCTCAGAACAGTAATTCAAAATCTTACTTTACTATAAAAGAGGATTTTTCATTACAATTCCAAAGACACCAAACATGAACGGTTTACCTGTTCCTATAGGGAAGTTACAGGCTATTAAATGTAATACAGTAACTCCAATGTTATTGTATGGGAGAAGCAGGCCTTGCAGTAGTGTAAAACAAATGTAAGAGTTGTTCACTACCAGGGCATGTAAAACATAAAATTACTTGTCCTACTTTTTAAATACATTGCACCCTGGCCTGTGGGCTGCTTAGGACCTACCCTAGGGGTGACTTATATGTATTAAAAAGGCAGATTTGGGCCTGGCAATAGGTTTATTTTGCCAGGTCAAAATGGCAATTTAAAAAGGCACACACAGTCTGCAATGGCAGGCAGGGATGGACTGGGAACCGAAACCGGCCCTGGCACACTGCTCGGCCGGCCCCCCTGTGGGGGAGGAGGGGGTTGCAGCTGAGCTGTGTCCTAGGGCCGGTTTCGGCCAATTTTGTTACAGGGGGCCGATATTGCCGGCCCCCAGTAACAAAAACGGCCCCCCAGGGGCCTAAAACCGGCCCCCACCCTGGCGGCCCACCCGGGGAAAGGCCCGATGCCCGCTACGGCCAGTCCGGCCCTGATGGCAGGCCTGAGACAGGTTTGCAAGGCTACTTAAGTGTGTGGCACAACAACAGCTGCAGGCCCACTAGTAGCATTTAATTTACAGGCCATGGGTACATGCAGTACCACTTTACTAGGGACTTATAAGTAAATTAAATATGCCAATTGGGTGTAAGCCAATTCTAGCATGTTTAGAGGAGAGAGCATGAGCACTTTAGATCTGTTAAGCAGTGGTCAAGTGCACAGAGTCCAAATGACAACAAAAACAAATTCAGCAAAAAATGGAGGGTAAAGGCAAAAAGTTTGGGGGGTGCAAAAAGTTAGGGTCAAGGCCTTTTTTTTATGAGCTAGAACCAACAACAGATCAACATTCTACCAATTTGGGGGGGGGAAAAAAATCATTTTTCCACACTTCAGTATCTTCTGTTCCCCTGGAAGTACTGGCGTTTGAAGAGGCTGTAGTAAAGAATATAGAAAAACTAGATTTTGGGAGAATGGAATATCTCACCCTGAAAAGAAAAATGTGCACTGGGCTCATTATGTAAAAAAACATATTTGGGTATAAAACAAGCAGATAAAGGTGGTGCAATAGTCATCCAGTATAAGGATGACTACCGTGAAGCATGCTTGATATTATTATGAGATGAAAGGAACTACAAAGCTCTCTCTCTTGATTGTTCCAACAAAACATTGAAAAGGAGAATTTTCTAGATTGGTAGAAGAGACAAAGGAAGAGGACTAGATTACACACAAAGTAGCAGATTTCTTAATTATGACCAATTCAAGAATACTGTATTTCTATACTCTGCCAAAAATCCATAAACAAAGGTCCTGTCCCCCACCACCCCAGGACCCCCTCCCACCTCCCTCGAGCGGATCCATAGTATTTGGGATTGGGTCTGTCCTGGAACCTTTACCACAATTTGTGGATTGTTTTTTAAGACCCATTGGTACTTAGATGAAATCCGTCATTAAGGACATGAAGCACTTACTGAACATCCTATCTGATATAGACTACGAACCAGCGACAGAAATAATGCGATGCTTGGATGTTGAGGCCTGATACACCAGCATTCTGCAAGTAGAGAACCTGAGAGTTATTGAGAACCTGCTGAGGAGAAGACAATGGCCTTACAATACCCCAATTCCGTTGATCATGCAATTGGCAAGGTTGGCTTTGACCAAGACTTACTTTGCTTTCGAAGAAAAGATTTACTTACAGCCACAAGGTACGTCAATGGAAGCACCTTCACTCCAAGTGTGGCCTGCCTCTATGTCCATTGGTTTGAGGAAGAACACATCTGGACCCACAACCCTTTCGAACAAAAGGTACACTTTGGCGCCACTATATAAATACAAAACAAGTGTTAAAGCCAGACAAAACAAAAAAAATCAAAAAACACGATTGTGATACTGAACATTGGGCTGTACATTAGTTACTTTTTTGGACATGTGGTCGGTTCTAATACGTGAGTGCCTTGCGAGACCTTGGTCCCACCTGTGAAGTTGATGCCCAAGCGCATTCATTGCAACAGGGACTTATTCTGTAGTATATTCCAGCCTGAGAGTAGACTCAACTTAACATAGTAATATTTTTTATGATACTCAACTTAACATAGTAATATTTTTTATGATACTGAACATTGCTCTATATGGTAATACATTTTTGTGGTAAATGACGTGTGGGCTGTACTAGTATAAGTGTGCTTTGCAAGACTTTGGCCCCGATTGTGCAGCTAACATAGAACCTTTTGCTCAAGCACACTCATTGCATCAGTTGCTCAGTCTGTAGCATAATCCCGCCTGAGTTTATTACAGTAATTTACCAGGACTATTTACTCTTTAGGCTTCAAACAGTGATTCCACACTGGATTATGGCTGGACCCTGAAAGGACGTTTCAGAATCTGTATTCTTCTGCATTATATGGCTTCATTGAACAGAGGGCTAGCCTTTTACGACTTGGTGTAGGTACCCAAATTTCGTCCTTCTTGATTTTAGTTCTTCCATCCTTAGATATGTTCATATACTCACCTGACTCAACCCCACTGGGCTTCCCTGGATTATCCTAAATGCCAGCTTAGCCGATGGTTTTCTACACACCATGAATATGCCTGGGTCTTGCTCACGCACAAGAATAGTGTGCGCCATCACAATTCACTTGCCATTTATAGAGCATGTTCAGCTCACTCCATCCCCACAGGCCTTGGCCTCAAAATGCTGGTGATGAATATGATACATGCTCTCCAGGTTCTGCATGCTCTGGATATTTTCATGATTTGGCATTATCTTCCATTAATATTCCTTTTTCTCTTCTCTCCCCCTCTTTACCTTTACAGGTGTTAAAAATAGTTAATGTACTATCTTGGTTTTGTTTCCGGCAAATTACTAGTTGTCCTGATGATGATCCCACATTATTAAGGGATCAAGACGCTGTCGACCCACACTCTGACCCGCTAGACTTTGTATAAACTTTCTCCTTGGGTGCAGAAGCGTTTTCTTCTTGAAAAAAGTGACCATAAGTTTGCACATAATTACTGACCATACTTTGCTCTTTGCCTGTATAGATTTTTTTGTTTTGTCTGGTTTTAACACTTGTTTTGGAATTACCCCGGCAGGGGTATATTCTTTAATGTGGCTTTTACTTACAAAATAAAATATTTTTCCTTATAGTTATTGGAAAATGTTGTGGTAATTATTATTTTCCAACAGTATTGTGTTTACATTTATTGCTTAGGGACCAGTGTTCCTTTAACTACATATTTCCCTTGGTCCCTAATGATCCTTGGGTTCCCTTATTTTCATAACGTTATAAAAATGGCATCTTTATTATCTGGCATGGGAACGAAGAGAAAACCATCTGCTTAATACAATGGTTGAACAACTGTAATGAGTTCCTGAAGTTTATAATTAATCGAAAAAAGCTTGAGATCGCCTTTCTGGATAGCACCAATTGAGCAAATATGGGAAAACTCTCAAAAAATCTTTACATTAAAACACCTGATAAAAACAGCCTCTTACATTTAAAGAGTGCACAGCCCCACGCTTTAAGGGAAGGTCTCCCTGTTGGCCAATTCCTCCGAATCAGAAGGAATTGTTCAGAAATCCAGGATTAAAAAGTATAAGCTAAACTACTTACTGAGAAATTAATAGAACGGGAATATCCATTGAATATCATTGAAAATATAACGAAGAGAGCATAGAAAAACCAAAGAGAAATCTAGCTACTGGATAGCAAACAAGAAGAAAAGAAAGGCCTTATTTGCGTAGGCACGTATGGCAATGCCTCTAATCAAGTTAAGAAAGTTATTCTAAAACACTGGTGTATTCTAACTAGCACTCAGTGAACCTTTGAAAAAACACTCTTGCCATTTAAAAAGAATGAAAGCATTAGAGACATTCTTGTTCACACCAGACCTAAGAAAATCTTCCACCACGATCAGCAGACCCTTTAGGATCTCCCTAGGGTTAAAGGTCATTACCCCTGCGCACAATTTTCCATTTGCCCCATAACAGATCATACTACAACAATTAATTTGGGCCTACCAGCACCAGGGGAACAACACAATCATACCAATTGCAATTCTAAAAGTGTGATCTATATGATTGAATGTTCATGCAAACTACGCTATATAGTGATGACTTCGAGAAAATTTTAAATCAGGATTGGTGAACACTGTAGTAATACCAGGTGCCCAAGATCATCTATGAGGTTGACAACACATTATTTTGTGAAAAGACGCAAAGACACTGACATTCACTGGACTGTCATGGAAAAAAAATGCAAAGTGACAATATGACAAGGACACTACTTGAAAGGGTACAACAATGGGTATCACAAGTTTGGTTTGAATGATGATATTCCTTGGAAACAACTTTACTCATTATCATAAGTTATTATGAAGATGGGCTTCTTTTAGTCAAAACCGGTGTATGATTTGAGCCAGTAGCTTTCTAAAGTGTTCTTTATTGGAACAGCAAAAAATCTAGGGATTTCCAAAGTGGTTAAACCTGATATCCTAGGCTAGAGTTCCAGCTACGGAGTCCTGATCATTAATTTTTCAGCCATCTAATAATATCATTTTCATGGGTATCAATGTTGGAAGATTATATATATATATATATTCACTGAAAAAACCATAGGTTTCAGGGACGTTATAGTTAGAAATTAGCATTTAAAAAACCTTAGAAATTCACTGAAAAAACCATAGGTTTCAGAGACGTTATAGTTAGTTGGACATTTCACTCATACAAAACAATAGAAATTCCCCCGTTATAGTTAGTTGAGCTAACTATAACTCGCGCCCCCGCAATACACTGCTGATGACGTCACAAATTACATCATTCATGACATGGTCACAAATGAGAGCCACAACTAACGCTAATGATATGCAAAGTAGGCGTTCCCGTGAAAAAAAACAACTAAAACACCACTTCCCCATATTTTCAACGACCAGCCAAATCTGCAATGCGATCCAAAAACCAGGCGATAAGCCGAGTTAGCAGTAAGAAATTAACATCAGCCTTTAACTGGTGTAAGGAGGTGGAATATCTTCAGCGTGAATTGGACCCAACTCACAGCCACATCTAAAGACCAACATGTGATACAGCTACTGATCATGCAACTCCGACACCCAACAAGGCCACAATACCCACCGCCACCACCACCAGGACCTCCCCCCCGGACCACCCCCCCTACTACCACCGAGGCAGCGCAAAACAGGACAACGGACCTTCCCAAAACGCCATGGCCCCTCAGCCGCACAATAGCTGAATGTTGGGACATGTGGGAACCAAGTATGTGTGAAGGAGGCAAGTCACCCATCAATAATAATGCACACAATACCAAGTGTAGCAGTGACGTGCTGGACAGACCTCACTATGCAGAGCACAAACCTCTCCATGTGTACATATACTACTGATACTTGTAGTGTTGTGCACAGTGGACGCAACCATGTTACCTCAGGCAATGGGGAAGATCTCGGTCATGTAGCTGTGTTGTCCCCCCCTGGAAGCGTAAGCGGAGTGGGCTGGTCTAACGTACGGCACTCCAGCTTAGGAGTATGAATAAATAGGCTGGGGCTCTGAGCGTGGTTCACTTGTGGGAAGGCCAAAGTGTCTGCCAGAGCGGCGGCCCTCACCCTGCCACGTAGCTGCCACCATGACCACGGGCCTCCTCGACACAGGCCCCCTGCGAACCCAGCGGCACAGCACCGCAGACTTCTGTCTGTACAGACTACTGCCTTCGATCTACACTGTGGACAGCAGGGCTCACAATTCAGATGCAGTGCCGATTGCAGATCACGCAGTCCAGTAGGCAAGACACATTGCTGCCACCGCGCCCCACCCGGACCACGCATGATCGCAGGCTGCATACACGCTGAGCGCCAAAGGTACCACTAACTCACTGCACCATAAGTCATCGCCACGTGGCCTTATTAAGGCAGAATTCATTAGACAAAAGACATTGCTCCCAGTGCGGCCCGCCGGGACCACGTATCATCGCAGGGTGCGCACACGCTGAGTGCTTCAGGTGCCACTAACTGTGCAGCTCAACTCAACGCCACGTGGCTGTGCGCCCATCCTGACCGCTGCCTCCGGCCTACACTGGGGTTAGCACGGTTCACAATTCAAGAGTAGTAGCAATGCAAATTGTGTAAGAGACTATAATGGGTTAACAAGATCAAATGCTCCCAATCTGTGCAGCTCAAGTCAACGTCACGTGGCTGTGGGCCTTTGCTAACCGCTGCCTCCGGCCTACACTGTGGAAGACCGGCGACACGTGGTGCCACTAACCCTGTTCAACACAAGCTGATCCCACATGTGTAACTGTGTCCTGAATGGCAGTGACCCCAACTCCGTGAGAGAACCACAGCAGCAGACTCCCTTCGATTAGTGAGGCGTATTTGCATATGGAAGGCCGGCGACACATGGTGCCACTAACCCTGTTCAACACAAGCCGATCCCTCATGTGTAACTGTATCCTGAGTCCTGAATGGCAGTGACCCCAAGTCCTTGGCAGCAACCACAGCACCAGACTCCCTTCGATCAGTGAGGCATATTTCCATATGGAAGGCCGGCAACACGTGGTGCCACTAACCCTGTTCAACACAAGCCGATCCCACATGTGTAACTGTGTCCTGAGTCCTGAATGGCAGTGACCCCAACTCTGTGAGAGAACCACAGCAGCAGACTCCCTTCGATTAGTGAGGCGTATTTGCATATGGAAGGCCGGCGACACATGGTGCCACTAACCCTGTTCAACACAAGCCGATCCCACATGTGTAACTGTGTCCTGAGTCCTGAATGGCAGTGACCCCAAGTCCGTGGCAGCGACCACAGCACCAGACTCCCTTCGATTAGTGACGGGTGTTTGCATATGGAAGGCCGGCGACACGTGGTGCCACTGAACCTGAACTACGCAGGCCGGTGGGGCCACCAACCTATGCACGTGGCTGTGGGCCCTTGCTCACCGCTACCTCTGGCCTACATACGGTCAGCAGGCCTCACAATTCACATAGAGTCCTGATTGCACATGACGCAGACGAGTAGGCAAGACACATTTCTCCCAGTGCGGCCCGTCCGCACTAAGCATCATCACAGGCTCATACAGTCTCAATGCTTCTGGTGCCACTAACTGTGCACCTCAACTCAACGCCACATGGCTATGGGCCCTTGCTGACCGCTACCTCTGGCCTACACTGCGGTCATCAGGGCTCACAATTAAAATTATTTCTTGATTCATTAACTACAGAGTCCACTAGGCAAGTAACTATCACAGTCCTAAACCCTACATATTATCCTTTTAGTATCCTTGCTTCAAGAACTTTTTTTTATATCAGTTATAGTTTAGTACAATGACCAAATTCATCTTCAAGTGCAAACGAACACTCAATAGCAGTCTACACTGCGGGCAGCAGACCTCGCAATTCGATTTTTAAATGCTAATTTCTAACAAGAAGATTGTACTCAGAAAATACAACACTTCGTCAGTGTATTCTATACTTATTTCATCTTTTCATGATACGCCTACACTGCGGTCAGTAGGGCTCACAATTAAAATTAAGTATTGATTCATTAATTACAGAGTCCACTAGGCAAGTAACTATCACAGGCCTAAAATCTACATAATATCCTTTTAGTATCCTTTCTTCAAGAACATTTTTTATATCAGTTATAGCTTTAGTACAATCACCAAATTCATTTTCAAGTGCAAACGAACACTCATTAGCAGTCTACACGGCGGGCAGCAGAGCTCGCAATTCCAACTTTGGACACGTGGTGCCACTAACCCTGTTCAACACAAGCCGCGACAAGTGGTGCCACTAACCTTGTTCAACACAAGCCTGCGACATATGGTACCACTAACCCTGTTCAACGCAAGCCGCGATACGTGGTGTCACTAACCCTGTTCAACACAAGCCGGCGACACGTGGTGCCACTAACCCTGTTCAACACAAGCCAATACCACATGTGGAACTGTGTCCTGAGTCCGGAATGGCAGTGAACCCAAGTCCGTGGCAGCGACGATAGCACCAGACTCCCTTTGGTTAGTGAAGCATATTTCCATATGCAAGGCCGGCGACACGTGGTGCCACTAACCCTGTACAACACAAGGCGCGACACGTGGTGCCACTAACCCTGTTCAATACAAGCCGATCCCACATGTGGAACTGTGTCCTGAGTCCTGAATGGCAGTGACCCCAACTTCGTGGCAGCGACCACAGCACCAGACTCCCTTCAGTTTTATTTGTTGTTGTTTTCTTTAAATAAAAGGTTTTATATGTAAACCTATACATGACTAAGATTCTTGTTTGTCCAACCGCACAGGGACACTTCCGGGCCCAAGAAGGTTGTTGGGGGTATGTTGGTAATGTGGGAAGAGGGTGCGTACCTGCTGATGTGGGGAGAGGCAGCGTGAAAGGGGTATCTCGCACAGAAAGAACTCCGGTATGCTTTCAGAAATGCCTCGGACAGATGCCAGCTGACGGACTGAATCACAAAATGGTTTTTCAATGCTTATGTAGTGTGAGTTATGAACAGTTCACACCCAGGCTCGCAGAGGGACAACTGTGGCCCATCCGCTCGACTCACACACGCAGTACTACGACCTGTCCGCTCCCAAAGGAACAGCAGCGTAGTACCTCGCAGAGGTACAGGCACAGTAGCGTACTAGCTCGCAAACGTAGAGAGCTGCGAGCCGACGGACTGGCTTCTAACGGCATAGCTGCGAAGTGGTGATGTTGGGCAGACGGAGCGTGAAAGAGTTATCTCGCAGAAACAGAGCTTCCGTATATTAAATTGCCCCCGAGACCTTTCTTTTATATTTTCACTCGATGCGAGAAAGCGCGCTTTCTGGACCAAGACCTTTCTCCCTGCCAAATTTGGCGTAATTCCGTTCAGCAGTTTGACCTGTAGCCTTGTCTAAAGTTTCCTATGGAAAATCCATTAAGAAAACACGTTTTCACACCCCCCACATAGCTACCTGTCACAGGCGTACTAGCTGTTGGTGTGCAGGTCAGTGGTCTAGTTGTCAACATGTCACGGCCACTCCCTGAGGGCAGGTTTGCACACACACCACACCCATCTGGCACATGCGTCACAGGCCATGTGACCACGCAAATATAATGGATCCACAACGTCACATCCTTTATTGCCGGTGGTGACTGGATGGCGGACGCTCCACGGGTCTCAATCATAAAGACTCCATGAAAAATTGCACAGAGGGTTAGTCGCAACCTGACGTCTATGGCCGTCAGGGGGCCTACTACCACGTGGCACGGACTTGAGTTCCACAGGGTTATTGCCACCCGAAGCTGATGTGGCCGTCAGGGGCCTAGCACCACGTGGCGCGGACTTGAGTTGCACAGGGTTACTGCCACCCAAAGCTAATGTGACCGTCAGGGGCCTACCACCACGTGGCGCGAACTTGAGTTGCACAGGGTTAGTGCCACCCGAAGCTGATGTGGCCGTCAGGGGCCTTCGACCACGTGGCGCGGACTTGAGTTGCACAGGGTTAGTCGCACCCTAAGTTCTATGGCCGTCAGCGGCCTACCACCACGTGGCAGTGACTTGTGTTGCACAGGGTTAGCGGCACCAAAAGCTGATGAGGTCTCCGCCATTGATGACTCAGGACTCAGCGACATGTGTGAGATCTGCCGGGCCCTGGAGAAGCTGATGTGGTCTCTGCCATTCATGACTCAGGACTCAGCGACATCTGTGAGATCTGCCGGGCCGCGGAGATTTGACGGGCACGTGGAGTGCCCACTGGTAGACACTCCAGTGGCAGCAGGTAATTATTTGGTCATGGATGCGCAGGGGCAGCAGTATCTCTCTCTCTCTCACTTCCCTCTCTTCACTCTCTCTCTCACTCTCTTCCTTCCTTTTCTTCTCTTTCTCTATCTCCCTTCTCCCTTTCTCACTCCTTTCTTTCCTTCCCTCTCTTTTTCTCTCTGGCTTTTTTTTCCTTCTCTGTGTCTCACTCCTTTGATATGCGCATTACACACGTCCTTATTTTGTGCTTTATTTTCCAGGCTGTGTCGTCGACATTCATGGTCCCGACAGGAGTCTTCCGCCTTGTTGTTTTGTGTTCAGTTTGTTAAATTTAGTTTATCCTTTATATATACGTTTATGAAAAAATAAAGTTTGTTTAAAAAAAAAATAATTCAATAAAGTCTTTGGTTGTTACTTAAGTGCTGTGTGACTCTTTCTCGTTCTTATTACTGTTATTTCGTGGGTGTCCACCATAATGTTAAATTTTGGGGCAGTTATAACGGGAATACTGGTGATGTCTGCAGTTTGCACCAGCTTCTGAATAGTGTGTTATATTAATCTCAACTTTAGTTGCATTAAAGTGATGATAATGAAATGCAGAGTAGGCGTTCCCGTGCAAAGACAGGTGCACCTTTGCGATTTATTCTAAATACTAAAATCCTGTATTGAATTGCACTGTGGTAGTGGGTGCACTTACAGTGTACACACAAAATCAATGAAGAAATGTCATTGTATTTATATTGATTGGGAATAGTGGGCCAGGTGCTGGATCTTGACGGAATACACTGCCCAGTTCGTTTATTTCTCTGTACACGAAAAAACCACATCACAACTTTGACAACAACTGCGATGCGAAACAAATTCCGGCGATAAGCCGCGTTAGCACCAGGGATTTTACACCTGCTTTCTGCTGCTGTTAAGCAGGACGACTACCTGCAGCATGAAAGGGAACACAGCCAAGAGCCACACCGAAACACCCACAGGTGCCATACAGTCAATGAGCATGATGCACGGATACCCATGAGGTCCACAACACTCATCGCAACAACCCCAGGACCGCCAACGCCCCCCGAACCCACATCTGAGCAAGTGTGTCCGTGTGGTCATTGTGTTAGCATGATAGGCACGGGCCCTGCAACATCACAGTGTCAGCGGACGTTACCATGTCACCTCAGCGTTGGCAGTGAGCCTGGACATGTAGCTACGCACGCATCCTCCTGCATGCACAAGCGGCGTGTGCTGGTCCGGTGTACACAGGTCAGCGCAGGGGTCTGCCTATCCGGCAAGGGGAACGGGGTGTCTCGGACATGTCCGTGTTCAGGAAGTGCGGTAAGTATGTCTCTGTGTTCTGGTGTGGCCGCCACAAGGGCCGCAGCAGTCGATGTTGTACAGTGGCATGCACCACCTCCAAACTGCAGTCTCACGGTGTGGTTGGAATGTCGCAGGACATGCGCGAATAGGCATTACAATGGTGTGCCGTAGGAGTGCACGGGATACAACAGTGCACCGTACAAAAGTGTGGGGGCTCGTGGGAGGGAGGAGCAGCTGTTTGGCAACGTAACACACATTGAACCCGCCCATGTGCCACGTGCTGGGCATCTCATCCATGATGACCAGGGTCGCAGACATCCCACAACACCCACGACCGGCCTTTGTACACATCCTGTATGAATGCAGCTGGAGAACTTACTGTAGGGATGAAAGGTTCTTTGTCTGAGCTATCTTGCAGTAGCACATCTGCTGTTCTGAGAAGGAACTTGCAAGTGGCCAGCCCCCCCTGACAGATACTATAATATTTGCATCCGTCTCCCACACTACGCACTGCCCGATTTGAGAACAACAAGTACACATCCCACACTCAAAAGTCCTTCGTCGTAGTTAGCGTGCGTGAAATGGCCTTCACACGTACTCCCACCACACCCCTGCCCTGCACCCATTGCACACAGACCCGGCTCATTGCACCAAGCTGTGCCATTTCATCCACAAGACTGGCACACGGCAAGCCAGTGCAGCTACAAGCAGAGCTACTGACGCAATGGCAGAGCATCCCGAACACATGGTCGACTCCATGCACGTCCACCTATACCTTGCACGTCTGCTGCATGTTCTGGGTGCACTGCCTTTGGCAGTACTGCGGATCACTTACCGGCTGTGCTTCCGCATTGCGGACGTCACCTGCGTTCAACCTGTATTGCAATGTCGCACGTGCCTATCCGAGTGGTGCATGGACGTGGGCCTCTCCAACGAGTGGGTAGCTGACATGGATTACGACAGGTGTGTGCACCCCCTGTTGGCCCACGACCAGGACTGTCATGGTGATGCCCGGTTTGGCATGCATGGATGTTTGGCATGCATGTTGGGAACTGGGCCTGGGAGATTGCACGTGTCGTAGTATGCAGTGAGAAAATTGACCCACTTCCCGATTCTGCTTTGGTGCACATTGGGTACAGTGGTTGGAGTCAGCACATCTGTCCCGGTCAGCTGATGGATTACGTCGACGACATGTCAAATATTGTGGCCAACCATCACTCATTAGCGATAGTGGCTTATGCAGCTGCACTCGCGTTCATGGACGAGTGACAAGGTACCTGCAACCACGACTCGATGTGCCACATTGCACGTGTCCCTCCGCATCATTGCACGTTGTACATCTGGTCACATGTCCCAAAACAACAGTGGACATGGCTGCATTGGCGTTGAATCATGTCCGAAGCGCGGACAACCAACACTGCTTGACACTGACGTGTGTTGGTGATGGACTACCCCGAGGTGAACATGGACGTTTTCCTACGTTCCTTATTCAGGCATGCTGCTGCATTTCTCTGCATATCGTGGCACTACTCTTGGCCGTACTGACACGCACTTTTTTTATAAAGTTTCCACATTTTCACTTGTCTCCAAATGTGTAGTGTCTTCATTTGTATGCCAATGTGTGTGTCACGGAATCTCTGGCTGCCTGCCATACGTGAATTGCTACCCCATCCGGACTGTGGGTTTGTACTTATGCGTTCTCATGTGCCTGTTTCGTACTGACGCTTTTGGACGCTTATCCGCCTCAGGCGAGTGCATTTGTGTCCTGTGTTAGATTGTGCGAATCTTTGTGTTTGGACAACATTGTGTTGGATGTTGGTGTACTCTGCTTCCTATGTGTGTGTGCTGCATTGTGTGTGAGATGTCCCTTCATGTGAGCTTTTGTTCACCCTTCTCCCTTTCCGGCAGTGTGGTTTTCACTTCTATGCTTGTTCAGTGGTGTGATGTTGGCGGGTTGTGTGACTTGTGCTCCTTGTTGGTGTGTTTCATTTTGGCCATGGTTTGTCTATTGTTGTGCTGTACTTAATTGTGCATGTGTACCATTGTGGCCATCTTCCCCCGTCCCCCCACTCCCTGCTTCTTCCTCTTCCTGGTGCTGTTGTGTCTGTAATTTTGTTGCTCCACACATAAATACATGTAATGAACAAAATAGAATAGTTCCTTGATTCTTTTAGGTTTCAAAACTTCTCTCTATTGTTTTTTTTAAACTTTCCATATAAACAGTTTTTTTAATATTCAAGGACACATAGAAGTCAGAAGTGCAACGTATTCTATCAACACACTTTCTAGAACATTCTACAACACGTGCAGGTTAAAAGTTCATAATTTTTTTTAAACCTAACGATATTTTTTTGCAACATTTTCTCGAACATGTAACGGCACGTGCAGGTTAAAAGTTCATGATTGTTTTAAGTTCGAACAGTGCCTTCCAAATGCAAGTAGCAGGTGTGGTTGAGTTGAGCAAATTTTATCCTACGATATGTACTCCACGTTTAAACTGCTTTTTCTTAACCAATCACAAAGATGCTTTTCCACCAAACGAATGTGCACCCTACTTTTAAAAAACAATGCTTTTCATCTCCCAATCAGGTATCGTTTTGTATGGCAAAAAAGTAGTTCCCCATCTTTAAACATATCTCTTATTCTACGAACGGACTGCATGAGCTACAGACATCTATCCATTCCTCCCAGCCATACCTTCAAAATGCTAGTGTGGATCGTAGGACATAGCTATGTTTTCTGGTACAAGATGTATGCAGAACAGAGACGTATTGACTTAGACCTAGGTTTACAAAATGTGGACATTAAATGGTTTGGACAAAGAGGATTGAAGTGGCACCAATTGTTGCCTTTGGTTAAAACCTGTTTGCATCTCCAACACCCTGACCTCATGATTGTGCACTGTGGTGGAAACGACCTAGGCACATTGACTGGGGTAGGTTTGGAAACGCTAATGAAGGACACCTTTCGACAATTGATATTGCTTTTGCCTCAAACTGTCTTTGTATATTCCAATATATGCCAAAGACAGAAGTGGAAATGGTCAAACCAATTTTGTCCTCAGATTGAAAAATCTAGGAAGAATGTCAACAAAGCTGTGTCTGCATACCTCAGAGACCATAGAATGGGGTCGATCTATAACAATAACATACGTTTTCATATGGCTGATATCTACAGAAGTGATGGAGTACACTTCACAGATCAGGGAAATCGACTTTTTCTGAATAACCTGAAGCTGTACATCCGCACTTATATGTAGCTCCAACTAATAAACACTAGGGCTCTTTTTAGAGCCGCCTTATATTCCCAATATCGGTTCGCAGAGTGACAGCTGCGATCCGGCTAGCACAGGGAGACCTGCGGGCCGTCAAGCACCCTCGCAGAGGGACACCTGCAGCCCGTGGGCTCAGCTCGCACAGGGAGAGCTACGGGCCATCGGCTCGGCTCGCACAGTGTAAGCTACGGGCTGTCGGCTCGCAAACGCACACCAGCGTGCTGGCTCGCAGAGGGAGAGCTCCGGTCTAACTCGCAAAGGGACACCAACGGGCCAACGGCCCTGCTAGCAGACACACACCTATCACCTAACGGACTCACTCGGACATGTACAGCTAGGGACACGACGGCTCGCAGACGCACAGCGGTGGTTGGGTAGTGTAGGGGGTTGTGCTGGGGGTAGTATTTTTGGGTAGTGCAGTGGTGTTTGGGTAGGGGGTTTTGCTGGGGGTAGATTTAGGGATTAGGGTAGTGCACTGGTGTTTGGGTAGTGTAGGGGATCGTGCTGGGGTAGTGATTTCGAGTTTACGACAGTGCAGTGGTGTTTGGGTAGTCTTTGAGTAGTGTAAGGGGTCGTGCCGACAGACTGACTCACAGAGCTCCGAGCCGACGGACGGGCTTCTAAAGACATAGCCGCGACCTGGCGATATGAGGAGAGGCAGCCTGAAAGACATATCTCACACAGACACAGATGCCAGTGTTGCCTCGCAGAGGTAAAACTACGAACCCGATGGCTTCTACACGGAGAGATGCGAGCTGACGGAGTAAATCACAAAATGGCTGCCAACACTTCCTGGTTTCAACCATTCACAGCCAATAAGCCACAAGCTGCTGCTTGTAACCCCTCAGCCAATCACATGTCAGAATTCTCAAATATCTATATCTGTAAAATTTGATATTTCTCAAAAAACACTGAATGGATTTACACCATTTAAACAAAAGCGTGCTTTCTGGAAAATCACCTTTCTCCCTGCCAAATTTGTCGTAATTCCGTTCAGCAGTTTCACCTGTAGTCTTCTGTAAAGTTTCGTATGGAAATTGCATGGAGAAAACACGTTTTAGGACCCTCTTTTTTCTCAGCCCCTCCTACACCATTCACCCCCAAACTTTCAATATAAGAGCTAATCCAAAAAAGAGAAACTTTTTGGATAATTTCATAAAGATTCATCAAACGACGCCAAAGTTACAAGCACGTACAAGGCTCCAGAAGGGGGACCGTGCAACCCCCTCCCAACATAAGTGAAGCCCCGGGGCTGCGCAGACCCCAGCGGCCCCCTGCCACCCCTGCGAGCCCCTGCTATTTTTTTTTAAGAAATACCCCCGCAACCTAGCCCACCCAAGGGCCTCATTAAAATAAAACGCGAGAACCCGCGACCCCAGCGCGAATTTTTGCCGATTTTTTTTTTTTTTAAATGATTTTTGGGCCCTGGGGGTCCTCCTGGGACCCCTGAGCAGACCTAGTGGGTCAGGGTTTTCTACCCTGCCCCCTTCTCTTGTTTTATACCTTTGTTTCTCCGTTTTCGGGTGACTCGCTTCTACCGAGCCACAAGATGGCTGCCAACACTTCCTGGTTTGGAGTGCTAGCAGCCAATCACAGTGAAGCTCGCGCACACGACTTAGGCTCCGCCCAGATATCGAAACTTTTATTTTTCTAATTTCTCAGCAACTACTGAACGGATTTACACCATTTTTAAAAAGGTCGCTTTCTGACCCAAGCACTACCTTTCTACCAAATTTGGAGTAATTCCGTTCAGTAGTTTCGGCTGTAGCCCTGCACAAAGTTTCCTATGGGAAATTGATTTTTTGACTTATTTTTTGAATTTCTCAAAAACTACTGAACGGTTTTACATCATTTAAAAAAAAGGTCGCTTTCTGAACCAAGCTCTACCTTTCTGCCAAATTTGGGGTAATTCCGTTCAGCAGTTCGAGCTGTAGCTCGTCGCAAAATTTCCTAAGGAAATTAAAATGGAGAAAACGAGTTTTAGGACCCCCCTTTTTTCTCAGCCCCCGCTTGACAAATCACCCCCAAACTTTCAGGATAGGAGCTGCCCTGGATAGACTTGTTTTTTGGAGAATTTCAGGAAGATTCGTCAAACGACGCCAAAGTTATTAGCAAATCAAAAAATGCTTTTCCTATGGAAACTAGGTTCTAACTATACCTACTGGCAACCGCCAGTAGGTAATATATATATATATATATATATATATATATATATATATATATATATATTCGATTCGTCCTTCTGAGAAGCCTCACCCGGACCTGAAAAGACGACAGCAGACCCCAGGTTCTTGGTGCAAATCCAGTGCTGTTTATTAAAATGCCAGCAAGTCCGCCATTACGCGTTTCGACCCCCACTCGGGTCTTGATCACATGACGCATTGCATTGTAGAGAAACGACATTTAAAGTGATAAGTACCAGGAAATGACGACATGCAGTCAAAGTGCAAATGCATAGAAACTATAGAGTTATTAGCAGCAGCATAGTGCAATAGGAAAAATATATATAAAAAACATGTGTAAAGTTTGATGCGCCTAAAATAAGCAATAAATAAGTATACACAATAATATACTTGCACCAAACTTTGTCAATAATCATATTTTGCTGATGTTAAAAGCACAGCCCATGATTCTGCTGCCAACTAAAGTAAAGAATAATGCCCCAGTGGGCCTTCCTATATCTCCCGCACCTTGCATACATAGCAAATCCTTGGTCAAAATGTGTACTAAAAAAATAACAAATAACAAAGAAATATACAATAAATACAAAAATTCACCATAATTTTTAGATTTCAGAGGCAAAATTTTACCAAATGTCTAAAATATATACACTACAGCTGATCCTAACATACAGTACAAATATAAAATCCACAAGTCATTATTCAATGTTTCCCTCACTCAGAGACAGGTATGGAAATCCACACTGGCATTTAACCCTGAAGGAGATTTTGTGTCGAGTTCCAGTATATATCTAGTTTCCAGGAGGCGCAATTTGGCCTCCCGGTTTCCACCTCGTTTAAATGCTGGAACCGTATCTATTACAAAATACTGGAGAAATACAGGGTTACTGTCATGTTTTTGCTCGAAATGTCTTGCGACTGGAAATTAAAATGGAGAAAACGAGTTTTAGGACCCCCCTTTTTTCTCAGCCCCCGCTTGACGAATCACCCCCAAACTTTCAGGATAGGACCTTCCCTGGATAGACTTGTTTTTTGGAGAATTTCAGGAAGATTCGTCAAACGACGCCAAAGTTATTAGCAAATCAAAAAATGCTTTTCCTATGGAAACTAGGTTCTAACTATACCTACTGGCAACCGCCAGTAGGTAATATATATATATATATATATATATATATATATATATATATATATATATATATATATATATTCGGAAATGAAGAAATTCTACCCCTCCGGCAGAAAATCACAAGCCACTCCAGTTGCAGTGATAAGGTATTGATTTAATACGGCAGAAAAAAAAAACAATAACGCGTTTAGACCACACACGGGTTCTTGGTCACATGACCAATTAACTCAGTTGAATCGTTTTAAAGTAACTTACGCGTCACACACGGCGCGCCAACAATAGACATAAAAAAGTATATACATGTGAAAAATGCATCATGGGTTGAAAAAAACATTTCAGTTTCAATAAATTACATCAACTGTGCCGATTCTGTTATAATACATCACAGAATCTAAATATGGCCATTGCATCAATTATGTGTCCTTGTGACATGTCAATCAGTGGTAGAGTCTAATTCACTTAAAGAGAGGCTAATGGTTATATACTGATAATCAGCTGTAATCATACTGTTACTGTATCTGCATTACTGGACATTGTTTAAAAAATTAATTTAGGCATTATTGTTATAATTATTGGTAATAACAGTTCGGTGTTATAGTGTTCGTTCATCTATCATGAGTATAGGTATAGTACCCTTGTGTCATTGTTGAACATGTTCATCATAAATCTATGTTAGCGTACCACATTTCTAACGGTCATTAGCTTCATTGCTCTAGTAGCTATATGGTCATCTTCCATACATTGCAGAGTGTTGGTTGCAGTGCCACTAATTTTGACTAGGGAGAGGTGATTGTTGCCTGGAACATCTCCAACTCTGGTGCACTTAATTTTAGATTTAATGTCTATTTCTGTTTACAGCTCACTCGTATCACACCGCTCCTGTAAAATAAACAAATAATTGTTCAATCAATACACAGTGTTCATGCAATTTAAGATTATATACTCCAATAACCTGATTTGCTTATCATTAAAGCTCTATCCCAGGATGTAATGCAACTTCCCCTCTTGTTTCTTATTGGTCTATATCAGCCCATAGTTAAAATTCAAATAATAAAAGTGATAAACAATTAGTTAAAATTCCAGGTTCATGGAATCCAGGAGATCCCTACGCTCATATATATGTGAGAATAAAGTTCCTCATCATTATTCATTCTTTGTGGAAAGTTAGAGCCTGCCTGTAAAATCAGTTGTGATTCAAGTCTGCGTAAAGCAGCCAGTCGATTGCCACCTCTTTGGTGTTTTGGAATCATGTCTAGGCAGAAATATTTGGCCTGTGTCCAGTCACCTCTGTGACTGTTGCGGAAGTGTTGTGCCGTGAAGTAGCTAAAATCCTTATTGGTTATTGCCCTCCAATGTTCCAGAATATGTTTTTTTACTGGAAATGTTGTGGAGCCAATGTACCATTTCCCACATGGGCATGTTATGGCATACACCATATATTCCGTGCAGAAGGTGATACCTTTGGGGATTTTCCATTTTTTATGGATTCCCTGTAGGGTGACTTCACTGACATTTTTGCTATACTTGCACGATTTGCAGCATCCACACTTGCAGAAACCCTTACCTAATCTTAACCAATTGGTTTCTCGTGGGGTAAGGTGGCTCTGCACGAGCCTATCCTTCAATGAGAGGTTCCTTTGCTATGTGATTGATGGAGATGGTCCTACCTTATTTCTCAGGATCGGGTCTAATCTCAGTATACCCCATCTCTGTTTTAGTATTTTTCTTAACAGCCCTGCCTGGCTATTGTATTGTGTTACAAATCTGATGGGACCTTCCTTCGCTGCAATCGACTTCTTGGGACGGACTGGGTGGTTAAGGACATTTTCACTACTGGTGACCTCTGCTCTCTTATTGGCTTGGTGTAGGGCTTTCTGAGGGTAATACCTTGCTTCTAATCTATTCATCATCTCAACTTTCGTTTTCTGGTATGTTATGTCTGAGCTACAATTGCTTTTAGCTCGGAGGAACTCGCTATATGGGATGCTCCACCTAAAACTCGGTGGATGAAAGCTAAATGCATACAGTATGGAATTCCCTGCTGTTTTCTTCCTGTATAGTTCAGTACTAAGGGTCCCATTCACCACTGTTAGTTTTAGATCAAGAAAATCTATGGTTTGTTGGCTATGTTGCATTGTGAATCTAGCATTCTTATTGTTACTGTTTAGTACTGTCAAAAGTCAAAAAGGTGTTGAGATCTACTTCAGTACCTTCCCACACAAAAAAAGATATCATCAATGTATCTTAACCAAATGTTGACTTTGTCCATCCAACATCTAGTCTCCTCGCACCAGAGCACCTGCTTCTCCCACCAGCCCGCCATGAGATTGGCGTAGCCTGGTGCAAAGCAGGTGCCCATCAAAGTACTCTGTATTTGTTTAAGATACTCACTTTCAAACATAAACACATTTTCAGTTAGGCCGGTCTCAATCATTTTCAGGATCATGTGCGTGTGCTCTAACAAGTGGATGCTTGGAGTTTTCAAAAAATGTTTACATGCTTCAAGGCCATCGCTATGTCATATACAAGTATATAGACTCTCCACATCAAGCCATACTATCCAGTGTTCATTACCTATGTATATATTCTGTATCTTTTGCAGAAAATCTTTACTGTTTCTCTTACGTAAGAGTTTAGATCTTTTACATATAGAAAAAGAAAGTGATCAACAAAGATAGAAGTGTTTTCGAACAAGCTATTCTTGGAGGAGAATATATGTCGCCCGGGAGGGTCTAGAGAATTCTTGTGTATCTTGGGCAGTAATTAAAATGTGGGGGTCATAGGTGTTTCATTCCAGAGGAACTGTCATTCATCACAATTAAGAAGCTGTCTATCAAACCAGCCTTGCACCATACTAGAGTATTTCTCTTGCAAATTAGATATCTTTTGTCTACCCTAGTGTAGCATGTAGTGTCGTTAAGTTGTCGATAGGCCTCCTTAACGTACTTTGTCCTGCTCATTAGCACTACATTGCCTCCTTTATCTGAAGGTTTAATGATAGTATTGGTATCCTTATGTAGTCTAGCTACTGCCTCCCATTGTTCTTTTGTCATGTTTCTACTCTTAGGGGATTTTTTAATAAGTTTAAGTAAGTCATGTGCTATGGTGTCACAGAAAATATCAATATGGTCTTTTGCTGTTTGGGGATATATATATAGAGGGTGCCCTGAATCTGGTCTCATCAAGGTCTCCCACATGTATCCCAAAAGTGTTGGGAAGTTCAATTAAATGGGCTGGATCAAATAGATCCTGCAGTCTTGGTTGGTCCTCCCCCTGGTCTTGGCGGCAGCTGATTTCTCCAAGTGTAATGTATCAATATCTTCAATAGATAGATGAGACCTGACAGTGGGTGGTGTCATGGGGGTTCCATGCCTCCCTCTCGTGCTGTGTGTATCTTGTATAATTTAAGTTTGCGTGTGAACTTGTACCGTGTTTGGGCATAATCAAGTATATATATATATATATCTATATATATATATAGATATATATATATATATATCTATATATATATATCTATAATCACTGAAAAAACCATAGGTTTCAGGGACGTTATAGTTAGGTGGACATTTCACTCGTACAAAACCATAGAAATTCCACCGTTATAGTTAGTTCAGTTAACTATAACTCGCGCCCCCGCAATACACTACTCATGACGTCACATATTACATCATTCATGGCATGGTCAGTGACATCACTGATGACATCACTGATGACATCTCAAATGACATCACTGATGACATCATCCAGTGACTGTGTGTTTCTGTAAAGTTTAAATATGTTTTATATATATGGCAAGGTGTATTGAAGAATGAGTGGGTGTATAAGTGTCTGGATGGAGGATTTACGAGGTATGTAACTGATTGTATAAGTGACTGATTAAACGTGTCTTACTGAATACATGGGTTAGTGACTAAACTGTGTGAATGTCTGTATCAGTCTGTCTGTTGTTGTGTAAGCTGCTACATGGGTTGGTCAGTAGCTACATTAGTGTCTATATGGGTTATTTATTGTTTGCTTGAGTATTTGTATGGGGGACTGAGTGTGTGTGTGGGTGGGTTGGAGGTGTGTGACTCTGTGCATAGATGTGTGAGTGATTGATTCACTGGGTGTATGGGTTCAAGAATGCATGTGGAAACAGCTGTGTGGGTGAGTGTGTGTATGGGTGTGTTGGTGAGTGAATGGATGTCTCAGTGGTACATATGTGAGTAACTACATATGTAAAAGGCAGTATATGTGAGTGATGGTGTATATAAATAACTATATGTGAGATTGAGTGATTGTGAGAGTGGCATGTGTACTTGTTTCAGTGATTACATAAGAGAGTAACTATGCGTTAGTGTCTGTATGAATTAGTGAGGTGGTGTGTGTATAACTGTTTAGGTGAGTAAATGGGAGTGTGATTGATTCTTTGCATGACTGACTAGGTGCGTGAGTAACTCCATGGATGAGTGGCGGTGTGTGAGTGTCTGAATAGGTGTATGAGTGCATATGATAGTGTTGTATTGATAAGTGACTGCATGTATAAGCGATTGTATAGGTAAATGAGTGGATGTGTGTGCAGACCTAGGAATCAGTGAGTGAGTATGTAGTAACTGGTATTGGTGTGTGGATGGTTTTGAAAATGGTAGTGTGTATTTTACAGTGGGTGTATTAAAGGTTATAATAGGGTGTGATGAGGTGCATCAGATTATCATGTGGATGATGTCATCAGTGATGTCATCAGTGATGTCATTTGAGATGTCATCAGTGATGTAATCAGTGATGTCACTGACCATGCCATGAATGATGTAATATGTGACGTCATGAGCAGTGCATTGCGGGGGCGCGAGTTATAGTTAACTGAACTAACTATAACGGTGGAATTTCTATGGTTTTGTACGAGTGAAATGTCCACCTAACTATAACGTCCCTGAAACCTATGGATCTTTCAGTGAATTTCAAAGGTTTTTAAATGCTAATTTCTAACTATAACGTCCCTGAAACCTATGGTTTTTTCAGTGAATTTCTAAGGTTTTTTAAATGCTAATTTCTAACTATAACGTGCCTGAAACCTATGGTTTTTTCAGTGAATTTCAAACGTTTTTTAAATGCTAATTTCTAATTATAATGTTCATTAAACCTATGCTTTTTCAGTGATTTTAAATTATCATTCCATTCTCAACCTAGTGAAAACAGCCGATATCGCCAGTTTTCCAACAATAGCTTCCGCAAAAAAATTCGCCACAAATTAGAGCGACAACTAACGGTAATAATATGCAGAGTTGGCGTTCCCGTGCAAAAATAACACGAAAACACCACTTCCCGATATTTTCAACGAGCAGCCAAATCTGGGGTGCAATCCAAAAACAGGCGATAAGCTGCGTTAGCAGTAAGAATTTAACATCTGCCTTTTACTGGTGTAAAGCAGGACTACCTACAGTGTGAAAGGGAGCCCAGCCCATAACCACATCTAAAGACCAACACATGTCATAGAGCTACTGACCATGCAGCTCCGACACCCAAGAAGGCCACAACACCCACTGCCATCACCCTCAGGACCTCTCCCCAGGACCACCCCCCTCCCTACTACCACCGAGGCAGCGCAGAAAAGGACAGCGGACCCCCAAAAAATGGCATGGTCCCTCAGCCACACAATAGCTGAATGTTGGGAGATGTGGCAACCAAGTATGTGTGAAGGACGCAAGTCACCCATCAATAAAACTGCACACAATACCAAGTGTAGCGGTGATGTGGTGGACAGACCTCACTATGCAGAGCACAAACCTCTCCATGTGGACATATACTGCTGGTGCTTGTAGTGTTGTGGACAATAGACGCAACCATGTTACCTCAGGCAGTGGGGAAGATCTCGGTCATGTAGCTGTGTTGTCCCCCCTGGAAGCGGAAGCGGAGTGGGCTGGTCCAACGTACCCCACTCCAGCATAGGAGTATGAATAAGTAGGCTGGGGCTCTGGGCGTGGTTCACTTGTGGGAAGGCCAAAGCGTCTGCCAGGGCGGCAGCCCTCACCCTGCCACGAGGCCTCCGCCGTGACCGCCGGCCTCCTCGACACATGCCCCCTGCGAACCCAGCAACAGAGCACCACAGACTTATGTCTGTACAGACTACTGCCTTCGATCTACACTGCGGACAGCAGGGCTCACAATTCAGATCGAGTCCCGATTGCAGATGACGCAGTCCAGTAGGCAAGAGACATTGCTCCCAGTGCGGTCCGCCCGGACCACGCATCATCGCAGGCTGCGCACACGCTGAGTGCTTCAGGTGCCACTAACTCAGTGCACCACAAGTCATCGCCACGTAGCCTTATTAAGGCAGAATTCATTAGACAAAAGACATTGTTACCAGTGTGGCCCGCCCGGACCACACATCATCGCAGGCTTCACACACGCTGGTTGTTTCAGGTGACACTAACTGTACAGCTCAACTCAACGCCACGTGGCTGTGGGCCCTTGCTGACCGCTGCCTCCGGCCTACACTGCGGTCATCAGGGCTCACATTTAAAATTGACTCTTGATTCATTAATTGCAGAGTCCAGTAGGCAACTAAGTATTACGTCCCTAAAACCTACATAATATCCTTTTAGTATCCTTGCTTCAAGAACTTGTTTTATATCAGTTATAGCTTTAGTACAATGACCAAATTCATCTTGCAAGTCCAAAGGAACACTGAATGGCAGTCTACACTGTGGACAGCAGAGCTCACAATTTGAATTCAGTCTTGATTTATTAATTGCAGACAGAATTGTACTCTATGTCCTCGAATTTTGTCAAGAGGAAGTGACAAAAAGCATTCCTTGATGTCTGTGCTGACTACTGCCTTCGATCTACACTGCGGTCAGCAGGGCTCACAATTCAGATCGAGTCGCGATTGCAGATGACGCAGTCCAGTAGGCAAGAGACATTGCATCATCGCTGGCTGCGCACATGCTGAGTGCCACACCTACCACTAACTCTATACAGCTCAAGTGAACGCCACGTGGCTGTGGACTCTTCCTGACCACTGCCTCCGGCCTACACTGCGGTCAGCAGGGCTCACAATTCAGATCGAGTCGCGATTGCAGATGACGCAGTCCAGTAGGCAAGAGACATTGCATCATCGCTGGCTGCGCACACGCTGAGCGCCACACCTACCACTAACTGTATGCAGCTCAAGTCAACGCCACGTGGCTGTAGGCCCTTCCTGACTGCTGCCTCCGGCCTACACTGTGCTCAGCAGGGCTCACAATTCAAATTCAGTCTTCATTCATTAATTTCAGAGTCCAGTAGGCAACTAACTATAACGTCCCTCAAACCTACATATTTCGACAGTGTATTCCATAAATGTTTCATCTTTTGTTCCATACACCTACACTGCGGTTAGCAGAGCTCACAATTTAAATTGAGACATGATTTATTTATTGCAGACAGAATTGTACTCTATGTCCTCGAATTTTGTAAACAGGAAGTGACTAAAAGCATTCTTCGATGTCTGTGCTGACTACTGCCTTCGATCTACACTGCGGATAGCAGGGCTCACAATTCACATTGAGTCGCGATTGCAGATGACTCAGTCCAGTAGGCAACAGACATTGCTCCCAGTGCGGCTCACCTGCACCCCGCATCATCGCTGGCTGCGCACACGCTGAATGTTTCTGATGCCCCTATCTCAGTGCAGCACAACTCATGGACCCTTTATGATACAATGTTTTGTGTATAATTTCACATCTGCTGCCCCTACCTCAGTGTACCACAAGTCATGGACCCTTTACGATACAATCTTGTGTGTATTATTTCACATCTGTTGCCCCTACCTTAGTGCAGCACAAATCATTGACCCTTTATGATTGAATCTATGTGTCTGATCCAATGATTACTGTTGAACTTGTTGCCAGCACCAACCATTCCCGGAGGGCTGGCTTACACTCACCCCACACGCATCCAGCACGGAACGGACGTCACTGGACATGTGGCCCTGGTAATAAAAATGAGTCGAGCGCACGTGCCCGTACCCAGTTCCACTATCTATCTGTGTCCGTGTGTTCATTATGTATGCAAGATGCCACCCCTGGGCCCTACCACATTACATTGTGCTGTGGAGAGCGTATGCAACCATGTTACCTCTGGCAGTGGGGAAAACTTCGGTTATGTAACTTTCTCTCGGTCATTGTGCAAGTGCGTACGTAGAGACTGGATCATTAGAGTACTGCAAGGAGAGTGTATAGTGAATTTATAAGTGCTTGGGGATTGGCGGAGTAATTCTATAAGTACATATGTTGGCGCAGCCTAACCCCGAACACAAGCTTGGCTCTAATTGGCTGCCCTCCATGTGCCAAAAACTGAAACTTAAACTTTCCATGGCCCTGTATTGCTACAGCTGCAACACTCCACTGAATGTGCATGAAACATTCATATCCACACAGATGTGTCATGTCCACCATCTTTCATGTGTGGAACTATGGATGAATGTAGGGTCAGTGATTCCCTGTACCTTCCATGTTGGCCATGTTGTGGGACTTGGCTCACAGAGTGCCACATTGGCGCTTGCGACCCGGGTGACGTCAGCACTACAACAGGGACACCCGCATCAGTTGATTCCTCATACAGCCCAGGAAGGAGCCACGCCCATAGCTCCGGAGTCATTCTTCACAGCCTCACGCAGGGCTGGCATACGCCAGGCCAGCCCACTCCGCTTACGCTTACAGGGAAGGACAACAACGCTACATGGCCCAGATTTTCATTGCAGTGATCTGCTGGTCACACCCTAGTTGTCAGTACGCCACAGCCACTCCCTCACGGCTAGTATACACCCACACCACACCCATCCAGCACACGCGTCACAGGACACATGACCCTGCCAATAAAAAAGACCGGGCACACGTTCTCGACGCCATTTCAGAGTTGCTCGCACCGGGTACACTCCGGCCGGCACAGGCACACCGGCACGGGACGGTGATTTTCGGTCCACTGAGGTACGGGTACCGTAACTGCTGAGTGGGTGTGCAGCCTGCGGGGATGGCCTGTCCAGGCGGTCTGGACAGCTCAGGTTTTGTGTGCCCTGCTGGACCGCAGTGTAGGCCTGAGCCATCACACAGCGCAGGCCTACCGCCACGTGGCGTCGCCTCGCTGGTCACAGAGTTAGTGGCACCGCAAGGGCTGAGCGGGTGTGCAGCCTGCGATGAAAAGCCCGGTGCACTGGTATGTCCTCTGCCATGGCGAAATCAAGACCCAGCACCAAATGTGAGACCTGGTGGCCTGCGGAGCGGGGCTGCATAACAAGCAGGGTGCAGTGTCCGCGGGCCCAGGGCTTGGGGCTTGCAGCGGCACGTGGTAGGCCCTCTTTTCTACACGCAGGTTGCGAAAGGTGGGCAGAGAGGCTTGTTAGCGCAGCGGCGGGCAGTGGGAGTGGATGCGGTGCAGCAGCCTGGGTGCACAGCGGCGGACAGTCACATCCGTGCAGTGGGAGTGGATGGGGTGCAGCAGCCTGGGTGCGCAGCAGCGGGCAGACACCTCTGGGCAGTGGAAGTGGATGGGGTGCAGCAGCCTGGGTGCGCAGCGGCGAGCAGACACCTCTGGGCAGTGGAAGTGGATGGGGTGCAGCAGCCTGGATGCACAAAGGCAGGACAGAGAATTAGGCGTGTGCAGTTGTATGTACTCTGCCATTACTGATTCCATACTACGTTTCAGATGAGTAAGCTTGAGGGCTCCACTATGTCCCGGCACGTTGTTGGAGACACACCGGTGACGGAAAGGTGAGTTGTGAAGGTTTTGTCCACAGTGTCGGCACTCACTGTCCCTCTCCATCTCTTCCTTTCTCTCCCTCACACTCTATCTCTTCCTCTCTCTCACACTGTTTTTTTCTTTCTGTCTCTCTACCTCTCTCTCTCTTTCTCTCTCACTCTTCCTCTGTTTCTCTCTTCCTCTTTCTCACACTGTTTTCTCTCTTTCTCTCTCTCTTCCTCTCTCTCACTGTTTCTCTCTCCCTTCCTCTCTCTCTCACTCTTTCTCTCTTTCTCTCTGTCTACCTCTCACTCTTTCTTTCTTTCTCTCTCTCTTCCTCTCTCTCTCTCTCCTTTGATGGACGCATGACACACAATCTTATCTTGCTTTTTGTCTAGCAGGCTGTGATTCACAGATTGACGACCCACCCCCGACACGGACCTCCCGCCACGAGGCGAGGACTTCAGTTCCACTGAGTTAGTGCCACCAGAGCTGAGCGCGTGTGCAGCCTGTGATGATGCGTGGCCATCCTGCAATCAGCACCCGCTCTGAATTGTGAGCTCTGCTTGACCGTGTGTACGCAGCGCCTGAGGAGGTTGCTTCAGCACGTGGTGGACCCTCTTAGACACACGCCGGTGGCGGAAGGTGAGCAGAGAGCCTTGTTTCCGCAGCAGCGAGCAGTCACCTCTGGGCGGTGGGAGTGGATAGTGTGCAGCACCCTGGGTGCACAAGAGCGGGCAGACACCTCCGAGCAGTGGGAGTGGATGGGGTGCAGCAGCCTGGGTGCACAGGAGCGGGCAGACACCTGTAGGCAGTGGGAGTGGATGGGATGCAGCACTCTGGGTGCACAGGAACGGGCAGTCACCTCCGGGCAGTGGGACTGGATGGGGTGCAGCAGCCTGGGTGCGCAGCGGCGGACAGTCACCTCCGGGCAGTGGGAGTGGATGGGGTGCAGCAGCCTGGGTGCGCAGCAGCGGGCAGACACCTCTGGGCAGTGGAAGTGGATGGGGTGCAGCAGCCTGGATGCACAAAGGCGGAACAGAGAATTAGGCGTGTGCAGTTGTATGTACTCTGCCATTACTGATTCCATACTACGTTTCAGATGAGTAAGCTTGAGGGCTCCACTATGTCCCTGCACGTGGTTGGAGACACACCGGTGACGGAAAGGTGAGCTGTGAGGGTTTTGTCCAGTGTCGGCACTCACTGTCCGTCTCCATCTCTTCCTTTCTCTCCCTCACACTCTTTCTCTCTCCCTTCCTCTCTCTCTCTCTTCCTCTGTTTCTCTCTTCCTCTTTCTCACACTGTTTCTCTCTTTCTCTCTCTCTTCCTCTCTCTCACTCTTTCTCTCTTTCTCTCTGTCTACCTCTCACTCTTTCTTTCTTTCTCTCTCTCTTCCTCTCTCTCGCCTTTGATGGACGCATGACGCATAATCTTATCTTGCTTTTTGTCTAGCAGGCTGATTCACAGATTGACGACCCCCCCCGACACGGAACTCCCGCCACGAGGCGATGACTTCAGTTCCACTGAGTTAGTGCCACCAGAGCTGAGCGCGTGTGCAGCCTACGATGATGCGTGGCCATCCTGCAATCAACACCCGCTCTGAATTGTGAGCTCGGCTTGACCGCGTGTAGGCAACGCCTGAGGAGGTTGCTTCAGCACGTGGTGGACCCTCTTAGACACACACCGGTGGCGGAAGGTGAGCAGAGAGCCTTGTTTCCGCAGCAGCGAGCAGTCACCTCTGGGCGGTGGGAGTGGATAGTGTGCAGCACCCTGGGTGCACAAGAGCGGGCAGACACCTCCGAGCAGTGGAAGTGGATGGGGTGCAGCAGCCTGGGTGCACAGGAGCGGGCAGATACCTCTGGGCAGTGGGAGAGGATGGGATACAGCAGCCTAGGTGCGCAGATGCGGGCAGACACCTCTGGGCGGCGGGAGTCGATGGGGTGCAGCAGCCTGGGTGCGCATGGGCGAAACAGAGAATTAGGCGTGTGCAGTTGTATGTACTCTGCCATTACTGATTCTATACTATGTTTCAGATGACTAAACTTGAAGACTCCACTATGTCCCGGCACGTGGTTGGAGACACACCGGTGGCAGAAAGGTGAGCTGTAAGGATTTTCTCCACAGTGTCAACACTCACTCTCCCTCTCCATCGCTTCCTTTCTGTCACTCACACTCTTTCTCTCTCTCACTCTGTATCTCTTCCTTTCTCTCTCTCACACTCTTTCTCTCTTTCTATGTCTCTTCCTCTCTCTCTCATTCTTTCTTTCTCTGTCTCACTCTTTCTCTCTCTCTCTACCTCTCTCTCACACAACGAGCTCTGAGGGCAGAACGTTATCTATCCTGTGGTTTTGAATACAGCAGGGTTTTTCCAAACACAGGCCCACACTGTACTCATTAATTATGCATGGCTCTCTAAGAATACACCACTGGCATAATATGTATGTACAAAGTTCACCCCTGACGTCTTCCTCATGTCCAATACAAACCATACTGAGGACCGAGACTCTTTAGGGTATAAATACACCACATCTTGCCCCGGTAAGACAGAGGGAACCGAGACTTCCATGCTGACACACTGACCAGAGATGCTGAGGCTCCTGCATGCAGTCGCTCAAGCTTACAGCGGTCTGACACAGCCCTGACGGGGTGTCCAACTCGAGACCAGGACGAGGTCCCACACTCTCTCTATTCAGGTATGGGGGTTCGACTAAATCCTAGGAGGATTCTTGGCTCTTAGCTGTTAGACCTGCACACATATGCTAGGTACACTCAGGTACATCTAGTTAGGCATCGTAGGAGTACGCGCACTTGCATAATGCTTTTATATTAATGTATGTACTCATGATTATCGCAATATGGTAGAACTGTTCCATCCCTTTGCTTTTATCATACTGCTGATAATATATCTCTGCTATTGTTTGCTGGTTACCGCAGCACATATATTTACACTAGAATAACAACTGTTCAATAAATACTTATTGAAACACCCGACTGTTTATTCTGTGTAACTCTCTGAGACAAACCGAATAAGTGAGCACGAGTGACTGAGCGAAAGGTAGTACATTGTTTCCACGATTCTGAGGAATTTGGGTTGTCATGATTTAAGGTTGCCAGAAACTAATCTCTCCCAGATAAAGAGGAGACACTAGTGGCACTGCGAGCTAGCTAATGCAAAACTAGGCTAACATATACGGTGGGGGTGCACGGAGTCAGTCTGCCACCAAGCCCGCAGTATATGTTATCCAAACGCGCAGGTCCTGCAGGGGTACTATAGGAGCTACACGACAAAATCTGCGTGTGCGTCCTTTACGGTTGCATCAGCTGTGTTGTCAAATGATGCTGCTTCCTTTTCTTCGAGATGCCTATTATGAGGCGTATTCACCGATGTCAGCTGCTTCTTCCACTTATGCTTTCCTGGCATCTGGGCATGCTTCTGATTCGGATTCTGTACTCCTGGCACTGTTGTCTTCAGCATCTGTGGAATGGGTTTGGTGATGACTATCTTTGTCACTTGGATCTTGCTCTTCATGCCTCTTTTGATGTGATGTCTGTGAATACTGATTCCTTCCTGGGCCCTATGGAAACTCTGGACTTGGAAGTTGTGGACCTTTTGAAAATGCCATCCTCCTCATGGGATGCCTCCTAATCTTTTGCATAGGCTTTTTAGAAACTTCCTCTTTTTTACGTAATTGATCTGTTTTTGAATTGGCAGCTTTGGCTCTGCTTATGCTATTAAAGTGTTCATGTGTAATGCAAGGCTTTTACACAAACGTAATGCTATTTTTTATATAGTCGTATCCCCCGACCACAAGGAGGGTGTTACATGGTTTATTTGTAGTCTAAATTTTAGTTTTCCTTTTTAACTTAGTATCTTTTTAAGATGACGGTTTACAGATGTTTTTCACTAATACGAGAAAATGCCATGCACGCATTTATTTTTAGTAGACGTTCTGCAGTCTGTTCTGTAAGTTCTCGGGACACAAATACTAGAGCGCAATGTCCTTGCTTTATTATGTAGGGGGCAACTCTTTCCCTCCAGACTAAGTAAAGTTGTTATTTTGCATCTTTAGCAGAATGTGATAATGCCGGTGTATTATTATTTAAACAGCAACCGTTTTTAATTTGGTGAAAGCACTTCACAACGGAGTTATCATAAATGCTGCAGAAAGCTGTGAATGAGACTCATCCCGGCAGGCCCCAACATTCATCCTATGAAGGAAGATAGCTGCCGAGCAGAGATGTGTGCAGGCTTGCACACTCAGATGGCGTGCACTGTGGCCTACTTCCTGAGACATTACATCAAGGTATGTGGTTAGATCATTCCAACTGGGTCTGGCAGAAGGATACTTCCATCATGCTCCCATTAGAGTAGGAGTCATACTGACAGATAGTAGTAACATTAGGAACAATCAACTTGTTAAATTGTTTGTGTTTTTCACCATTCTAATTATGCTTATAACAACGATGTGTCTCGTGTTTAATAATCGCAGTTCAAGGTTTATTTACGAGATTTGAATTTTTCAATAAACATTTGAAAATGCATTACTGTTTTTTTTCTTTGTAAAACCTTTGGGCATGCTAAAGTGACAAGCAAAAGGGTTAGATCAGTTTCCACTAATTCCTTGTGAATCAGAGTGGTTATGTTCAAGGTTTCCGACAGCATTTACAACTCTGGAGGTTTAGGAGAATAGATGCATACTATGAGCTAGCCGGACCAATATTTACCTGTGATATGAGTAGACTCAGTCTCTATATTCTGAAGTTTTGTTGACCTAATACACACTCCTACTACATTCATAGGAACCATGTAACAGTAACCCCACTATGCATGCATGTATATGTTGCATGGAATGAGTGATTGAATATGTATACCAGGGAAACATAACTTGTACGTACTGATGAAAGCCCTAGACCTAAGTAGGCTTTAATATTTGGGGGGGCTGAAATATGCCGACGATCGTAGGGTTTTAGGAACATTATATCCTTATCCCCTGTAACATATCTTTTTAACAAACAACTGCGAATAAAGGGATACCTTGGTTATTTGAGGTATGTTTATCTTCAATAGGATCCCAGTAGGAGAAATATCCAAAGTTCTCCGTGGAACATGGCCGGCCCTATCCTGGTTTTTAGGGACCAGGCCGAGACGGTTCACGGTTCGAACTGCGGTGCCCGCGGCAGCTCAGATCAGCATCATGTGACTCTGGGCAATAGCTCACTTAATCGCCCTGATGGCCCCCAGCACCTTGAAACCTTAAGGGGTGATATGTTCGCGCTTTACAAATATGGATTACTTACAATTACTTACTTTACCTGATGATGAAGAATGCTACTACTAGAGTGGGTGTGGGTCTAACAAAAAGAAAAACATATTTTTTCCTCTTTTCTTGTGCTTAATTAGAGGTTTACAATTTACCTTTGAATCAATAGGCTAGGTATGGGATCCCTTTTATGACGGGAATCAGAGTGTGCTCCTCTGCAAGAAAAGGTGACAATCCTGAAGTGTGGGCTCCTCGCGACCATGAATTGGCCAATTTTCATAGAGATGCTACTGCCCACAATAACCGCCAACGCAAAGCTCCGATGAGACCTGCTCCTCACGCTACAGTGACTGAGAGCGACGACTGGCAATGCAAGAGCCACACCTCACACTACAGCAATAACAAACCGTGCTGACTGTCAATGTGAACTATAGGCCACACGCATGACCTGCTCTTCGCGCTACAGCGATGACACCTCGCGACGCCCGGCCTTCTCTTCATGCTACAGTGACAACCATCTGCAATGCTCTATCTGCTCCTCGAAGCCTCCTCCACCACGAATGGAACTCTTCGTGTCGGAGGCATAAAGTATCTCTTCAGCTGGACGGATCTGGTCCCTGCATCCGACCTGCACTCCATCGCGTTCAACCTATACTTGAAACTTTAGCCCAGTCTAGGGCAACCAGATGACTGTGAGTTGCGCTTTGTGCTTTATGGCGCTATTTTCACACAAAAAACCTTTTAAATGAATATCTTTGGTTCTACTGATTGGATTTGTTTTGTTTTTGTATATTTTACTTACTAAAAATACTCTATTTTTCTAAATTGGTTTGAGATTTATCTTGTATTGTGTTTTTCACTTTATTATTGGTTGAGTGATGCATGAATACATTACACATTGCCTCTAAGTTAAGCCTGACTGCTGTTATGCCAAGCTACCAGAGAGTTAAGCACAGGTTAATTTGGTAGCTTTTGTGGTTCACCCTGACAAGTATTGTGGTTGTTGCTTGAGTAGAGCTTCCAACCCTCTCAAACAATAAACCAATTTCTTACAGCCACTATAGTACCTCTTACCAGCCCAATAAATCACTAATGCTATTGGTCTTCTACATTCTATTCAGCGCCTGGATTTGCAATTGATATGTTCTACTTCCAAGTGACAAGTGCTTCTCCATCGATGTATTTAAATTCTGTAATGCACACTGCAATTTCAAAATGACTAATTAGCAATAAAGAAGCCTCAATAACTGCACAACAATTAGTTTTTCATACAGTGTTTGTGCTGTTGCAGATTTCATATTGCAGTAATATGTCACTAGTTCTCTAAACCCATAATTCCACTCAGTGGGTTGGGAATTGCGTGCTTAGCCTTGTAAGTTTGTGAATGCCCACAAACATGGCTGTTTGTTGGCATTCACAAATTCATCCCCTTAACCTGCCCACCCTGGAAAGAGTAGGAGATTTACACCAGCCAAAGACAAGCATACTTTGTAGAGGGCATGCACATGTACCATGAATGGAACTGACATCTCATGCCATTTGACCTAATGACATCACAGAAATGGCTCATATGGTCCGTTTTCCAAATAACACCAAAGGAAGTGACCTCATGGAACTAAGAAAAAACAGATAAGTACAGCTATAATAAAGTAACAGGATAACAGCCAAAACAGAAAAATATAGCTCGGTTTCCATTGTACGTCCGGTGCACCCATATTTCAGGGGTACATCTATAATCTACCCATGAACAGCCATTATATGTTAGATACCGTCATCATATGCCTACGTACATCCTGAAAATGACTTCTCAGGGTCATGACTGTCAAACCATACCATCATATTCATATGCATTGAATCCAAATGTTGGGGCACAACTAACACATACAGAGACACAGCCTTCCTATGTCAGACGTAGGGTTAAATGCCAGTGCAGCTTCACAATGCATCTTCTCCACATACTGCTGCAGCCATCGATAAATAATGCACTGTCCACGTGCTCAGGTTTAGCCTTATATGCCCTGTAAAATATCTCCAATTGCAGGTAGTCTGATTTGCAGAGAACTCCTAGACAGGTACGGTTTTGAATTCCCAGTGCAGCATCCCCACTTGTACTGGACATTCAATGCCCAAAGCAGATTCCACTGCAGCCTCAAATGCCAAGTGTTTCCTCCCCTGTGGCAACAAATGATGCTCATTTCTGCAGGCTCCACTGCCCATCCTGGTCCTGACCTATCTACAACAAAACATTGTTTGAGACATTTTCTAATATCAGTCACATGGAATTCACATTCTTTGCTTCGCCTAGAGAAAACACAGGACAGGCATTGGGTGTACAGAGGCATATTTACAAAAAAGTCACAGAGCACAGCAAGTCACCTTGTCGCACTGTGCTGCGTGACAGAAAAAGGGCAGGAATGAGCCGTATTTAAAAGAATACAACACATTCCTGACCTTGTCCCTGCGCTGGTGCCGTTTTAGCTCCCTAGTGCCAATGCACGTCCCCCTGCACCATGGTTCAAGGGTGCCTGTGTTGCATGCAGGATTGTTTCCGTGCAGGAAGGGGCACATTCCTGCACAATAACAATCCTGAGAGGAATATTCCTCTATGTATGTGTGCTGCAAAATGCAGCACACATAGAAAGAAGAAGTAACGCGGAGAAATAAAGATATTTCTCCTTGTTACATCTCCCCTGGTAAGGCATAACTTTATTCCCAGGTTTACCAGTTCTAGTCAATCTTGGAATGCGTCACAAACCATGGGAGTTGCTTGGGAACACCCACACAAGGCCCATGGAGCGCCTTCCCTGGGCAGAGTGATGCAATGAAGCGATTTGGGCTGTGTTGCGTTACTCCAGATTTATGTAGCCACACAGGGCCACACAAGATGCTTTGCGTGGCTTCATAAATCTCATTTTGGCCTTGCGTGGTGCAAGAGCGACGCAACTCCTGTCATAAATATGCCCTCTTAGTGTTTTGTGTTTTACATTTTCAGACGGACCACAGTGTTTTTAATATAATCTGGCATAAAATGACTGGTCTTCATTCAATTACACAAAAACCAAGAGCAATTATTTCTTAGGGGCATGACATTTAGTGCTGAGCAACTTAATCTACAGAGGACCTGTAACAACATCCTGTGGCATTTGTTCAGCCTGTAGATAGTCCTTATTTATGCCCTTGCAGTGACTTTTATTGGTGACTGTGGTTTCCATTTCTGCAGCCGACCATGTTGCCAGAGCGAACACTATGGCACACAAACACGAGATGGACCAGTGCGGAGAAAGTCTGTCATCAGGACCAAGGCTACCTGGGTTGAATAGATGGCACTCTACACAATTGACATTGATGTCTTGCCAGTCTTTAAGCAGGCTGTAGAGTTAGTGGCTCGTCCAGCATTGCAAGTCACTCAGTCAGCTTGCAGCTGGGATGACAGTCTTGCCTGCAGTTGAGGCTTTAGTTCTTTGCAGCAATGGCTGGGTTGTCCCAGCACCTTTTGGCTTAGGCTGGATGGAGGCTGCACTCCACTTAGCCACTCTTTTTCCTGTTCCCAGACGCTCTTGTGGTGGTGCGTGGGCAGTTATATTGTTTATCACTTGTGGGCTGTTACCACAGGTACAATTACCCTATCAGTAGGAGGAGGAGTGGTCGGCTCAGCAGGCTTTCACAGCCCTATCATGGCTGAGCCCCTTCGAACAGCCATGGAAGAGTTGGCCCTGGTGCCATTGTGGAAAGGCAAAAAAATCCTCAGCTAATAGCCCTGTCAAGCATAATACATTGCATGACAATTTCTAGTCATTGCTGTAGCAAGTGGAAATTACCAATATGTGTAAGTGTAAAACGAGGTGCATTGCAGGGCAGGACTGATACATGAGATCCAAGATAACACATGCTGATGGGACCGAGCCCTGCTGCACCTGCCAAAGAAGATCAGATGCAGATTTATGAAAAGGACCTTGTAGGCAAGATCAACAAAAGGGCTCCAGGTTTGGGCAGGGTATGAAGTAAGGGTGGGGTTTAGAGGGTTCAAAGTTTGAGGGTTTTTTATTTTAGTTTAAATAGTTTTAATTGGGTTATTTTCAAAGTTTCTTCTTTGTAACCATAGAGATTGGCTGACGTACAACTCCCACTGCTGGGAGTCAGCTATTTAATTGCATTTGGAACCTTCGACAAACATATTACACACCAACTTTTTAATTTTGTGTGTCATATCACTGATCTATCTCACTATGATTTAAACCTGCGGTCCATGCAGTGCACACAATCTTTTAGAAGAGGCGTATTCATTTACTGGATTTTCTCACTGGGATTGGAATGTGAAACCTGTAGCAGATATGAAGATCACGGCAGTAGGTGTATTAACTCACTGAATTTTATGACTGGTGTAGGAAATGACTTTAAAATACAATTTGACCTGCATAACAAATTAGAATGACAATCTACCTTTGGCTTTAAACATGACATGCATACATTTGGTGCTGAAACAAAATGAAAACATGAAGCTTTGGTATTCACAGCCTTTAACCAGATGCTTTCCCTTTAATAAATCATGTTCTTTAATAGTTAATGCGACTAGTTTGGATTTTGTCTCAACTATAGAATGCATTTTTTAAACTTACAATAATTATTAAACATGTGTGCAGCAGTAACATATAGCTTGTATTAAAATAACAGGACATTTAAAAGAGCAGAAAACAGTGACAGATAACTAGAATTAATGATTTGAAGAAATGCAGCTTGCTGGAAAATCTTACTTCATCTTTGACCTTCCAGATAACATAATGTGCCTTTGCATAATTTACAGCATGTAACCTCAGAACCTTATTGTATTAGTTGCTGGTAGAATGTTATCATTTGAAACAGAGTCCCATTCGTATCTGATTTAAAGCTTCATTTATTTGCCATAGAGAACAGAAAGCACTCTATTTCAAAATGCATTATCATATTTTGTTTCAAATGACTTCCTGCTGAAATAAAGTTTTCTTTTCAGCTTAAAGACTGTGTATTCAACTAAAATAACAGTTGCTGTATCAGACAGTTAGACAATGAAATCATTTTAAATAGGATTTGAACTTTGAAAAGAATGTGCTGTGGGAAGGATTTATTCTCACATGATGAATGACGTGGAGAGTTGCTGGATGTCCATTGGATGAAGACAAGAACAGAACAACTTTGTGTTTCAGCTTATAAACGCATTCCTAGTTTAGGTGTTTCAGATCTGGACAGGAGAAGAGAGAGAGAAATAATCCTTTAGACAGAGAGGAGGAGAAGACTGGGAGACTTAGACAGAGATTTCAGATTCCTTTAGCACAGCAGATATTCAGCTAGAGAGCTTTGCGTGGAGGAGAGCAGATGACAGGAGAGATTTAGTGCGAAGGAGAAGGGAGGCATAGCAGAAACAACAGGCTGTGTTCTTCTTTACTTTTATTAAAACCCAAGCTTTATGCTTTGCCTAATCGGCATTGCCAAGGCTTATTTGCTCTATGCTTTATGTTCTGTTTATGAGAAACTCTGCAATTATTAATTATTGATTGTTAGCTTCATGCTAATCTCACTCTTGGCTTTATTTTTGAGCTCTTCATGAGTTCTGGCTGACATCATTTTTGCCCCATTTTTTATAATAGAGATTTGCGCTGTATGTATATTATAATATGATCTTCACTAACTTTATTTTTCTATTATCAATTATGTAACCTAATTGATATTTGACTGATTAATAAAGAATCAGAAAACCCTAAACTTTAATTACAAAAGAAAAACTTTCAAAAATACTCATACCTCTCATTATTTACTGGACATAAAGCACTTGACAGTTGATGATATACATGATCTGTATTTTCTGTTTTATCTCCATTCAGAACATGGCGGCCAAGTTCTATGCGACCTGGAGGGAAACCATCAGGATTTCCAAAGGAGAAAATCTGTAAATTGAGGTGTTTAGTCTTAATTCCCATTTGACCAAATCCTCTTAGATTTCCCACATTGGTATAAGAACCTATAACATGCAAGCTGTACATAAATCACTAGTCAGTACATTAACCCACCGAACTATCTCACAAGGATACTAAGGGGCCGATTCCGATTCGGGCCAGAAAACTCTCCGACCGAGCCGGACCCGGAGAGATTTCCGACCGAATCGGACTCTGGCAGTCCGACCGAACGAGTACGATGCGCACGCATGCTATCGGACTCGATTCGGTCGGACTCCCATTGAAGTCAATGGGAGCCGGTCGTACAATGCGTACGCGGGCTCCCATTGACTGAATGGGTGCAAGGCGAACGAGGGCGCCCCCTACAGCGGGTTCGCGTCGATGCGGTTCGCGCCGCACACGCACAGGTAGGGGGGACCCATGGGTCCCCCCTGTGTGCGACTCGCGTGGCTACGCGTACAGGGGGGTCCGACACGGACCCCCAAAGTCCAGCTCTGACAGCTGTTTCGAGCCGGACAGTGCGGGTCGGTCGGACTGCTCAAGGCGCGCATCGTACTTGCCCGGCCGGGGAACGTCTCCATCGCGCGGTGCGAGTCGAGTCCGAGCGAGTCGGTCGGTGTGGTTCGGACCCGTGAACGAGTCGGTCGGCGATTTCGCATGCGCTCGCATCGTACTCGCTCGGCCGGACGCGCGTTCGAATCGGTCGGAAAAGAGGGCTCTGAATCGGATCCGGTTAAGCCGAATCCGATTCGGTGCGCTACCGGCCGAGATCGGAATCGGCCCCTAAGCAGTGAAAGGGCATCATGCCTTTTTGAAGAAGGCCACCCTGATCCACAGCACTAGTTAGTCTAGAAAACAAATGGTGTAGGATAGGCGCACCTAGAGAGCCTAGAGTTCACTCAAGCGACAGTCTGAAGTGATTGCAATGAGGAAGATAGGCTTTAGTGCCAGAAGACACAATGAGCAGCTCTGCATCGGCCCAAAAAGAGAAATGTCAGGACCAAATCAAGGTCCCATTGTGGCATTGCAAATGGTTTGGGAGGGAACACGTGTCAAAATCTTACGAAAATGCATCACAACAGTTAATTTAAGCAAGGGCGGTAGGTCTGGTAAATGCAGAAAGGCCGAAAGGGCAGATAAATAACCATTACTAGTGCCCACTGCAAGGCCTTGCTGGGCCAAAGACAAAATAAATAACACAATATCTGGCAATTTGGCATACAAAGGGTTTGTTCTTTGGACTCCATAGCAGGTCACAAATGTGTCCTAGCTCCCATCATAAATGGACTTCATGGAAGGGCACCGGGCAGAGTGACATCCACAACTTTGTTTGGTAATTCAAACAGAGTCAGCTGCCAGCGCTCAATCTGGTTTAGGTTGCACGGCTTCAGGTGGAGAATCCTGCCCTGCTGCTGCATCAAAAGATCCTCCCGAAGTGGGAGTCTGATTGGAGGGCAGATACACATCAGATGTTCCGGGTACTACACTCTCTTGGCCCAGTCTAGTGAACCTACGATGACTTTGGCCCGGTTGTACCTGATATTTTTCAGAACTCTGGGCAGGAAAGGCAAAGTTGAGAAGGCATGCAGGAGTACTGTGTTCCACTCCAGGTGAAATGCATCACCTAGGGAAATCCTTTGCAGGAACTCCAACATTAAAACTGCATGTTCTCGATGGTGGCAAAGAGATCTAGCAAGGGTTCTCCCCATTATGGGAAAATGACTTTTGCCACCTTGGGGTGCAGCCACATTTTGTGATCTGCTAGATACCGTCAGCTGAGCTCATCTGTCCTGGTGTCAGAAATCCCACCAGTTGGTTTACAATCAGGGGGATGTCCTGATGTTCCACTCTCCTCAAAAGGTGCAAAGTCTCGTTGTACAAGATCCATGATCCCACTCTACCCTTTTTTTTTGCAGTACCACATGGTGGTGATGTTGTCCATGTGAATCTACTCCAGTTTCCTTTTGATGGATGGTAGGAAGTGTTTCACCAGTCGACAAATGGCTCACAACTCCAACAGATGGATATACAGATGGTTCTCTCCAGAGAACATAGTCCTCTGAACTCCACCTCTCCCAGATGACCTCCCTAACCCAGCAGTCACTGATCTGTCACCACCATCAACTCTGGGTGTGGAAGGGCAAGGAGTTTGCTGGAGGTCCACCTGCGGTCCAGCAGCCACCACTGCAGATTCTGTACAATCTCCTGATAAAACTGGGTGAAATCTGTCATTGCTAGGCCGCCTGAGACTTCAGACCACACTACAGAGCCTACATATGCCACCTGATGAAGTGGACAAGCAGGATGCATGACTAACAGGCCAAGAAGCATCAGCAGGCCTGCCAACCTTGAGAAAAAAATTACTGTGTGAGGAAGGGGCGTGGCCTTGAGCCACTTCCACACCCTCCCCCACCAAATCCCCTCCTCCAAAAGCAAGCCTGCGGAGGCTGGTGCCGATGTCCTGGGGTCTTTTCACACCCCATAATGGATGTTGGCTTTTAAAAGCCTCCCAAAAAAAAAACGAGCTGGAAATCCACTCATTGCAGGGGTTTCCAGCTCATATTTCATGCCAATGTGTGATATCGGCTTCTCACCGTGTGAAGGGAGCCGAAATCATTTGACTCCTGGTTGCACTGTGTGAGTTGGCAGTTCTGCATCAAAGCTGCTGCACCAAGACCCAGGAACAAGGCTGAAACATTGGTATCACAGTCCAAATACTCTGTACTCGCTGCAATGGAGGAAAGGCCCTGAACTGCACCATTTCCAAGACAGCTCCTATAAAGAGAAGTCTCTGCGAAGGAGTCAAGTGTGACTTCTGCTCATTGACCTAGAACCACAACAATGTAAGGCAGATCACCGGTGTCTGAAGATGGTCTGCGACTGACCATGGCAAACCTGCGTTCGTCAAGCTAGGCAGAAACTGGTATCCCCAACTCCGAAGATGGGTGGCGGCCACAGCCATCACTTTCCTGAACACCCAAGGGGCTCTGATAAGGCTAAAGGGGAGTCTGGCAAACTGAAAATACTCATGGCCAACCTTGAACCGCAGATAACCTCTGCAGGACTGGAGAACGGGTACATGAATGTATGTGTCCTGTCGGTCAAAGTCACCATCCAATTGCCTACATCTAGAATAAATAGAACCTGGGCCAGAATGAGTATTTTGAATTTGTCCTTATGCAGGAAAGCATTCATAAGGTGAAGATCTAAAATAGAATGAATGCCTCCATCTTTCTTCGACATGAGGAAATAGAGGGAGTAACACCCCATCCCTATTTCCCAGTGCAGAAATCTCTTGATAGCTCCTTTGAGCAGATGCTGCCCTTGCAGTACAATGGATAGGTGCTCCTCTGAGAGCCGCTCTGATGTGGGAGGAAGGAAAGCTATGGTGGGTCAGAAAAGAATGGAAGGGCATAGGCCTGCTGAATCGATTTGGAGACCCCTTCTGTCAGATGTGAATGATAGCTACTGTGAAAGAAAGTGTTGGACTCTGCCTCCCACAGGGGGTTTGTATGCCGCTAAGGGTCAACTAAAGTGGCTGGTGCCACAGGGGAGGGGGACTGGGAAGATCAATGCCCCTGGTGACCTGGGCATTTTCTGCCTGATCCCCATCCTCAGCCACGAATGAACTAGGGTGACTGGGGTTGGGCAAAGGGCCCAGAGTTTGTGTATATGCCTCCAAAAGGACAAAACTAATAGGGAAACTGTCTGGCAGGGTCGAAAGGCCCAAAATATGCGCTATAGTCAAACATTTTTTAAGTTGTTTCAAGATAAAGTCATATTGTTCACAGAGTAGGCAGGATATATCAAAATGCACATCTATAAGGGATGCCTGCACATCTCCAGAAAAACTTGTGGATTGCATCCACGCATAGTAATGGGGCACCACAGTAGGGCTGGCTGCTCACCCCAAGCAATGGGTAGTATCCAGTCCAGCATGAATAATGTAGTTGATCACATCCTGACCATCTTGAATGGATTGAGCCAGGGAGTTCCTAAATTCTTATGGAACACTAGCAGATCTCGCTGGCCATGTGTCAGAGGGCGCATGTATATCGGTCTAATAGGCAAACCAGGTTGACCAACCTAAGGCTAGGCTGCCTGAAGAGAACATACATTTTCTGAATGCCTCAATCCTTTTCAACTCCCTGTCCAGGGGTGTGGATCAGGGGGAACGAATTAGGATTCATCTTGCTGGTGTAAGCTTGTACCACCAAACTCTCAGGAGCGGGATGCTACGTAAGAAAATCAGGGTCACCAAGCATTAGTCTCTGGCGTCTGGCCACCTGCCCGTCAACCAGCAGGCAAGTGCAAGGCTTAGACCAAGTGCACATCAAAGTTTGGGCTTCTTTGAATGAGAGTCAGGGATCAGAGGAAGAAGGGCCAGGTTACAGGACTTCTGTAAGGAGTAAGGATGGGCGGAACTTGCAGAGTTACAAAAAAACTCGGGTTCCGCTAGCGTGCAGAAATCAAAACGTCGTGCTACTTGTGCTGATTTTTAGTGCCAGGAACTTGTTCCACCCTGCAAAATCAGCATGAACAGTACCATGCGGTATGCCAGAGGGCACTGCTTCTTTGCTACTGCTCGAGTAGATTTTCAATTCGAGTTACAGCTTTCTCATGGTTGCGACCACCCGCGTTCAGAAAATCTCACCGGGTGCCATTCTAGCGCCCAAAAATCATGCAAGGGATGCAAACTCTCACTTGTGCTCACCAACTTAATGTTCGCCACACAGGGGTTGATGTAGTTTTGCCAGAACTCCGTGTTACAACCATAATGCGGAGTGGGCAAAGCTCTGTGAACTCCACAAGCGGAGCGGAATTTACTGTCCACCCCTGGTAAGGACATTTGTCTTAATTTTAACAAAAGGCAGTTGTTGGTCCAGGACCTCAGTAGCACCCTGAATTAAAACAGCAAAGGAAGCACTCACTTCCATTGGTGGCCTAAAGGGGGAAATCAACCCTATATCAGAAGAAGCATCAAATGTATAAACTGTCATCATCGTAATGTAGTGGTAAATCATTTCATCATGATCATCGCCATTGTCATCTGTGGCGAGAATCGGAACCAAAAATATGATGCAGCCCCAAGCATGGCTTTGCTGTAGTGGGAGTAAATTGTCTTAAGCAGGCGGGACAAAAAGCAAGCGTGCTGGAGTGGACTCAGAGCAAGACCTTGTTTGGGTCGAAACAGATTCAGCTAGGGGGTTGGAAATCAGATTCAGCACTTCCAGGTCCGGTGATGTGGAGAGTGGCATTGATTAAAATGGAACTGATGCAGGTCTTGGAGCCGGAATAGAAGTCAGCACCAGATTCTGTGCAAAATCCAACACGTCATAGGGGCTCAGACAGCGCTGAGGACAGATCGGTTAGCGGTAAACTCAGTAGTGACCCCTACGGCCTAAAGGCACACCAGAGGGAGCTGGGAAAGTGCCAAAAATACACAGCATGGCCTCTGTAAAGGACTTGACCTAGTGCGGCGTCGCTGATGGGAACTCAGGTGGCATCGGGATCAAACGTGGAATCACCTCCTCAATTGGGGATCTGGAGTGAGATCGACTAGCACCTTGACACCCTTGCAACTTCTCTTTAGATAGAGAATGGCAGGATGGATTCGAGTCCCACTTAGTCTTCTTCAATTTGGCCTTGGACTGTGAACAATACCTGTCTCCAGGACCGGCCTAGAGAACACGAGCAGAAGCAGGTCTGCACCCTTGACTTGGAACGAGAGTAGGACTTAAGCAAGGTCCGTCGTTTCCTCCTATGTTTCCCGAGGTACAGCTTCACTTCACAGTCCCAGATCACCTTCAGGAGCATGAGAGTACACTCATCATATGACTTGGAAATGTAACCCAAGCCAAAACACTAAAGGAACACCACATGCGGGTCTGTTACCTACATCTGTTTTCTGCAATCACTACATGGTTTTATAACCCTGTAGTTTCAGGTGATTACATTGTTCTGGCATCTGGGGAATATTCTAAAGGTGAGGAATCTGTAGTTAGGAATCTGTACCCGTTGTGGCAGAAAGTGATAGCTACTGCAGCAGTTGGGAATATCTTATTGTGCAACTCTTGCTACAACTGCAATTCAGTGACAGCAGAGGTTGTAGGAGGGAGGAGGAAGGTGACAGCCATTTGTGGGAGCAACAACTTCCTCAGTTTCAGTTCTGTCACAAAAGACAATTGATTGGTATGGGACAGGTCATCGAAAGGAGAAAGGTCTGGCCCAGTCCTATATGACTGGGATTACTGAGTGCTTCAAAGCACGGCAATAAGAACAGTGAGCAGTCTTCACCCTTATTATAGTGAAAGTGGAATTCTGACAGGTGGCCCACTGTAGCCACAATACCGTTTCTATACCTGACTCTCCAAGGAAAGCAAGGCCAAGCAGCCAATGGTTACTGTAGGACATGACTAGTGTTTATAAACTACACACAATATGAAACAGTAATCACACACAATGAAAGTCATTAGTAAGTTACAGCTAGATGTTATTAAAGTCAAAAGTCTTTATTTCAGTAGAGAAGTAGAAAATTAAAAAGCCCCCTCAAAAAATCTAAAGGCACAATCTCCCTCTGAAACACTATAAGACACAAACCCTCCAAAGTTATAATGGGGTATTACCTGGATGACACAAATGGCCATAATTCAAGTTTTGAGGAAAATAGCATAGCACCATCAGTTGTCATTCAAGCATGTTTGCAAATTTCATTGGCCTAAATATCATATTGAAAATAGCAAATCACATTTTTCTCGGTTTACTATGACTCCCAAAGATCTGGAGGTATAGTGGTAATTATGGAATTTGGGAAGGTGGTGGGATCATGGTAAAATTGGCATCCTTTTTAGGGTTAGGCTGGCACCAGGTTCTTAACATTGTGGCAATACTGGAAACCTAAGGGTGACCAGGTCCCGCTAAACGTACCTCAAGGGTCTTTGGTGAAAAGTATACAGTGCCGTGGTTTGTTAGAGCTCAGAACAAGAGATGCAAATGCTCCTGATCTGAAGATGCTCCTTTATTGTTTGCAGAGTTAGGTAGGGGTCAAATGTCCTCCAGCAGACACTTCTTTAGCCGTGTCAAAGTGGCATTCTGCCAGGTGAAGTAGGGCAAATGGGCAAATGCAGTCTGCATAGGCAGAGAAAAGGATCAGCCTTAATAGACAGACTCATCTTGCTTGCAAAGCACTCCAAAGATCTCCTGTTGCTTGTGATAGTGCAGATTTCTTGACAATGTCTTTGTTCTGTCTGTTGGGCTGCAAGTCCTCCGAGCTACATAGCTGACTTTTCTCTTCCGTTCATCGGTATGCACCTAAGCTGGTACTTGAGCTTTTGTGTCCTAACTCACAAGGAACACTCTGTCCTCCAAGGGCTTTCCAATGCCTCATCTTTCATTCAGAACACAAACGTTTTAGCAATTCATTAAGTTCTTCCAAGACACGTCCCAGTCTTGAGAAAAAAAGCTATAGAGTTCAACTCCTTGTACAATACATTCTCTAAGATGGGCTGAAGAGCTTCTTCAAAATTGAAAACAAGAACAAAGTTCCTGCCTCATCAGGCTAGTACTTGACAACATCACAAAATAAAATGATGTATGGAGTGTTGAAACTTTTCAAACGCTCACTCCCAGCCACAGATCTGGGTTTAATCTATCGTTAATTTGCTCGCCACATCACACCAGTTTGGATCCAGCCATATGCAAATCAGTCTTGACCCTGATCCACAAGGGGACAGTCCAGCCTGAACTGCCAAGCCAGGTCCTTTCTGGACTGGAAACAAGCACCATGGAACCGGTTTTGGGGTATCACCCGTCATCAGGCAGGCTAGCTTGAATCCAGTGGCGCAGCGAGCAAGGGCCCCACGTCTGGGCATACCCTTAGCCACTTAAGGCGCACATAGTAACATCACAAAATAAAATGACAGACGAAGTGTTGAAACATTTCAAACACATACCCCTAGTCACAGATCTGGGTTTAGTCCATAGTCAATTTGCTCGCCACGTCACCCTAGTTTGGACCCAGCCATATGCAAATCAGTCTTGACCCTGAGCAAAAGAACGATGGATTAAACCCAGATCTCTTGACTGGAGATGAGTGGTTGAAAAGTTTCAGCACTCCGTCCATCATCTTGTTGTGTTTGCTAGTGCTTATTTGAACCTGAGAGGCACTGGCAGGAGGTAGCAAGCAATCCGAGGGTGTGTCACTTTTGAAATCAGACTACTCAACCAACTAGAGTAGAGTGTATCTTAAAAGGCTTCCCCTAGGCGTGTACACTGGAGAGATGGGGGGAACATCAGATTGATAGTGGACTATTGAGAGTTCAACACATGACCGTTAACTAGGCACACTCTTTCCATACAGAACACATTTAACCCCGAAAACAGAATGCAGTCATTTCTCTCTGTGTACTGTTGAATGTGGAGACCATATTTGATTTAATATTTTATTTGTGAAGAAAATAATGATAGCTTTGGTACAGCTGTATTTAGTAAGTAAGGGGACAAGGAGGGCAGATGAGGAGTGTTAGACCTGACACTCTTGAGTGGCAGTCTCCCAAACATTTTGCCTTCACCCCTCCCATTTTCTGAATTTATTTTTGTTGGCTTTAGGACTCTGTGCACTTTAGCACTGCTAACCACTGCTGAAGTGATTGTGCTCTCACCCTAAAACTTGGTAAAATTGGCCTTAACCTAATTTGCACTTTTAATTTCCATGTTAGTCCCTAGTAAATTGTACTACCTGTGCCCAGGGACAGTAAATTAAATGCTACATGTGGGCCTCCTAGATCCTGGACCCTTGGATGGCATGAGGGAGCACTCTTCCTTGACTAACTGAAGGATCCATCAGATCCAGTGCGAAGTGACACAGGGCCCTGCAAAGCAGTGCAGTGTAGAGCCTGTTCAAAGGCTTCACCGGATCAAATGCAGTGACGTAAAGCCCTGTCACATCTCACAGCACAGCTGGGACCTTCATCGGAACAGATGTCGAGTGACATAAAGCCCCGAAAAGTCTCACTGCCCAGTTGAAAGCTTCATCAGATCCTATGCTAAGTGACGCAAAGCCCAGAGAGGCCTCGTTGCCCCATAGACAGCTTCACCAGAACCGACAACGGGTGAGGCAAAGCCTGGCAAAGCCTCACTACTCAGCTGAAAGCTTCATCAGAATTGACACCAAGCAACATAAAGCCTCACAAAGCAAAGCTACGCAGATCTCACATCAAGCACATAAGGTACAACACCCAGTGGACCAAGCTCGGTCCTGTGCCTGGTCTATGCTCAATCCCAGTCGGGCTGAACTTGTGACTGTGTCCCGGACCAGCACGACCAGATACCTGCAGTTGCTGCTTTGTGCTTTTTGGTGCTATTTTTACCAAAACTTTTAAAACTCATATCGCCAGTTCTACTGATTCCATTTTTATTAAAATGTACTCTATTTTTCTAAATTGGTTTGGGGATTTTTCTTGAGTTGTGTTTTCACTTAATTACTGTTTGTATGCTGCATAAATACTTTGCATATTGCCTCTGAGTTTAGCCTGACAGCTTTTGTGCCAAGCTACCAGAAGGTTAAGCCCAGGATAATTCAGTGACTGTTTGTGGTTCACTCTGACAAGGATTATGTTTTTTATATGAGCAAGGTTTACACTCCTCTCAACTAATAACCCAATTTCTTACAAGAAGGTAATGTCTAAATAACTTACTGGTAATATTCGCTTCTCTTATCCTGCATTCCTCGTCCCATTATTTACGCTGCCCCACTCCCACCCAGGCTCTTCTTCGTGGTGAGGGAAGCTTAAATGTAACAGGGAAATTACTGGCAAAAAAAATGCAGCGCATCTGTGTTTTTAAATATAATACAGATTTGATGTATACCTAACCTTCGTTTTGCAAGTACTGGCTTTGCTCCTTTGGGCCTTCCCGCCTCCCCCATGTCACAGCGACACCGTCTGGGCCCCACTTCGCCCCTGCAGGTTCATCAACCCTTAACCCTCTATGCTACTTTATGAATCAAAACTGAGGCTGGACCAAACACAGAACTCTCCCAGAAATGTGTCTTACCACTATTATAATCCCCTCAAAATTGATGTTTTATAATTCTGTCTCTTGTGATCAATTAAATAGCCTAGAATAGATTTAATGTCACAAATGTCCTTGTTCCCAGTTTCTTTGCAGCATTTCTTTTTAAATGAATGCATATCTTCACTGTCAGACTTTGCTTTTCAAGCTCCACCTCCTGTGACTCCACCCCCAATTTATGGTTCCTGGAGTAAATTATTTCCAATTCCAGCATTGGTCATAATGGTATATTATCATCCAGCCAGGCAACATGTGTTTCATCATGGTTACAATAAACTGTTCACTTCAGCAGTGCTGGAAAATTATAAATAAACATCATATAGAAAATTAGTGTTCAAAAGTAATCAGTCATTTCAACCTTCACTGGACCGGATGTGAGTCTACAAATTCAGTCAAAAGTCAAAAATATATAGCGAGGTAATTGATTTTCTCCAATTTATGTACACATTTAAAAGGCATCTACCAATTGTTTTTGTGAATTTTTTTACAGCACTACTCATCTCAGTGCAGGGTATCAGAGCGCTTTACATCACACACAGTCAAAATAAAGCTTACAAGTGTGTACATCACTGTACAGGAAATATTACATATGACAATGAGGGTTATAAGAAGTAGAAATCACATATCGTTCATACTTGTGGACATTACATGTTAAAAGTGAATGGCCGGTTATCATTCACATATTAAATACCACTCTGTTACCTTGTTATTATTTATGACTACTATTTCAATAAACCGTGCTTAAACTAAAAAAAAAAATTACAAAAATTAAAAGTGAATGATCGGAAGAATCTCAAAGTCAGGATATAAAACGTAATGCAGTGATTGTGGTTGTCTGTACAAACAAGACTTTAATACTTCCCAAAGAAACCCTTCTTTGCAATCTTAAAATAACAATAGTTTTAGGGAAAAAACAATGAGGATCTAAACCCATGACATACAGTTTGCATGCAGCTCCTTGATGCTGGTAAATAGATCACTGTGCATATTAGGAGAAATGCCACTTATAACCTGGAAGTAACAAAATTATCTCAGTGTCAAAAGCAGTTGCCCACTCACCTATCTACACAAAATAAAAATCTGTGATCTGCATGTTACACGATGTGCTTTGCAGCAGGTTCATTAACCCTTAACACTCTATGCTACTTTATGAATCAGAACTGTAACTGGACAAAATACAGAACTCTCTCAGAGCTGCGTCTTACCACTATTATAATCCCCTCAAAATTGATGGGCACACAAACATTTCTGTAGCAGGTGCCAACCCTGTAAGATATTTTAAAATGCAGCCTCTTTGTAGCTAATTAAGTAACTAGAACAGACTTAGTGTCACATATGTCCTTGTTGCCAGTTTCTTTGCAGCATTTTTAAATAAAATAAATGCATAAGTTGACTGTCAGACTCTATTTTTCAAGCTGCAACTCTTGTGACTCGACCCCTTAACTCTGCCACACCTTAACCCCCAATTTAGGGTTCCCAGAGTAAATGTTTTCCAATTCTAGCACTGGTCATGATGGTATATTAGCAGTCCTTCGGTTTATTAATTGCTTCAGGGAACATCCAGCCAACCAACATGAGTTTCATCATAGTTACAGTAAACTGTTCACTTCATCAGGGTTGGGAAATTATAAATAAACATAATATAGACAATTAGTGTTCAAAAGTAATCAGTCACTAAATGCCACTTTGTCGCTATCTTGAAGGGACTAGGTCAGCGGATGCCTTTACCTACTGATCTGGAATGTCTGCTGTCACCGCAGTTTTCTTTGTCTAACCGTTTAATAAACGGAATTTAAAAAAAAAAAAAGTAATCAGTAATTTTAACCTTCATTGGCCCGGATGTGAGTCTAAAAGTTCATACAAAACTATAGACAAGGTAATTGATTTACTCCAATCAACATATACATATGAGAAATATATATATTTTTTTAAAACAAATGAGGTTACACCTATTTTTCCTCCGTTCATGAGTCCTTTTCCCACCTGGATTATGTCTTTGTTCCTGTGGGAGATATCTGTGGGGTGCAGGGGGTGGACATTCTCCCGAGGGGCCCGTCTGATCATTCCCCGGTAGCTCTAACGCTGCAACTTGGCCCGGCGCGACCACCTTTCCGGTGGCGCCTTTCCACCTGGAACCTACAGGACGAGCAATATCGTGCACACATTGACGAGGCCATAGACCAGTACTTGGAAACAAATATTGGGTCTGTGGAGGCAGCCGCGCCCCTGTGGGAGGCTATGAAGTCCACGATACGTGGGGTGGATATCTCTTATTGTACCGCAGCCCGCCGGGCTCGGAAGGATGAGCTGCTGAAATCTGAGTCTCGTCTGATCGCCATGGAGCGGTCGAGCCGGGAAGAAAGCGGTGCGCTGGCGCACCGTCAATTGAGCCTTGCGCGCCAAACCCATGCAGACTTACTGCTGGAAGAGGCCCGGTTGGCATGGTTGGCTACCCGCAGCAGAATTTATCAACGGGGGGACAAGTCGAGTAAATTATTGCACCGTCTCTGCCGGGGAGCTGCTGGCCCCCTGACCCTTCCTGCCATAGCGGGGCCGGACGGCGGACCCTTGGTTAGCCCCCAGGCCATTGCTGAAAACTTCGCTCAGTATTATGCCACACTCTATACCCCTCGGGAGAAGGTCTCCGAGGTGCAGATCCATCAGTTCTTGGATGCCATTCCACCCCAGCGCTTCTCTGATGAGGCTCGGGATAGCCTTGACTGCCTGCTTACAGCGGATGAAATTGGGGTCGCTCTGGCCGGCCTTAACTCAGGTAAAGCACCGGGCCCCAACGGGTATCCATCTGAATTCTATAAGCGATACTCTACTAAATTAGGCCCCCATCTCCTCAATACTATAGAGGTCAGGGAGATTGGTTGCCTTCCCCCGGACTGGAGACATGCCGAAGTAGTGGTCTTCCACAAACCCGGTCGACCCCCTGATTGCCATGCCTCATATCGCCTATTTCTTTGCTTAATATCGAGGCCAAGATCTTGGCCAAGGCTTTGGCCAATAGACTCGCCCCTTATATTGCCTCGGTGGTTCACCCGGACCAAGCTGGGTTCATGCCCCAACGGGCGACACGACATAATATACGTCGGGCCTATGTCGCAATTGATACTGTCCGACGACTCAACATTCCCGGTGCCCTCCTCCTCGCGGACATGGATCGAGCATTCGATTCCCTCAGCTGGACATATTTGTTTGCTCTCCTTAACCGCCTGAATTTCGGTCCGCGGTTTCTATCCTATCTACGACTCTTGTATACCAATATTACAGCCTCAGTTCGTGTTGCAGGATCCGTTTCATCAACGTTCTCGCTGGGCAGGGGAACCAGACAGGGATGTCCGCTGTCACCATTTCTATTTGCCCTAGCTATGGAACCCTTGGCAGCATGGGTACGATTGGACGCGCAGGTGACGGGCTTGGAGTGGGCACATGGTCTGTCCGACCGCATTGCTCTATATGCGGACGATGTCCTCTTCTTTCTGACTGACGTTAATAGGACCGGCCCTAGATTGCTCCGGATTATGGAGATCTTTGGAGAGACCTCTGGGCTTTATATGAACCCTGGTAAGTCCACCCTTTGGATTCTTGGCCCTCAGCCCGCCCTCGGTCCCTGGGCCTCTGTGATACAGACTACCACGCTTGGGATGAAATATCTGGGGGTCTTTTTGTCATCCTCGGCCGAGACTTCATGGGAACGCAACATCCAAGCAATATGGACGCGGGTGCGGGAGGAACTGAAAACCTGATCCCATATGCCCCTTTCCCTACCGGGCCGCTCGGCTATTTTCAAGATGGTCTCCCTGCCACGCATATTATATCAACTGCAAAACTATCCTTTTCACATCCCCCCGTCGTGGTTCCGTCAGGTCAACTCGGCGCTGGGGCTATTCCTGTGGGCCGGGAAGTCCTCTAGGGTAGCTTTACGTACGTGCTTCCAGTCCACTTACTGTGGTGGCTTGGCCACATCCGATATCTTGTCCTACTACATGGCCTCACACCTGCTCGTACTGAATGAGTGGTGGTATGGGGATCGCACGGACCCGACCTACTTATTAGAACGGACGCTCATGGAACCCACTCCTTGCATACTATACTCTTCTCCGCACCGCTGCGCCGGGCCCTTCCCTCGGGTACCATAATAGTGTTCCAGGTTTGGAAAAAGGCCCTGCGCAAAATTGGATGGTGGGGCAGACTCACCAAGGAGACCCCATTGTGGTCAAATGGGATGCTGCCCCAGCTGGCGGGCTTTCGAGGCTGGGATGCTATAGGGATCTCCACCCTTGGGGACGTGATGCAGGGTACGACCCTTAGGTCCTTTGCGCAGCTCCAACGGGACTTCGCGATGCCCAAGACTCAATTCTATAAATATCTGCAGCTCCGCCACGCCCTTCTCCCCAGTATCGCCAACCTGGAGTCCCTCCCGGACTTCAGCCCCATTGAGGCCAAGCTGTTTATGGGGGATCTGAAGGACCATAAAATCCCCAAAATCTACCAGTCCCTGGTGACTAATAGTCCCACCACGCTAGAGCACCTTCGGGAGTCCTGGGAGGGGGATCTGGGCCCATTGGAAAGTGAGGATTGGACAGAGGCCCTTTATTCCCCCAGAGAAGCTGCCATAGCTATGCGGCTTCGCTTAATTCAATTTAATTATCTGCACCGGGTGTACTATACCCGCGCGCGCTTATACAGGGCCGGTTTGGTAGCTTCTCCACTCTGCCTGCGGTGCGGGCGAGACGAAGGTACTCTTTTTCATACGATATGGCAATGTGAGGTGATTGTGCGATTCTGGCGAAGAGTGTTGGCCTGCCTGTCAGATGTCCTGGGGTGGGACCTTCCCCACTCACCCAAGTTGGTACTCCTGCACATCATGGAAGGGATTGGTGGCAATATATACAAGCGCCACCTAATGCTATTGGGCCTTACGTTATATACATATATGTGGCAGAAGTCTTCTGGGTTACAGAGCTCTGCAAAATATTCATTACTTGACGCAATAAAATTTTGTTTATAAAAAAAAAACCAAAAAAACAAATGAGGTAAGTGAATGTGGATGAGCAATTGTATTATTCCTTATACACATTCATTTACTTCACCTTTTTTTTAAATATTGCGCAGGGTTTATTTTTCTTCTATTCAGTCTTTCCTTAGTTAGGTAAAGACCTTGCTTTCAGGAGATTTCCACCTCCCCAGACATCACAGCAACTCTGTGCAACCCACTTGGGTTCTGAGTCACAGAAGATTTATTTTCCTCTCCATTCACCCTCATTGTAGCAGTTCATTGATAACTGATGCTCCTACTTAACTCCTAAGGTGAAGAACAAAGGGATTAAGGGTGAATTCCAGCAGTGTCTTGCCTTTTTGGGCCTGTAAAGGCCATTGTATCAGAAACCATGCCCTGTTTCCCGCATTTCCCCCCCATGAAACCTTCTTGTTGTGCCTTTCGGGTTTATAATCTAAATCGTCAATAACCCATCCACCTACACTCAGTATCATCATTTACTGTGGCTTGGTCCTCTGCGGCTCTGGGGTAGACCAGCCCAGAGCACATAATAGAAGTGGGTGTAATGCCCATTTGCATGGATTGCTACTCTGCTGCTCCTGGGTAGAAGCACAACAGCATACACATACAATGGCTGGTTGTACAATAGCCGTTCCATAGTGTTTCTCCTCTGCTGCTTCTGAATAGACCCCTACATCATCAAAAATAAGTTTGACTTATGGAGGCCCTCACTCTGGCCAGCAACCATGGGTCTACCCCAGCCGCGGTCGGTGGTAGGAGTGCTGCCGGGCGGTGACGTGGGGAGGGGGAGGGGCAGGGTGGGGGGTAGTAAACTATGGATTACGGAGGTTTACAGGTAAGTAAACATATAAATAAATAAAACGAATTTCGTTGCGCGCACTGCATCCCCAAATGCGATGCAGTGCGCGCAACGAAATTCGTTTTATTCATTTATATGTTTACTTACCTGTAAACCTCCGTAATCCATAGTTTACTACCCCCCACCCTGCCCCTCCCCCTCCCCACGTCACCGCCCGGCAGCACTCCTACCACCGACAGCGGCTGGTCTACCCGCTGCCTAAGAAATCTGTGAAGAGCCTCTAAGTTCTGATCAATGATAACTTGACCATGATACCTCAACTTGGGGCTGTGATTTCGTCATATTTTTTTCAATTTAGAAAAATCTGAAAGATCAGCAAACTTCTTTCCTTCGAGGCTCTCACGCAAGTAGTCATTGTACTAGTCCTTTCCAGGCTTGATTACGTCAATTCTCTGTATCTGGGTCTTCCTAAGTGCTTAAATCACAGACTTCAAATTGTACAAAACAAAACTGTAAAGCTGTTGGATCATCAACCCCGTAACTGCCACATTACCCCCATACTAGGAAGTTTCACTGGCTGCCTGTAGAGCAGCGTTTCATCTTCAAGGCAGGGTGACTCATTTTTAAATTACTTCAGACGGGCAGACCTGCTTTTGTTTCCGCCCAGCCAATCTCACTATCCCTATCTTTAAAAGGAAGACAATTGGTGGCTCGAGGTTTGCGGTAATGGCTCCCCGCATTTGGAATGCTCTCCCTTCAGAAACCAGGCACACTTCCTGCTACACTGCTTTTAGGAAGCTCCTAAAGACATGGCTCTTTAGGATGGCATATGAGTAATTACCTGTTGCAAGCTATGTGTCAGTTACCTCAGCGCCATGAAATCAATCGGTGAACATGCGCTTTAGAAATTGTTTTAATATAACATAACATACAGCAGGGGCTACAGATCGCTGCAAAATGCCCATTTGATGCCAGTTACCATAGATCACTTTTCTGCTGCTCGTGGGTAGACTCCAGAAAGCATGCACATACAACATCTAGTTTCAGAATGGTTGCTTGCTGCTCCTAGAAACTTCCCAGTGGATCTGCAGTGTCTGATTGCATAATGCCCTTTCCTATGGGTCGATGCTCTGCTGCTGCTGCTTAGTGTATACTATATAACCAATGGAAACATTTCACTTCTGGGCTCTTCCTACGCTTCATACACGAAGTGGTTAAAATGTATGATACAGACCACTGTAAAGAGGTACCTAACCTACATGCTAGCATGATACATATTTCCACACCATTCCCAGCGCTTAATTTGATCCGGTGATTGAAGGTGGGGCCCACAGAAGTTATTTTCCATCATCAGACTTTGACCCAGACTCCAGAAAGGAAGAGGGGAAAGGAGGAGGAGGAATAGAAAGACGGGGAATCTGTAACAGAGGGAAACCAGGGATGAAAAAGAACCTGCAAAAGTGAAATAAAGGGGCAAGGTCTGTATGCTAGTGGATGAAAGAGGCTTGAGATGGAGTCAAGAATAGACAGCTTTTGTCGTCAGCACCATCAACATTCAGTAACAACGGGCAGTTTTCTCCAGAGGAAAACTCTGGGCCCGGCACTTATTCTTTTACAAATTTCACACCTAGGAGCAGCAACAAAAAATGTGTTAAGAGCACAGCGCTGGTACTCATGCACGACATTGAAATATCAAACATTCAAGCAACATGACAGACACTCCCATGACACGAGTATCCACAAATTACCCAAGGTCCCCACTATTTCCCACCACGAATACAACAGGCTTCCAATATGATTGATTGTGAGTACCGGGATGCCACCGGCTCTGACGCTGCATGAACACACGACGTGAATTACAGGAGTAGTTATAGACAGCCGATTCCGTTTTGATAAAAAGGCCTATCCAAGGAGATCTTGAACAAGCCTTGCCAGGGCACTGAAATATCATGGTTCATCCCCTTCATCGAAACGACCAACATGCCACCTAGCGACCGCAAGGGATTTCCATGTAGCACTGTTTATCCACAGTGCCTCTAGTGATGGACAAGTCCTGAACTCTCTTTCACAGAGTAGGGACATGTCATGCACCCAGGTATTCCCTGCCATTCTGTTGATTTGTGGACCCACACCCGTCCAACAGCTGTGCTCTAGTGCTGCCCCTCTGCCACTTAAAATGCGAAACCGGCAGTGTGATGCAAATGTCCATTTAGGCTTAGATCTTTGACATTAAAGACAATATCTAGTGTTATTACCTACTCAGTGGTTATTAATGTTACGCTATTAAGTGAACAGTAAGACAATTGAGTAGGAGGTGTGATCTACATAATACATACGAATCATTTGATGGTAACGACACTTTCCTGTTTTTAATAGTATTGGTGCCTGGAGTGTCCAGCACTTGATAAACTGAAGCAAACGATCATATTGTGAGGTTGTAGGAGAACGCGCACGTAGATTCCCTGATCTAACTTGCAGGAAAACATCCTTTCGATCACTAGTGGTTGTCAGTAACATCCATGTCAGATTCTGGTGACGATGATAACAGATGTGCAGATCTGTACCTTAGCCCACAGGCATTGGATGAGGACTTCTTAGAAAGAAAGTGCGCGCCTTAGTCCCCAAACCTGTGTACACCAAGGAAAACAATTCCATCCAGAGGAGAAAAAATAACAAAACCAGAATGAGAACGAAAGCAAGATAACAAGAGGCAAGAAAAGGCAAATAACCTTGTCGGCTCAATTGCATTAGCATTGTATGGCCACGGTTTACTTCTTCAGCAATGACATTTCATACATCATACGTTGGTACGCCATATATACATGAATTGGTCGCTTCACACAAAAATGCAGCACCCGCCCCCTAAATATTACCATTTCGTTCCATTAACTAATGTGCCTAACAATGTTTCGAAGAGAAAAGCCGTCAGATTGAAAGGCACATAGTGCGCACACGATAGAGAGAAATAGATTATTCAAATTAGGTCATTTTGATGCCACACGCGCCTGACATACTTAAACAGCTTTACTCATGCGCTCCAGTTCTGCTTTTTGTTCTTCGAGACACAACTTTTCTTGTTCTAGAGCGGGTTTCCAGTCTTCCAGCTCTGTTCCACAATAGGTAAACTCCTTTTTCTGTAGGAGAAAAATGAAAACACAGGGGTAACCGGGATGTTCTGTTGCTTTTGTTTGCATATGCGTGCTTTACAAACACACAATTTGTTCTGATATAATTCGATTAAGAACTAATATGTTACTTTCTACAATGCCACTGGTACCTTCTCATTACCGTATTATATAACCTGTTTTCCTGGAGATAACGTCCCATCGTAGAAGGTGGAATTGGTGTAAAAATGTATTAAAATAAACCAGAACAATTACAAGGTTCCTACCATAAGGCGAATCTTTTGCCCACTGACAATGGTGAGAGGTGTGACCTCCGGCTAGTAGTGAATCCCCCTTCATTTTCCTTGCCTGTTTTCCCGCCGCTGCTGCCCCCGTGGCCCCTCCGCCCCGGACAGCCCCCGCTCCCATCTCCCACCCTCTCGTCCCTCCCCCTCCCCTATTTAATGCCGGACGCGCGCAGCCGGTGCGCCGCTGTTGCGCCAAAGGCAAGCCCGTCTGCGCCCGTCCGCGACCCGAAAGCGACCAGCGCCAGGGACCCTGGATCTCCCATCATACACCGCTACGACCCAGCCACCCTCCTCGCACTCAACCCCGGAAGAAACAACAACTGCCAATAGGCCACGCCTAACACTACCCACGGCTAGTTCTCCTGCCACCACTGCCGCCAGACCTTCACCACCACCCCGGCCGCAAACCCCCGACGCCCTAAGATGCATCCTCCTCAACGTGCGCTCCCTGCACCGACACGCCATGGAAATCTGGAACCTCCTGGACTCGCTCTCACCCGACGTCACCTTCTTCACTGAAACCTGGACCAATGCTGCATTGGCCCATGACATCGCCATCGCCATCCCAGATGGGTACAAGATCCAGAGGAAGGACCGCCGCAACCACCCGGGAGGAGGCTTCGCCATCGCGCACAAAAGCTCCCTCCGCCTCACCACCGCCAGCAAAAACTTCCCTGCCGCCGAACAACTGCACTTCCAGGTTCAGACCAGCCCTAACTCCACCCTCCGCGGCACCCTCGCCTACAGACCACCTGGCCCGAGCACCCTTCGCCGACACCATCACCGACCTCATCGCACACTGCGCCATCGCCGCCGCAGGCTACATACTTATCGGAGACCTGAACTTCCACCTCAACAACTTCAGCGACCCCAACTCCGCCGCCCTCCAGGACAACCTCGCCAACATCGGACTGAAACAACTCGTCACCACACCGACCCACAAGGCAGGACACACTCTCGACCCCATCTTCGCCGGAGATAGCAGCATCCACTTCAGCCACACCACGCAGCCCACATGGACCGACCACCACTGCGTACACTTCATAGTCAACAAACCCAAACCACCCGAACCGACTCCACGCCTCCCGCACAGGAACTGGAGCAGAGTCACCGAATAACAACTCAACTCCACCCTCAACGACAACACCCCCTCTGCTGCAACCGATGCTAACCTCGCGGCCATGGAATTCCACACTTGGATCGCCACCTGCGCAGACAAACTCGCCCCGCTACGCAACCGCGACAAGCAACGCCCAGAAAAGCCGCCTGGTTCACCACCGATCTCCAAGAAGCTAGACGCACCTGCAGACGCCTGGAGAAGAACTGGAGAAACAGCAAAACACCCGACAACCTCACCACCTACAAGGACGCAATGACGGAATACCACCAACGCATCAGAACCACCAAAAGGACCTTCATCCACAACAGAATCCTCGCCAACTCCGGCAACTCCTAGGAACTTTTCAGCGTCATCCAGGAATTCACCAAGCCCCGCAGCGAAGCCACCGATATCACCCCCTCCCAGGACCTCTGTGACAAACTGGGTTCCTACTTCCACCTGAAGATAAAGAACTTCGACGGCCACACGCCCGCCCCCACGGTGACAACACCAGCCAGACCACCATCTCAGCCTGGACACCGATCACGACCGAGGAGACCACCGCGATTAAGAAAGGCATCCACTCCGGGGCCCCCACCGACCCATGCCCACCCCACATATATCACAGAGCCGCCACCATCATCGCACCCATATTACAACACACCATCAACACCACATTCGAGACCGGTTCATTCCCCGACTACTGGAAACGCGCAGAAGTCAGGCCCCTGCTCAAGAAGCCCACAGCAGACCCGTCGGACCTCAAGAACTACCGGCCCATCTCGCTCCTCCCTTTTGCAGCTAAAGTCGCCGAGAAGACCGTCAACGCAGAACTGTCAAGGTTCATCAAAGACAACGCCATCCTCGACGCCTCCCAATCCGGATTCTGAAGCAACCACAGCACCAAGACCGCCCTACTCGCCGCCACTGACGACATCCGCGCCCTCCTCGACCAAGGCCACACCGCGGCCCTGATTCTTCTCGACATGTCAGCAGCCTTCGACACCGTCTCCCACCGCACACTCACAGACAGACTCCATGACGCCGGCATACAAGGCGCCGCCCTCGACTGGATCAGATCGATCCTCACTGGCAGAAGCCAAAGGGTCAGACTGCCACCCTACCTCTCCTACCCTACTGAAATCAACTGCGGAGTCCCACAGGGATCATCACTCAGCCCTACCCTCTTCAACGTCTACATGGCCCCCCTCGCCACCATCGTTCGACGGCGCGGCCTCAGCATAGTCTCCTACACTGACGACACCCAGCTCATCCCCTCCCTCACCAAGGACCCCACCACCACCAGACTCAACTTGCAGGAAGGAATGCAGGACTTCGCTGCCTGGATGAACAACAGCTGCCTAAAACTCAACTCCGAGAAGACAGAAGTCCTCGTCCTCGGAACCACCCCTTCGACGTGGAACAACAGCTGGTGGCCCACCGCCCTCGGCACCCCCCCCCGACCCCCACGGACCACGCCAAGAACCTCGGCATTGTACTCAACTCCTCCCTCTCCATGAAGCGACAGGTCAACGCCATGACCTCCAGCTGTTTCAACACCCTCCGCATCCTCCCTAAGACTTTCAAATGGATCCCACCCGAGGCAAAGAAGACAGCTACCCATGCACTCATCACCAGCAGGCTGGACTACGGAAACGCCCTCTACGCCGGAATCAACAAGTCCCTACTCCTCAAGCTCCAGACAATACAGAACACAGCCGCCAGACTCGTTCTCGGGATCCCTCGACGCGAACACATCAACCAACACCTACGCAAGCTCCCCGTTGAGAAAAGAATCACTTTCAAGATACTCACCTACACCTACAAATGCCTACACAACACCGGATCCCAATATCTCAACGACAGAATCACCCTCCACGTGCCCAAACGCAACCTCTGCTCCACCAACCTCCTCCTCGCCGAAACCCCACGCATCCCCAGAGCAGGGGGAAAATCCTTCTCCTACATCGCAGCCAAGACCTGGAACAAGCTCCCCGTCGACGTCAGACACACCCCCTTCCTGAACACCTTCAGGAAGGCACTGAAAACCTGGCTTTTCGACTGATACGGAACTGCTGAACCCCTCAGCGCCTTGAGACCCTCACGGGTGAGTAGTGCGCTTATAATTCCCCATATTGATTGATTGATTGAGTATCAGCCCTCGCCCTGTCAATGTCAGCAGACAGGTAGGCAGGTGTGCCCTGATTTGTATGGATGACTTCTGATGCAAAACAGACCAATCCCGGGACTCCCATCTGACTACAAGGAGGGGCCAGAGAGCCCCCTTGCCCATGGTAGAATCCCATACTGGCCACCTTGCCGGGTATTAACAGACCATAGTAGACCCCCTCGCCAGGTGTTGAAATTATCTGCTAGTGCTCAGACCTTCTCCCCACTGCCCTGATCTGATGGGGGGCCTGATCTGATGGGGTGGCATTAATTTGTGCAAACTCTCGTTCCTAGCCTTTTACCGCGCGGTGAAGGCCGTGTGGGACTCTCAGCTGCAACATAGTGGGGATCATGGCATTCCCTGGCCCTGATGTTTCAAGTGCTGGGCTGAGTTAGCAGAAGTAAATAAAGCCAGCAGCCATTTTCTCAGGCTGCCTGACCCCCACAAAATGAATAGCTCATCACAGTAAACATTTTTGCCATCTGTACATTTGCAAAAATGCAACATTATGGACCCTTGGCTCCTACTAAATGCCCCTGCTAGATGAAGTATATAGCAGCATGCATTTTGGTGGAAAGAGGAACTTGTGGAAACTATTGTAACAATTTCTGAAAGATGTATTATTCCATCCCCTCGGTTCACAAAGTACTCATCTTTTGCGAAAGTCTGTGTATCCCGGCTATTGGACCTTTTCTCACTTAGGTTATACATTTGCTTCTATGTTTGTTTACATTTAAGTGTGATCATAGGGACTAATTTATAAACTTTGTGCATTTCTGTTTTTTTTATTATCGACTTTTATTGGTGACAGCTTTTCATTTGACTGTTTTTGCAATATTCTTTTTTTAGTATTCTGGAACAATACGCAACATCAAAATGGCATTTATAATATTTTCATTTGTCACTGCGATGAGCAGAGAAACATACACACATGGACAGTTTTAATCATATCCAAAGGAAACTAGAAATAAAGAGATTAAAACAGGATAACAAGGCAAACCCAACTTCTCACATTCCAAGGGTCCAATAGTTACTTGTGCAAACTGCTACATTCATATACTTATGTAAGTATACCGTAATCCCAACGAGTACCATAAAATTATAAAACATGAATAGATCCCTCAGTAGGCTGTGTCTTCCTCCTCTCTGGTACCTATTCAATAGTGGTCAGAGTTTCTTGTTTTTGTCTTCAACTATGCACTCCATGATTTGGTTAGCCATTTCCAAGAATTCAGTCTTCTATGTTCACTCATGAACGCTCAGTCTGATAGAAAAGTAAAGAGGACGACATCCTACTTAATACACAATAGCAAGTGTTACTTGAACATGTAATACCTAGAAAAAACAAGAGACAAGAGGCGTTTGGTAAAACAGGAACACTTACAGGCACAGGGTCTGAGGACTGTCTCAATTTACAATCGGTCTGCGGCTCTCTTTTATACAGTTCATCGTAGGTAATAAAAGGGTTCTGATGATCCATGTAGAGAGAGGAATGTAACTTGCTGCCTTTGGAGTCATAAATTAATTGTCTAATGGATAATGCAGGTGGGCCTCGACCTTGCGTGGACACAAAGTGGCCAGAGGGTAACATGTCCAGATGTCCGGCATGGGGAGCAAGTGATCACTGCGTGTGCTGTGTCCTGATTGGCTATATGTTCCAAACTCAAGTGGGATCTGACTTTATGGTGTTTTAGGAGAGCGCATACCCCTTCCGCCCATGTATTCTTTATTGGGTCCAAACTCCCTTGACCATTGTAGTGTTGCTGCGCCTATCTGCGGGATTGATCTAAGGCATGGGTACTCACAAACATTTTCCCAGAGGCCAAAAGGTGTGGTTCGTGATGTGACCGAGGGCCCCATTGATGTCATCGCAGTGCGGTCGGGTAAAGGGTGGGGCTGTGAGGGGGGCCATTGGCAGTAAGGTGGGTGGAGGTGAAGCAAAGCATATATATCTAATTGCTAAACTGCACAATGTGAAACCAGAAAACCTGGGATTAATCCCGGTTTCCACACTCTACCAAATTGTGTGATCCTAGGCAGTAGTTTTGTTTCACTTTCCCTCCTTTTTCTTCATTATTACATATACAATGACCCCGCCTTACGCAGAAGCCCTATCAGAGGTCATCCGTTTAGACACATGCAACAGTGTAGGGTGGATCAGAAATGTTAAGAAACTGGTGTCAGATGTAGGGCTCCAGGCCCTTTGGGATAGCCAAGCTCCACTCCTGCCCCGAAAAGAGGTAGTAAAGCAACTGTATTGGGAATGGGTTGAGCACAAAGAACTTTCTAAACCCAACCAGGGGAAACTGACAACAGAATTTTATTTCCACAAACAGGCCAGATTACTGGAACCCTACCTAGACAACCCAGGCCCCCCAGGATAGTATGCTATACATCCAATTTAGGTTTGGCACTCTCCCTGTGGGCGAGGTAACAGCTAAGTGGCATCCAAATGTTTCACGTCCGAGTATCTGTCCAGGATGTAAGGCACCAGTGGAGTCCGCTGCCCATGCATTGTTCCAATGTCCGGCATACACGCACCCCAGATTCTAATGGATAAAACCGACCTGCCCAAATTGGGCATACGGAACCATCGGGAAGCCTTGCGTATCTTAAAATCGGACCCTAGACCACTCTTTGCTTGTGGAGTGGCAAAGTTCCTAAGCCACGTGTGGCGCATCAGGAGGAAGGCACTAATGAAAGAATCCCATGAGTAAATATCAGGCCGTCTCCCGGACCAAGATGTCCAATAGATTACCAGATTCCCCCCCTATGTAATCCGGGATACTCGCAGATACAACGCACAAGCACATTAGCACAAAGAACTTCTGTGCAGCTCCCCCATTAGAGGGCCCAAAAGTCAAATAAAATAACATGACATTAGGGCATGTAAAGTAGACTACCGCATTGTTATTGCTTCAACATTCTGATGGACCCTTTTTTCCATTGAGGCCGTATTAAGTATATTTTATCTTTTGAATCAACCAGTTTGCTGTTTTTAAAATTTTTGTTTTTATCTTTGTTTTTATTGTTATACATGTATTTTTAACCCCTTCGCTGCTAGGCCTTTCCCCCCGTGCTAAGCCTTTTTTTGGCTATTTGGGGTAGTTCGCGCTTAGGCCCCTGTAACTTTTTGACCACATAAGGTATCCACGCCAAATTTGCGTCCTTTTCTTCCAACATCCTGGGGATTCTAAAGGTACCCAGGGTTTGTGGATTCCCTTGGAGGGGACCCAGAAATTAGCCAAAATATAGCTATATTTTGGTTTTTGGGGGAAAAATGGGAAAAAAGTGCTGCAAATGAAAGCGTCTGGGTTTTTCCGTACAAATGGTATCAAAAAAGGGTTTGTGGGGCTGAAATCACCATTTTCCCAGCTTTTAGGGAATGACAGACTTTTGTCAGAAAACCAAAGTTTTTTTACACAGTTTTGGCATTTTTCTGGGACATAGCCTATTTTTTGTGCTTTCAACCTCCTTCCAGTTAATGGAAAGCAATAATGGATCCTGGAAAGCTATACATTTTTGAAAAGTAGACAAAATTCTGAATTCAGCAAGGGGTCATTTGTGTGGATCCTTCAAGGTTTCTTTATAGAAACTAACAGTTAAATATAGGAAAAATTGAAAATTAGTTGAAAAAAACAGCCTTTTGTGTCAACGTTTTCCCCTGTAACGTCTTCTAATTATGACAGCTCTTTGAAAGCAATATACCGTTACATCCGCTGGACCTTACTGGTTGTGGGGATATATAGGACTTGTAGGTTCACCAAGAACCCGACGAACCCAGAGCCAAAAACTGAGCAGCGACTTGCAATGGTTTTTTATTATGTACCGGGTATATAGCAATTATTCTGGGAAAATGTATACATGGAAAAATAGGTATGAAAGACACCTATGTATTTCTGAAATGGGAACAAGATATAGAGTTTAGAAACAGTAGATATTTGCACATAGCCGAAATTGGGAATACTCATACTAGCATGAGAATTATCGATCATTTTTCAAAATTACTTTTTTTACACATTGTCTTTCATTTGGAAGGCAGAAATGCATCGAAAGTCAATAGGTAATAACAGTTGCTTTACAAATCTGAATTACCCTAAGTCTCCCGATAAAAATGGTACCTCACTTGTGTGGGTAGGCATAGTGCCCACGACAGGAAACGGCTCAAAACGCAACATGAACACACCACATTTTCACAATGAAAAATTACCCTTTTTTTGCAAAGTCCCTAGCTGTAGTTTTTGAACCCTAGCTCTGCCGGCACCTAGGGAAACCTAGCAAACCTATACATTTTTGAAAACTAGACACCCAGGGGAATCCCGGATGGGGTGACTTGTCTGGAATCAGCATGGATCCACAAATTTCCACCCACCCCGCGTTCCCCAAAGTCTTCAGAGAAAAATGGTACCTCACTTGTGTAGGTAGGCCTAGTGCCCGCGACAGGAAACGGCGCAAAACGCAACGTGGACACACCTCAATTTCACAGTGAAAAATGACCCTTTTTTGGCAAAGTGCCTAGCTGTAGTTTTTGAACCCTAGCTCTGCCGGCACCTAGGGAAACCTAGCAAACCTATACATTTTTGAAAACTAGACACCCAGGGGAATCCAGGATGTGGTGACTTGACTGCCTCTCACCAGGTTCTGGTACCCAGAATCCCTTGCAAACCTAAAAAATTGTCAAAAAAACCCAAATTTTCCTCACATTTCTGTGCTGGAAAGTTCTGGAATCTGCGTGGATCCACAAATTTCCACCCACCCCGCGTTCCCCAATCTTCCGAGAAAAATGGTACCTCACTTGTGTGGGTAGGCCTAGTGACCGTGACAGGAAACGGCGCAAAACGCAACGTGGACACACCACAATTTCGCAGTGAAAAATGGCCCTTTTTTGGCAAAGTGCCTAGCTGTAGTTTTTGAACCCTAGTTCTGACGGCACTTAGTGAAACCTAGCAAACCTATACATTTTTGAAAACTAGACACCCAGGGGAATCCAGGATGGGGTGACTTGTCTGGCTCTCACCAGGTTCTGTTACCCAGAATCCCTTGCAAACCTAAACATTTGTTAAAAAAAACACATTTTCCTCACATTTCTGTGGTGGAAAGTTCTGGAATCTGCGTGGATCCACAAAATTCCATCCACCCCTCGTTCCCCAAAGTCTTCAGAGAAAAATGGTACCTCACTTGTGTGGGTAGGCCTAGTGCCCGCGACAGGAAACGGCGCAAAACGCAACGTGGACACACCACAATTTCACAGTGAAAAATGACCCTTTTTTGGCAAAGTGCCTAGCTGTAGTTTTTGAACCCTAGCTCTGCCGGCACCTAGGGAAACCTAGCAAACCTATACATTTTTGAAAACTAGACACCTGGGGGATTCCAGGGAGGTATGGCTTGCATGGATCCCCCAACGTTTCCTTACCCAGAATCCCCTGCAAACCTCAAATTTAGCTGAAAAAAATCACTTTTTCCGCACATTTTTGTGTGGGAAAGTTGTGGCATCACTGGTCTGACACAAATTTCCTACCACCCAGCGTTCCTCCGGGTCTCCCGATAAAAATGGTGCCTCACTCGTGTGGGAGGCCCAAGTATCCGCGACAGGCAAGGGCCCAAAACGTATTGAGGCGACATCAAAATTGCCAATCTCAAAACCACCTGATTTTGCAAGGGGGGTCACCTGGGTTTTTGGCCCCGTGCTCGGCGGCCATCTAGGGAAACCTACCAAACCCACACATTTCTGAAAACTAGACACCCAGGGGATTCCGGGGAGGTATGGCAGAAAGACTGAATTGTGCCCAATCTCCCCTTTCCAATGATACCTCTCCCGTCTTTCTACGTGCTCAGGGGGCTGAGATAGCCCCCTGAGCACGTAGAAAGTGAAACTGAAATGAGCCTAAAGGCTCATTTCAGTTTCGGTTTCTGTGCAATGAGGACAGCGCGACGTGCGCGCTAATCCTCATTGCACAGAAACCAGGGAGGGGGCCTCTGGAGCTGGGGAAGCTCTTCCCCAGCTCCCGAGGCTTTGGGGGAGAGAAGGAAATCCCTCTGCTATCTGCAGCAGAGGGATTTCGTGCCCCTGTCCTCATGACGGAATGGTTCCGCCATGAGCACAGGGGCACCGATGCTCATAACGGAACCATTCCGTCATGAGCATCGAAGGGGTTAAACCACATGCTTTTCATTATTGTTTGCAAAAAATGAGTCTGGATGATGGACTGCTTTTCAACTGGCTCTTGATGATAGAGCATGGCACATTTTCACTAGCCTATGCTTGGGATCGTCCTTCAGCTGAGGTGTTGCATGTAGTTGCATCGCGCGTCCCACATCATTGTACACTGTCCGCTATGAGGTCGCATTATAGGAAGAACAATGTTAAATAACAATGTTGTGAAGGAAGAACTTACATGTTCATTGTAATGCCTGGTGTGTGTATAGCTGATTCTCATTTTCAGGTCGAGCCTAGAGTCAGCGCGCAAGCGCTGCTCTGGTGAAGATCTGCTGTAGTTCAGTACTGATAGAAGGCCCGCCCACTCCCCCGCCCATATTTTTCATTAACTTGCGTCTTTGTCCTTCGTAAATGCTGTCTTCTGATTCATTATGAGGCTTGTTAGTCCCTCCTTAGTACAGCCATGTCGTCATTTGTATCCTCCCATGTCTACTGGCCCCTTTACTTGGTTGTTACATGGTGCGTGTACTATTTATTTTTTATAGCTTCTACAAGCTTGACAAGGCTGTTTACGATTATGTGCGCTCTTGGGATGGGTCAGGAGGCGAGGGCTGGGGCTTTAAAGGTGTCTGTTTACAGGGCAGGACTCTTGTTGTTCTTAATAAGGGGTCAGCATGCCGGACGCTTCAGCTCTACAACTCTGAAAATAACTTGTCTGCCTCCCTAAAATGTGCATGCTTACATGGGGGTGAGGGGGCGCTGAAGCCCTTTATTTATTTATTTTTTTATTCTGTTTTATATAGCGCAAACTTTACCCAAAGGTGTCAGAGTGCTTTACAAAAGAACCAGGTAAGTTACATAAGGAACACAAAATACACTAAGCACGCTAACAAGTTACATACAATGATAGGTTTGTTGTTGAGAAAGTTCAGATTGTTCATCCAAGATTGGATAGGAGGAGATGGTGAGGTCGATAGGAGAAGGAATTCAGTTTTGGAAGGGTTCAGCATTAGTTGATGAGTTGACAGCCAGTGGTGGATCGAGTTGAGAGTGGTGTTGAGGATTGAAATGTCATGAGTGGAAGATACTTTTAGGTAGATTTGGGTATCATCTGCATATAGGTGATAATGGATCCCAGATTTTTTTAGGAGATTACCCAGCGGTTCAATGTAAAGGTTGAACAGTGTGGGTGCGCGGATCGAGCCTTGAGCCTTTGAGCCCTATGGGCATTGCGCGCCTGAGTTGAGGTGCTTTTTCCCCCTGCCGAATAGTTACAGCCTTCTTCTAGTAATTTCATGTTTTTACAGAAAGTGGTTGTTTTTCTCAGATGCTTTTAACTCTCAAAGATGAGATGTGGGTTGTTTGTTAACGGAGAGCTGGATTGAGCAAAGAATGCATGGAAATTTCTTTTTAAAATTTAGTAAATTAGGAACTTATTTTGCTTGAATTTTTTCTTGAATCTGGGAATTAAAAGTACAGCTACCTGGAAGCGTTCATTTGGAATTTTTCAATATAGATGTATAGAATTAGAAATTGATTTTGTATCTTTTGAAAGCGAAGACGTTCAATTTTGTCCAAAGGTAAACCTCTGGGCCTTTGCAGCCAGGTGAGCGCCTAGTGTATCAAACATTTTTAGTATGGAAATGTGTGGTTCACCGTTCAGTTCACTTGTGCAAACAGTTCCCTGATGTAGCCTTGTCCTGCAGTGAGCGCCTCTTTATATGAAATGGCATAGTGGCTTTCATTGCACTCATTATAAGTAACACTCTTGAAATGCTGTCATCTGTTTTTAAATTGGTTGCAAATCTATGAAGGCTAATGTGGGATTTATTGGGGATTTTGGTCAGGCGACCGATAGGAAACACGTAACCTATTTTTAAGTGTTTGCACTGAAAGTCTCCAATTAATATGCGCCTCACACTCTTGTTTCCCTGGGTGCATGTTGCTTGTAAATCCAGTTTGGGGATTGTTCTCAGCAGACAGGCATATTTGTGTTTTTTTTTCTTATTAGACAGACTATTGGCCACTACCTAAATGGAAAGTGGTCGAGACAGTATGTAGCGGTCAGGAACCACATTAGATTGGAGTCCGCGTTTGTCCATACGCGCCCCCTTCTAATAATCTCCTTCATGGTAGTAACGATCTGTCATAGCTTGACGTTTATGCAGGGGCTTTTGGGAGGACAAATATTCACACGCTGTGGTGATGCTTGGAGAGTGCGGTGATGGTCCATGGTATGGTGGCCGGGTTGCATCCCTGTGATATGAGCAGATCTCTGAGTCCCCACGTGAGAGGGGGGGGGGGCTCCATTCCGGTTGCGCTGCCCCTTCAAGCAGCCCACTTCACCTGTGGCTCTTCTTATGAAGATGTCTGTGCTGGGTGTTAGTAGGCAGTATTCGCAGTCAGTTCTTATGAGATCCTGGCACTCCCACCCTTGCTATGTATAGACCGCAAACACTTCTACATTGTCTGTAGTAAACAGCAGAGCAGTGGTCAGATAAAATGTTTTTTTTAAAATACACTTTAACCGCTCTCATCACAAATCAATTCCTTTCAAAACGCGGCTGCTCCCTTTCCAGTATTTATCCTGCCCTTTCGTTGCTGCATAAAAATCAGATTGATAGAATCTCAATAATGGGTGTTCAATAGTAACAATACGTAATTTGCTAAGAATTAAGATCAATATATTCGCTGTTTAGTCATGGGCGTTGATTCACCAAAATGGCAGTGGTAGTGGAAGTTATATCACATACCCTTTAACCTTAATGATGTCACAGGAAGTGCCGTCATATGATTCTTGACCCTAACTTTTTTAGGTCGAGCCTAAAGTCAGCGTGCAAGCGCTACTCTGGTGAAGATCTGCGGTAGTTCAGTACGTGATAGAAGCCCCGCCATTCCCACGCCCATATTTTTCATTGGCTTGTGTCTTTGTCCTTCCTAAATGCTGTCTTCTTATTCCTAAATAGGCTTGTTAGTCCCTCCATAGTATGGCCATGTCGTCATTTGTATCCTCCCATGGCTACTGCCTCCTTTACTTGGTTGTTACACAGTGCATGTACTATTTATTTTTTATAGCTTCCACAGCGGGTGCCTTTAACAAGACTGTTTACGATTATGTGCGCTCTTGGGACGGGTCAGGTGGCGAGGGCTGGGGCATTAAAAGTGTCTGTTTACAGCGCAGGACTCTTGTTGTTCTTAATGAGGGGTCAGCATGCCGGACGCTTCAGCTCTACAACTCGTCTGCCTCCCTAAAATGTGCACGCTTATCGGTAATGGAACCAAATTTATTCTATGTACCACGGGGCCGGGGTGCGTTCGAGGTGGCTCTAGCAAGCAGTGTTTGGTGCATCAAACTGACTTCAGCCACCCGGACACCGGACTTAGTTTTCAACATGTCACTGCTCCAATGTTAGCAGGGAAGCCACGCCTACGCCTCAACTTCAGAGGACTCTCATTTGCCTTAAACTGGTCAGGCTCCATTCTGATTTTAATGTACCTCTCGTCATTATCGTATTATTTTAAAGTGAGGGGTTTTGTTTTTTTATCACATGTAAAGGTGCTGAATTTGTTCTTCCTGTGAAGCGTGCACACATGGAGACGCACATGATGTGATCGTAAAGTGCTCCCCTTTGCATAAATATGCTGTAATCATGACTATTTTCTTATAAACTCTCGTTATGCTTCTCCACACCAACCGCTTGCATTGTTTCTCTGCCCCACAGCCCTTCGTGATGTCAGTCCTGTCACCTCCCAGCCACCCTGGCTGCTCTTGAATAGGGCAGGAGACCATCTTTTAACTGTTTCTGTCTTACTGACCCCGTACCAGCCTCACTGACCCCGTCTGTCTCTGTTCCATACTGATATGCTGGTCCGCACATGGTACGGGGAGGCACTTTATTTCCCCTAAGCCTCTCTTCCACTGCTTGCCTCTATAGTTCCCCTAAGTCCGTGGTCATCCCCCACCCCCGTGCCCCACACACTCTCTGTGTGTACACAGTGAGCATCCACCCAGGGCTCTTATGTGTCCCTACGTGCCTCCATCCACAGCCACCCCCTCCTGGTGCCCCCTGCCTCTGCACGCCTGTTCCCCCCCCCACATGGGCTGCCTTGGGTGGGCCTTCCCAGTACCCCGCTGCTCTCACAAGAAACGGAGCCCTTGAGCCCTGGATGGAAACACAACTGCAACACATCCTTGAAAAGTCACTTTCTGTTACCTCCAAGAAGCCAACAGGGGGCTTTTCCTGCCGGCATCAGCCATGCCCAAGGTCACCTTCACTCCCGGAGGGCATCAAACCGCGGCTGCTCCCAGCACATGGCCGCCACTACCACTGCGAGGCACACAGCGCTGTAGTCAAGGCGCTTCATAGAGCTGCTGCAAGGAGCTCGCTGGGGCAGGATCACGAGCTCTCAGCGTCACACTCACCCAGTGGTTGAAGTGGGAAGGATCGGCAGGGCACGGCGTGCCCCTACTTTTTTAATGTAAAAGAATCCGTTCCCCTACTGTTTCATTAAAAAAATTCGTCCCCGGATGGCAGAAATAGCCAAGGCCTATAGATAAGGCTCGACGTTCGTGGCCGTTCGGAGACAGGCAGGCGAGCAGAGAAGGAAAAGGACTCTGTCTCTTCCTTCTTGCCCAGAGAAGGACAGTGTCCACTTTTCCTGCTCTGCCGCTTGCAGCTGCCCCTCCCCCTCTTTCTTCCTCTTATTCCCTCTCTTTCTGTCTCTGTCTCGCTCCTCCTCACTTCCTGAAAACCGTGACTTCAAGAAACGGCCCTTAACCCCTTTTCTCTCCTTTCCTTCATTCGTTCCCCTGTTAAAAGGATCCACAAACATAAGAAATACTTTTGCTGGAAATGCCATCTTTTTTTTTGCCGAAGATGTGGATTTATTAAAAAAAAAATATAGGCACGTAATACATCACTGACAAAGCTGAACCAAAACGGTGGCAGAATGAATACATATTCAAGTACAAACATATTTCTATTTGGTAAATTTACAAAATGTAATGCAAGTTAAAATTGGCATTTTCGTACTCATTTCAAAATCGGTGTTACTTAAACTACTGTCGTGAAAACTTTCATGCAGCTTAGTAAGAAAAGAAACCAACTTCAGAAAATTTTAAAGTACCATGTAAACTAAAAGTTCAGTTGAGCAAAAAATAAATAATAATAAAACAGTTCTACTCGCAAGTTCGTATGTAAAGCAGCTACATCATGACAAAAGATTCATTACGCTGCAGAAATTTAAAAATACATTTCTAATAGGGAGGACAATTTACTGCACAAGTTCAAGCCAAGGAGCAAATCTGCTCTTCCTAGTACCCCACAGAAGGCAATGCTAGGGACTGCTGGAACCCCCATGGTGCAGTTGTGATTGGACCAGTGTTTCCACTCTGGGATTCGGGGAGCCCCAATGATCTCTCCCTAGGTGTTTTTGTATTATTTTTAATACGCAAGAACATCAGAGGAATAGCTTCCAAGCTGCATGTGTGCAGGACGGGGGTCGTGGGGTTTGGGGCAACCTTAATTGACCCTGAAAGGAAAATGAGAACGATGGGCTCCACTGTTGCCTTGTCTCATTAACAAGCATGTTGCAATCAGGTAACAAGTATGGCCACTCTATTGGCAGCTTCTATAAAGGACATGGATTCCGACATCTAAATATCAGAATAGCTCTGTCTAAACAGTCTTATAATTGGGGGCCGAAGTCCTGAATCCTCAGTTAATATCTAAATAAGGAGGACTTTTTTTTATTAGAGACAGGGTGCAGGGGCATGGATATATGACTGTATACTCCCTGAACTGCTACATATCCAACAAATGAGGATGGCACTGGCAAACAGATGGAAACGGATATTTTGAAACACATTTTCTACAGGTCATCTCTAATATTTTTCACTGCCTACGCTCAAAAATGAGTAACTGATAGCAAATATTGTGGAAATATAGCGTTCATGCTTTAAAAATGATACATTTATTTTTTGATCTATAAATGATTATATTGAATAGGAGGGAAAGAATAACCATGTTAAAAAAAGCTGCAGATCACACAAACCAATTTCATTGGGAGTGGCAATTAACTCATCATTCTTCTCCGAGGAAAGGCTCCATTAAGACTAACATGGAGGAGAAAAAGTAAATCGCCAGGAGGAGGTGGTGGAGGCGGTAAAAGCATTGCTGAGAACGGAGGACTCTGAAAATGTGGGGACTGATGTGGAGATAGTGGTGGAGGCAGTGATGAGAATAATAGTGGCATGGATGAATATAAAGGGTTACACGAGTGGGGAGTGGAAGTAGATGGAAGTGGTGGGGTTGATGGAGGGGGCAGTGATGGGAATTGATGTGTGTGTAAAAGTTGATGAGTTGGTGGAGGAATTGTTGAGAATTGGTGGCAATGGGATTGTTGATAAGGGCTTTCTGTTGCAGACATTGGGGCTAAAGGTGGCGGATGGTGTGGTGGTGGAGGAGTTGGCTATAAAAATGTGGCATGTTATTCTGTGGCCAAATCATGTTTGTATTTATAGGTGGGTGAGAACTTTGCCACATTGTTTCATAGACTGGTTACCACACCTGGTTAGGTCAAGTATTTTGTTCTTGCTTTCACAGTAAATCCTTGCCGATAATGTGGTGGGCACATAATGGGCCTCTGGTTCCACTTGTTTGAATGAAAATATCTTGAACATGCCAGTTTCGAACTGCTGTATTGGTGTGAGGGATATGAACTGCTCTGCTGTCTAGATTAATTTTGATTCAGATAATTTATAATTTTGAAATTTTTACACATACTAACAGTCTCTGCAAAGATTTTGCCTCATTATTACCAGTGTGACATACAAATGCAGCAGTGAGAAAGGTGACCAGTCAAGCTTTGCAATGGGCCATCTACTTCTTAGCAACACAAGTCACATTTTTTAGCAACTTCTGATCCGTTTGAGCTACAAACAATTTATTTAGTTAAAATTGTCAGATTATGCAGCAGCATATGTATTATGTGACAAGTAAGGCAGAGCCATAATTATGTGGAAAACATTTGCAAACTAGGTTATTTTGCTATTCATGTTTGAACTGCTCTTGTGGAAAAAAGGAGGAGAAGTGCTGAGGACAGAAACTTCATGGTTCGTAGACAAATGGCTTGTGCTTCCACTTTTAACTGAATTTGGGACGTTCTGTGATTGGAAACATATCCCACTTTGTGAATGTATTTTAATGCCAAAAACCTTAAATAAACTTGACTATCCATTGGATCAATTAAATAACATAATAAGCTGTAACTGGTCAGTGAAATGGCAAATACTAAAAATGGGATGTTTTGCTCTTTCTGGCCACACCTCTGACTCCACCCACTGACCAATCCGCAGGTTATACCCGCCCTCTGATTCTCCACTCTCAGTTCCCCTACTTTTTTCCCCCCCCCACTTCGACCACTGCACTCACCACCCACGTGTTTGCACAGTTCTGACACCAAGCAAGGCTCACTGCGAGGCGCATAGCGCTTGAGTCTAGGCGCTTCATAGAGCTGCTGCATGGACCTCGCTGAGGCAGGATCACCAGCTCTCAGCGTCACACTCACCATGGACGCGTTTGCACAGTCGTCACACTAAGCAAGACTGACTGCGAGGCACACAGCGCTTGAGTTAAAGCGCGTCATTTCAGATGTAACTTCAGAGCTGCTGTATGGAGCTCGCTGATGCATGATCACCAGCTCTGAGCATCACACTCACCACCGACGTGTTTGCACACTTGTCACACCAAGCAAGGGTCAGTGTGAGTCAAACAGCACTGGAGTCAAGGCGCTTCATAGAACTGCTGTATGGAGCTCGCTGAGGCATGATCACATGCTCTGAGCATCACACTCACCACCGAAGTGTTTGCACACTTGTCACACCAAGCAAGGGTCAGTGTGAGTCAAACAGCACTGGAGTCAAGGCGCTTCATAGAACTGCTGTATGGAGCTCGCTGAGGCATGATCACATGCTCTGAGCATCACACTCACCACCGAAGTGTTTGCACAGTTGTCACACCAAGCAACGCTCTACCTACCATAGTGCGTGCTATAGCCCAGAGATACACGCTTCTGACCACATATGTACCTTCCTGCCTGTTCATACAACATGATGCCCGTGCATGTATACCCCTGTATGCACATGCATTCTGCTGTCCGCCCATTCATGCCATGATAGTAAATGTCTACTCCTGTCTGCGCATACGTGCCCTTGTCCGTCATACATGCATGCCTACAGATACATGCTTCTGCCCACCCCCTGCTAATAAACTGCAATAAATGCACACTCCTGTCTGTACATGAATGCACCTTCCTCTACATGCACCTGTCTCTAACATGCATGCTCTTGCATGCACACAAGTGCACCTGCCTCTACGTGTGTACACCTGCCTCTGCGTGTGTGCACCTGCCTCTACATCGAGCACCTGCCTCTAAATACACGTTCTTGCCTGCATATGCATGCACCTGCCTCTACATGCATGTTCTTGCTTGCACATGCATGCAGCTGCCTCTACATGCTTGCTCTTGCATGCACATGTGTGCACCTGCCCCTATATGCATGCATCTGCCTCTACATGCATGTTCTTGCATACACATGCATGCCCGTATCTACATGCATGTTCTTGCCTGCACATGCATGCAGCTGCCTTTACATGTGTGTACATTCCTCTGCATGCATGTTCTTGCCTGCACATGCATGCAGCTGCCTCTACATGCATAGTCTTGTCTGTACAAGCACCCCCACCCCCTATCCAGATCTGTATTTTTCCATCACAAAAGGCCGAAGCAGTGCAAGCAGCGCGCTATATAAAAACATGGAACACGTTTCCCTAGTTCATATGTGAGTAGCTGAGAGATATATATATGTTTTCCTTTAGTTCTGGTTCTTGTAGTTTTGAACCTGTAATGTGAAAAACCGACTGCAAGTACCAGAAAGAACAAACATTTGCAATGTAGTAGGTCTCGGATTTGCGAGAGTTTGAGCTATTGACATTGTAAATGACAATGCCTTTTCTTTATGTGTTTTGAAAACCTGCAAGCGGTGCATAAACACGCACTTTGTACTTATAGTCCTTGCTTACGAGAAGCAAGGATAGCAGTAAAAGAGGCGCAGTTTCTGCCAGCCTTGCTTCTGGTAAGCAATGACTATAAGTACAAAGTGTATGTTTACGCACCACTTGCAGGGTTTCAAAACACATAAATAAAAGGCATTGTCATTTACAATGCCAATAGCTCAACTTCTCGCAAATGCGAGACCTATTGGATTGCAAATTCTTTTTTTAGATCTGGCGGCACTTTCCTTATAAACATGTCAAGAAAGATGACAACACCATAGCTCCCAACTAACAAATTTAACGAGATGCATTGAATCAAATATGTTGCTTGAACACCTTGTCTGAAGAACTTTTGACTTGGAGAGAGAGTAGTTTAAAAGGAGACGAACACAGAACAACCAAGTACAACTTACAGCGTGATAGGAAATTTAATGAAGAGCTCTGACTTGAACGTGTGTTTGTGAAATCCCATCCTGTTATAACTTTAGTTTACTTGTGCATGACACTCATTTCCTTTCACTGCGTCACTTCGTCTGACCCCCAAATGCATTTATTTGAAACAAACTAGACCTTTTACCATGACAGCTTCCTCGTGGCTGGATGTCATATGTGGCACCATCAGCCAGTCTTGACAACGTAGCCGAAAGCACTTCTCAAGCTGTTTTTTTTAGCCTATACTTGCAATGTTAAAAACAACTATATAACTCCCAGAATGCACCAGCTTTTGGCTAAGAAGCAAGAACTGACTGAAGGTCAACTCATCGTCTCCCTCACCAAGGACCCCATCACCACCAGTCTCAACTTCCAGGAAGGAATGAAGGACGTCGCATCCTGGATGAGCAGCAGCTGCCTGAAGCTAAACTCGGAGAAGACAGAGGTCCTCGTGCTCGGACCCTCCCCCTCTGCATGGGTCAGCACCTGGTGGCCCACCGCCCTCTGCAGCCCTCCCACCCCCAGGGACCACGCCCGTAACCTCGGCATCGTACTCTACTCCTCCCTCTCCATGACCCGACAGGTCAATGCAGTCACCTCCAGCTGCCTCAACACCCTCCGCATCCTCCGAAAGACCTTCAAATGGATCCCCCCTGAATCAAGGAAGACCGTCATACACGCACTCATAACCAGCAGACTGGACTACGGAAACGCCCTCTACGCCGGTATCAACTAGTCGCTGCTCCGCAAACTCCAGACCATACAGAACACCGCAGCTAGACTCGTGCTCGGCATCCCTCGACATGAGCGCATCACCCAACACCTGCAGAACCTCCACTGGCTCCCCACAGAAAAGAGAATCACCTTCAAGATACTCACCCACGCCTAAAAATGCCTGCACAACACCGGACCCAAATACCTCAATGAGAGAATCTCCTTCCACGCACCCAAGCGAAACCTCCGATCCGCCGACCTCACCCTCGCCGTAATCCCGCGGATCCACAGAGCCAGAACAGGGGGAAGATCTTTCTCCTACATCGCGGCCAAGACCTGGAACTTACTCCCGATCGACATCAGACGAGCTTCCTCCCTGAACATCTTCAAGAAGACACTCAAGACCTGGCTCTTCGACTGAACGGAGATGTTTAACCCCCCCACACCCCCCAGCGCCTTGAGACCCTCACGGGTGAGTAGTGCGCTTACAATTCCCCTGATTGATTGATTGATCGATTGAAGGTGCCAAGACATGGAAAGAAGTCACATGGCCCCTATAAACGTGGCAGAAGTACAGCTCAAGCTGCCCCACCCTTAACTGCTTAATTTGTATAAAACATAAGTGGTGTGGCCTGAAGGTTTTTAGGTCGAGCCTGAGCCAGCGCGCAAGCGCTACTCTGGCGATCTGTTGTAGGTAGAGTACGGAGGAGAAGCCCCGCCCACTACCCGCCCATATTTTTCATTGGCTTGTGTCTTTGTCCTTCATAAATGCTGGCGTCTTGACTGCTCCTCAAGCTGCAGAGATTGTACAGATCCAGGCTTCGTATGTCAAACATAGCTATTCCATGGTACACAGGTATTATAAGTCTAGACGTTTATGTTAAGAACAGCAAAAATTGTTCTTAGGTTTAACAAACGATAGCTCATTTTATTATTTAATGCTCAATATTTTTGCAGGACTGAGCATTGTCTGTAACAGGGATCATAATTACCCAATTTATTGATCTTGTATTGATGAAAGCCCAGTTGACTGTTCCACACTTAAGTAAATGAGCCATCTTACCAGCGATTAACAACAAAGATAGCAGTCATTTAGAGTGAGAGTTTAAGCTATTAGCATTGTAAAGGAAAATGCCTTTTATTTAGGTTTTAAAAACCAAAACATAGATAAAAGAAATTGTCATTTACAATGCCATTAGCTCAAACTCGCGTAAATGCGAGACCTATTGCATTGCAGATGCTTGTTTTATCTGTATTTAAACAGTTTTTTTAGCTTTTATGACATGTGTCGAAATAAAGCTTATACAACAATATACAATGACCTCGTAATATATGACTTGAGGATGCACGTTGTACAAAACCTTCTCCTGTGTTTGATTTAATAAACTATAATGTATTACTTGTATAATAGGAAACCAGGCCACCCAAAGAGTGCACATAACAACTAACTTGCCTCTTTAGTTCACTATTGGCATTGTAGTCAGGGTGGAGGGAAGAATTAATGTTTCTAAAATCATATTTGGAAACTATCACTTTTAAAATAATACTTCTCAAAGCACTGATATAATCTGATGTACTAAAGTGAAAAGGTTTTGCATGTTAACTAAATGCGCTTTTTGAATATTGAAGAAACGTTATCATACTTTTACACTTTTGCTGCAAGATGACTTTAAAAATGAAGGTGCTCCTAAAGTTAAGTGGTGCAGGACACAATAGTTACTTCCTTTCTTTAACACCAATTAACCTTTAAATAAATGCTTGCCTGTTTGTTTTACATCTTTTTTATTGTTAGTCTCTCTAGTAAACAGCAGCCGAGTGCTGCTGTACACCAAGGTGCTGCATGTAAAGGTCTGGAGTGCCGCATGCGCCCCCCAGACTGTACTTTGAGTATCAATAATCTAAAGTTTCCTGTTCATGCATTTGTCTGACAACTACCTGCCATCACACCTGTGACCTATCAATGAATAACCTTGGGCCTAAGTCTCACTGTCAATCAATAACCTTGGGCCTAGGTCTCAGTGCAGAAGACAGACACCAACGAGAGTCAGAAGGGCAAGGAAAGGTCAAGCAGAAGAGAGATGTCTGGGGATTCTCTCCTACAACTGAAACAACCTAGTTGATTTGAAAACTTATCATATATGACATGTTTTTATTTAGATGGCTATTTTAAGAACTTTGCAACATTGAACAAAGAAATTGGCCCCCAATGTTTTTGTATTTTTAGATCACAGTGATGTTTGTCAAATCGAATATTTTGTTATTTTGTAACTTCTTTGAGATGTGCTGTGCCTGGCTGCACTTCACAGTTTTATATCAAACGAAATAGAGATTTCCAACTGAACTAAAGTTTTACTAAACAAATGCCAGAGAGAGACTCCCTGAATAAGCGATTGAGGATACAATAAGGGCTTTGCACTGATGGTACAGCATAATTAATCGCTCTACCAAGACTAAACATTCTATTCAAAGTGTTTTAGGTATTAGACCAATGCTGAAACACCGATGCCAAACATGCACGTTTGTTCTTTTCTGTAGAAACACCTGTCAGACGTTGCAGCCTTTGCATATTCTAACATGGATTAAGAATGTATTTGGGAAATGAACAGCTAGCAATTTTGTGAGAAGAAAACCACAACTTTTTTTATTGCTGATCTTCACTGCAGCCAACGAAATATTCCGAATTATTGTGAAAGGCCTGGAGGAGGTAAGCCTACTTAACTAAGCATAGTGGATAAAAGGTGTGCATAGTATGGAATTAAATTAACTCCTTATTGCATGTAAACGAAAGTGTATGAAAGGGATGCATATTTGTCTTTCTCGTGGCCGACAGATCAAATTATTATTTACTGTGTACACTATTTAACGCATGGGCATGCTTCCTTCCCATTGGTTTTCTTTCTTTTGTAGCTCTTCAGTTGTTTAATACTATCTGCACTTTCCTTCTTGTCTTGCTATCTGTGTTTTAAATACTTTTTCTGAAACTGAATGTTTGATTTGGGCCAACTAATTTTTATCTCTGTTTTGGTGCTCGAACCTCAGATCAATAGATATTGATTTCTACGTTAAGAGCGCACAGAGAGTTATTCCAATAATTATATCTGAACCTAATGAGGACTATGCTCCTTGCAAATTGATATTTTAGATGCTAATTTCACATGCCTGGTTTAAATGCTGACATGAGGACAAAAGAGGTGGTCTTTTTGTTCCAAAAATAGCTTCCTTAATCTGATCTTGTCCAGATAACCTTTGTTTACATGCATGAAAGGGGTGATAACATTTGGACATTTACCTGCTAGATGACTCCGGAAAATACACTATGATCAATAACACTGGGTGCCTCAAATGAAAGAACCACAAATGTTTTAATTGCTGCAATCAGAACATCATCTCCACTGGCCATAAATATATTTATTACCTAAAGAAACACCAACAAGCACAAGATCCATGACTGAGACTCAAACTTTTTGTGCATAGATTGCTATGGCAAGGTGATAGTTTTTACTTAGTCAGAAACAACTGAATGCTGAAGATCCTGCTCTGAATACAAAATGAACACTTAAACGATACTGAACAAACAATACATAAATAATTTGTCGTGTTATGCTATGTAAGGAAAACGTATAGAGTGTAAGTACACCCAAGGGTTTCTTGGTGGTGGGACAACTAGGAAAACAAGCATTGGAAATGCAATAGGTCTCGCATTTGTTGGAGCTGGAGCTACTGGCATTGTTATTAGCAATGCTTTTAACTTATGCAATAGGTGTTGTATTTGTTGGAGTTATTGGTATTGTAAATGGCAATGTTCTTTATTTATGTGTTATGGATTATCGGTATGTGGTGTGTTCTGTAATTATGTGGGTTGGATTGGTTTAGTTGTGTAATTGTGTGCCGTGGAGTGGATTTGTGTATTGAAATTATGTGGTATGGTGTGCTGTAAAATTATATGGACAGTATTTATGTGGTACTGTGTGTACTGGAATTATGTGGAGTGGGATTGTGTGCTTTGGAGTGTAATGATGTGGAATTAGATTTTGTGGAGTGGTATGTACTGGAGTTTAATGATGTGGGAACTGTTCAGGGCTGCCTTCCATGGCACACAAACATTTGTAAAATAATATTTTTAAAATTACATAATATATGATGTAGACGGCTAAACACTAATGCACTTGGAGGCAGGTAGTTGTAATTGTCCACACTTTACTACAGGTTGACGTTTTGTTAGGACAGTCAAAAAGATGCCAATGCTTTTGTTAAGAGAACAGCAGAGAAGATTAGGACAGTCTGTGTTGTTGCGGAAGGGGCAGGATTGTGGAGACCGAGGGCAGGTGGTAAAGCAATGCCCCACCCATGCTCCGAAAGGCTCAATTATAATCTGGGTAGGCAGCCACGTAACAAGAAGCGCTGGGTGTGCTGAATGCCCATAGACTGAATCCAGCATGCCTCACAGAGCAGCGCATGCACTGCCCAGGCTCGATAAACTACATTGTTTGACACTTTTTGGAAACAATGTCCCACTTTCCTAGCCAACACAAGGAGATGATGGACGGAGCGCTGAAACTTTTCAGACACTCACCCCCAGTCACAGATCTGGGTTGAATCCATCATCGTTCTTTAGCTCACTTCGCCACCCCAGTTCAGACACAGCTATATGCAAATCAGTCTTGACTCTGTGCCTCATGGGAACAGTCCAGCCCGAACTGCCAAGCCATGTCTTCCCTGGACCGGAAACAAGCATCCTGGGACCGGTTTAGGACTAACAGTCCTCATCAGCCAGGCTAGCTTGAATCCAGTGGCAAAGTGAGCAAGGGACCTACGTCTGGGCATACCCTGCCAACTTAGGGCGAACAAAGCAAACACAAGGAAATGATGGACGGAGCGCTGAAACTTTTCAGACACTCACCCCCAGTCACAGATCTGGGTTGAATCCATCATCGTTCTTTAGCTCACTTCGCCACCCCAGTTCACACACTGCTATATGCAAATCAGTCTTGACCCTGTGCCTCATGGGAACAGTCCAGCCCGAACTGCCAAGCCATGTCTTCCCTGGACCGGAAACAAGCATCCTGGGACCGGTTTAGGACTAACAGTCCTCAACAGCCAGGCTAGCTTGAATCCAGTGGCAAAGTGAGCAAGGGACCCAAGTCTGGGCATACCCTGCCAACTTAGGGTGAACAAAGCAAACATAAGGAGATGATGGACGGAGCGCTGAAACTTTTCAGACACTCACCCCTAGTCACAGATCTGGGTTGAATCCATCATCGTTCTTTAGCTCACTTCGCCACCCCAGTTCAGACACAGCTATATGCAAATCAGTCTTGACCCTGTGCCTCATGGGAACAGTCCAGCCCGAACTGCCAAGCCATGTCTTCCTGGACCGGAAACAAGCATCCTGGGACCGGTTTAGGACTAACAGTCCTCATCAGCCAGGCTAGCTTGAATCCAGTGGCAAAGTGAGCAAGGGACCCACGTCTGGGCATACCCTGCCAACTTAGGGCGAACAAAGCAAACACAAGGAGATGATGGACGGAGCGCTGAAACTTTTCAGACACTCACCCCCAGTCACAGATCTGGGTTGAATCCATCATCGTTCTTTAGCTCACTTCGCCACCCCAGTTCACACACTGCTATATGCAAATCAGTCTTGACCCTGTGCCTCATGGGAACAGTCCAGCCCGAACTGCCAAGCCATGTCTTCCCTGGACCGGAAACAAGCATCCTGGGACCGGTTTAGGACTAACAGTCCTCATCAGCCAGGCTAGCTTGAATCCAGTGGCAAAGTGAGCAAGGGACCCACGTCCGGGCATACCCTGCCAACTTAGGGCGAACAAAGCAAACACAAGGAGATGATGGACGGAGCACTGAAACTTTTCAGACACTCACTCCCAGTCACAGATCTGGGTTGAATCCATCATCGTTCTTTAGCTCACTTCGCCACCCCAGTTCAGACACAGCTATATTCAAATCAGTCTTGACCCTGTGCCTCATGGGACCAGTCCAGCCCGAACTGCCAAGCCATGTCTTCCCTGGACCGGAAACAAGCATCCTGGGACCAGTTTAGAACTAACAGTCCTCATCAGCCTTCATGTACATGTGCCACTTAATGATGGCTGCTTGATTCACATTAGAAAACCAATTACAGGGAGGCCCCACAATTCGACCAGTGCGCCGTGCTTACGCCCATGGATAATATGGCATGATGCACTCTTAGAACAAAGGGGCAAAGCGTAAGACAGACTGCACCGACGTTCCGCAGATGTCCCTCCTGTAATGCAAAGCTTAATTATTCTGGCAGAGCATCAGCAGTGGAAATATGGGAAGGAAATGGTCAGAAGCCCGCAGGAATGGCCTCCGAGAGCCCTGCAAAGCAATGCTGAATGTGGGAGCAGGCCACACGAATAGTCAGGACAGGATCCCTATATTGTTAGTACAGGCCAACCAGATGCAGATATGCTGCGATAAGATGCCACACTGAACGTCCACACAACCTATGAATGCATGATTTGTAAGCACAGGCACATGGGAATTTGACCATTGTGAACACCTCCAATTTGCTGACACCTTTATAAACTTTCATGGCTCTAATCCCCTGTGGAGAGCTGATGAAGAAGGAGTCTGGAGATGTCTTCAGAGATTCTACTGGTTCCCAGAGTTAATATGACTGCTAATTTGAAGCAGTGCTTAGAAAGGAGGAAAGGAAAGTAGGTGTGAAGGGTAAAGACGGTGAAAAGGGATGGAGTAGAATAGGAAAGATAGAAAACCGAAGGGGGCACAGGCGGGCAATGTAGTGGAGTGAAGGAGTAGATGAGGTTATAACTAAGGAAGGGATGTGGTTAGAAGAAATGAGGTTGTGAGGAAAGGAATAAGGCAACAGTCAAAGATGCTGAGCCAGTGAAGAAACGATTAATGAGACAATGAGACACTTAATGGGCAATGAAGGAAGCAAAAGGTTGAGGTGACAAGGATGGAGTAGGGAGAGAGAGAAGAAGAGTTAATGAATGAGGCAAGAATTAAGGGTCGGGTGGCAAGCAACAAAGAGCAGATGTGACCAAGGAAGGTATGGCAACTGAGCTAAAAGTGAAGGGAATTAAAAAAAACACGAGCCATGAACCAAAAGAGAGTTAGGGAAGGCCTGAGGGGACAGTTTAAAAAGATAAGCAAAGGAATGGATGACAAGAAAGGAAAAAAAGAGACCGTGTAGGGATGAGGTGACAATTAGAAGGGAGAACTGGTAATTAAGAAATAAGTGAGGAAAAAGTAATCGAACAGAAGATAATTAAGGGTGAGGTGACAATCCAGAAAAGAGAAACAAAAGGATGAGGTGATAAAGGTTTGAAATGGAAGTGAAAGAAAAGATTTAGAAGAAACACAGCCAAAGAAGGACTTCAGGGAAAAGATAAAGTTATGGCTGTTTTAGGTGAGTTTTTAAAAAGTTTTTTTATAAGAGTTTTATATAGCGCTCACTAGACCCGAAGATATCAGGTACCAGAGCGCTTTACATGAGCACCAGTTTCGTTACAGATGGACACATTCATGTTTTGTTAGGTACGGGGAGATTAAGTGATTTGCCCCGAATCACAGGATGTTGAGCGTCGTTGCCGAGACTCGAACCCGTTTCCCCAGCTTTGAGGTTGACCGCTCTAGCCGTAAGGCTGCATCCTCTCGCCAAGTTTTTTGGGGCAGAAAATGTTTTCTTGTAGGAACTACTGGTGTGACAGTTTCAGCTGGCTCTGGATAATAATTTCTCTAATGAGCACATGACAAGCAGTCTACACTGAAGGAAACTATTGTAGATGTGCGCCCTGTGAAAACGCACTGTGGAATCAGCCAACTGCTGAAGCGGTCTGGCTTGCTGCTCCTTGCTGTGTTGTGGGCAGACGAAAAATTGACCACGAGTGACTAATGGATGAAGAGTGTTGGTAGAAAGTGCCTATAAGTATGAAACATAGGGGCATATTATCAACAGATTGCGATAATTATCGCAAATCGCGCATAGCGCGTATTTATTTATCGCCGTCTATCGCTGGATTACAACGCCGTGCTAGCGGCGTATTAGCAACGCTTTGCTCAGAGGCGATGTAAAATCCACGATAGCGGTGAAAACCAGCAATAGCGTGAGAAATCCAGCGATAATTTTACTGCGCTAATGAAAAGCTTGCTAATAGGCAAGTGTGGACTTAACCTAACAATCCACCTCCCATTGACAAGATGGTTAAGTCAAGTTTTAATCAGGTGTTAAATTCCAGCGATAACCGCGGTTAGCGCAACTTTTTTTATCGCTTCGCGGGTCCTGGGCCGCATTGATAATAGAGGGAAGTTGTGTTTGCGACTGTTTCCATGTAGTTTTAGTGAGGAACGCCTACTTTGCATGTCATTAGCGATAGATATCGCTGACATGCAAAGCGGCATAAGAAACGGCTGCTATCTCAACAAAACAAGCGCTAAAGCATGTTAGCGAGTCCTTGTTTATAGTGCGATAGAAAAATTGCTGCTTTTTCGGCGATATGTGCCGGAAAAGCAGCGATACTTCTCTTGATAATATGCCCCTTAATTTTATTTAAAAAATCTTATCTTTGCTAGTTAGACTTAAAGATTCTCGTAGATAAAAAGAAATGTGAACCCTGGTTTAAAGCCTCACCACTTTCAAAGTTTACCAGCCGCCATGGTACCCAACAGGTTAAAAGTCCCTTTAAAACAATGCCATAAGTGGTGCAGTACAGCGGGAGGTCTTCAGCAAAGGTTAAGACTACCCTTCAGCAGGCGGCTGCTGTATTCAGGTATTAATGATGTGAGACTTCTTGTTAGGCCCTAAACTGTGCGTATAATAGGCCCACATAATTCCAGTGTCCTATCTATGACGGGAGTGTCAGTAATGAGAGTATTACCGCAAGAAGTAAAATGCCTGGGATTTTTTGTTCTGCCATGTGAAAATAACTGCTGTTTTTCCACCGTGCCTTGGATGTACTATAAATGAGCTTGAAAACGTTTTTATGACGAGCAATCTAGAGAGGGAACCCCTCGTGTATGCAATCAAGTGGGGTTAGGGGGAACCCTGATTATATGGACAGCATGTTTACGTCTTCTGAACGTATGTATTGCTTAAAGCAATCGGTTGACAAGCTCATTTTTGCAACGTTTTGACAGTGTTGTAATTATGTGTGAACATTAAGTTGGGGACTTAATTGGTTTGACCCAGATTTTCACAATAATGCAGAAAATGCCGCTGCCAGAGAATGACCATGCCGGGGGTATTTTAGGAAAGAACGGTTAAAATAAAAATAAAACAGGTATGGGCAAAGCCGATAGATCAGGCGCAGGCTGCAGACTAACAGGTAATGCCGTTATTAATTTTGCATGGAAAGGCTTTGTCGGAAAGCTCAGAGGGAGCGGAAACATCCAACGGTGTGGGGATCCGCCATGCTGGAAGAGTCCACAGGTTTAACATCCGGAGCCCGAACCAAGATTCTTGTGACTGAACCAACTCGCGGGCCCCGGTATCAGCACCAGAACCAGGAGGCAAAGCGATACCATGCCGGAGGTATTTTAGGAAACAATTAACAGTTAAAGAAAAATTAAAAACAAGTATGGACAAATAGATCTAATGGAGACTGCAGACAAACTGGTAAAGGCACTATTCATTTCGCATGTAAAGGATTTGGTAACTTTAACAGCCAGCCACGCATAAACAAGTCTGGTCAGACACCTTGATTAGTAAAACTATTTCCCACGATACCTACCTCTAGCAGTGGACAGGAGGGTCCGAGGGTGCGGAAACATCCAACAGTGTGGGGATCCGCCATGCTGGGAGAGTCCACAGGTTTAACACCCGGGGCCCGAACCAAGATCCTTGTGACTGAACCAACGCCCCGGCCCAGGTATTAGCACCAACACTGGGAGGCAAAGCGCTAGGTTCACAAGCGCTGGTTTTGCGAGCACAAAGTAGTTGGGAAAAAACGTACATTTCCAATCTGTGCATGGCGGCCCGGGAGGCAGGCACCATGGTAATTAAAAAACAACAACAAAAAAACATGAAACTGTGCGCCGGGCTAGACGCCGTGGTGACAGAATTACGTGCCCAATCTGCATGGCGGCCCGTGAAGTCGGCATCATGGTCATTAAAAAACAAACAAGATAAATACATCCGATGAATGTGTTTTGCAATGAAAAGGCGTTCAGGCACAAAGAAACAATCAGCCATGGGTGCGAGCAGCACTGCACTGCAGAGCTGCACCCAGATCAGCACCATAAAATAAGTGATTATACTGGGCAAATCGCTTAATCTCCCCGTGCCTATTAAATAATGAATGTGTCCTTAACTGGTGACCTTCGGGTGAACTCACAGCAGCATCGTGGGCACGCAGCAACACTACTGCTCTCCCTCTTACGTTTCACTTATTTATTTATTTATTTATTTATGCGTTTTTATATAGCGCGGACTTTACCCGAGGGTGTCAGAGTGCTTCACAACAGGATCAGCAACATTACATAAGGAGGAGGATACAAATGAGCATAATACAAAGACAAGCGTTACATTGCATGAGGAAAAAGTGACAATTGTGCAAAAACAAACAAACCAAATACAAAAAGAGGAATAAGTTCCAATAGGAAAAAGTGACAGATGTGCATTAAACATGGGATACCAAATACAAATGGAGGTATAATACTGCAATTAGTGGCAGTCACTAATGACACACTGGGAAGGCACTTCTATAGGCTTGGAATACAGAATTTCCTATAGTGGAAGAACTTCCTTGAGGTAGTAGAGAGGGCGTGGATTCAGCAGCGGGTACATGGGGTACAAAATATATGATACATGGGGTACAAAATACACTAAAGGCAAAATACTGTAATAAGTGGCAGTAACTCAAAGCACACTGAGAAGGCCCTTCTATAGGCTTGGAATACAGAATTCCTATCATGGAAGAGCTTCCTTGAGGTAGTAGAGAGGGCGTGACTTCACAGGGGACTTATAATGGAGGGAACACGCAAAATAAGGAATGAACAGACAAAAGTACAACTTTATACTGACGAGCGGACTTCCTAGAGGGGCCTAAGACCGAACGTATTAGTTCTGGAAGTGTCTTTGGAATAGAAGAGACTTGAGGTCAGCTTTGAAGATCCGGGTAGAGGAGGTGGCACGGAGCAGTGGGGGAAGCGAGTTCCAGATTCTCACCGCATTGCCCGAGAAGGATTGAGCCATCGATCTTTCCCTTTTGAAGACGGGGGGCTCAAGCAGAAGCTTTTCCGCATTGCGAGAAGGGCGAGAGCCACCGGACAATTTCAGTTTATTCGCCAGGTAACGAGGGGAGGACGTGTGTAAGGCTTTGTGTGTGATGCAGGCAGTTTTGTAAATAGATCTTGCCTCGATCGGAAGCCATCGCAGAGAGGACAGGATAGGAGTGATGTGGTCGCTTCGTTTAGACCCTGAAATGAAGCGAGCTGCTGAATGGAGGATGGATTTGAGAGGGGAGAGGTGGGATTTGGGTAGGCCAGTCAGAAGAGAATTGCAGTAATCCAGTCTTGAGAGAACCAGAGATTGTACCAAGGTTTTTAAGTCTTTCTCCGGGAAGAACCGACGGATCCCCCACAGAAGGCGCAGCTGGTACCGTGCATTCTTAGCAATAGAGTTGATGTGGGCGATTAGGTTGAGTCTTTTGACGAGAATGACACCTAGGGATTTAGCGCTGTCAACAATGATGGGTTTGTTGTTGAGAAGGTTCAGCTGATCCATCCAAGATTGAACAGGAGGAGGTGAGAGAGAGGTAGAGAGGAGGAGGAATTCAGTTTTGGCGGGATTCAGAATGAGTTGGTGAGCTGACATCCAGTTGTGAATAGAGTTGAGGGTAGAGTTGAGTAGGGAGAGATCGTGTGCGGAGGACACCTTAAGGTAGATTTGCGTGTCGTCCGCATACAGATGGTAAAGGATCCCAGATTTGCTTAGGAGGTTCCCTAAAGGTTCCAGGTAGAGATTAAACAAGGTGGGTGCCAGGATAGAACCTTGAGGGACGCCTTGACCTACGGCAACAGGAGATGAAAGACTGTTCCCTATCTGTGTGTGATCAGTTATAAACGAGCCCGCAAGCCAGAAATCACCCGTGAAGCCAGTAAATCGGCGCAAGCTGTAAACACTGCTCTGCCTCGTGTGCACCAGCCCCCCGCGGCTTAAAACGTGAAATAAACATTGCAAAGATATTGTCTCCCAGGCAGCAGCATGTAGGGCCAGCGCCTCTCCCCGCAGCCACCAGGGCTCCCAATGCTGTGCTGCCTCTGTGCCCGTTTTGCCTTTTTGCTTCCCCTCATTGCCCCCGTTTTTCTGTGTCCTTTTTTGCCTTCTGTACCCCTCGTTTGCCCCTGATTCTCTGTGTCCTCTTTGCCTTCTGTACCCCCCGTTTTCCCCCGTTTTTCTGTCCTTTTTTGCCTTCTGTACCCCTCGTTTGCCCCTGACTCTCTGTGTCCTTTTTAGCCTTCTGTACCCCTCGTTTGCCCCCGTTTTTCTGTGTCCTTTCTTGCCTTCTGCACCCCTCATTTGCCCCCATTTTTCTGTCCTTTTTTGCCTTCTGTACCCCTCATTTGCCCCTGATTCGCTGTGTCCTTTTTTGACTTCTGTACCCCTCGTTGCCTCTCTCCGCTCCCGCTCCAGCCGCTGCGTCCCCGCCCCCTGACTGACCATTCGCTGCCCCTGCCTCCCGCCTCCCAGCTGCTCCTCCCTTCCACCTCCCCATATATGGCGGCCGCTGCGCGGTGAGGAGAGCGACCCTTGACCTTGCCAGGTAGGTCGCTCCCACACCACACAGCTCCGCCTGTGGTGCCCTGCCCGCTGCTGCTGCTGGTAAGCTCGCCCCCCTGATTGCTGCCTCTGTGCCCGTTTTGCCTTTTTGCTTCCCCTCGTTGCCCCCGTTTTTCTGTTTCCTTTTTTGCCTTCTGTACCCCTCGTTTGCCCCTGATTCTCTGTGTCCTCTTTGCCTTCTGTACCCCCGTTTGCCCCTGTTTTTCTGTCCTTTTTTGCCTTCTGTACCCCTCGTTTGCCCCTGACTCTCTGTGTCCTTTTTTGGCTTCTGTACCCCTCGTTTGCCCCCGTTTTTCTGTGTTCTTTCTTGCCTTCAGTACCCCTCATTTGCCCCCGTTTTTCTGTGTCCTTTTTTGCCTTCTGTACCCCTCATTTGCCCCTGATTCTCTGTGTCCTTTTTTGACTTCTGTACCCCTTGTTGCCTCTCTCCGCTCCCGCCGCTGCGTCCCCTGCGGCCCCGCCCCCCTGACTGACCATTCGCTGACCCTGCCTCCCGCCTCCCAGCTGCTCCTCCCTCCCACCTCCCCATATATGGCGGCCGCTGTGCGGCAGCGCAGCGGACGCGCGCAGCGGGCACGCCGCTGGCGCGCCGGACCGCGCCCAGTGCCAGAATTCCTGGTCCTCGCGCCCCCCCTCAAGCCTCGACGACTGACGCCGATACGACGCCACCACACTCCACGCTCTCAACCCCGGACGGAAACACAACTGCTTCAAGGCCGCCCGAAACGCACTCATGGTCCCTTCACCTGCCGGAACTGCAGCTACACCAGCCTCAGAGCTGCTGAAGCGCCCGCCAAGAAGGACCTCAACCAGCTCCGATGCATCCTACTGAACACCCGCTCTGCACACAAACACGCCGTCGAGCTCTGGGACCTGCTCGACACATCAGCACCAGACGTCGCCTACCTGACAGAGACCTGGATGAACGACTCCTCCGCACCCGACATCGCCATAGCCATCCCAGACGGCTATAAGATCACCCGCAGAGACCGCATTAACGGAGTAGGAGGAGGAATCGCCATCGTCCACAAGAACACCATCAGGGTCTCGACCAGCACCGACGACACTCTCTGCACCGCCGAACACATGCACTTCCAGATCCACCCGGACCCCAACACCACCCTTAGAGGCACCCTCGTCTACAGACCCCCTGGACCCCGACCCCAGTTCAGCGACTCCATCGCCGACTTCATCAGCACGCACGCCCTGACCTCCACCGACTACATCCTCCTCGGAGACCTGAACTTTCACCTGGAGAACAACAACGACAGCAACTCCACCACCCTGATCGACAACCTCACCAACCTTGGACTGAGACAGCTCGTCACAACACCGACCCATTCCTCCGGCCATACGCTCGACCATATCTTCTCCTCAAGCTCCCACGTCTCCTTCAGCCACACCACCGAACTCCTCTGGACCGACCACCGCTGCATCCACTTCACCTTCCAGAAACCCACCACACACCACCGCACCCAACAGATCCCACGCCGCTGCTGGAGCAAAGTCACCGAAGACCAACTACGGGCAAACCTCGCTCTCAGCCCACCCCCCGACCCATCCGACACCAACGACGCTGCCTGCAACCTCAGACGATGGATAGACGACTGTGCCAACACCCTTGCCCCGCTGAAAAAAATCACCTACAGTGACACCAACAAAAGAACCAGCTAGTTCACCCCAGAACTCCTAGCTTCCAAGCGTACCTGCCGGAAACTAGAGAAGAAATGGCACAGTGAAAAGACACCGGACAGCCACGCAGCCCACAAAGACGCCATCCGTAACCACCACCACCTCATCAGGTCCGCCAAGAGGATCTCCTTCAAAGACCGCCTCGACAACAATGCACAGAACAGCAAGGAGCTCTTCAACATCGTAAAGGAACTCTCCAACCCCAGCTCCAACACCAACGACATCCCGCCGTCGCAAGCCCTGTGCGACTCCCTCGCCATCTTCTTCCACCGCAAGATCGCCGACATCCACGACAGCTTCAACACCCAGACAGCCCCAACTGAGACCAATGCACCAGACCCGCCGCACACCATCGACCACGACCCCCTGCCAGCCTGGGCCAGCGTGAACATCATTGACACCATCAAGACCATGAGCACGATACACTCCGGCTCCCCGTCAGACCCTTTCCCGCACCACATCTTCAACAAAGCCAGCAGCTCCATCGCACCCCACCTGCGCAACGTCATCAATCTCTCCTTCGAGACCGCAACCTTCCCAGAGAGCTGGAAACACGCCGAGATCAACGCCTTACTCAAAAAACCCAAGGCGGACCCAAGAGACCTCAAGAACTTCCGGCCCATCTCCCTGCTCCCGTTCCCAGCCAAGGTCATCGAGAAGATCGTCAACAGACAGCTAACCCGATACCTCGAAGAAAACAGCATCCTGGACCCATCCCAGTCAGGGTTCCGCAGCAACCACAGCACTGAGACTGCCCTCATCGCCGCCACCGACGACATCAGGACCCTGCTGGACAACGGTGAGACCGCAGCCCTCATACTGCTGGACCTCTCCGCCGCCTTCGACACTGTCTGCCACCGCACTCTACGCGCACGCCTCCACAACGCAGGGATCCGAGACAAGGCCCTGGAATGGACCACCTCCTTCCTCGACGGCAGAACCCAGAGAGTCCGCCTCCCACCATTCCGACCCGAAGCCTCCGAGATCATCTGCGGCGTACCCCAGGGATCATCCCTCAGCCCGACACTGTTCAACATCTACATGGCCCCGCTCGCACGCATCACCAGACAGCACGACCTCAACATAATCTCCTATGCCGACGACACTCAACTGATCCTCTCCCTCACCAAGGACCCCCTCACCGCCAAATCAAACCTCCACGAAGGAATGAAGGCCGTCGCCGACTGGATGAAGAACAGCCGACTAAAGCTGAACACGGACAAGACGGAGGTCCTCATCCTCGGCTCCAACCCCTCAGCCTGGGACGACTCCTGGTGGCCAACGACACTGGGGGCAGCCCCGACACCCACCGACCACGCACGCAACCTGGGAGTCATCCTCGACTCAACGCTCTCCATGGCCAAACAAGTCAACGCGGTCTCCTCCTCCTGCTTCAGCACCCTCCGCATGCTTCGCAATATCTACAGGTGGATCCCGACAGATACAAGAAGAACAGTCACCCAGGCCCTCGTCAGTAGCAGACTCGACTATGGGAACGCCCTCTACGCGGGAGCCCCGGCCAAGCTCATCAAGCGACTGCAACGCATACAAAACGCCTCCGCACGCCTGATCCTCGACGTACCACGCCACAGCCACATCACCCCCCACCTGAGGAACCTGCACTGGCTCCCCGTCGACAGGAGAATCTCCTTCAAACTCCTCATCCACGCTCACAAGGCACTCCACAAGACCGGCCCAGCCTACCTCAACAGACGACTCTTCTTCTACGTCCCCAACTGCCAGCTCCGCTCCGCCGACCTCTCCCTCGCCACCGTCTCTCGCATTCTAAGAACAACCACCGGCGGCAGATCCTTCTCCCACCTCGCCGCCAAGACCTGGAACACCCTTCCACTCAGCCTACGACAGACCCAAGACCTGCTGACCTTCAGAAGGCTACTCAAGACCTGGCTGTTCGACCAGTAGCGGCTCCCCCCCCCTTTTTTTTTCCCTAGCGCCTTGAGACCCTCGCGGGTAAGTAGTGCGCTCTACAAATTCTGTGATTGATTGATTGATTGATTGATTGAATCTCAAGAAGTTAGGTTCCAGCCTGCCTGAGGAAGATAGAAAGTTCCATAAGATAGGTGCCAGGACAGAGAAGCTCCTGTCTCCTGCTCTCTGAAGCTTTAACCATGGGATCCTCAACTGGTTGGCAAGAGAGGATCTGAGAGCTTGAATAGGAACATATCTCTTAATTCTGCTTGCTACAAAGGTTGGAACCTGGTCATGAATGGATTTGTGATTAATACAAGCCTTTTAAAAAAAAGAGCTCTCTGTTTGATGGAGAGCCAGTGAATCTTTATTAAGGCAGGAGAGATAGGCGCATGTCTATGGGGATTACAGATTATCTTTGCTGCTGTATTTTTAATGATTTGTAGTTGATGTAAAGAGCACCAAATACAGGGAGTCTGCATAGTCCAAGCCGGACACAATTACCGCTGCAATAGCCACTTTCAAAGGCTTGGGTGACAGCAGAGGAGCAACCTTCCTAATGGATTTAAATATGTCTAAGCACTTCTCCGTGCCTGCCTTGATCTGGGGGATCATGGACAGTTGATTGTCTACCACAACGCCCAGGATCTTGGCAGTAGCTGCAGGGACAGGAAGGGCACTGAGCTCAGAGTACCAGTGGGTGTTGGTCTCTAGATCCGTCCTGTGATTGAGAATAACCAGCTCATTCTTATCGGTGTTTAGCTTGAGGGACTTGGTGCCCATCCAGTTCCAAATGAACTTCAGGGTAGACTGAAATTCCTTATGGGACTGGTCAGTACCCTCAAGCCGGAAGATGAGCTGACAGTCATCAGCGTAGTCGTAGAATCTACAACCACAATAGCCAGGGCAGAGATCAATGGGCAGATATACACATTAAACAGCAAAGGAGATAATGCTGAGCCATGGGGAACCCCACAGATGACATGGACCTTAGAAGAAGAAAACAGGCCTAGCTGTACTTCCTGTGTGCAGTCTCCTAGGAAGTAGGATCAGACCCTGACCTGATAGACTGGCCACCTTCAGACGATTCAGCAAAATCCTGCGGCCGACAGTATCAAAAGCAGCCAATAAATCTAGAAGAACTAGCGCAATATATTATGTTTCAACATCATTTAAATGCCATCAGGTTCCAAGGCATTGAACAAATCAAAGGAGGCAAATGTGGAGGAGACGGTGAGAGCATTGGGGATCCTTAATGATGAAATTCTGTTTGATCCTCCCATAATCGAGACCCAAAACATCTGTGGCCACCAACCTTTTTTACCCTTTCTCGGTTATTAACTTTATTTCTGTTCTATTTGTGTGCACTGAGGAGTGCATCCGAGAGACCTCTTGACAGACTCCAACCACACTGTGATTCTGAAAGAGGCGCTTCATAGTTTGTCAATAGGATGACAATGGAATAATCTACTCCTTGGAAGACCTATTAAGTGTTATCACAGCACCCAGATACCCCCAGGGGTGACAGTGCCACCCTCTACAAATGCTAATTGATTAATCGATCCAGTGGCGGCTCGCCGAGGGAGTGCTGCGGGGCGGTAGGGCGGGGCAGGGTACGGGCAGGGTGGGGGGGTAGTGAAGTCCGACATACGGCGGACAGGAGTAAGGTAAGTAATTAAATAAATAAAACTATTTAACTTGCGCTCGCTGCATCGCCGAGTTGGCGATGCAGCGCGCGCAAGGTAAATAGTTTTATTTATTTAATTACTTACCTTACTCATGTCCGTCGTTTGTCGGATTCCACTACCTCCCACCCTGCCCCTCCCCCGCCCTGCCCTGCCCCACCGCCCCCGCAGCACTCCCTTGGCGAGCCACCACTGAATTGATCACAGAAATATTATCCTCTACATTATCTGCTCAAACTGCATAGACTTAAAAGCTAACTTTATCTACATCACCCCATTTGTGCATTGACTACTTCTATTGCATATGACCATTGATTATATTGTTTGGATAACTTCTGTCTTCAGGAAGATTTGTGAAGCTAAATATGACATCCATGAATATGACCATTTAAGGCACTTCTTGGGTGAAAAGATGAGATAGTCAACTTACGTGAACATGCATATGAAGACAAGACCTGTGATTCCTGCTCCCTGTATATTTGGGCAGCTAATGGGAGCTCCAGAATCAGGGGGCAACATCTTAAGGAGCTTTGTGCCAGGGTTTTAATATTGAGGGTACTGAACAGGAGAGATTCCTTGCGCCAATTCGAGTGTTGTCCAACTATAATTGTGATTTACTTTGACAGGTATTTGGGGATTTTAGAACAAATTCAATAAATTCAAGTTGTAAATCCAGTTTGCGTTGTTACAGCAAGTGAAACTGGAGGGATGGTAGAATGGAAAAAAGAGAGAGGAATTGGTGAACATTGCAATTTTGACAGTGAAATGTTCTTCTTTCTGGATGAAATAGTTGCTAAAAAATGACCATCCAGTTAAGAAGGAGGACAGTATAAGTTACTCAAATGTAAAGAGAGCATACGTCCCTGAATAAATGTAAAAAGAGCATACTTCCCTGAACAAGGCTGCCTGAAACACACCTTCATGAGAATACTCACAATGCACTTTGGTGGCTCTGGTACCCAGGTCTCTGCTTGCGTACAGGTGATAGTTCTACTGCCCTCCAACAGAAAACTTGGGTAGCACTGGAACTTAACCTTATCGCCAGGATTATATTGTGTCTTCAATCCTGACGTTATTTCGCCATTAAGCAGATCCAAGTTTGAACACCCCGATTTAGTTGCTGAAAGAAAGGTACAGTATCCATAAATATCTATAACGGTTATTATTGTGTTAGAAAATGCAAATTGAAGCAGTTTAAAACTATGAGCCAGGTCCACACCAGCCTTCATGGTGAATGTCCCTTTAGGCAAGAGAAAGGGTGTCTAATGAGATCTCTATAGGCCCTATCCACTGCCCTCTTTACAGAGATTTTACCTTACAATAAATCAACCATTGTCACCTGAAATTAATTTAAGCTGGGTCTGAAGGCACAGCAGATTAATGCAGCTACTGCAGGGATTTACTGTTACCTCTATGGTCACAAGTTTAAATCCTGGTAGGTCAGTCAGCCTTTCATCCTGTAAAGGTTGATAAAATGAGTTCCACTGAGTTGTGTAACAATAAACAACTGTTATTGGGCGCCAAGATACCCACAAGTGAATGTGCACTTTCCAAATACATGTTTTGTTATGTCATGTGGGCTGGGCAACATCTACAGTCGCTTCTCCACGTGAATGAATAGTGGAACAAGTCTACTCAAGTCCTATCAAATCTTTTGGAAACAGATCCATAAGCCATCTTACCAAAAACTTACCCTTGGGAAGAATTCCACAGTTGTCGCATGAATCTTCGATGGATAAAACATGGCAAGTGGCATGTACATGCCTGTAAAAATGTTTTCTTCCACAAATGGCATACTTTCATTTTAAAAAACAGCCCTGGCAAAGCCAACACAGATGGTCTTGACTGTCTAGAACATTTCTTGGGCAGTGGCTAACATTTATTCCAAGATCACTCACACTACGAGAAAACCATGAATGTGGCCTTTATTAAGCACAAAATGAAGTATTAAAACCACATGCAACCAGTGTTTGAAAAGGAAATTTAGAAGAGCAGATACTCCCTACCCAAGAGTGCCCGCTTGCTACTGAGAAGTGCTGGTATTATCTCATTAAAAGTACTGCACTCCTGATGAGAAGTGCAGGCACTCTGCCATTCAAGTTTGAGGGGTGCAGGTACTCAGTATCAGACAGTACCTGCCCATTTAAAGCACTGCATGTAACACAAAAAGAAAACAAGCCACCACCTATACATAATATCTGTTCTTACAGCACTTAGCAATGATAAAGTTCGGTTTACAGAGCTATCGCAAACAAAAGATGTACGTAGGTAATTGTTTGCAACTACCAATAAACAACTTTTTGCCATGTACAAATGTGTGTATTACACATTTTGCGATTTCCAGTGGGTCGCAAATAGACCCACCTCATGAATATCAATGGGGAAGGTCTCGGTTTGCGACCCATTAGGAATTGCAAAACTCACAGGGATAGATAGTGACCTGCAGGGGTCAGCAGACCAGCAGACCACCATGTCTGTGATTGCTTTTCAATAAAGCATTTTCTTTTCTTAAAGGAAAATGGGATGCGTTTCGAAAAGAAAAATGAAAACTTTTCTTTTTTTTTTAAGAGTAGGCAGTGATTTTACAAACATTCACAAAGGGGAAGGGGTCTCTTGGGGGGCCCCTTGTCATTTGCAAATGGGTTACCACCAACTTGAAGTTGGTGTTAAATTGCAAATGTTTTTCAACCGCATTTCAGTTGCAAATCATTAATACATGCCACTGCGATTCGTTATGAGGAAGGGATGCCCTAAACACCTCCCTTCCTAATACCAAATTGCAAACCCAAACTGCGATTTGATAACAGGTTACCAAATTGCAATGGGGCCTTTGTAGATTTAAAAATGTCTTTTTGTATTTGCAAAGGGCCCGATACAAGCCGTTTGCAAACGTAAAAAAGATTTGTACACCTGGCTCCTTATTACTGTTATGCTGTGTACAGTCCACTTTATGTTTATGTTTAGGGATTATAAAGCGCATGGCTACCCCAGGGGGGCTTCCCAGTACTGGAGAACCAGACAGAAACAACAATATAGAGCTGAACTAAGCTTAGGATCTTAGCTATTAGGGAGGTATCCCTTGATGAAATGACTGGGGTACTGTGGGCCTGATAGGGCTCGAAAGCATCTGAAATTTAATTCTCTTCTCAATAGGGAGCCAGTGCAAAACTGCAAGCTAAGCGGAGACAGATTGGCACTTGGGCAGAGGGAAGCAGCTGTGCTGCAGCATGAATGCCTAAGAGGTGCCTAGTTTTAAAACATTCCTGTAGTCCAGGCGAGATATGATGGTTACTAGCACTACTGTTTTCTGAGTCCGAGCAACTTTCAAGACATCTCAGCAGGCCAAAAGAACAACCAGCCAATTTGCTGATATGAGCTTCCATGGTCAGATCTGCATCCATCCACACTCCAAGATTTCTTTTTACCATCGGGTTGGCCTGAGTAAAAGGGACGAGATCTTTCAGCCACCAGTTGGGGCTCCACAGATGGGGCTGATTTCCTACTACAAAGACCCCATTGAGCTGTAGGTAGTTCTGTCCCACCCAGTTAGATCTGTTACCAGATACATCCTATTCCACCACTTATAATATTCGCAAGGTAAGAGTTAAGTCTCTACTGAAAGCATATTATTTTTAGAAATTACCATTAAAACTTGCTAAAAGCAAAAAGTGAAATGCAACACTTTTACATTTACCTGTACTTGTTTTTGTAAACAAAAATACTTCACGAATTGCACGTAACTTTCTCCAGAAACAACACTATTCATAATAAAAAATTTTCCACTTTGCCACAACAAAGATGAACAAAAAAACACATGTGTTGCAGCTGCTGCATTTGCACACTCTTGCTGTACCATTAAATCCTAAGGGGAGATTTACTAAGATTTTGAGCCGAAATGCTTTCATTTCTCCTTCCTTTTCCGACTTTGCATGTGTGCTGCACTGTACAGCACGCATACAAAGAGAGAAAAGGTTTGAAGTGAGTCTCAGCATAGTATTTTGTACTGGAAGGGTGTCCTTCCAGTACAAAACCTATGCTAGACTGTCGGAGACACCATGCACCATGGCACAAAGGTGTCTCTGTGGCGCATGGCAGCTGATGTCAGGGAGGAGAGTGCCTTATTTTAGTAAATAGAGTGGTCTCCTCCTCTCTCCTTTTCACATAGCGCAGCACAGCATTTGCGGCTGCTGCAGTGCACTACGTGAAAAGTTGGTAAATCTCCCCCCTAGGCTGCTATGCACAGGCAAAAAGCCATCACTCCACATAATTGACAGCGTAATTACCAAATGACTGTCTTGTGTGATGATTCAAGATAAGACTGACACAAGCATCTCAACAGATAGAGAGGGTTGACCTTTTCCCACCCTCTATGTATGCTTTACTGTGGGCTGACACAACATTTAATTGACACTCGAACAAACCGATAGCTAAAGAAGGCTGACCCAAAGACCCTTTCTCCACCTCTCGCAGATAACCTCTCCAAACCAGAAGCGATGCATCGGTCACCACTGTTAGCTTTCGGTGTGTGAAGGAGAGGGGTAAGCCACTGACCCAATCATAGTCCAGTAGCCACCACTGCAGGTGGTATGCAGTCTTCTCTGAAATCTGAATCCTCCAGATGATATGCCCACTGAAAATTCAGATCCCACTGCAGAGCCCGTATATGCCATTTGGCATGCTTGCCCCGGAGGATAACGGGGACCATCAGTCCCAGCAGCCTCAGGGTCATCCTGAGATCCAGGACTGAGTTTGAAAAATCAGGATCACACCCTGAATGTCCTGGACTCTTCGCTCTGGGGGAAGACATGAAACTGCACTGTTTCCAGAAAAGCTCCAATTAAAGGGAGAATCTGCGAAGTAGTCAGGATTGACGTTGACACATTGATAGTAAACCTGCATTACAGCAGCCAGTAAATAAGGTAGGGGATGACTGGCCCTGGGCACCGTAAATGTGCTGCATCCACCATTATCACTTTGATGAACACCTGGGGCACAGGTGAGACCAAAGGAAAGCACAGTAAACTGAAAGTGCTCCTGTCCCACCTGTGTATCTGCAGGAAGGGGAAATGGAAATAAGCGTCCTGCATGTGCAACACTATCATCCAGTCTCCAGGGTCAAGGGCAGACAAGATTTGGACCACAGTGAGAATCCTGAATTCGCCCTTCCTCATGAAGGCTTTGAGAGGGCGATGGTCTAAAATAAGATGAAAGCTTCTGTCCTTCTTCGGCACGAGAAAGTAGAGGGAATAGCAACAAGATCCAACTTCTGATACTGGTACCATATGTTATATGGTCACTTAGGCACTGGGAAAGAACACCACTATTTTCCATGCTCACGTTTAAAGTTGACATCTTTCTTGAACGTTGACACTTGATACACATTTGCTTGCATGCCTGTATGGATTAATATTCTCAGAAATGGCTTTGCTTACATTTACATTTCTTCATAGGCATAGAATCATAGCCTTGAACATTCTGTACAAGGGCTAAGTTCACTGTGCGAAATGTTGATGATTGTTATTGTCCACTCTGCAACAGCTCTGTAAAGATACAATCAGTAATGGCGGCCTGACTGGGGCTTCAGCATGCTAACATGGGTGAAGTTTATTATATAAACAACATCACTCCTTTATTTAGTCAGAGGAGCATTTCGCTGACACTGTTGCGGTCGCCCCATGCCAGAATTCCAGCCGAGCTGAATCCTGTTTACCTCCTGAGAAGAACGGTGACCAACTCTACATCAAGATGGGCTCCCAGATTAAACACACCCACAGGTAACCGGGAAATTAAATCACCCTAAGGGATTCTGGCAGATTCACCCACCCCAGGCACAGTAGGATAGGGAGCGCTAGGTAGGAGCATAACTATACTTTTATGCAAGCATATAATCCATGTAACAGCAAAATGGTCGAACTGTTAATTTTCTTTACCATTCATGTGATGCTGATTACTCTGTTTTGTTTCCTTCTATTAATAATTGCAGCGCACAAATGCCAATTCGAGTATTTCTTATGTGTCTACCTTTGGGCAAGCATGAGTTACTAACGAAAGCGACTGATCTGTTTCTACGATTTCCTTGGGGAGTTGGGGTTGTCATGCTCTGAGGTTGCACATACCACATGTTACCTTACTAGGTTAGGGGTACAGGTGGTGCACTCTGAGCTACCCATGACTAAGGCCAACATATCCCGATGGTGTGCGTGGACTCAGTCTAACACAGTTTTGACGTTTATGCTGCCCAAAAATAAACAGTCCTACTGGGAAAGTGTGAATGGTATGACACCATCTCTGATGCCTCTTTGGGCAAAGGGCTTGTAAATCCATCCTGCTGAAAAAGGGACAGGTGGCCCCCGTCAGCTGCTTTGAGGGTGGTGGGGTGAAAAGAAATGAAAGGGTATAACCCTGCTGGATACCTTGTAGAACAAGTATCCCAGCTGAACACCTTATCGCTCCCACTTAACCAAAGGGACGGTGTTGGAAGGTAGGATCCTTCTGCATGGTTACCCCCACTTTTTGCCTGGTGCTAAGCTGTTTTTAACTAGTCTGACTGGGATCCTGCTAAACGGGACCCCAGTCTATCTGCTTTCTCCCTTAAATTGGTATGTTTAGTACTTAGGTACATCCCAGATTGGATACTGGGGTACCTTTATCAGTCCCTAGTAGATGGTACTAAGGTACCCAGGGCATAGGTACCCTAGAGGTCCCCCACGGGCTGAAGCATGCATTATGCCACCCATGGGAGACCATTCAAAATATAACTACAGGCCTGTCATTGCAGCCTGTACAAGCTGGTGCTAGCACCACTTACTACAGATATAGTAACAGAAAAACAGAGCAATGGCTGGGAGGTTGGCGCACTCGACCAAATGTATAAGTAGTATGTCGCAAGCAAAGAAATTTCTTAGAAAAAATGTCTATAAGTTCTCTTATGGCTTACATATTGTAAGAGTTGGTATTCAGATATTCTTTGAACATATGTAATTCATCCACAGACCCCGCCCATATCAGGTTTATTGATAACATTCTAATGATACAATATGTCTTTTACCATGAACTTTGATGATCAGACTATCCAGTTTCTAGATATTGAACTGTACACAAGTGGCACCAAACTTATGAGTAGAATGTACAGAAAAGAGACTTCCTGTAACGCAATCTTACATGCTAGCAGCGCTCACCCTAAACACCAGAAGGAAGCTATACCTTTTGGAGAAATGGTAAGAGCAAGGAGGAACTGTAGCTCTGACAAGGAGTATACAGATTGCTTAGATGACATAAAAAGGAGATTTCAAATCAGGGGCTATGACAAAAATACCACCAACAAAGCATATAAAAGGGCAAAAACACTTGACAGAGAGAAGACACTAACTCACAAACAGCATAGAAAGGACACCACAAAAGATCTCACCAAACAAATACTCCCTTATGGCAGTAACATTTTTAGCATTAACAAGGTCTTAAACCGTCACTGGCACCTTCTGAGAGGTGATAACCACATTGCACCATTTATCACCAAGAAAGTGGGGATGATTTTCCGTAGAGGCAAGACACTGAAAGGGATAGTCAGCCCGAGTTACCCAGGCTGCAAAGCCAGACCGAATTGGTTGACACGTTGCGCATTAGGCGTCCACAAGTGCGGGCATTGCTCAATATGTAGATTGACCAAAGAGGTCACATCATTTGAATTTAACAACAGCAGGACCTATCACATCTCCCATAACATTACTTGCACTACACAATTTGTGGTTTATGTATTAATTGGTAAGTGCGAGAAGATCTATGTAGGAAGTACTATTCGGATGATCAAAGAAAGAATAATTGAACACCTCAGAGCAGTTAAACAAGGGGACCCGAGATACCCATTTGCCCTACACACTTTAACATGCAACAAGCAAGACCAACACAGAACGTTCCGATTTCATGGCTTAGAAGTTATACCACAAAATGAGAGGGGTGGAAATCGGGAACTCCAATTGAGGCGGCAGGAGGCCATCTGGATAATGCGCCTAAGGGCGGTTGACATGGGTCTTAACATTGACCGTGAGTTACACTACTTCCTGGGAGATTAGGAACATACCTAATGTAGATGAATGAACAATACTGGAACATGCAAATCAGGCATGCAGCTGCAGGACTGCCGCTGCGTTTTCTGGTATGCAGCCTTCAATTATGGAAGTGCTTGCCACCCGATTTACAGACTGGTGGGTCCGTGCATCATGGCCCTTGTGAATTGGAACATACTGTATATGACGATCGTTAATGAATGTACTTGTATAAAGCCTTCCTGTATTGATTGAGATGATACTTAACTGATGTGGATGGCAGGACTTATTTGCAATAAGAACCTCCACCAATTGTAAAATGAAGTAATGTTAATAACCCACAAATTCATGGCCGACCCTCACACTGTATGAAAATGACCCTGTACAAAGCTTTCCTCTATTCATCTGGATGTTGCTTAATGTATGCGGATGGCATGACATATTTGCAACAAGAACTTCCACTAACTTTGAGACGATATATGTTCATAACCCATTACTTTATGACCTACTTTCCACACTGCATGAAATTATGGTGATATTCTATTATATAATGATATACTTTGGGCCCAGCGAATGATATGCAAACATTATGGAATTGTAATCTCACGTACGGTTGATATTACAACATGGTAATATATTATTTTTAATGTTATTAGAACGCACTGCCCTATCAATTCAACAACCTGATTCAACCCGGCACTGGGGAGGCTAATACATGTAGACACCAACCACTGTGCAGGATACGTCTTATTTGAAGTTCTAACCACTAGATGGTCAATAAAATTCCAAGGGATGTAGCCCGTGACAATATGACTGCCGCCTTTGACTTGGTATAGTGATGTGACTCAAGGCACACATTGATTTTACTCGATTATGGCGGTTGTGAGGCCATTGGAAGTAAGTTATACACATTATACACATCTTTACCCGAGCCCTAATGTGGGTTCAATTTGCGGGGACTTTTACCATTTACTCGGAAACCGGATCATGCTACACTGTTAAATTTAGCCGTTCTAATATGGCCGCCAGCCACGATACGGATCAGAGGCGACCGGAACTTCAATGACGTTTACGTTACCCACGTTGTGCTCTTAACTGTGCTCGTACCTGACACATACCGTCCACACACTCTTTGCCGAGACTCGCGGCGGACCGGTTAACTAAGGGAACGTACACACCGACTATAAGTAAGTAAGATTGTTTGGCTGATGTGGTTGGGTTGAATGTTACGTAGAACATTTTGGATACTTTCTGCTCAAACTTTGAGATGTACTGTTACCCGGTACACTAGCGCTGTATGGTGCAGTTTGAAACGTATTAGCCATTGAATGATGTTTATGAGTTTCATACAGCGGACTAAGCTTTAGAGTTGCGAGGCTGTTATTAACTGAGGTTTATGCCGCAGTTAATACCGTATTGGGGCGCATAACAACACCCATATTATGGGGTCAGCTCCGGTTGAAACGGGGCAAAATGGCATAACTTGTTTATAACTTGTTTTTTAACGTGATAATTCTTGCCATTAATTAATACTTGTTAGAAATACATAGCGGACAAGACTGTTAAAGTTCGGAGGCCAGTATTCACCGAGGTTAACACTGCAGTGAAATCCCTAACAGGGCACACTATGACACCCCCATTATGGGGTCAGCTCCAGTCGGTAGTGGAGCTAAATGGCGTAACTTGTTCTCACATATATGGTAATTACTGAGCTAGTGTTAGATGCTTTACTCAGAATATAATGTCAGACCATTGTTTACACCCATAGGGCATACTTGAATTTAACTGGCTATACTACTTACTATATTCACTTAAGTGGTATACCAATATTAATAGTAGAAGTTTTTTCGGTGCCTGTGTACACATTACAAATTTACAGTAGCAGTATGAACAGGCCTCTCTTGTGTTTGCGCATACTGTGGTTTGTTATTGGCACACGCGTGACGGTTGTCGCATCTGAACAGGTGATATCCTGTAAGATTGATTCATACAATACATGATGAATTTAGTTGGGTCAGATTATCCGTAATGATGCGTTTTGTCTACAGATACGTCCACTTCTTAATATAACGAATTCAAGCACAGCGATTAAAAGCTGGAGGTAAGATTAGGCACTTTGGTGCCACAGAACTTTGTATTTTTTTAGATTTTATATGGGCAAATACTGAGAGCATTTACTCTGGTTTCAGTCTGATGTGACGACCGCTGATAGAACCTGACAAAGACCATAAGATTGAGTTTGTTTGGAGAGACCGAGTGAGTATTGACTCAGTTGGGCCTACATAACACCACCTCACCTGTCACGAAACAGTCAAGCACACCTAAAAAACACAACACATTGGGATATAAACTTGAGGTTTGGCACAGGGTGTCTTTGAGTTAAAGATGCACCAAACACTAAATATAACACCTTCTGTATCCTGAGAGCATGCGATCTAGGTTGTGGGCCTGTCACAACTCCTGAAATATGACTTTAATACTAGTTTTTAAATCTTGGATTATGATTTATCATAGAATCTTGCCCTGAGGAAGTCTGCTGTGACACCAACAGCTTGAGACGAAACATGTGTTGGCAAAAGGGCTCATATCACCAAATCAAGGAATAAAAAGACTCTTGAAACCATGACCTCAATTCATTTCTGTGTGCCTGGAGAATAGTAACGATACTACAGATATAGGTTTCCTATATTTGGGATCACTGCACTTAAAACCTATAAGTCACCCCTATAGCAGGCCTTATCAATCCTGAAGGCAGGGTGCTTGGTTCTAAATGTGAGGGTGCTCCTGCATGAGCAGGACACCCCTACGGCCTATGGAGTCCATTCTCCTGGGTTGTAAGTGAAGCAGCCATATACTATATAGAGGGACACCACATAATTACGCGATGATCATCTCGAAAACGGCTGCAACGAATCCTATCATGTTTGGTATCAAACATGTCGGAATCATACCCCCACACCATAAACGGTGTGGGAGGTAAGATTCCAAGCACTGGAAGAGCCCTCCGTTAGGCTCTCAGTGTTCCCGGTCCCAGCCTTCTTGACCCGGACAGCACAAAATGGTTGCTGCCGACCAGAGACACGATTCTGCCCTCCTGCTGCTGAACCAAGCTCAAGCAGGGTAAGGCAGAACAATAGGCATCCTGTCACAGGGAGGTGTGACCACCTCCCACACAGGATTTAGAGTATTGGGGCAGGGTGGGTTGCGCTTGCCAGCACCACTCAGTCTGCATGAGGGGCACATTTGGTGTCCCCATGCATAGTCCAGTTCAAACCAGCTCTGGGAGCCATTGCCTCCCACTCTGGCACAAAACTGGACAAAGGACATGGGAGTAACCTCCCCCCTGTGCAGACCGTCCTCTGGGAGGGTCCCCTGATTCGTCCCAACCCTTTCCTGAGGGTACTTAAGGGCTTACCTGTGGGTGGGTCCCTAGATTCGTCGTGGGACAAGATTCACATAAGACACCGCTTCTACTTCTACCGTCTGGGCACTCTGGACTTCGTTTGGGCTCGACTTAGTCTCCATTCCAGTCTGCTCCATCATCTGTGCCTGTGCACCATACAGGAACCTTCCAAGGCCTGTGGGCATCAAAGACACCTGAAGGAATCTCCCTTGAAGTTGAGGAGTCACTACTCTGCATTCGCAGGCACCGCAACTAAGTCGACCGCTCTGCTGATTCTGAGCTCCTCCTGACTCCGTAAGGTTCTGCAGCAGAGGTGGTGGCTTTCCACAGCTCCTGAGGCCTGTCCTGCCCTCTCACTAAGTTTGAGGCCAGTATCCCTCATGGGGGTTGCAATAACCGAACCCCTGTGCACCGTGTCAACTTGCAGTTGCAAACGCTTGTTGGCTTCCTTCCAAGAAGATCTTCGGGCTCCAAGTATCTCCAACCTCGAGCACCTCCAGTGACCAGACTCTTCAGCCACACTGCGTCGTGTGCAACGTGGCCTGAATCTTTTGGTGAGCTGCTTGAGGTCCTCTCGCGACTCCAGTGCCTCCGGCCTGTGGGTCCATGTGAGGGTCACCTTTGTTTCTTTTGGGCTCCCCTTAATGCTCATGGCCTGCCCCGACTCCCCTGCTTGTGGTGAGTCCCCTGGACCTTGCTGGTCCCGACGTGGCACCTTCTTTGATTTCTGCATCGGTTGCATTTTCCAAGGCTTGTTGGTGCTCCCGCCAGACACCGACCCCTCAGCACTCGACATCCGACATGGAACAGCTCGTGCACAGCTCCTGCTCATCCTCAGCATTGCCTGGTCCTCACAGCTGCAGAGTCAAGGTCATTGTCATCCATCGTGTAACATCCGACATCGGAGGGCATTTGTCTTTCAAGTCTCCTGGTCACTCCTGTGTGACATAGACTCTGTCCTCTCAGCTTGCAGGTACCTCTCATCTAGAATCCACCTTCGGATTCCACCGGACACTTTCTCCTTCTCCAGCAGTGGTGCTTCCCTGAAGTCCTCCACTGGGTTCGACAGCGGTTTCCGAAACCACTTCACACCTATGCACCAGGCTTCCCTGGTGTAGGTAACGTGGTTACTAGGGCATCCACGGGTGGGGTGGCTCTCCAACCTTCTGTATTCCACGGGGTTTCTTCAGGGTCCACTGGGAAGGGTCCTTAATCTTTAAAAATTCAACCGTGACTTACCCGTAGGGTTGTATGCAGCACACGGTCGTGTTCCCACACTGCACACGCTCTCCGTGGGGTCCCTCTCTACTCACCTTGGGTGGTTCCTTGGATCCCCAGCACTTCTACGTCCTCTCGACACTGTCTTGACCCGAGTCGTGGTTCTTATACCACTTTCTTAGTATATGGTTTGGTCCCCCCCTGGGGTCCACTGTGTATTCTGTGCTATTTACTGTGTTTCTTTGCAAAATATTGTGTGCATTGTGTTTATCTCTGGGTAGGAGATATCTAAACATGTTAGAGAGTATTATATAATAAATACATATTTTTATTAATACCTTGTGTGGTTCTTTTTCACTTAATCTATACTATAAGATTGCATTCTGGTAAAACAGGCTGCTTTACACTCCTTCTGGACTAAGCCTGAAGGCTGATCTCCACAGCTACCACTTAGAGAGCTTTCTAAGGTTGTCTAAGACCTCTTAAATCACCATAAGGGTTGTCTGGACTGGTGAAGGTGCCCACTTACATTAGTGGACATCATACCAGGCCAGCTTCTCACAGATGGCTTGCCACCCTAAAGAAAATGTTGGATTCTGCCTCCAACAGAGTGGCTGTGAGCCTGGACTGGTTTCATGGGTGGGTACTGGCGGTAATGAAAGCCCTTACCATGTCCACGAAGGGTGGAACTGCTAGTGAAACTGACGCACAGGGGCAGACAGGCCCAAGGCGCGTGCTGTGACCCTGCTGTCTTTAAAGCACTCCATGGCCGATTCTGCCTTTTTGCCAAAGAGGTGCAGGCCATGAAAGGGCAAGTTCAATAAGGAAGATTGGATATCCCCGAGTAACCCATAGACCACATTAAGGCACGTCTCCTAACCGTTACACTGGTGTCCATTGCCCGACCACGGCCATCTGTAGTATCCAACGCACAATGACTCCACCATCCACCTCAGTACGTTCCTGAAGAAGCAGGGTGATCCATAAAGCAGCGACCAAGAAAAAAGAAGGTCCCAAAATGAAACTTCCCCATGCAATTTTCCGTAGGAAAATTGAATAGCAAAACTGCAAAAATGGCTGCATGGAATTACACCAAATTTGACAGAAAACTAGATCTTGGTCCAGAAAGCGTGCTTTTTGTGATTTGTTGTAAATCTGTTCAGTAGTTTTTGATAAATTAAAGTTCAAATACTTGTATATCTAGGCAGTTGGGTTCACAAGATTCCTCTGATCATGGAACTTCAAATAATAGAGCGCTCTGATTGGCCGAGGAGGCTTTTCTTCCCCATCAGCAACTTTGCTGAACCTGCACCTAAAGGCTTGCACTAACTCCTGAGGAAGCTTGCGCGCTGGTTGGCAAACCGCAACATGAAGAGAAATGTTGCATCTGCCAGCGATGGCTCTGACCTTGTGTCCTGAAAATTAAAAGATAAGGTATAATGGGGCAGCGTAGGGGTACCCCGACCCTCTGGACCTTGTGGGGGGAGGGGTCACATTTTAAAGAAAATTTATTTTGGGGGGTTTTCGCGATCCCCAAAAATCTGCAGGAGTCCCACTTGAGCCTAAGGCAAGAGTCTCACAGGTTTGGTATTTTAAAAGAAAAAAGAAAAAATGGGTGGGGCTGAGTGTTCAGTGGGTTGCTGTGAACAGTAAAAGCCAGTGCACGGTGTGTGGGGGGTTGGTTGGGCGCAGAGGGTTGGGCACAGGGGCTGGCCACAGACCAGGCCCTGCAGCCAACTCAATGTTGTGCATGGCCTTTGGATACAGGCCGCGCATAGGTGAAGGCCATTCGTGGCGAGGGGTTGGCCTTACGTATGGTAATAAAATATTTCTTTACATCAAAAAACACACCTAGAAATTCACTGAAAAAAACAAAGGTTAAAGTGACGTTATAGGTAGGTGAAAATGTTACTTAAAATGTAACATTGAAGTAAAAATAAACTGTGTCCTCGACATGTACTGCTCAGGAGGTCACATATTACAACACTCATGATATGTTCTATGACATCATTGATAACATTACTGATGACAACTGAACTGACATCAACACTGTGAATCGTAAGGCGTGAATTATAGTTACTTGAAATACCTCTAACTGTTGAATTTCAATGTTTTTTAGTTTAAATGTTACTTTTTAACTGACATTTTCACCTAATTATAACATCACTTTAGCCTTTGTTTTTTCAATGAATATATAGATATATTACCTATTAGCAATGGCCAGTAGGTAGTTATAGTTAGAAGCTAGATCCATAGGAAAAGTGTTTTTTGTTTTGCTAATAACTTTGGAGCTGTTTGACGAATGGTCACAAAAGTTTCTAAGTTAGTATGCCACTCACTTTAGCTGCTGTTTGAAAAGTTTAGGGGTGATTCGTCAAGCGGGGGCCAAGAAAAAAGGGGGGAGTCCCAAAACGCATATTCTCCAGGCAATTTCCCATATGGATTTTAGTCACGACTACACCCCGAACTACTGGATGAAATTACACTAAATTTGGCTGAAAGGTAAATCTTGGTCCAGAAAGTGCCCTTCTTGTAATTTGTTGCCAAAGAGATGTAGTGGGTTCCCTGGGTGTGCTCCAGGGCACTCAACCTTTATTGGCCGGGCCCCAGGGGAATGGGTCGCAGGAGTCAAAAACGGCCCAGGGAGGGGGATGCACAGCCCCCTTCTTCTTGCCTAATTAGCCAGGCCCTGTGGCCAACCTTCTGCCATGCACGGCCAAAGAATGTGCGCCCTCCTCAATTAAAAAGGTTCCTGGCCCTTGGGAATGGGGTTCCTGGTGTGGAAACAGGCCCTGGGTGACGGTAGGACAGAGACAAGGTTTGGTGCTACTTTGTTTTCCTGGTAAGGCACTAAGGTGCCCTTATTCGGAGTTGCCTGGCTCCATAATTGGCGCCATCTTGAAGTAGGGCTTTGGCCCGTTTTAGTGACTTTAATAAGTTTATGTTTTGAATTTCTCCCATTGTGTTTCATTTTAAATGTTCCTTTACCAGCAGTCCTCTGGCGCAGGGAAGCCCGCGCTAGAGGTCAGAGGTTGCTGGACCTTGGGTTGCATTCTTATTTGCCCTCACCTGTTTTCTGAAATCGCTCGCACCATGACTGGTCACGCCCCTCTTATGACGGGCTTCAAAAGACACACAGCAGCGCGGACCGCGCAGCGGGCACAGCAAAGTCACGCCTAATGCAAGCCCATCTGCACCCGTCCGTGTCTGGACCGCGCCAAGTGCCCGTCCCCCTAGCTGTTTACTCAGACCAGGAACGGAGGTTGGCTTACTCGCGAAAGGCACTGTTTACACTTAGACCCAAAGGTAAGTCCCCCCAATACACTAAAATATGCCCCACCACACTAACAGATTCTACTAAAACTGTTTGTCAAACCTGCAAAGGCATATGCCTGTTGTATGAACCCTTAGAATATATTCAGGGTACAGAGGGCTTGCAACACAGAACTAATAACGCTAGCTCCCACGTTTGCCCTAAGCTTAACTGCATACTATTGAATACTAGATCTTTAATCGAACACTACTTCGAATTCCATGAATTTGTCTTGACCCAGCAAGCGGATTTGCCATTCTTCACGGAAACAGATCAAAACTCTGGACCAGAGATTGTTGCCGCTACCCCCTCCTCCCCCGGGTTACAATATGTTCCGTCTAGATAGACAAGGGAAAAAAGGGGGAGGGTTAGCGGTGCTCTATTGCGATCACTTCCAGGTGGCTTTCACCCAGCCCCAGGGGATGGCTTTGAAATCCTGTTGTTTTCCGTAGAGCTTTTTAAAACACAATCTTTTAATGGTTTATTGGTATACTGCCCACCAGGACCCAGGGCTAGCTTTGGGGACAGACTCTGTGCCCTACTTGAATCACCCATTTCAAACACTAACTTTTCAGTTCTAGGCGATTTCAATTTCCATTTGGAGAATAGCTCAGATTTCGATGCTATCGGACTTATAGATTCCTTGAATGGCTTTGGACTATCGCTAATAACGAGGGGACCTACTCATTGTGCAGGACATATGCTCGATGGAATCTTCTCTAATAACCCCAGTATCAGTGACATGATATATGTCCCGTTAACCTGAACAGACCACTGCGTAGTAATCTGGCAGATATCTTCCAAAGATAAATCAACACGGGCACCAGCGAATTCTATATCTTCTAACAGAGCCTGGCATAAAATCCAGGCTCAAGAATACAACTCGCTACTCATGTCCTCATCGCCGGAACCAACTGGTAATACAGAACAAATGGCGAAGAATTTTCCTAAGTTGATTAGTGGCACCTTGGACACTATGGCCCTTATTAAACAAAAGCCCATGATTAAAAAAAACATCACAACCATGGTATGGTGAGAGTATTAAGACATCTAGACAAGAATGTCGTAGATTAGAGCAGAAGTGGCAAAAAAACTATGAGCATGAAGAGAAGATTAGCTTAGCATAAACAGCGTGTTATAGCTGCAATGTCTGCCTACTATACAGAGCAAATTAAATTGGCCTGTGATGCTAATAAAACTCTCTTTCAAGTCATAAAAAATTGACAGTGCCTGCAACAAATAATGCTGCAACCAATAATCAAGAATCTTGTGACTCAATGGCACGTTTTTTTCAAGAGAAGGCTGCGAACATTTCCAACCAGTTTACCATTAGTAACTTAACTACTCAGACCTCAACGCAGCATCTTAATTCAGATTCAGAGAGCGTTGGGCTCAATAACTTCGATGCTCTTTTGGCAGAGCAACTTCGGAAACTTATTCCAACCAAAAAATCTGGCTCCTCTCAAGATCCATGTCTACCAAAGATAGTGCATATGACAACAAAGCCATTAGCGCTTCATCTAGCTGCCATCTTTGCAGAAATGTTCAAAGAAGGAGTCTTCCCATGTCACTGGAAATCAGCATCAGTCCTTCAACTCTTATAGAAAACCAACCTTAACACCAAGGATCTGAATATTTATCGACCCATCTCTAGGCTCCCCTATCCTGCAAAGCTGGTGGAGAAATTGTTGATCCAGCAGCTAGCGACATTCATCAACCATCCTTTTGATGGCACCTAGTTCAGTTTTAGAAAAAATCACAGTACTGAATCCGCACTGGTGGTAGCAATGAAGGAAATCAGAGCCACCCTGGATAAAGGAGGAAATGCTGCTTTGGTCATTTTAGACCTCTCCGCGGCCTTTGATACGGTCAACCATACTGTACTGGTTGACTGTATGCGGAGCCTGGGAATTGGAGGCCCGGCACTCAGTCTCCTAAAATCTTTCCTGACTAATAGGCAGCAGGTGGTGACAGTGGGAGAGTTCTCCTCTAAACCTTATACCTTGACCAGGCGGAGTCCCACAGGGATCGTCTTTGAGCCCTACCATGTTTAACCTATAAGTCGCACCTCTAGCCAAGCTCATAAAATCGTTCTCCTTATCCCTGGCAACCTACACAGATGATACGCAAATTGTTGTGTCGCTGGCTAAAGATGCTATCAATTCTGGGGAATGTATCAGCGAAGTAAGTAAATAGATGGATAGCAATTGTTTAAAGCTGAACTCATCAAAAATGGAGGTCATCCAATTTGGAAATAATCCTTCCTTCTAGACACCGGCTTGGTGGCCATCTGAATTAGGTTTGCTCCCCACCTCTGTGCCAAAAGTTAAAAACCTGTGAGCTGAAGCTTAAGGAACAAGTTAAGAAGGTTACCTCAGCCTCTTTCTGCTCCTTGAGACTGGTCATAAAAATTCAAAAATACTTGCCATTTGAACTCTTGAAAACAGTGGTCATCTGTCTTTTATTACCAAGACTTGACTACTGTAACAGTCTCTATCTCAACCATTCGGTTGGTCGATTAAAGAAGATACAGACCATGCAAAACTCAGCGACACGCTTTCTTTTAAAAGTGCCCAAA